>OU343160.1:244820024-246020024 GCA_910595825.1 Philhelius pedissequus | reverse complement strand
ATTACATGTTTGCTTAATCGTGTTTTTGGTAATTCTTGATTCCCGAGTCATCGCCTAAGTTCGAAATAAGTTAGTTCTTTATTGATTTCGTTTATTTGATTCTATCTCCTTATTAGTGGTATAGATTCAAAATCGTAACAAAATCAAAGACGTAAAAATAAGCAGGTAGAATCACTATTTAATAAATTGAAAATCTAAAAGTGCAAATAAGCATTCATAATCGCAATTATGCAAAATCAATAAATCAAATATATTTAAAGTGCCCTCGCCTCTGGCTGGTATAAAAATACTTGCATTGTGCATACAAGTACCTTTAAGATATTCCCTTTTTAAATTCCTTACTAAAATTGGTAGAGAAAACTAATTGTAAAGGAAAGGCTTTAATTTTTTTTTTAAATAACACCTAGTGTGAAAACTATGAAAAGTAACTGATGGAATAAAGCAATTAGATCAAACGACAATTTTGTCGAACCTAATAGCGGAATATCTTTGTTGAGAGCAAGGATAATTATACTGCTTAGGCAGCACTGCAATATCAAGTGAACATCCCTGGGCAATCGCCATCTGCTCTAATAGATATATACTTGATTGCATTGTCTTTTCCTCCCTTGCATTTGGCGGATTAACCGAAGAAGTCTACTTTAAATTAATTAATAAATAAATATTTTGTAAATTCAAAAGTATTTTATTTTATTTTCTTGTATGAACCAAGGTCATAACAATCTTAAAGACGAACAATTTATTAACTTTGTCAATAGTAATCTCTGAAAGTATTCAAACGGCTTACTTGAAAAAAATTTTATAATTTTCCTTCTTCTTTTAAGAATGTTTCAAGATATATTTTATGTGTCAAATATGTGAATTAGATTATTAACTTAAAAAAAAACTACATCCAACATATTCAATTATGCTCATAAACCTGTTTGATATTTTATAAAAATGAGTCCTTTTTTGTATAAAGTCATGGTTTTATGCAAATTTTAAGCCCTAAATCAATTCTTAATTGTACCTATAAGCTGAGAAATAAATTTATGCACATTATTACAAATTTATCAAATTTTCGTATTTTTGCATCTATGAATTCCATTCAATCGCAATGACTAGGTTGCTGCTTTGTTCCATTTCATTATCATTCCGCGTGTGTGTGCATTTTCTTTTCTTTGTTTTCTTCTGAACTTCTTTCTACTCAATTGTTGGGTCATCGATTAACGTAGGAACAGCAAGTATTAATATTTCAAGTATTATTCAGTTTTTGTTGAGCAGAGGGCTTTTAATTATGTACCACAGTTTCCGTATTCGAACATAAAATAACAGAAATAGGAAAAATGGATAAAATTGGCAATTTTAGCAAAGCCAAAAAATGGACTAAGGAATTGAGAAGCATGTGTTGTGCTAATGAGAAAATAAACATTCCTTCTATTGCCGATCCACATGAACCTTTAAAAAGTATGCTCAACGGAGATCCTCCAGAAGGGAATTTCCTGGATAATTTGAGATTATATAATACACTTTTTCAAATTACATACTTATTTCGGTGGAAAAGGATCTTAGGAAAATAGTTTTTCCCCATTACAGAATTACGAGTTAAGCTTGTGCACAGAATAGAAGAAAAAGCAAATAATAATATACTTTTGTTTTTGTGGACTGTGTGGAATAAAGCCAAATTGAAGCTTTTTATGACCTGTAGTCGAAAATGCGTTTCGCCCAGGTACGATAGTTGGGCTCATCAGTTAGATGCTATCGTACCCCAATAAACATTTTTAGCTGTATAAAAGCATTTATAGTCCTTTAAGAGCTAAATCTTAAAGCTGTTTATTTAGCAAGGAGCTCTATATGTGGATTTAGAGCAAAAACAAGCTCCCATGTAGCTAATTCATTGAGTTTGAGAGCTCTTTTGAGCTCTTATTCAGTCTATTATTGGCAAAAGTGACTTGAAGCTATGTAGTACATGGGTTTCAAACTATTAACACACCACTTTTGACATATTATTGTTTGTATTGGTTTGTGTAGTACAAAATAAAAATATATGAAATTCTCATACTATTAAAGAATGAAAACAGTCCACAAAAACAAAAACAAAAATATATTATTATTTGCGTTTTCTTCTATTCTTTTACTGGCCAGACCACGGGCATAACATATATTTAGGTGCACGAATTAAACCAAATTCCCCTAAATAATATAATTTGCAGTGTGTTAATGCTGCAAATTTCATAATAGTCGGTAACCATAGACCGAAAAACATTGCGCCTTAGAAGGATACGATAGCATCTAACTGATGAGCCCAACTATCGTACCTGGGCGGTTTTGTTTACATGCATGTATATTTAGAAAGACACATTTTGTATGTCTTTTTTTAAAAATACATATATGTAATTTGTTTTCGTCACTCTACAAAAGATTATTGATTTTTTAAACGTACACTTATTGCTTACAATAGTACCGACCTCAAGGCCTGCTTAACAACAGCTTGAATCACAGTATATACATATTTTGAGGTAATACATTGCACATGTTGTAAAATTCGGTTGTCATATGTAATCAAAAATTCGGTTGTCATATTTAACAAAATATCTCTCATATTTAACACAAGCACTTTGTTTTTTTTTTTGGCAGATCCACATCATATAGGGATAGGTCGATAAGAGGGTCAGTAAGAGTCATTCATTAAAAGGTTTTAGTTGTAGATCGAAAATACCTGTTAGAGAAATGAGATTTAAAATTTTCATTTTGATAATCTCTTCACACTAACAAAAAGTAATTTAGCTTTAACAGATTCTGGTTTCTAGGCGGATCAATAAGTCCGTGACTTTTGGAATAAAATTTTTGATAAAAAAAATAATTTTATTTTTCAACGTAGTCTCCTTTGAGCTCTATACACTTTGTCCAACGCTTCTCCAATTTTTTATCCCTTCCAAAAAAAACGATTTGTCGAGGCCCTCGAGATGGCTTCATCATTGGAGTCAAATCTTTTTCCACCAAGCCATTTCTTCAGGTTTGGGAACAAGAAGTAGTCGCTCGGAGCCACATCTGGAGAATAGGGTGGATGAGGAAGCAATTCATGGCCCAATTCATGGATTTTTGCCATGGCAACTGCACATGTGTGCACCCTTGCCTTGTCTTGGTGGAAAAAAACTTTTTTCTTGGCCAAATGAGGTCGGTTTTTTTTCAAATCGTCATTGAATCGGTCCAATAAGTTGGCATAATATTCCCCATTGATTGTTCTTCCCTTTTGAAGGTAGTCAATGTGGATTATCCCGCGTGCATCCCAAAAAACAGTCGCCATAACTTTATTGGCTGACAAACCCACCTTGGCCTTCTTTGGCGCCGATTCACCCTTAGAAACCCACTGTTTTGACTGTTGTTTGGTCTCTGGTGTGTTGTGATGGATCCATGTTTCGTCCACGGTTACAAAACGGCGCAAAAACTCCTCCATATTGCGATTAAACAACGCCAAACCTTCCTGTGAAGTTGTTACGCGATTGCGTTTGTGGTCGACTGTGAGCAAACGCGGCACCCATCTTGCGGAAGCTTTCTCATGCCCAAGTGATCATTCAAAATTGAAACCACTGAGCCATGCGAGATCCCTACGGCTCGGCTTCCACAATCTCTCGCACTTTCAATCTTCGGTCGGCCAACACCATATCGTGAATTTTTTTCGATTGTTTCGGGTGTAGAGACCTCAACTGGGCGTCCAAGACGTTCGGCATCTTCAGTGCTTGTACGGCCACAACGAAATTCAGTAAACCACTTTTTTACCATTGAAATCGATGGTGCAGAGTCCCCATAGTATTTATCAAGCTTAGCCTTGGTCTCGGTAATGGTTTTTTTTCGCAAGAAATAATTCTTAATAAGCACACGAAATTCACTTTTTTCCATTTTCTCCTCAAATTAGTGAGCAGTCTGATAAAAATAGCTGTCAAACACAAACTACCTGACGCAGCAAGTTTAAATTTTGACAGGAGTCAACTGACAGATGCCAGTTGACAGGAGCAGTGTTGCTTTTTCAATAAAGAGTTCAGAAATTCAAAAAGTCACGGACTTATTGACCCCACTCGTAACTTAGTCGAAATAAATCGATGTGATTCTGAAATTATCAATAATTATGATTCTCAAACAATGCAGATAACAGTAAAATTCCAGGTATATTTTTCAGACTTTTAGATTCAGTCGTGATAAAAGGTACTCATAACAGACAAAAATCTTCAATATACCTACTATTCTTTAGCACCGACTAGAAAAAGACAAAGAAATTAATCCACTTGGAAACATAATAGAATAAAATAGCTTCGAGAAGCAGGAAGTGTTTATTTGAATGCGCGAAATAAACATATTCCCGTAAGGAAAATTAAAACAAGAAAATATTGTGTTAAAACCTGCTCTTTTCAGTGCAAACTTATAAGTAATGATGAACGCTCTTTTTTTTAAAGAATATTTCCTGAAGTGTATTTAAAGCTTAAGTTGCAATTTCTAAATATAAGAGTTTAATTTTTTTTTTAAATAAAGCTGCTCGATTCATTGTGATATAGAAAATTGGTATCCTTAATGTGTAACCACATCTATTTTCTCTAAGGGAATTAAAGTAGGATTATTTTTTTTGTGATTGTGTTTGATTAGAATTAAAGCCCTGAAAAATGTTTTTTTTAAATACTATGAAAAACCAATATATTTATGTACATTACTATGCAAAACGAGAAATTATCAAATTTCTTCCGCATTGTTTAACAGATTAAATTTATAGTTCCAATCTAAACATGGCTAACTTACACTAAAAATTGAATAGTTACATACATACATTGATTTTTTATTTAAATTAATGATACATTTTTTTTCTTGATAAAATAAATATTTTGTATTTATTTTGGGCAACACCCTATTATAATATGTTCCTGAGTAGATGGCGTCAAGGTATTAATTCTCAGCTCTACAACCGATTTGTAGTTGGTCTTTTTATGCTTTATTTTGACATTTCGAAATGCGCATGCGTTAGTATTTTACCTCTAAGCTAAAGTTACGGCTTAGAGCTCTTTTCGCGTCTGTTATTGCATTTGTGTAGTTGAAAGCTGTACAACGGCCCTTTATATGTGGGAAATTAAAGAAGCTCGTGCATAGATCGCATAAAAGGGATAATGGAGCTACGTTGAATAACTAAACGTTGCACGAGCTGACAGTGTTGTTAAACTTCACTATAGAGCATGATTTAAAATAAAAATACATTGAGCTGTGAAATTATACCTTATAAAGCCATAGCTTTCGATTTCACTTGGTTGGAGCTGCAGAAGAACAGTTTTGGATCTAATAGCTGTGACGATCTTACTTGGGGAATAGAATAGAAATGAATAGAATAGAATAATTATAACACATCGTTCGTATATTGATTTCAGTCGTCGAGCAAAAGTTTTTATTTTCTAATTACATGTTTGCTTAATCGTGTTTTTGGTAATTCTTGATTCCCGAGTCATCGCCTAAGTTCGAAATAAGTTAGTTCTTTATTGATTTCGTTTATTTGATTCTATCTCCTTATTAGTGGTATAGATTCAAAATCGTAACAAAATCAAAGACGTAAAAATAAGCAGGTAGAATCACTATTTAATAAATTGAAAATCTAAAAGTGCAAATAAGCATTCATAATCGCAATTATGCAAAATCAATAAATCAAATATATTTAAAGTGCCCTCGCCTCTGGCTGGTATAAAAATACTTGCATTGTGCATACAAGTACCTTTAAGATATTCCCTTTTTAAATTCCTTACTAAAATTGGTAGAGAAAACTAATTGTAAAGGAAAGGCTTTAATTTTTTTTTTAAATAACACCTAGTGTGAAAACTATGAAAAGTAACTGATGGAATAAAGCAATTAGATCAAACGACAATTTTGTCGAACCTAATAGCGGAATATCTTTGTTGAGAGCAAGGATAATTATACTGCTTAGGCAGCACTGCAATATCAAGTGAACATCCCTGGGCAATCGCCATCTGCTCTAATAGATATATACTTGATTGCATTGTCTTTTCCTCCCTTGCATTTGGCGGATTAACCGAAGAAGTCTATTTTAAATTAATTAATAAATAAATATTTTGTAAATTCAAAAGTATTTTATTTTATTTTCTTGTATGAACCAAGGTCATAACAATCTTAAAGACGAACAATTTATTAACTTTGTCAATAGTAATCTCTGAAAGTATTCAAACGGCTTACTTGAAAAAAATTTTATAATTTTCCTTCTTCTTTTAAGAATGTTTCAAGATATATTTTATGTGTCAAATATGTGAATTAGATTATTAACTTAAAAAAAAACTACATCCAACATATTCAATTATGCTCATAAACCTGTTTGATATTTTATAAAAATGAGTCCTTTTTTGTATAAAGTCATGGTTTTATGCAAATTTTAAGCCCTAAATCAATTCTTAATTGTACCTATAAGCTGAGAAATAAATTTATGCACATTATTACAAATTTATCAAATTTTCGTATTTTTGCATCTATGAATTCCATTCAATCGCAATGACTAGGTTGCTGCTTTGTTCCATTTCATTATCATTCCGCGTGTGTGTGCATTTTCTTTTCTTTGTTTTCTTCTGAACTTCTTTCTACTCAATTGTTGGGTCATCGATTAACGTAGGAACAGCAAGTATTAATATTTCAAGTATTATTCAGTTTTTGTTGAGCAGAGGGCTTTTAATTATGTACCACAGTTTCCGTATTCGAACATAAAATAACAGAAATAGGAAAAATGGATAAAATTGGCAATTTTAGCAAAGCCAAAAAATGGACTAAGGAATTGAGAAGCATGTGTTGTGCTAATGAGAAAATAAACATTCCTTCTATTGCCGATCCACATGAACCTTTAAAAAGTATGCTCAACGGAGATCCTCCAGAAGGGAATTTCCTGGATAATTTGAGATTATATAATACACTTTTTCAAATTACATACTTATTTCGGTGGAAAAGGATCTTAGGAAAATAGTTTTTCCCCATGGTAAACTTTCTATCGCCCTTTCAAGAGTGGGCTTAAAAAATAATTAGTATTCACTTCGTGATGAATATAATATAACTGCTAATAGTGTACATCATGAACCTTTGAAATAAAAATAAAATAAAATTAACATATGCTGGCATGTCTATTTTTACCTGAGATATAGGTTCTATAGGGAAATTTTTCTTGTGTATAAAAATCGAACTCGAGATTTTAATCAAACTTGAGATTACTATGATAGGGAATACCAAAACCCAAACCGCAATTCCGTCTGTCTGTCTGTCTATAGATCGATCTACAGACTAAAGAAAAAAAACAATTTTCTGCAAATTTGGTACTTAAGCGTTTTAGGTGATTGTCTGAAATAGATTTCTAAATGGTTTTTTAGCCCCAAAAATAACGGTACTTGCCATACAATTTGTTCTAACATTTAATCATCTCGAAAACTGCTGTAATTATTAAAAAAAAGTGTGCACTACTTTAGGTATCGTCTAGTCTACATTTTGGTCAAAAAAGTTGTATATACCTATTTTGTTGTTAACGGTAGCTGACATGATACAACCATTTTTGTGATTTTCGACTTTCTCATAAATGGTTCTACGGATTTTGATCAAATCTTTTATATAGGTGGTTCTTTGAATTATAAATAATACTGTAATTTTTTTGGATTTACGGGTGGATCATTTTTTCTGAAATTTTGTTTTTAAATGTATATTATTAAATATTTAAAATTAACAACCCAATTTTTTTTTAAACAAAAAATTAAAGAAATTTATTATTTATTATATATGTATATTATATAAATAAGTTATGTAAAAAACGACTAAAAGTAGGATATAACCGTTTCTATTAAGAATGTTTTGCATACGAAAAAACATAAGAACAAATGCGTGCAATCCAGTCGTACATTTTATTTCTGTTTCAGTGAGAGAGCATACAATTATTTATTTGGCTATGGATAGCGTATGCAGTTATGTAAATACAGTTTTTGTTAAGTAATAATATAGTAGAAATTACGGTCAGTCTCATTGAGCATATGATATGGTTTTACTTATATTAAAAAATATAGTAAAAGTTTGCGAAGCAACGCGAACACGGGTCGACTAGTAGATGATAAAGTTATGAATAATTAATTTTAAAATTGGAGTGAAAAAAAGTTTATTAAACTTTTCATTTTACGGACAATATTTTATTCATATTTGTTTGCTTCAGTAACAGGTATTTATAACTGTTATTTAAAAGTAGCAGTAACAATATTGCAACTAGCGGGTTGGACTATGCTGAGCCTATATCCATGCCAAATGCGACTCGAGTGTCTCTGAGTTTTGACACATGCGCGAATGAAAATACTGTGAGTTTGCATAACTACCTTCTATTCGATGAATAATTGTGGAATTTTTCCTCCTTGTGTTGTTTAGAAAAATGTTTTTATTGTATTAAATATAAACATGTATATGTACAAATCTCAAAATTAAAATTCTTACTATTAGACCGCTTTATTAATCACAAGCACATAAATGTATGTAAACATGTATATATATATATTTAAGTAATAAGTAAAATAACGACTTACCTAATCTTCGTTAAGGGAGAAATATAAGGTTAAGCTATATTTATTGGCCAGATTTGTGTGGTAGCCACGCAAGTAGTGATGTTCGACCATCTAATATTTTTTTGTTTTATACCGTTTTGATGTAACATAAGTTTGTATGTAGCGATATGAATACCGTTTTCTTCCGTTTAAGGTAGAATTGGTATTTTGGTTTGTAATGAAGCATTACAAACTTCACCACCTAACCCCCACCGCATCCCCTGAGCTGCAATAATGAAGAAACAACCGAATTACGGCAATATATTACAAAACACTATTGTAACCCTTTTTCCCCTTTTGCTGACCCCCCCGCATACGCAGCTGATATTCCAATAACTACTTACCCGCACCGTAGTATACCAGCCTAAACAAATAAAACATCATCCGACATGCATATCTACCATACCTACCATTTCCAAACAGGATACCCCTCCCCACCTACGTCACTGCAATAAAAGAAATACCTACCCGATCGACAACATGCTCCTATAGCATGTCCAATCCTTGCATCATCATCAACGACTGATAAGCACAGAGTGCTTGTCAACGAACAATCTATAGCCACCACACAAAAGACACAACGTGGTGAATAACGAATATGCATGTCTATTAAATGGTGGAATCTCCACTGATGATAGCATCGTGACGACGAACCAGGGACTTCGTTTGTGAATTCTAAGTACGTTATTAATAAATAGAACACCCCCGGCCACCTTCGTATCATCACGATGCAAATAAGACATTAACCTTGGAATGTTAATAGGAGAATTTAAAGAAGAATTTCTTTGCCGCATCACCCGCTAAACCATCAAAATTATACAATTAGTAAAATAGTAAAACAAACCGTAATTGGTGACGTGGCGCCGACAGCACATTGTATGGTTTATTAAACTTTACCACCATACTGCTCACACTTAGTCCGACAGGAAAGTAGGATAAGTAGAGCCCGTACAAGCCACAAAAAGCATCGAGGAACTGTGCCAGTGGCAGTTCACATTGGACAATAGCCAAAGACAGTGCAAATCCGCCAGTATCCGAGGTCAGCCAATAAAAAAGGTAAAAATAAATAAATAAAATAATAGGTTTCCCCCCCACCAGTGGTATGGAGCCTTGGATAATACAATTGAAAACCGTAGATAGCCGGTGAAAACCGTAGATAGCCGGTGAAAACCGTTGAGAGCCGTCGTAAGACGTTTATAGCCGGTGAAAACCGTAGATAGCCGGTGAAAACCGTTGAGAGCAGTCGTAAGGCGTTGATAGCAGGTGAAAACCGTAGATAACCGGTGAAAACCGTTGAGAGCCGTCGCAAGACGTTGATAGCCGGTGAAAACCGTAGATAGCCGGTGAAAACCGTTGAGAGCCGTCGCAAGACGTTGATAGCCGGTGAAAGCCGTTGATAGCCGGTGGAAACCGTTGAGTGCCGTCGCAAGACGTTGATAGCTGGTGAAAACCATAGATAGCCGTTGCAAGACGTGGACTCAGGACGTGTCAATCGTAACGATATAAGGCGAACAAGCACGACTTTACCCATACGAAAGGAACCTACTCAGCCTACCACCGTAATAAATTACTTTAGCCTAAGCGAAGAACTCTAAGATACCAGAACCTTCAAAACATCGCTTCCGTATATTGTAAAGGAAATGTATTTTTGTTATATATATATATAATTAATAATTGGAATTTACAAATAAATATCATACTAAAGTAGTTAAACGAATAAAGAACCTTTAAACTAAAGCTTTTTGTACTTACTTTAGTTAGAGCCCTGGAAGCCGGCGAGCGAAACCTCAGCCTTCGACAACAAAGTACATCACAGGTTCCATTTCTTGCGAGTTTATCGGGTTTGCAGTTTCCCAAAATATCCCCCAAATAAGGTGAATATTAAACTGTTCTGCCATCGCTTGAGATGATCGACAGTTGCGAGCAGGTATATAGTTTGTTGAAACAGTGCCAAGTGATATGAGGGCTGCTTGACTGTCAGAGAAGATACGGATATCCTATGTGGGTATCACGTTTTTTCTTTAGCCAGGATATAACCCCTTTAATCGCGAGAATTTCCGCTTGGAACACTCTACAATGGTCTGGCAGACTAAAATTTACTCTGTCTGAGTACACACCACGACCCACTCCTCTTCGGTTTTTGAACCGTCCGTATAGAAGTGAGCTGATTCATCTTTGAAGAACCTGTCAACCTCCCAAGCAGATCTTGTTGGGATGGTCATTTGAAAGTTATCGTCGAAGATTAGCTGGTGTGTTGTGTAGACGGATCGTCCTAGTTTTGATCCCAATATGTTCATAATATCAGAATGGCCTATCGAATTCTTAGGTCATTGAGAGATGGCTTTGAGACGACGATGTAAGTTTAAGTAATATGCTTTGGACAGCCGAGTGTGTAGAGCAGATTGCTCCACTGATACATAAGCTGGTTGACCTTTGGACCTTATTTAAATTGTCACAATAAGTGACTTTGTCCAATACAGTAAACCACACTGTTAGCTCGTAAGTAAGTATCATTCTAACGACCGCTGTGTACAACCAATGTGCAATCTATGGGGATAATCCTCAGCTATTCCCAATGGTTTTTTTTACAAGAACAGAGTGCAACTGTTGCTTTTCTTACTCTTTTTCTTGTGTATTCGATTTCTAGTTTAGGTTTTTGTCTAGAGACCTAGATACTTGGCTTCATCTGAGAAAGTCAGTCAAGTATCATTTATAAGTTGGGGACTTTTATATTTCCTAGTGAAAAGGAAATGTCTTGGCCGGGTTTATATCGAGACCATATTTAGCTGACCAAATTTTTGGTCGATTGAGAGCATTTTCCATTAAACCTGTTAAAGTTGGAGTGTGCTTTCCTGATACAGCAATAGCAACATCATCGGCATAAGCTTTACCCTGTATCCGTCTGCTTTCAGATCTATCAGCGTTTTGTTTACCACTGTGTTCCAAATAAGTGGGTATAAAACACCACCTTGCAAAGTTCCTCTGCTGACGTACCTTCTTTCTGAATAGTTCCCCAGAGTTAAGTTGATTATTCTGCTGCCTAGCGTGAGACTAATAAGCTCTGACAATGAGATGGACACCTAAACGTTTCTCAGAGATTGACAAATGATTGCAAATTCTGGTAAATTTAAATTAATACCATATATATAATTTTATCACATATTGAGTACATATTAGAAACTTCTTCCAAGTGCATTAATAAGTTTCATTAATTAGCCTCTCGCGATACGCCAGCAGTTATTATACAGCATTGGACAGTCAGCCAGCTCCAAACACTGCGTACCAACTGGTATTCTTTCATTAGACATGTGCAAAACCTTAATTATATAGTCTATGTGTAGATGTGTAGCTTAAGTGCGCGTGTGAAAAGTGGGGATAGTCCTGTTTCCAGCATAACGATGTAGTTTGGGGTATTAGAAGGAAGACAAAATATCCTTTTGACAAAGAACCTCAAGAGTTTTTCCAACGTATCAAAATGTTTGTAGCCCCATACTTGCGATGCTTTAAGCATGATATACTCCGAAACTACTTCAAAAACACAGCAACAATGGCATTTTTGGCCTTTCACCATTTAAATCATCAACCTAAGGACCTTGACAGTGAAACTATTTTCATCTACTGGAATCGATACTTGAAGAAAAGCCACGATGGAAAACGCGCTAGTCAAACAACTTCAGTCCGGAGAAGACATCCAAACGATCATCCGGAAGTTCAACAAGGATCCGCCTTCGCGAAAAACAACGAAGGAATACTTGGCTTCACGTCTAAACCAAATCGAAGCAATTTGGAAAGATTTTGAGGCCAGAGACGAAGAAATTCGATCATCGAATTCAAAAATCGATGACGAGTTATTTCAATAAAATCAAAGAAATAACCCAAAAATATAAAAAAATATTTAAGGGGTTTCTAACTAAAGTAGAATCCAGCTCGCCAAAAGAATCGCTAGCTAAAAAAGAGCCCAGCGAAACTAATAAGACAACCGATGGAGAAGAACAAACATCGCCCGAGGTGTTTGCTCTCATGCGTCGCCAAAAGGCACTTATGAGCTCGACTCATCAATGGTCGGATTAAGGAAGAAGTCCCCATACAATGCCTAGAAGGAATTAATAAACTCTGGAGCCAAATTGAAGAAATTTACTATTCTATTTGGGAGAAATGCAAAAACCCACTTACAGAGGGTTACGACATGAACTCTTATTCAGCGCTTGAAATAAAAATTCGGAAGAACCGATCCGTACTTAAAGGATCTGCCAATAATCCAAGTAGGCATCTGTCTGTTCAACTTCCAAACATGACGATCCCGAAATTCGACGGCGATTATTTAAAATTACAAACCTTTTCGATATCTTCACGAAGATGATACACAAGCGCTAGTACAAAAAATGTGGTATCGAAAGACAAATGTGTCTGGTGATGCATAACGCCTGCTAAGACACTTGGAATAGACATAGGAGAACTATACAATCGCATGGAAAAGTCTTCAAGGTCATTTCAGCAACAAAAGGGCCCAGGCATTGTCCCTTATCCAAAAAATTCTGGGTTTACCGCAGCAAAACTCCGATATAAGGGCCATGAGAGAATTTCGTGATACGATTCATGAATCTTTAGCAGCTTTGAAGGCTCTCAGTATTGATACAGGCTCATGTACTCCTCTACTCATCCACCTATTAACGAAGAAACTAGATCGACAAAGTCATCTATCTATGAGCAATCAGTTAAAAACCCTCGAGAACTTCCAACAATGGAAGAATTTCTCAAGTTCTTAAAGAGCCGTTTTGAGGTCCTAGAAGCTGTTGGGGGAAAAGAGAGAACCAAGGTGGTATCCAACATTGCTACCTCCAACACTGACAACTACAAGGTATGTGGCAATAAGAGCATCTAATCTTTTATTGTGAAAAGTTCCTGAAGCTGTCAGATGCTGAAAGACTGTGGGCTGATTAGGGAATACGAAGCGAATCGCTTTTAATTCGATATCTCATTTTTGACTCGTTACGATTTGATCAATTAACGAATTCGAAAAGAATCGTAAATGCTACTTCCAAGATTTCCAGATAATTGACAGCTGATATCAAGTGAATATTTATTATTTCAATCAAAATCATTTGTGTTTTTGCATTAACATTGTAATAAAATATTTATTTAAATAAAAAATGGACTCAAATGTTATTTATATAAATGCTTAACGTGAGGAAGAAAAAGAATCTTCAAATTCAAACTTGAGAAGAAAATTATTAAGCAGTGCTTCTTCACCTTTTGATCTTCCTTGCTTCGAGTCAGTGTTTTTGCTTAACTTGATTATTATTTGTTAAATTAGCTTTATTTTATAAAAACTTGGTTCGATAAGTTGTCGAGTCGAGTCAGTGTTTTTGCTTAACTTGTTTATTATTTGTTAAATTAGCTTTATTTTATAAAAACTTGGTTCGATAAGTTGTTTCGCCCTTCAAAAGAAACATTTAAAATTGTCTTGGGCGAAATATAAGACAAATATAGACCACAGAACAACAATGGGACACCACCAATTATGAAATTAGCTGCAACATTGAGATTCCTTGCAAACGGATCATACCAGAAAGTGTTTGGGCAGGATACGAACATTGGAATGGCGCAACCCACAGTATGCAATTCAATGTCCGAAGCGCTAGACATATTGCAGAGAACGTTGTATGTTGTGTCCTTTGGCCATCCCTTCGTTTTCCCTCATAAATTCGATGAGCGGAGAAAATTGTTGCTGGTTGGTGTCTTGCTGTCTTGGGCACCTACACGTTTATTACAAAAAAATGATTGTTTATTTCTTTAGTTCGTTTTAATAAAAAAAAAAATAGTTAAACTCATATTTTTATTTATTTAAATGAAAAAAATCCAGCAAAATATCACTTTCGATCGTGTCGATAAACCAATCCGCCAAAGAAACCCTATCGGAAATGCACGCGCTAAAAATTGAAATGTCAAATCAAGTTTGGTTACGATTTCGAAAATAGGGCGAATGTAAAACGAAAGAGACGAAAGCGAAAACAGTAATATCAAATCTCATTTTCGCCACCTAAAACGATTCGCTTCGTATTCCCTAATCAGGCCACTGAAGTGGACTCAAAAACAAGATCTATGCGTGAACTCACCACAAAATCATGTTTAGCACGTAGCTGCACTAAATGCCCAGGCAAGCACAATACCTTATTGCATTTAGAAAGAACTATTTCTTCAAACCCAGACCAATAGAAACCAATTCAATCTACAACCATCGTAGCAGGTGCTACATCTACCAAATCAATGGCATCAGAACGGGGAGATTCATCACCACTTACTGTAGCCACCATCCAACATATAAACAGCAAACAAGGCTACGTTCTTTTGGCCAACACAGGGGTTTTTATCACAGCAAATAACGGACACAGATGTGAAGCTAGAGCAATCTTAGACTCCGGTTTATAGATAAACTTTATAACCGAGAGGTTATCCTGATCGCCAACAACATCATCTCTATGCATTGAAGGCAGCGTCAAAGGAACAGGAACCAGGACACACAGTGTCAACATCAAGCTTCATTCAACAATGGCCTGCAGACTAGAAGCCTTCATATTACCTAATATCGTATCACCTCAACCAACACAAAACCTGGACACCTCTATCTGGTCTATATCTGAAAACATCAACTTGGCAGATACCAATTTCAACCGATCCCATAAGGTTGATGTCCTGCTGGGAGCAGAGTTCTATCATCATTTTATTCGTCCGAAACAAATACAAGTTGGTGCAAAGATGCCAATTTTACAAAACACCGTATTTTGTTTGGTGGTAGCCAGAAAAGTTGAGGACACATAAAAAAATACAGTCACCTGTGGCATATTCTGCGAAGAAGAATCAACTAATAAACTAATTGAACGATTTTGGAGGATTGATGACTTCGCAAATATACCCAAACAGATCAAATTATTCGAAAAATATTATCAGTGACACTTTACTCAAAATGTGTCTAGATTAGAAAGCGGACGTTTCATCGTTAGATTACCGTTTCGAGAAAATGGCGTAGCCTTAGGCGACTCAAAACAAGCAGCCTTGAATCGTTGTACATCATTAGAGAGACGACTCAACAAAAATCCTAAACTAAGAAAAGATTATGTCAAGTTCATGGACGAATATGAATCTCTAGGATACATGGAAGAAATGAAACCAGACATCATTCGAGGACCACACTTCTTCATTCCTCATCATGGCGTATTATAGCCTGAGAGCAGTACAACAAAACTACGGGTGGTCCTTGACGCTTTCGCAAAAACTTCATCTGGTCTATCACTCAAGGTCATAGTTCAAAATGAACTTTTGTCAATACTCCTTCGTTTTCGTATGCACAAATATTTATTTACAGCAGATGTTGAGAAGATGTATAGGCCGATTCTAATCGATGAAGAAGATCAGGGTTATCAACTCATCATGTGGAGACAGCTACGCGATGCCAGCTCTATCACTAAACGTTCAGTGAGCTCAGATCTAGCAAGCATCTTCGATCCACTAGGACTCTTTGGTCCGGTAGTATTCAAGGTCAAAATCTTCATGCAACAGCTGTGGCACCCAACACTTTCATGGAATGATGATCTACCGTAATATCTTAGAGAAGAGTGTCAAGTCTTTAGCAACAGCATATCAACGCCCGATCAGGCAAGAGTTCCCAGGCATATCTTCAACCAAAATAATCCTACCTCCATACAAATTCACACATTTGTGGATGCATCAGAACAGGCTTATGGGGCAGCTGTGTATCTTCGCTCAACTTATAAAGATCGAGCAATAATCATCAGACCACTTTGTGCCAAGTCACGAATTGCTCCGGTTAAACGACAAACCCTTCGTAGACTTGAATTATGCGCTGCAGCGCTTGGAGCCGAACTCACAATAAGAGTCAGAGAAGACTTACCACTTCAAGACACACCAATATTTTTCTGAACAGATTCACAAATCGTCCTCTCATGGATAAATTCTACTTCATCATCATTCCATACGTTCGTGGCTAATCGAGTTGATTAGAGAATGTTCATTGGCAGCTCAGTAGCGTCACGTCCCATCCAAGGAAAATCCAGCAGACCTTCTATCACGGGGAATATCGGCAGCTAGTTTCATGTCATGCAGCATGTGGTTTTATGGATCGTTCTTCCTGCATGGGATTGAGTCAACATGACACCAACCATTCATAAAAGAGCTTGAAATGCCCTCCGATCTAGAGAGAAAAATAAAACACACAGTGGCAGTAGCATTACAACTTCAAGTAAAGTGATCCACCAGATAGAGCATCGAAGTTTTTTACTAGTTTCTGCAACACTCCATGGGCCACATCCTACAGTTCACCAATAGAGCCAGGAAAATAGACACAGGAACAGTAGAACACACTACATTATCGCCGACGGAACTCAATGAAGCTCTAATGGCAATAGAGAAACAAATACAATCGTCCGAATTCCGAAATGAAATCCAAGATCTTAAGAGTCACAGCGGATTATGCAGATCCAGTGCATTGATTACCTTGGCGCCCTTTTTAGACGAAAGCGGCATCTTACGAGTTGGAGGCAGACTAGAGGCCGCACCAATCTCCTTTGATGCCAGACACCCCATACTGATGCCGTATACTGAACCCATCACAAAATTGCTATTCAAGATGACACATGACGTGCATAACCACTGTGGACCACAAACATTATAATCAATTTTAAGGCAGTAATTTTGGCCAATTAAGGGAAAGGTCATGGCTCGATACACAGTTCACAACTGCATCAGATGTACCAAAACCAGACCCCAACTGATCACTCAAGTAATGGGAAATCTTCCAGCTGATCGCGTCACAACAAATAGACCTTTCTTAAACTATGGTATGGACTTTTGTTGCCCCCTGTGGGTACACTACAAAATTAGAGGAAAGAAGCCGCACAAGGTTTACTTTGCAGTTTTTTTTGTTGTTTTGATACTAAGGCAGCTCATTTAGAAATAGTGACTGACTTAACAACAGAAGCACCCATTGGATCACTAAGAAGATTTATTAGTGGACAAATTCAAATGCTTTATTGTGACAATGCAACCAATTTCGTTGGAGCAAAGAATCAACTTCATGAACTAAACAGTGTACTACACTTCCTTCTACCACTTACATCTCTCACCCCAAACCTCCCAAAACACCGAAGAACTTTTTGCTCCCACGTCGGAAGCGTGTATCATTTAATATGAACGCAAATATTTCTAAAATCGCGGATTCAACTATACCTTTTCATAAAGATATCTCTTCCAATATGCCATTTCGTAACTTTATCTATTCTCATACCATAAATCAAACACCTAAATCTGTCACCCCTCGTCCCCCTTTAAGAATCTCTAATTCCCCCCAAACTATTGCAAAACGCGTCTCCCCTTCTCCAATATTTGATCCAATGTTTCGACCTGCTGCTAAACTTACAACCAAATTTGCAGTCCCTTTGACAACTAGTGATGAGTTCGGAGGTAGATATATGATATATAAATTACGAGACAATAGACTTTATGAAAATTTCCGTCTCTACCTGTCATATCTTCACAACAAGTCAGACACGGTTTGCATTAACCATAAGATGAAAATGAACGCCTTGGTGTCAATACAAAAAGAAGGCCTTCCAACCGATCCCCTCGCTCTCAATAAAATTTATATCCGCTTCCATGAATCCTTAAATATCTCTCCCTCCACAGTTTACAATGATTTAGCTACATACGCTTGTCATTTAAGTTCTAAACGTCTACCTTTCAATCGTAACAATCATAAACCTAGCCTTTAACCGTAATCTTGTTTCACAATCTGCATTGTTAATCACACTATCCCTTTATTACCAAAATGTCAGATGTCTCCGTACCAAAACCTCTACGGTATACATTAATTCTCAAAATTTACCTTACGACATCTTTGCACTAACCGACACAAACCTGTGTTCTGATTGTTTGGATAGCGAGCTATTTACTACTGGTTAAGCTGTCTTTCGCGCGGATGGACAAATGAACGACCTTGGTCCAGCTGGTCGAGATGTTCTTATCGCTGTCCACAATCGCCTAAACGCATCTCTTTTCGCAATATTGAAATATAATATCTTCGAATTCATTTGCATTTAGTTAACAATTTCAAAACGGTATTTATATCTTCGTTATTGTTATATTCGTCCATCCCAACCTTGTCCCGCCTATCAACAATTTGTGGATTGTATTAGTTCACCGGTAGAGAATGCTAATTCCAATGATGAATTTATTATCATCGGGGACTTAAACTTACCGGACTTGAAATGGACTCCATCAGCAGATGAGTGCTATTTTATTCCATCTAATCCTTCTTCCGATAAAGAATGTATTTTCACTGACTGTTTCCTCGAATTAGGTCTATTCCAGATAAGTGGTATCTCTAACAACTTAGGGAGACAACTAGACCTTGCCTTTTCCTCCGACCCTTATAACACTAACATCTCTGAAAGCCTGCATTTTCTCTCTGCCCTAGATCACTATCATCCTCTTCTATCTCTTATCTTTTGTCTAGAAGATTGTGTTCCGTCTGTTGATCCAGAAAACTCTCTTTACTTCAACTTCCGCAAAGCCGACTTCAATCAACTTAATCTCCTTCTTAACATTATTCATTTCAACAGCTTTATTAACTTCTCTACTCCCATCAATATATCTCTTTCCTTCTTTTACACCTCAATCTTCGCCTGCCTTGTTAAATGTGTTCCTTATTCAGCTCTAAAAAAACTTTATTTCATCTCCTACCTGGTATACAAAAGAGTTGCGCAATACCCGTAATGTGAAAAATAAGTCATGGAAAACTTACTTGAAATCCCAAACGCCCATAAATCTTTTCTACTTCAAACAAGCCTCACGCTGTTTTTCATCCATATGTCATTCTCTCTACCAAACATATCTTAATGAAATGCAGACTTGTCTTATCTTCGAACCTAAGCATTTTTACCAGTTCATAAACGTGAAAAGAAAATCAGATGGTCTTCCTTCAACCCTTAATTTCCTCCCAGCAATTTTGCTTAAAAACTGTGCTCATGCTCTCTGTGAACCCCTTTCTAGCCTATTCCAACTGTCTCTCACAAGCAGTTGTCCCTTAAATTTGGAAAGAATCGTTTATTTTTCCAATCTTTAAAAAGGGCTGCAAGAATGAGATTTCGAATTATATGCCAATTGCAAAGTTCTCCACTATACCCAAGCTCTTTGAAGGCATAGTGTACGACTCCCTATTTTTTCATTGCAAGTCAATTGTTTCTCCATTACAGCATGGATTTTTAAAGGGCAGTTCCACCACGACTAATCTTACCCAATTTGTCTCATCGACACTCTTAGCTCTAGAAAAAGAATTTGACGTCGATGTTATAACTACTGACTTTAGTAAAGCGTTCGACAAGATCAATAACCAAATTATTTATATCAAACTCAACGCCTTTGGCCTTCCTCCTTTGTTTATTGAATGGATGAAATCATACCTCGGGAGCCGTGTATACAGAGTTGTGTTTAGAAATGCGGTGTCTGATCCAATCTTCGCCTCATCAGGGTTCCTCAGGGCAGCCATTGTGGCCCACTCCTATTTGTGCTTGCCATCAATGATGTGGGTAATATCATTTCCTTCTCCGATCTCTCAATTTATGTTTATGACATTAAAATAGTAAAAGTAATCTCATCATCTCGTGTCTCTTCCCTTCTTCAACAAGACCTAAACACCTTATTACCTGGTGCAATAAAAATTTTTCTAGAACTTAATGTTCAAAAATTCCAAGCTATGTCTTTCTCTTGCAAACGTTTACAATCGACTTCCCGACCGTATCACTTCTGTAATGTATCTATTCCCATAGTTTCCTATATTCGCGATATTGGGATAATATGTGATAAAGAGCTAAATTTTCGATCTCACATTGATCATATCGTTGGCAGAGCAAATTCTTCTTTGGGCTTTATTAAACGATGGTCTCCAAGCCCATGGTTACAAAATCTCTTTACACCACATATGTTAGGCCAATCCTCGAGTATGCAAGTCAGGTATGGGCTCCTTTTTAAATAACTCATTATTTTAGGATTGAAGCTGTGCAACGAAGATTCCTTCGATTCGGTTTACGCAATTTACCATGGTCTGACCCCCTTATATTACCCCTTTATGAATACCGTTTACAATTAATTGACTTACAGACTCTTGCTCAACGTCGTCGTATCGCTGATATCCTGTTTATTCACCAGCTTATCACTGCAGTCATCGAAACTTAAGATCCATTCCTTTCTTCCGCCTTCCAACCCACCGCACCAACTACGCCCATTTCAACCCTATTTGTAGAATGCTCCGCTTTGCTATTTCAGTACATGATATCCTTGATTTCTGTCTTAGTTCTCCATCCCTCAGAAAAATCCTATTAAACACCTCTCCCTAACCCGATAACCTAGTTTTTTTTTTTAAATTAGTATTATGTTTATGTTATTGGTATTATTATTATTATTATTAACTTAAGTTCATCTAATGTGTAACTGCTTGTATTAAGCTAAATTAAAATTAAATTAAAAATAACACACCATGAAGCAAAAGAAGCCATAACCAAGGCAGACAGCAACAATGGAATAACATTCAAATTCATTCCACCAAGAGCTTCACACTATGGGTGTTTAAAGGAAGCTGCAGTCAAATCAATCTCCACATCGTCACTTACACATGAAGATTCGGAAACCATAGTCACTGAAGTTGAAGCCATGCTCAATTCCAGACCACTCACTCCTCTCATCCAATCCAAATGACCTTTCTGCCTTGATACCAGGACACTTCCTAATTGGCGAACCGTTGATTTCTCAAGTCGATCCCGACTCTGCTCCAGAAAAAACTAATCTTCGAAACCGATGGAATTCCATCTGCCACTGGAAACATGAATTCTGGAGACGATGGTCAAATGAATACTTTAAATCACAAATAAGCCATAATAAGATTGGAAACTTTCGTACGTTTCGCCCCCCAAAACCCATTTGTTTACATTGTTGTATTTGTAGCTTTGAAACTCTATCCATGAATAGATGGGAAATCGAAAAACAAAACAAAAACAAATTACTAGGTCTGTGTTGTCTATGTGTCTATAGGAAGAGGAACAGAAAAGATTATTGTGTGCTTTTTTATCAATGTGTCTATTGGAAGAGGAACAGAAAAGTTACTGGTGTGCGTGTTTCAGCTTGTAGGCAAATGTCAAATGAAAGCAGAGGTTTCCGGTCTTTACATTATTAGCTTATGACTTAAATCAACAACAACAAAAAAACAAATTGAATCAGCATAAACAAAACGTCAGAGTTGGCGACATGGTTATGATTAAGGGAGACAACACACCCACACTTCAATGGCCATTGGGAAGAATTGTTCAAGTCTTTAAGGGTGACGACAACGTTATTCGAGTAGTCAACGTCAAAACCAAATCGGGAATGTTCAAGGGCGATGACAACACTAACGAACCACCACATGATACATCCTCACCGCCCGAACCATTGAGAAATGAAACGGCAGAACAACAAAACGAAGAAGGATGCCATATGTTCCATTAGTCACCACCGTTATACTGTCCTTGCTTCTGCTACCAATTATGTGTGCATCACCAATAAACATCAAGATTTAGCAACAACCCAGGAATATATTTCAAAAATCTTGGATCTACAACCTTAGTTGCAAATTAATGGAAAATAATTGTTTACTACGACCTCGCACCCATTCGGTCAGAGTTGGAAGCATTTAACAATGGAACAACAGCTCTTTCGCATCTATTTAACCAACTGCAGTTAAGAACGACATGCAGTGCGCTAGCAACACAGTTCACAAATATGAAGAATAGTCTACAATCAGACACCAACCTAATTTCTAGACGTCGAACTTCACGTGCGGCAAACAACATAGTCGGCAATTTAGCACATTCACTGTTTGGACTACTTGATTCCGACTACGCTGAAGAAATGTCCAAAACCATCAATTTAGTGAACACCAATGAAGCACATCTATTAGCAATGCTAAAAAATCAGATTTCCATAATAGATTCCACCATCAACATAATGAAACACGATCAACTCGAAGGAAGGGAACGCATGAGTATACTTCAGAAACACGTTACACGCATCGTCGCGAGAATTGAAGAAACTACTGATCAACTCAGAACTACCAAATCTTTACATCCTTCACAATGCAATTAATGATCATGGCTTCAAACTTGCAAGGAATTGAGGACGTTATTCGCGACACGTTTGCGGAAGTACACTATGGAACCATTAGCCCTCTTCTGCTATCACCAGCTCAATTGAGAGCAGAAATTATCAACCAAAACCAATTTACCCCAATCCCAAAAATTACCATTTGATCAAGATTTGCTTCATTTCTATAAGATCTCAACAACAAAGCGACATGCAACTGGAAATCACCTGTTATTTGTCATCCAAATTCCACTACACTTCTGATCTTTTTAATGACAGCATCTGAGCGCAAAGAGTGTAACAAGGGAAATGACATGCAGTATTTCTGCGCCAACAGAAAGGCAAAATACCACACTGGTTCACAGGCATACAATTGCGAATTTAATCTATTCAACAACAATACTGTACCATCATGCAATGCAGTAAAACCAAGCATTGACCTGATCTGGACCCAGCTGCACAGGAGAAATCACTGGATATTCGGAACCCTTCACAACATTCAACTAACTGCTGTGTGTCAAAATAAACCAGTTCAAATTGAACTCACTGGATCCGGCCTTCTATCAATCGAAGATAATTGTGTCCTCAGAAATAATCGTTTTACCATCCAAATAATTCAGACGACAATCAGCACTCTACAATTATCTTACATCAGCTTTGGAAATATCTCTTCATGCCAAACCCAATGATGTTCCCGCAGTTCTAGAATAATTACTTCCAACATTCAACAAAACTCATTTAGAATCTTTGAACTATCTCCAGACTCAACTAGCTGCCATACAACACGAAGATCTCGCCAATTTAAACAACAGAGTTTTCCTCAACAGCATCCATCACCACTCCATCAGCTATCTGGCTCTCCTTCTTTTAATTTGCGTTGGAATTGCAATTATTTACAAACTTCGGAAGAGAGTGACGTCAGTTCCAAGTTCCACTCCAGTTCCCCAAACTCGAACACAATACAACGTCAATGTAATATGAGTACACAGTTGAATGCAATCCCATTCAACGCGGGGATGTATGTTAAGCAACACAAAAATAGTAAACATTGCTGACCTACATCGTAAGCAATTAAGCAACGACGACGATGACGAGTAAGTATTAAGTACGTAGCATATTAAGTATAAAAGCATTTGGCCCAACAATAAATATCATTTTAATTACAATCGTGTTTGTACTTATTTCGATCAGCTCATTATTCTAAGATCAGGTTACAAGTGCCTGCATTTTGTATTCATCAAAATCTTATAGTTTGTACTATAAGATCAACCAAAACATCATTCTTATTGTTTGTACAATAAGACACAACATCTTCATAGTCATCACTCTTATAGTTTGTACTATAAGAGCCACTACATTCAGTCTTATTGTTTGTACATTTGTAAGACTCAACAAAAAGTGATCGATTTTCTCCACCTTACTAAAATGGTACCTTTTTACTACCAACATTAACATTACCTGTCGTTAATAATTGGTTATTTGCGTGACCTTTTTACTTAAGTAAATGTTGAGAAAACTTTTAGTGGGCTATAGGTCAAAATAAGATGTTATACTGTTTTAATTTTGCGACGTTTCCAACATGCTTACGCTCATCATCAGGCCTTTATTTCACAAAAATAAATAACTACAATACATACAAAAAATTAGTTAACACTATTTTCAAACTGTCGTCAACAAAACTTACATAAAAACATTTTGAATATAGCATTAAAATCCCAACAATCTTACACTTGCATTGTCAATGTGCATACAATAAAATATATGAAAAGACAAAAAGAAAATAATTGAAAACATTGAAAACGTTAACAACATTTTTTAAATTTAAAATTTCTGGTAATTAATCGCATCATGTACTAACACTTCACACACAAAAATTACTTTATCTTAATTACTACCAACAATCGGTCTTTTTATCAGTTGGTTATATATGTTCACAATCAGATCGTCGGTTGATAGCATTCTTATTATTCTTTATGTGCAGCATCGCCAGCAACATTCTTTTTGATTATTGTTGCTCCGTTTGCAGAACTACGAGATTCTCCAATTCTGGTCTATGTTCTTCTTGCAAACAATGGAGAGCAAGAGCAGTTTTTTGTGCAGCTCCATTCTTCAAATCAGATTTATGTCCAGAGAGACGATTTTTCAATTTTTGTTTTGAAGTACCTATATATATTGCAGAGCATGCTGTATCCTTCCATCCTAAGCAGTTCATCTTATACACAATATCGGCTTTTTCTAGCTTATCTACTTTTCCTTTAGTGTTGCTAAAAATTTTGCTTCTCAGAGCATTAGCGGATTTAAAAGCTATGCTTGTTTTCATTTTATTTCTGATAGGTGCTGTGTTAATACGATTGATTAATTCTCTAATATTTCTTTAGAAATGCAGAGAATTTGGATTGCGACCTAGTTTTATATATATATATAACTCAACAAATAGCCTTAATAATATCTTTCAATTTTCTGACAACGGAAATGAAAAAAACAGCTTGGGAAAAAACTTATAACGCACATAGAACACTTTCACACGAAGCTTTTGAATATCGCCATCTCCCTCAAACAAACTCAGAAGACAACTACAACAAAGAAGATTAAAGAATTAAAAAGCTTAATCACCAACAAATTAACTAATAAAGAGTATCGTTCTTTCTTCAACACTCAAGAAGACAAATACACGATTATTAATGAAAAAATTAAAACAAAACACAAAAAGAAACTACAAAGATTAAAAGAAAACCTAAAATTCAGGATGGGTTTAGAATTCAATAATAAATGATTTGTAAATAACACTTCTGTTGAGTTCCCTCCAGATGTCAAATGGTTAATGTCGTTAGGTCCAAAGTTTGATCTCCCGTTAATGAAAGGAGATTTGCCTCTTTTCAAAATGATTTCAGATGGGGTAGAACTGATCAAATCATTAGAACAGGGTGACCAAGAAACAGCTAGGTTAAATTTCACAGAAATTTTACAAAATCATTTAAGATCACAATATGTACCATCGTTTGATAAATATTTGAAAAGAGTTTTTTTTGAGAGCAAGAATTTTCTTAAACGACATAAAGATGTATACATTGTCCCTGCTGATAAGGGCAATGTCACAGTTGCAATGTACAAGACTGCCTACCAGCAAAATGCAAGACCTAATGGGAGAGAGAAACGTATATAAAGTACTAAGAAACAATCCAACGTCGACACTGCAAAGCTCAAATAATGATTTTGTTAAGGATTTATTCTTACATAATCATACTGTTCGAGAAACAACGTATGACAACATATACTTCGAGCGCCCCAAAAATCTACGGTCTTCCAAAAATCCATAGAGAAACCGTTCCTCTGAGAACAATTTGTGCGTCCAGTCATATGGCTTGCTATGAACTTTCCAAGTTCATGGGAAAAATTCTTAAAAAAGCTACATGTAATTCGCAATATAACGTTAAAAATTCCAAAGAGTTTATTGAAAAAGTCACACAGTTTGAATTGGAAAATGACGAGATACTGGTGTTTTTCGATGTTGTTTCTTTATTTACAAGTATACCTATAGGTTTGATTTTGGATGTTATAAAGAAGAAATGGTACTGCACCAAAGGAATATACACAAATCGAAAAGAAGAAATGGTGCAGTATAAAGGAATAAACACAAATCGAAATTCATAGATATAATCAGATTTTGCGTAATAGATACCAATTACTTAGAGTACGACGGTATCATCTACCAACAAAGACAAGGGGTACCTATGGGCAGCCCAGCATCCCCTATTCTCGCGGACTTAGTTATGGAGACTCTCTTAGATGATGTTCTGGCTATCCTGGATAATAAGCCAAAAATCATAACCAAATATGTTGACGATCTCTTCGTGGTGATTAAATCATATGAAATAGAAAATACACTAAAGGTTTTGAATGGGTTTAATCACAAGATTCAATTCACTGTGGAAATTGCGAAAATGTAAAACTACCACATTTGGATGTTAAAGTACTGATAAGTAATAACAAACTACTATTTGACTTGTACAAAAAAACCATCAGGACCCTTATAAATTTCCACTCAAAGAAACCCAAACAAGTAATAATTAATAAAGCACAGAATTTTGTTAACCGTGTGCTTTTCACTAGCGAAAAGTGTTTTCATCGCAAAAATAAAAACATTATTCGTAACACCCTATACTCCAATTATTTCCCCCCATCTATAATCGAGAAACTAATTAACAATTATGAGAATACCCCAACAAGAAAGAAAGGTGGTGAAGAGAAACAAACATTTACCTATAAGAGTATGCTGTTCATCCCTCACCTCTCCAATCTTATCAACATAGCAACTATCAGAAATAAAATAAAAACAAGGATAGCTTTTAAATCCGCTAATGCTCTGAGAAGCAAAATTTTTAGCAATACTAAAGGAAAAGTAGATAAGTAGCTAGAAAAAGCCGATGTTGTGTATAAGATTAACTGCTTAGGAGGGAAGGATACAGCATGCTATTCTGCAGGTACTTCAAACAGAAATTGAAAAATCGTCTCTCTGGATATTAATCTGATTTCAACAATGGAGCTGCACAAAAAACTGCTCTTGCTCTCCATTGTTTACAAGAAGAACATAGAATAGATTTGGAGAATCCCGTAGTTCTGCCAACTGAGCAACAATATTCAAAAAGAATATTACTGGAGATGCTGCACATAAAGAATAATTAGAATGCTATCAACCGACGATCTGATTGTGAAGGGCTTAGCAACATATATAGCCAACTGATAAAAAGACCGATCGTTGGTAGTAATTAAGATAAAGTAGTTTTTGTGTGTGTAGTGTTAATACATGATGAGATTACTGTTAAGCCGGATATCAAAAAAGAGACGATCTTTACTTGGTGATGGTTCGAACAAAAAAGGGAAGAGATTTATTAACACAAAGTTAAACTCAAGTTACAAGAATTATACATTATGCAGTTGGCACAATTGATAGTTGTACAGTAATTGTCAAGATTAATATTACAATTTTCACACTCCCTCTTAATGTTAATCCAGGGTAGATGTAAAATTTTTATACAAAAATATTTCAGTTAATTACTAATTCAATATTTCAAAAATGTTGTTACTTTAAGTAACTTTAAATTCATTTAGGTATAATATTTAATTTTTGGCAAAAGTATTCAAATTTTAATCTACTCAACGGCTTCGTAAGTATATCTGCAATCTGGTCTTGCGTTGGCACATAAACCAAATCGAATAGGCCTTCTTTAAACTTCTCTCTGATGAAGTGGAACCGGATGTCCACATGCTTGGTCCTTTTATGAAATTGAGGATTCTTCACCATTTTTAGGGCACTTTGGTTGTCCATAAAAAGGACCGCTTTAAGTTCTTTTCCAGAAAGGAGATCTTGGATCAGTGATTTTATCCAAACCAATTCCTTTACTGCCTCAGAAGCAGCTACGTATTCGGCCTCCGTTGTCGACAGACTGACACTTTTTTGCCTCTGCGAAGCCCAGCTAATGGGTGTTTCATTCATCAAAAAAACGAAACTTGTAGATCGCCGAGTTTGAATATCTCCGGCGTAATCAGCATCGCTATAAGAATCAAGATTAATTTTACAGTTATTTTTAAATAGTATACCGTATGTTGTAGTCCCCTTTATATATTTTAGTATGCGTTTTACAGCATTAATATGTTCCGCAGACGGTTTATCCAAATGTCTTGAAACAACTCCAATGGCATAGGAGATATCTGGCCTTGTTGCTACTGCCAAGTACATAAGGCTCCCTACAGCTTCTCGGAAAGGAAACTTGCTGACAGGAATGTATGAAGATGCAAGCTTAGATGTTTCTGCAGGAGAGCACACAGGATGACATTCTGACATATTAAACTTCTGCAACAATCTTTCAGAATAACTGGTTTGGTTAAGATGAATTGAACCATCCATCCTGCGCTCGATTTGAAGTCCCAGATAAAATTCCGCATCAGACACTTTTACCTCGAAAAACGTTTTTAGGTACTCGATAAGCCGGACCACTAGTCTTTCATCACTCGCAGCAATTAGTCCGTCGTCAATATATAACGCCATCAAAATCTTCTCTTTGCCTGACTGATGAACAAAAACACACGAGTCCGCTGGACAAGGTCGAAAATTGAACCGTTCCAACAAGTTAGTGAATTGTAGGTTCCAACACCTGGAAGCTTGTTTCAGTCCATAAAGACTTTTATTCAATTTACACACACGTCCGCTGTAGTCATCATACCCTTCAGGCTGCGACATATATATTTCCTCATCCAGTTGACCATAAAGAAACGCTGTCTTGACGTCAAACTGCTTCAGAACGAGGTTCTCAACAACAGAAATAGCAAGGATGGCTCTGATGGATGCGAACCTGACAACTGGGCTGAATGTCTCCGTGTAATCTATACCTTCCTTCTGAGTAAATCCACGTACCACAAGGCGAGCCTTATACCGGTCAATCTTGGCATCCTTTGACAATTTTACCTTAAACACCCATTTATTGTCAATCACTTTTCTCTTGTCAGGAAGAAAAACAAGATCCCACGTTTTATTCAGATGAAGTGCATCGATCTCCTCGTTCATCGCCTCTATCCACCTTTTTGCATCAGCTGATTTAATCGCTTCGTCATAATCCTTGGGCTCCAAACATTCATTTACTAACGCATACCCTTCTAACATTATTGTTAGAGCGTAATTAGTTGTACAATCTTGTTGTTGTGTGTGGCTACGAAGTCTCTCTCGATAATTTTCGGATCTACTCAAACCTGCGGTATTTATGTTGTCTTCTGCACTGTTCCGAAACTGATCCAATTCTGAGTGTTGTGGCTTAAAGCTTCGAAGCTTTTCTCGATAATTCAAAGCATCACTGGAAAGGGGCATATCATTTTGGGCGCATTTCTGCTCGTCTTGTTTTAGGCTGTTAGACTTGTCATTCTCTTTTGACGATTCGAGATCTAATTCTTCATACTTGATTGTAGTGTCAATCTTATGATCTGGAATTACAGAAATATTAGATTCATTTTTGAAAACAATATTACGAGATATATTGATTTTATTAGTTTCGGGCACCCAAACACGATAACCCTTTTGATTGTTAGGATACCCAACAAAATACCCATGTTGCGACTTCCTGTCCCATTTTTGTCGCTTTTCTTTAGGAACATGAATAAATACTTCAGTACCAAATACCTTAAGGTTTTCAATAGAAGAATCTTTTTCAAACCACAGCTGATGAGGATTTTTGTCCTTTTTAGGACTTGGACCATATCTGTTTATAAGAAACACTGCAGTATTCACTGCCTCAGCCCATAGCTTGATTGGAACTTTCTTTGCGTGCAGCATTGTTCGAGCAATTTCAACGATAAATCGCATGTCCCGTTCGGCACGCCCATTTTGTTCGGGATTGTATGGAACAATGGTTTGGTGTCTTATTTTGTTATGCCTCAAGATCCTGGCGACATCACTGTTCTTGAATTCTAGTCCGTTGTCTGAACGAAGAGTGACTATGTTTCGATTTGCGTCGAGCTTCACTGAATCCAAGAAAATCTGAAGAATAGAGGGAAATTCACTTTTCTCTTTAATGAAATATACATATCTATAATGGGAGTAATCATCCTTGAACAGAACAAAATATCTGGAGCCGCCTATCGATGCCATCTGCATCGGACCACATAAGTCCGTATGAAACAATTCACCTGCCGATGTAGCCCTAGATTCACTGCTTTTAAAGGGTAACCTCGATTGTTTCCCGTAGATGCAATGGTCACAAAAAAATCTTTGTTATCTACAAACTCAATGCCCCGTTCTTTAAGCACATATCTAACTTGATTTGCACACAAATGGCCAAACCTTTGATGCCATAGTTCTAGCATCTCACCTTTCTTTACCACATTTGCTACCCCGATCTCACCATCCACACCTTCATTACCTCCGCAAGGTCCACCATGATCACCTCCAGCACCATCATAGTCATTCAGCAGCACGCGAAACATCATCTTATAGAGCCTTCGAGAGCGCACTCCCACGGCCACAGTGCGATCCTTTTTTAAAATAATACATTTTTCTTCATCCGACACCATTTTAAAACCTTTTTCCATTACAGTTCCCGAAGAGAATAAATTCATTTTTAATTTTGGAACAAAATAAACATTTTCGAGACACTTTCGCAACCATTTCTTTTGATCGAATGCTAAAACATGGACAGTGCCGACACCAAGTGCAAATATTTTTTCACCGTTCCCGATAACCACAGGCATTGCCTCGTCAAGCACTTTGTAGTTATGAAACCACTCGTGTCGAAAAGTCATATGATCACTTGCACCTGAATCAAGTATCCAGTCGTCAATTGTTACTGTATTGTTGCCGAGTCCGAAAGAGTTGACAACAAAAGCATCAAAGTCTTTAGTTTCGGCAAGATTAACCGTTGGATTTTTTTTTTGGACAATCCCGTTTCCAATGACCATTTTCTTTGCACACAAAGCATTTTCCCTTTTTGTTGGAATTTTTTGACTTGCGTCTATCATCACCCCTCCTGTATCGATGGGCTGCTAAGGCACTCTGATCTTGTGTATTAGTCAAGCTCGATGATGATGTACAAGACTTGTTGGATGATTGCAAACGAGTTTCTTCCATTATCAGTCTCGATGTTAGATTCTCCAAAGTTTTCTCGTGAGATTCTGTCGACTCCCAAGCACTGAAAAAATGATTTAAGCTTGGTGGTAATGTCATCAATATTTTCGTCATGACCATATTTGGTGATATAACTTCCCCTGCTTCTTTGAGTTGTTGCACAATTGATTCCAACCTTGAAATGTGCGTTGCTATGTCATCGTCCGAACCTCTTCCGAGTGAATAAAACTTTTGGTGTAGCATATGAATACTTGATTCCGATTTTTGTTCATAAACGGCAGTTAGTTTAGTCCACATATCTTTAGAAGTCGTGCAGTTCAAAATATGGACAAGTGGTTGACGTCCTACAGTTGTAGCTATGATCTTTTGCGCTTTTCTGTCCTTTGAAACCCAAGACTGAAATTCTTTGTCAAATTCCTCTGCTTTTACCTTGGCTGTTTGAACCGGTGCATCCTCTTCGCCAGTCACAACCTCAAGAAGATTGCTAGCGTTTAGCAAAATTTTAACCTGAAATTTCCAGGTGCTCCATTGCTCATTTGAGACAAATTTATCGATCTTCAATAAATCACCATCCATGTCGAATTAAAGGTTAATAATTCGTTGCACCTAAATCTTATCAAACAACCAAATCCCAATCTTAAAAAAAATTATTTATTTAATTGTAATATTAAATGCAAGACCGAAAACAAATTTTCTTTGCCAAATTAAATTTAAGATTACCGAGATTAAAATGGATTACTTTTTTTTTGGTTTTGACCAGTAGTCCTGGGCCCATAACCTGTTAAGCCGGATATCAAAAAAGAGACGATCTTTACTTGGTGATGGTTCGAACAAAAAAGGGAAGAGATTTATTAACACAAAGTTAAAGTCAAGTTACAAGAATTATACATTATGCAGTTGGCACAATTGATAGTTGTACAGTAATTGTCAAGATTAATATTACAATTTTCACAATTACCAGTAATTATAAATTTAAAAAAATTTGTTAACGTTTTCAATGTTTTCAATTATTTTCTTTTTGTCATATAGTTTATTTATTGTATGCACATTGACAATGCAAGTGTAAGATTGTTGGGATTTTAATCCTATATTCAATATGTTTTTATTTTAGTTTTGTTGACGACACTTTGAAAATAGTGTTAACTAATGGTTTGTATGTATTGCATTTATTTATTTTTGTCAAATACGGGCCTGATGATGAGCGTAACCATGCCCGAAACGTCGCAAAATCAAAACAGCATAACATCTTATTTTGAGCTATAGCCCACTAAAAGTTTTCGTAACAATTATCTGTCATTAAAAAAACACACAATCTTGTAGGTACATAATTTATTTTTAGCAGAAGCCCACCATCAGATGAGCGAACAAAGTGATGTCAACGCGCTTTGGCGATTTGGACCACACCAACATCTTTGTACAGCTCGTACAGTTCTCGATTCAATCTTCTTAAACCAAATATCCTCCGAAGAATTTTTCTCTCGTGCCCAGTATCAATTCCGGTTTTTTACTTATCGTTCAGCGCCGTAGAGTAGAACTGGTAAAAGTAGCGTTTAGTAAAGCGTGCACTTTGTCTTTCGAGACAGAAGATTTGAACCCATTTGTTTGGCCAAACCGAAGTAGCAGCGGATTTCTAGGGTAATTATTCGTCGGATTTCCACTAAGGTAGTGAAGTAGCTGAACTCCTTGAATACCTCGAAATTACTGCTTCCAACAGTGACGTTTTGTCCTAGGCGATGGACATATGAGGCTTTGTTTGTTCATAGCATATACTTATTTTTGTACTCAGTCTCTTCAAGACCAACGCATTTCGCCTGTTCATCAATAGCAGTGAATGCTTTAAGTACAGCTCGCTTGGAGCGGCCGATGATATTGATGTTGTCCGCATAACCAAGCAGTTGGGAAGACCTGTTGTAGATAGTGCCTTCCAGGTTAACACCACTCTTGAGTACTATCTGCTCCAGGACTATGTTGAAGAAGTCACATGATAGCGCATTTCCTTGTCTGAACCCTGTACACGTCTGGAAAAGTTCAGATGAGCTGTTTCCCATTTGCACGTTACACCGCGTATTTTGTAACATCATGCGGCATAGCTGGATCAGTTTTTTCGGGATCCCGAGTTCCGACATAACCAAAAGAAACTCTTGGCGACTTATGCTATTATATGCGGCTTTGAAGTCGGTGAAAAGATGGTGCGTCTCGGCTTAAAATTCATTGGTCTTTTCCAGGATTTGCCTCAGTGTGAAGATTTGGTCTATCGCTGATCTGCCTGGCCTGAAGCCACACTGGTACGTGCCGATGATAGTGGTGCAGAAAGGTTTTAGACGCTCACATAGCAGGTTGGATAGGATCTAGTAGGCAGCATTAAGCAGGATATGCCTATGTAGTTTTTGCAGGACATATGGAGCTATTTGACCAGTCGTCGGACATGATTTCCCCCTCATACACTTGGTTGATGAGCTGGTGCATGCGCCCTACAAGGACATATCTTCATACTTGAAGAGTTTTGCAGGTAAACAACACGGGCGCTGGGAGTGGATAGTCATTGACTGGTCTCATGCTTCTTTGTTCTCCCGTTGCTTCCTCTACATAATGCCCATTAAACAGTTGCTGGAAGTGCTACTTGAACGCGTCTACAATTCCCTGTGCTTCGGTGACTACGTTCCCTTCGCTGTTTCGAAGAGCTTGCGTGCCAGTCCTATAACCAGATGCCAGCTGCATAGCTGTTTTGTAGAACCGGCGGGTGTTGGTGGCGGTGCAAGATTCCTCGAGATACCTGAGCTGAGAGACTGCGGATGCTCTTTTCTTTCTTCGCAGGGTTTTTTTCTCGTTTCCTCTCTTTTCACGGTACTCCTCCCTTGCTGCTCTTGTTTTCCGTTGCAGCATTTGCATTCGTGCATTTTCAGTTTCCTGCTTCAATACCGCGCATTCATCATCATACCACGGGTATTTTTTCGTGGATAGTTGGTAGCCTATGGTGGTCTTGGCTGTCTCCTTAATGATATCGCGATAATGGTTCCACTGGTCGTTGACGCTTGTGGCTAGGGGTACGGCAGAGAGTTTCCCGGTCAATTGATCACTTTAATCTCTGGCAGGCGATGTTGAAATCGCCACGTTGTTATGCGTATTCTTCGCCTGGGAAACCTAGCGCTACTTATCACCGTATTACGAGCTGCAGCAAAGGCGATTAGTCGGAAGCCATTATCTGTTGTCGTTTTGTGGAGGGTGTGCTTTCCAACTAATCCCCCAAAGATATTTTCTTTCCCGACTTTATCATTGAAGTCTCCGAGCACGACTTTGACATCGTACTCCGAACAGGCTCCGTGAGCTCCGTCCAGTGGGTCGTAAAACTCCTCCTTGTTAGACTCTTCAGCTTCATCGGTAGGGGCGTGTGCACATATTAGGCTGATGTTTTGGAACGTAGCTTTGATGCGGATCACAGCCAGGCGATCGCTAATCGGCTTAAAATCGCTGACTTTCGAACTGAGTCGATTTCCCACGACGAATCCGCAGCCCAATTGGTGCATTCTTTTATGACAGCTGTAATAAATGTCGCAATCTTTTCTTTTTGTTATTCCTGATCCTATCCATCGTATCTCCTGGATCGCGGTAATGTCTGCCTTGTACCGCGAGAGCACACATTCAAGTTTTTGAGTAGCACCTGACGTATAGAGTGTCCTTACATTCCAGGTGCATACTCGTAGGTCGTAGTCTGTTTTCGTTCCGGGTCATTTGAAGGGGGCCTTTATGCGAGGCTTCTCGCGTGTGTCTCATAATAATATTGTTTCTTACTTTAGCCCAACGCACTAACCTCCAATCGGTAGGGCCATGGGTTTAATATTGCAATTTTTCCGTGATCAACATTCGCACATACAAGTTTAGCAAGTCATGACATAAAGTCAAGACCAGTATCCGGCGGCTACCAACTTGAGGTAATGTAAGCACTTCATGTGTGGGAAAAGATACAGCTCGAGGCCCCCAGCTCCTACAACATCCAACCGCCCAATTAGGTATATTCGTTGACATAAAAAGAAAACAAGACATACTCTATGACTTCTGTCTTTTCCCATATCTTAAGAAAGGTCACTATACACAAAATCACAAGAAAACAATACCTACCTAGGGATGATAGAACCAAAAAAAAATCAAGAAAACTAAATATATGATATAATATTCAACCGAAAGTTGAACCAAAAAGCAAATTCTGCTATATACGATTGACAACGTCACACTCAAATCCTTCCATGACCTTGCATCATATAGGTATCTACCTACCTAGAAAGAAAAATTATTTCTAAGAAACTTTTTTTATATTATCTGTTATTGGATACGGAAACCCACAAAACAAAGAATAAAAAACTACATGACCCAGACACCAACAACAAAAAATAACTGCGCGAGAAATTTGTTTGCAAAGAATTTTCTTCCCAAACGCGCGTTGCTCCAATAAAAAACAAAAAGAATGGTATTTTCCGACTTTTTTTACCACTGTAAAATAAGTTTCTTTCATACTCCTAGAAAATTAGTTTTTTCTACGATTATCAAGAACATCTTTACATTTTTCCAAAAGTTTTATGAAATTCATTTAGCTGATCACTTTAAACAAAATAAGCAAAATAGTTTTGTTTTCGGTGATATTTTGAAAAAATTATTAAATTTCGATAGTAAACCCACAACAGAGACAATTTTTTTTATATTAAAGGCAAATTCTTAAACCATGGACAAAATGCAAGATTCGTCTTGTCTAGACCAAAACAAATTAAATGCACGACATAGTCGCACGTTCTTGATCACCAAATTGGTTTGGAATTATTATTATTATTTGAGAATATTTTAATATTATTTTATGTTAAATATATTTGTTTAAGATAGCTTTGCTTTGGGTTCATAAAAAAAGCTACTGATTAATCTTATGATGAAAAAAAAATTGAACCGTTAGATAATACTCGTAATAAATAAATAAAATTTATAAATTAATATAATATAAAATATTTTTGTACAGCTATGTACAAACAAAAATAAATGATTAAACATAAAATAAATGGTATTTATGGTAATTCTAATACCCAAATGAATAAACATTAACCAACGAAAGTTTAGGACTAATTCCGTGGCCTAAGTGCGAAATGTTATTAATAAAATATAATTTTTTGGTATTTGACATTTATGTACATACTTAGGCCTTGGCTAAACCATCAAAGACGGTGTTTTAGTAAAGGAATAAGAATTGAAATTAATAACAAAATTTACAGGGACATAGAATAAGAAGAAATAGATTTGATACTTATTGTTGTAGATTTTGTGGATTTTCGATTTCTTATTAATTGAAAATTTTAGTCCGCAGACTATCTTTTATTCTATGGCTTAGTAAATCCATTAACTAGCGGTAGACTTAGCATTTTTTTTATTAATAGGGTTGTAAGTGTTTATTGAAAGAAAAGTGAATAACTATTGCAAAAATTCTAGAAACATTTTTTTTTCGAAGTATGAAAATATTAATAAAAGAATTGAAGTTATTTTAAAAAATCCAAAAAAGTATGAATATATGTACCTTGTATTTCAAAATCTTATTAAGGCTAGTACGTTTAAGAAAGTCTTCTTCTAATTTGAGTTTAAAAAAAATTGAATAAATGTATTTTCTTATCGTAGGGAATCTATATATCTATATCTGAAAGGCAAATCCAACGCTTGTGATAGTGTAGGTAATATATATATATATATATAGGCATACATTATACATACATATTTACTTTTTTATTATTTACACATTTTATTTTCTTGCATCAGAGTGTGTAAATGAAAAAACTTCGTTTTCTAGTTTTGACATATAATTTCAGACTGCTCTAGCGGCAACACGGTTTGGTCAAAATACGTGATAAAGATATTCATTTCATAGAAAATTGAATACAGATTTAGTAAATTTAGACATATTTGTAATTACAGCATAGTTTTTGAATTATGAGTGAAAAAAGTCGAGAAAACAGTTTTTTTTAAATTGGCAAATTTTGCCCTTTTTTCAGCTGGTGGCCAAACAGGTTAACCAACAAAATTAATTAAGGGATAAATTGTGTAGGAAATTTATTGTAATTTTTTGTTGTTGTAGATAATTGACGCCAAAAATGTACAGTTTTTGAGTTTTTGCTAAAAACTTGAAAAAAGGTCGATCATTTTTGGTGTTCTATGCGTTTGGTTTTTGGAGGATAGTGACGGGGCGTGGTTGTGTATTTTTTTTTATCTACAAGTAATACCTAACAACATGCCCAAAAATTAGGGCTATCCGGCTAATTTTAGGGTAACTATCATCTTTTTAGAATTCTGTTTACTTAACTAATTCAGTTATCTCCGACAAGAAGTGACGAAATCAATATGAAACTAATAGTATACCGACGAAAATTGTAATTTTCAGGTTGTTTGCCTATTAACAAATGCAAATTAGCCATCAGCCGAATGGTTGTGTGGTTAAATGCATCAGCTTATCATTTAAAGTGACTGAGTAACATTCAGATCAACTGGGCGCTCGTTAAGTTGATGATGTCGGCTGGCTGACGGTCTTTACGCCGCTACACGGGCGGCTGACCGCTTGTTTTATTATCTTGAAAGCTTGAAGATTCATCTGTAAAAAATTCATTCGGTATAAAATTACTTGTTTTTTTACATTTTTTTACAAGTTTAGGGGCATGGCTGACGGTCTTTTCACCGCCATCCATGGGGCTGACGGCCCGATTAATAAGAACATCAATAACTACCCCTCAGAGCGGTGTAAAATGACTTTTTGAAAAAAAAATTGTACCACTTTGACCCGCCGCTACAGCTGGCTGACGGCCAGATGTATTATGTATTAGTGGATCAATGCTATTAATTTCAGCCGGTGCAATGATCACTTTTTCAAATTAACGCTGCCTCCCGTACTATTAACGTGAGATCCAGAATATGAATTAGAATGAATTTGCCTATTGATGCGTTTTACATAACATTTATTGATAGCATTACTGGACATCGCGACATTTAAGGCATTGTTAAAAATAGTATTTACTCTTTCCTCCGCATTTGTGTCATTCAGATCAGGTACACCAACAATTTCGATGACGTTCTCCAGTTGCTTTTGCTCCTTCTACTTCACTTTACTCTCTAGGTTCGCCACCATGGTTAGCAGAGCTTTGTTTTCTTCTTTAAGCTGCTGCATCGTATTAAGAAAGTCAGTGTTAATTTGTTACAGATTTAATATTTCCTCATAAAAAGTAGTTGTAGGGTTATTGAACTATTGACCGGAGGACAAACAACAGTGTTTGGTTGTTGGAAATTGTTGTTGCAGTGTTTATTTACTTCGTTTTTAGCGAACACGATCAAGTATGTGCCCATATGGCCATGTTAAAATCTCTTCTAAATAATCACACCATGCCAACTCACAAGGAAATTGTCGTCGCCTACAATACAGAAATGCCAATAGAATGTATTGGATATGTAAACATTACATTACTTTCGACAACCATGTGAAAACAGATGCAGTGATACATAATGTGAAATATATACCAAACTTATGCGCAAATTTACTGTCTATGAGTCAGCTTCTGGTTAAAACAGGCAAAAGTGTACTTTGCTAAAAACAGGTGTGACATATTTAACAGTAAGAACGAACTTATTGCCACAGCAATGTTAAGATAACTTATACCGCTTGAATTTTGTTGCGAGGGAGAACACTATTAATTGTGAAGTTGCCTTAAATGCAAAAGTTGGGATGGAGCTCTGGCGGAGCACCGGCGATTAGGTCACATCTGTGATGAAAACTTAAGAATATTAAAAAGTATGTAAATAGTGTTAGCTTGTGGATAAAATTTATGAAAAGTGCACAGTCTGTACAAGAGGAAAGCATGTTCGTGCGTCATTTACTTTCTCTTGTAGTGGTGCGGAAAATTTGCTGATTTAATACACATATGTGCGGTCCTTTATTATTGAAATCATTCTCTGGATATAAATATTTCGTGACGTTTATTGATAACGGTAGTAGAAAACCTTTCCATATCCTTTAAAACGAAAATCTGAATCGTTCGAGCAGTTTCAGAAATTTAAAGCATTCGTTGAAAACCAGTGCTTCCGGAAAATAAAAGTTTTTCGCACCGATAACGGGACTGAATATGTGAACAACAATTTCGAGATGTTCCTTTTAAAGTACGGCATTCACAATGAAAAATCAGTTGAGAGTGTTTTTCTCGGCTATTGTGATGAACCAAAAGCATAACGATTTTACAATAAAAGACTCGTAAAATTGTTGTAAGCAGAAATGTTACTTTTTTTGAGACCCCACCAACACACTATGTACTAGATAAAATACTATATGTGTGCTCCTGTAGATAAACCTATTCCAAGAACAAAAAAAAACCATTCTCAATCCTAATATTGAAATACGTCCACCTAAAGGAATTGGTAAACTGGGAAAACTGGTAAATTTGTATGCTGTTCTTAAATTTCGTGATCCTGACTCAGTAAAAACAGTCCGAAATGCATTCAGGTACCTACTTTTTTAATCGTTTCATTTTAAAGTTTGTGCGTTTTGATTGTCATACGTAAGTGTCGTGTCAAGTCGTCCATTTATTTATTAAGAACAGTTAAAAAAACAATATTTGTGATAGCAATAAGGTAAAGTGCTCGTCGCTTATGTTAAAAGTGTTACGGTTTTCACGTGTTCCATTAATTAATCAATCAGTAAAAGAAGCTATATCGAGAAACGACTCTGAGATGTGGGTTGAGGTCATGCAAGATGAATAGAGTTCCTTAAAAAGTCATGGCACCTGGGATCTCGTGGAGTTACCCAACAACAAGACACCGATAAAGTGCAAGTAGATTTTTAAAACCAAGCGATGAATTGATGGTGAAGTATTGCGATACAAAGCACGTTTGCTTTGCAAAGGCTATTCACAAAAGTTTGGTGTAAAACAGTATATAGCTAAAATACTTATTCGGTTTTGGATCAGCGAAAATGTGTCCTTCCTCCGAGGTTGAAAGGAGTAAATGTTAGACGTTGCCTTTATGGAAGCAGTTGGATCTTAGATGCGTATTGTTTGTTGCGCAAACAACAAGACATTATATTAGTTTCGTTATTAATGCACTAAGTAGATATTGTACTAATCCAGGGAAAGCTCACTGGACAGCTCTTAAGCGGGTGCTTCGTTATTTTTAATGGCACAATTGAAAAAAAGCTTTTTTTTACCAAAAGTTACCAACCGATATACAAGGTTTTTGCGATGCCGATTGGACAGGTGATGCGGATGATATGAAGTGTACAACTGGCTATATTTTTACCACGCAATGGGGTGCAGTAGCTTCGGCTTTAAAGCGACAGGCCACTACAGCCATTTCGACCACATAATCTGAACTTATGGCAAAATTCAGCGGTTCAAGAATCGATGTGGTTAAAACGTCTTGATGGAGAGCTTTTACGAAAATCTTTGAAACAAACAACATTATATTGCGACAATAAAAGCGGCATACAGTTAGCCACAAACAACTCATATACACCGTGACAAAGCATATTGAAATAAAAACTAATTTTATTCGCGAAAAAATTGAAAATTGTATTATAAAACTTCAGTATTTGCCTACTGAAAAAATGTCAGCAGATATTTTAACAAAGGGTTGAGCAAATTTGCAACATTCTTTGAACTCAAAATTAATTTGCCTTTTATAAGTGCAAAACACAAAAAATTGTATTTAAAGTAAAGCTGAATAATTTTATAAAAATAATATATCTATATATGATTTATTATAATAGCCTTTTTAATTACATAGAAATAGAATCATATATTAATTCCAATTCAAAAGAATTTGAGTAAAATAAAACAAAGAATTAAGAATGTATGTATATTTTGTCAAATTGTAAGAAATCCAATAAAATATTAATCCAGGGAAAGTGTTATAGTGAATTGATTATTATACCAATTACAATATAGAATCAATATCTTATTATTGTGAACACTTTATGCCAATTGTATAATTTCTTCTTAATATGTATAAAATAAAATGTCACTTCCCTTTCCGGTTGTACATTAACTCAAGGAACACGTCTTCTCATTTTGCTCCTCAAAATATATCCGACTTTTACGTCCACATTTTAACACTATTAATGGTACAGGCTTTTCTGTTAATTAACCTTCGTGAACATGATCTTATATAATCTTAAGAATAATTAATTTTTTTAATTACATTCAATCAATTTTAATTTCTATGTATTACTTGTCTTTAGGTAATAGACTTCCAATTGGCACACCAAGAAATTCTACAAAAGCAAGAACAACAGCTACGACGTGAATTGGATGAAGAAAAACGTGCAGCATTGTTACAAATTGAAATGGAACGCGCTGACAACGAACGCAATTACAATGAACGTATGGAAATGTTAGAACTTGATCAGTTAAAATTCAAATGTAACAATGAGTTACTTGAGACTGAGAAAAGGGCTTTAAAAGAGGAAGACCAATTTGTGTACACACCATCATATAAGTCAACTTTGCTCGAAGACATTAATCGAATAATGCAAAATCCCAGTGAAGAAAGGCTACATAAAACGCAGCTTAAGGTAGGTGTAATCTTAATTTAGAATATAAAAGAAATTATTGTCAGGAATGCTAATAGACAAACAGAGCCATCGGAGGTGTGGTTGATATTACAAAGCATTATAGTCGGAGAACTGGTGAACGTTTTTGAAACGTCATCGGGACAAAGAAAATTTTAAAGTTATCTTTTTATACTTGAATTGAATAAAATCAACATTTTGCAGTTAATAGCTGGGGCGTTTGGGCGGGACCCAAAGGCGTTATATCATTAGTCCAAAGCTGAATTTGTGTATACTAGCAGTTGAGGTAATTATGTATATGATTTACCAATTGCCAGTTTCTTCCGAGCGTCAAACTTGTCGAGTTGTAGAAGCTGAATAAGGTTTCGCGAAAACCTCTCTAGATGAGTCCTGAAATCAAAGGAGGATAGATGAAACCGATTCTTCTTCACAACCGGGCGGCGGCAACACGGCGCCAAAGCTGTTTGCCGTTGCTCCTGTGATTCGTGTCAGCGAGGAGGCTGCGGCATGTCATGGCCCCTCTGCTGATGCATATCACAACGAGAGAAGTAGTGGGATGGTAGAAATACATAAGTTCAGTAGTGGCGGGGTAGTGCATAGTGATCCTGCCACTACTAAAGAGAGTAAACCTCTCCAAGACACGCACCGAGTTAGGGCCCTCTACAGGGGTGCTAGGGTTGAGAATAATTATCCTTCCGTCTATAGAGCGGGCTCTCTCACGAGTGTGCCGCGAAGTGTGCGTATCTCGACTATAGCGCCACCTTCTATGAAAGTCGATAGTTTGACCGAAATGGGAACTGAAGAATGACTAGATCACGTCCTTCTGAGCGAGGAGGAGCTATCCAACTTATCCTCTGACATGAAAGAGCTAGACAATACCGTGGTGGAGGCTGGTCTGCCTAATTGTAACCAAAATGTTGCAGTTAATCCAGATTAACTTCCAACACTCCCTCGACCTCCCTTCTTCTTCGTCTGCCCAGGTACGGGGAAGATATCTTCCTGATCCAGGAACCTTGGATTGTAAAATCAATGGTTAGATGACTCAGGACTCGTGGATTCTACGTACTGTATACTTCTGATAAAGGTGAACATATATCTTGCATATTGGTTAAAAGTAGGATTAATGTTTATACACTCCCTGATTTCAGCGATAGAGATATCACCGCAGCAAGATTGGAAACTTTAAAAGAAACCTACTGGCTCGTTTCGACATATCTGATCTTTCTGGAGGTCCTTCCGTGCAAAATAGAAGAAACCTCAGAAGTATCCAGGTTTAGAAAAATTCTCTCTTCAAATCCATGCATGCGCAGCAGCTTAAGATATGCTGATGGATCATGGACTAACTTGCGAAGAATCGCTCAATTTGTTACTGGATACCCATTTTCAAGGTAGCTTTGAAAATGTTAGCTTTAGAGACTACACGGCGTCTAATAACAAGTCTCACTGTCCACAAGGTTTAATTGCTAGGGAAAAACTAATATGGGCACTTAATAGCTTCAAACCTTTCAAGGCTGCAGGACCGGACGGTAAAATTCCAGCGGAGCTACGGAGGAACTCAAGATCTAATCCTACCAATTCTGATGAATCTGTTCCACAGCTGCTTAGATCTGGTCCACATACCTCTGCTTTGGAGTGAAGTTAAGATTGTGTTCATACCCAACTCGGGTAAATGCACCCAAGTTATCCCGAAAGACCTCAGACCTATTAGTCTATCATTTTTCCTTCTAAAAACTCTTGAAAGATTGATTGATATCCACTTACGTAATAGCATCGATACGAGATTTTTGTCTATGACACAACATGCGTGTTGCAAAGGAAGATCGGTAGATGCTGCCTTACATAACAATTTCGACGCATCTGCACTGTCAAGTCTAAAAGTAGATGGATCGCTTGGTGAACTGATTAAGCAAATACTGACTAGCAGGGTTATTAATTCAAAACTGGGCAGTTTCTCTGCAAGAAGATTTGTTAGTAGAGGTACGCTGCAAGGCTGTGTTCTATCTCCCCTGGATCTGGAAGCGGAGAGCTAGAGAGTGGCTGCTTATGCTGACGATTTTGCCATTGCCCTATCAGAAAAGTACCCTAATGTTCTATAAGAACTCCTAGAAAACGCTTTAAATACGCAAACAAACTGGGCAGAAAGGTGTGACCTAGGCGTCAACCCTAAGAAAACTGAACTTGTGGTATTTTCAAGGAAATACAAAATTCCTCACGTAGATCCTCCTACTATCAAAGGTATTCTACTAGCTTTACCAGATGAAGCAAAGTACTTTGGTCTTATTTTAGATAAAAATTAAGTTGGAAACCTAATATAGAAGAAAGAGTTAAAAAAGGCACAGTGGCATTCTTCTCATGCAAAAAGCTATAGGGAATAAATGGGGCCTTCAACCCCGTATTACTCACTGGGTATATACTTTGGCAATCAGGCCGATTCTTACCTATGGCGTTACAGTATGATGGACCGCTCTAGAAAAATCTGCAAATCGGGACAAGCCGAGACAAATCTAACGATCAACGTCAGTGTGGCGGAGTATTAAGAACAACACCCTCTGCTGTGCTAGACGTTCTACTCCATCTACTACCCCAGGATATTTTCAGCAAACTGACGGCAGCGCGCACAGCCGCCCGCCTTAAAGCTTCTTCACAATGGATCAATAATGATATTTCCCATTCTATTATTCTGACCTTTTTCGTATCACTTCCAAAAAACGACACTACCTTTATTACCTGAAAATGCAAATATAGGTATCCCCGTCGCTATATGTAAGTTATTGCTGAACCAAGATGCTTTAGAAAGGACAAACTAAAAATGGAAAAGTACAACCACATGTCTGCTAACAAAACAGTTTTGGTCGAAACTTGATCTGAAACGCTCCAAGTGTTTGATCCAAAAGGATGCCAGACGGGCTAAACCTGTACAAAAATAGGAGCCGGTAGCGTCATAAGAGCAAGGCTAATTTTTTTGTGTCTGTTAATTGAATTCTCCCTGATTAATTATTCACAAATGCCAGACAAAAATATTGTGGCTTATATTTGTATTTGTATTTGTTTATTTTCATGATAAGTATTTTAAAACGAAGTACCTTCTGAACAATACTTAGAACATAAAGGTTGCGATTACAAATTTAAAATAGTTTTAGAAACAAAATTAGATTAAAATTGCAAAATATTATTATTTCAGAATTAGCAAGAAATATTTGGAGTTAAACATTGAGAAAGAAACAAGTTATGTTTGTTTCACAAAAAAAGGAATTTCAATATCCATATATTTTCAGCATTTGTATGTATATTTTAATGATTTTTCAAAGGTTTTATAGTTGTCTAAGCCTCTCAGGTTTCTGTGGAGGGAGTTCCAGAGGTAGGCAGCATGAATTGTTGCTTAGAGTTACGGTATGAACAATGAGAATATTACTTCTTTGAGATATTGGAAAAATAAGCTTTTCAAAAAAGTAGTTAGGAGTTTTCATATGAATAAGGTTAAATAGAAAGATTAACGTTATTAAGTCCAGGTATTTATTAAAAGGTATATTGAAAATACTACCAGCCTGAACAGAAACATGATCGAATTGACGCAAGCCGTAGAAAACACGAACAACGCTGTTAAACGCTACTTGAAGCTTATGTTTACTACCACTATCCAAATAGCTAAAAATAGGATTACCATAGAAAATGGTTTGGAGAACAAGCGTTTTTGCAATGATCATTTTAGTTAAAACCGTAGTATGTCCAATAGCACATACTAAATGGTTATCCCATGATAATGTTTGATTTAAAATGACTCCTAGATTTTTCTCCGCTTTAACGTAATTTAATTGTTTCCCATCAAGTTCCACATCTGGTAGGTCAGTCATGTCCACAATAAAGTTACTAATTACAATCACTTGGCATTTATTTGTATTGAGTTAAAATGATTTTCCTTAGACCACTGTCCTATAAGCATTAGATCTTCATTCACTCTAGCCTTTGTATCTTCCACCAGACATATTCTGTAGCTTAAGTAAACTTGTAGATCATCTGCGTACATATGTATGTTACAGTACTTAAGTATAGAAGCTAAGACACTGTTTTAAACAAAAGTGGATCCTTGAGGCACACTAGGAAAGTCTTGAGTTAACGAAGACTGCCTGGCTTCTTCGGCTTAGGCATTGACCAACCAGCGATAATGCAGAGTTTTCAAAAAAGAAACGAAATGTAGGTTAATTAAAAGTATTTCGTGGAAACTCTCGAACGCTTTAGAGAAATCCAGCAAAACCAGGGTTGTTACTTGATTTTTATCAATCTTCTGTCGTATATCATCTATAATTTGAAGCAGTGCTGTTGTGCATTTGCGTTTTGCCCTAAAACCTGATTGCGAAGGTGTAATCAATGTATGCGTATCAAAGAAAGTCTTATTCTGTTTACTTATTAGCTTTTCAATTGCTTTCGGGATAAAAAGAAGGGTTGATATTGGTCGGTACATTCTTTGTTGCTTGGCTAGTCTTAAGGAGGGGAATAATTTTTGAGGCTTTCCATAACTCTGCGTAGCAGAACTTAGTGAGGATAGAATTAAAAATATGTGTTATGAAAGGGGATATAAAAGCAAGGACGATTTTTACAAATTTGGAATGCATAATTTCCAACCATATTGTTTCCGACTTGATGTTTTTACAGCATTGTATACTTCTACTTCAAAAAATTAAACTTTTTAAGAAATTCTTCATTTGTATTATGCTGCCAGACGCAATCAAAGATTGCATTTCTGTACACAGTATAGCTTATATAAACACAATTTTCCAAATGTATCTAATATCAATTTTCGATGAGCATGCGAAGTTTGGGTTATGAATAAAAGTCTTATGTCGTATGAAAATATCATTTTAATAAAAACTTAAATAATTCTACCCGATGAAAATATGTCAATTATACTCCAATAACTAAATTTTAATATAAACGTGTAATTATTTTTAACAAAAAAAAATGATATTTTTCTTTAGAAATATTAGTGTACTTTAATACATTTCTTCATCTTCATCTTGTTCGTCAAACTGAAATCCATCATCGCTTGAATCGAAGAATCGAACTGTTGTTAATACAGTGACGATGTATTGTTACACAGAATGAGAGTTAAAAGGAGAGGGATAAGTTGGTTGGAATTTTTTAATTTTGTGCATTTATTCCTCCAAATAGTCAAAATATAGTGAGCTCGTAGAAAATGTTGCCGCAACTCAAATTTAGATCTAATATCTCAAAAACCCTTTCCCTCGAAACTTGTGCATCTAAAGAACCAAGATCAGTAAATTTTTTCTGATACTTATTGGACTCCTGTAGTTTCTTGAAAGCTCTTCGTTTTCCTTTTCTCTAGAAGGAAGAATTATAATCGCAACCAGTTATTGCATGAAATCTTGGCAGTAAATTACACAAGGAAAAACTCGATTAAAATTTTCAAAGAACTCGAAACAAATTTTCCATGTTACCTAACATGATAACAATAACGTCTATATCTATAAAGTCCATGTTCTATGGTGCCATGGCATCACTAGCCCCATGTATTGCTAAGAAACTTGCCACAGATTTCTTAAACTTGATATTATAGGTTCCGACATTATGTAATTATGACTATCAAAACTTGCTCTAAGAAGATGTGCGCTATCTTTTATTGATGGGGAAAAATAACGATCGAAAATAATATCGATTCTAGGTGCAGAATATCTGGTTACCATATGCAAGATTTTTATAGAGATGTTTCCAAATGTTCTTGGAACTTCTTTTAGTAGATGCAGCATAAAAAGCCATCGATTATTACAACTTCAACGTTCTGTACTTTCGGACTATCAACTTTTGCCTCCAATATTTTCATAAGAACTGATTTGTCAGTTTTGAACATTGGTAAGAGAACAGTTGTTAAAGGATAAGATGATACTTTTGAAATATCTATGTTTTGTTCCATTGAAATATACAAAATTCGTCCGAATAGATCCCTCTGCATACGAATTTCTTGTATTTTAACGGCAACTTTAACATTCTTCTTTTTACCTACAGAAGGAAAGGTTAAGATTTTATTTATCTTGATTGTTTTTTCAAGGCGTTCAGGGTTCTCAGCACATTCCGTAATAAAATTCTCACGTAGATTGTTTTGCTACTGAGCCATTTGTCAAAAGTTCACTATCCACCATTGCATACCGGGTTGGGTACAGTTGACCTCAAAACGATTGCCTTCATTGCCCAGTAATATTACTGAAGAATTATTATTCATATGATTAAATAAGAAACTATTTTTCAAACTTCGGGGGTCGTGGACTGATCCTGGCCAGCAAACTTCAATGCTTGTAAATTTTTCATCCGCGTTGCACTTAGCCTGCACATTTATCCTTTGCGGTTGACGTACTCCTCGTGGTGATAGAGTGGTTTTTTATATATGCACATGTGTACAATCCAGAGGACCAATGGCGTAAGAAAACTCATACTTACTGGTCCATAACCTTTACGCTTCTTCTATTTCTTCAGAAGTGTGTGGGAATATGATCCAATCAGTTGCACGGCTTGCAATTTTTGTTGCGACTTGCTGTACTACCCTTGATATCGTTGATTGATTGACATCAATGTCTTCACCAACCTCGCTTAGAAATCCAGGATCTGGTACATACCGCAGCAAAATCCTCATTTTTTCTTGATGAGTCAAAGCACCATCGCGTGTTTCCAGGGTTGAGCCCAAAAACTCATCTGTCAATAATTGCACACCCGCTTCATTAAATCTGTACAATTTTCGAAATCTATTCTATTATATAAACACGATTTGTAAGAAAATTATTCAGAAATGCTGCCATTTTGATAATTGTTATCAACTGAGTAAGAGAAAACCCATGCTTAACAATTCGTGAGTTCGATCTTACGCAATCAAGCGTTATCCCATCTTTTTGCATACAAACATTATAACTTTCTCACATAGAGCTTTCGTCGAGGGATCGATGCCAACACTTTGAGTTCGAACTCACAGCTTGAGATCGATCTCGGTCTCTGTATTTTTTTTGCATACCACTTTAAGAAAGTCCTCAGAAAAGTGAGTAAAGGGAAGAGAGCAGAAGTGATAACTTAAACTATTAAACTAATCTAAGATGAAGTATTTAATATTGAAATTGTTCAACTTGACAAAAGCTTCAAAAGGTCTTGGTTAATTGGATTAATTTCAAAAGTTCTCCGTATGTGTGAGAGAAAAGGAAGCCAGACATACTGGCGACTTAACGCGTTATATTAAAAAGTTGTTTTCCCTCCCACAAAAAGTTATCACTTCAAAAGCCAACAAAAAAAAAGAATTCCTTCATGTTCATGTACTTACCAACAATATTCTATGAGAATACACAACACGTACCAATAATAAAAATCCTTGTCGAATACACACAATGTAGAGACATACGTATCTACTAATTCTAATCTATGAAAATCCACAAACGAAAAAATTTCCAAATACATGATCTGAAAATAATACTTCCAACAATAACATATGCATCAAAGAGTACTTTTATAATAGTATTAAAGTATTGCTATCTCGCAACAATTAAATGCGAGATCTCCAGTTGCGAACTAGAGGTACTAAAAGTACGAAACCGTAACGATCCCTGCATACTCCAATCTGGCAGCATATAAGCCACAATATTTTTGTCTGGTATTTCTGAATGAATAATCAGTGAGAATTCAATTAACAGACACAAAAAAAATTAGCCTTGCTCTTATGACGTTAACGACCCCTATTTTTGTGCAGGTTTCAGTCCGTCTGGCACCTTTTTGGTAACTACTAAAATGTCTGGTAATATATAAATCATATACATAATTACCTCAATGGCTAGTATACGAAAATTCAGCCTTGGACTAATGACGTAACTGCATCAAATTTTTGACGCCTTTGGTCTTAGTCCTGGCAAAAACCCCAGCTAGTAACTGCCAGATATTGATTTTATTTGTTCTCAACACAAGTTTAACAAGACAACTTTTAAATTTTCTTTCCCCCGATGACGTTTCAAAAACGTTCACCAGCTCTTAAGGAATTTTCTGTCAATAAACATTGCAGAAAATTCGCCACCACACGTATCAATGAATATTACATTTTTTTTTACATTTCACAAGCCTTAAAATTGTTAGTTACATTTTTCCCCAATATGGACGAACTTTTATTAATTGAATTAATTTCAAACAACTATGATTTAAAGCTTCCATTTGTTTTTATAAGTTTTTATAAGCAAGTCGACAGAGCTGCATGTAGCGCATCACTTATCACCAACAAGAACAGTATTGGTGACAGTATACAACCCTGTCTAACCCCACTTTGGATTTCAAACTGCTCTGACAACCTTCCTTTATGCAGCACGTGACATTTGGATCTATCATATGTAGCCCTAATAATAGCACTCAATTTATCCGGGATTCCCCTCCTGCGCAAAGCAAGCCAGATAAATTCTCTAATCACTGCCGAACGCCTTTTCGAAGTCGACGAACAGCAGGTGATCGATATTCAAAAGACTGTTCCATGGTGATTCGCAAGGTGTTGATGTGGTCCCCACATGAAAATCCAGAGCGGAGTCCTGCTTGGTGGGCGTCAAGTGTTTCTTAGAGGTGGTCTTCGCTCCAGGACGATTTTTGCTATCACTTTGGCTATTTTCTTTCTTCGATCCTAGTCCAGTTTCTTTGGCAACCTAGGCACAGCTTCCTCTCTGCGACCGACCGACTATACTTTCAGCACCGGATATAAAAACATTTTTCACAGCACACCAATGGTTTTCGATACAGGTGGGTTCCGTGCTACTGATTGCTCTCAATCCTTGTGAAAGGTGGTTCCCTAGTTGTTTGCGAACGGTGGGATCCTTAAGACTTTTAGTATTGAACTTGTGCATTCGTGTGTTTCCTTGGGATCTTCGAACTGCAGCTGTGCGTAATCTTACGGTAGCAACCATCAAATGGTGGTTCCAGGCCATTCCCATGTCTGCATCTCTTCTGTTTCGAACGTCCTGCAAGCTGCTTCTAAATCTCCGACTGATCGCGAAGTGGTCCATTTGGTTGGAAATTGCTTGTCTGTCCAACGACTCCCAACTGTCTTTATGACACGTCTTGTGGCCAAACATGGTCCCACCTATTACAAGGCGGCTAATGTTACAGAAGTCGACCAAACGTTCGCCATTGTCGTTTCGGTCACCAACACCATGCTTTCCCATAACATGCCTGAGCCCATCATTTTCATTTCCAACCTTGGCACTTAAGTCTCCCATTACCATTATTATGTCTCGACGAGGTGTACTATCTTAAGCAGCACTCAGCCGGTTATAAAAGGCTTCCTTCTCCTCGACAGAAGAGAGCTCCGTTGGGGCGTAACACTTTATGATGGTGACGCGACGTACTCTCGTCCGGAACCTAGCTCTTAGGATCCTCTCATTTAAAGGCTCCCAGGAAATTTTGCTCTTGAGAGCTGTTTTGAAAAGCAGCTATCCAACGCCAGATTCACGAGAACTTCCAGGTGCCTTTCCGGAGTAGAGTAGTACAGTGTTACGAGTTGGAGCTTTAAAATTCCCCGAGCCCCACCATCTAACTTCACTGATCCCTAAAATGTCCATCTTATACCGCATGAATTCTTTCTCTAACTGTATGAATCTGGCATTTTGTGGACCTTTACTTCCGTTGTCAAGAAGCGTCTTCACATGCCAGAAACCAATATTTGTCCGGGTACAATAGCCAAAAGTCGTCAACGTATTATCATTCCTTATCCGAGGCGTAGTATCGGTTTCGTTTGATTTCGGCTACGAAGAATGCTAACCTCCGTAACCTTTCCTAGAGAGGTAGGCCTTTCGCACTTGTAATTTTAGCCTATTTACGTATATAGGGATACGCAAATAGTTGCCCAGGGACCACCACAAAATGGTAAAATAAGCACTTCACCGTGACTGATTGTTGCGCTACTGGCCCAGACCAGGCTCTGGGCAATCAATAGTTTCCCGATCAGGCACGTGCAGGCTCCCCAAATAAAATATATTAAGTTTATTCAATAAGTTCAAATACAGGGTGCGGCATGGGAACATTTGTTCCGGTGAGGGTGGGGATGGGAGGCGATCATTCGAAAGAGCACTATATAATTTAAAGTCACGTTGGTTTAGTTACGATCATGACGTGGACGGGGGAGGAGCGGCTATTCAATCAACGTGCCACATAACTTTAATATCAGCCTGCAGTTCGCGGTCCTGATTTTTTATCTTTAGAGAAATCGGAAATGTACATACAAATAGTGTGCATTATCTAGAATAGGCATCATTGGACCATGTTTTTTCAAAAGAAAATGGTCAGAGAGTTAAGGTCGATTCTATTCGTTATGTCGAAATGATTGCAGGCGGCGTTTTTTTTCAAAACTTGAAAAAATTGATGCACGGTTTCAGCAGATGGCGCCACAGTCCACACGACACGCGCGTACGTCGATGAATCGTTTGCAAGAACATTTTCTTATTGTGGGGCTATATGGAATCTGGTTTTCATCGAACGTCCAATGACCCTAGTTCAACTCAAAAATTATTCATAAAATAACAAACGATGCATTTGATGCCTACGTTTATGAACGATGTTTCTCATTTTCTCATAATAGCGAGTAAAGATTTTGATATAAGTTTAATAAAGGCATTTACTTAGTTCATTATATAATAAATACAATATATTGAAACAAGAAACTTAGGATCTACTTATATAAACTACTGAGATAATAATTACACTTTAAGTTATTAAAATATATTATCATATTCATATGCTTATTTAATTATATATTAAATATAATGTGTATTTTTTTTTTTTTTAATTTAAAAACAATTCTCTTTAATATTTAATCATGTAAATAGACTTAACAATTATTTAAATACAAATTCTTAATTAAATTTAAAGGCTTTCAATGATTTATAAGACTATTGACCTACTTTGTAAGCGATTTTGAAATAAATAAATATAAAATATAAATATAAAAATGGCGCAAAATTTTAAACAACCTATTATTAATGCCTTAACACGATACTTGGCATTTTAAACCTTTTGTTAATTAGTAAGTTGGTTATTAAGCACATAGCAGAACATTTGTAAGGTTTGAATTTTGATTCACACAATTATTGTTTTTATGCGTTGTAAATTAAGTATATGTTGCTGGAAACCCAGCATGTACTCTGAATTCGATGTTTATATTTTCATAATTTTAACTACATTATTTACAAAGAAAAGAAACAAACGTTGTGTATCAGCAGGAATCGATCCTGGGCCCTTAGGATCCATCGATGACATTTTATCAGATGTCATATGGATTAAGTACGATACAAAAAACAAAGTAACCGTTGGGGATTTTAACTTTAGTAAAATGTTAAGAAGATAGTAACCTAGAAGAAAATTTTTAACCTAGTACCATACTAAAAGTAAGTTAACATATTACTAAATCGTTTAAAATTTTGCGCCAATAAATTTATTCTCTGTGGACATTCAATGAGCCTTTCTCATAAGAACGAAGAGTTAGTATATCGTTCCGCTAAAGTTCTATTAAAGTTCGGGATCTATTATGCAAAAGTTTGGAGGGCGATTGGTAGTAGAAGGTATGTGCTTTCATTAAAATTCTAATCTCATACCACTTTGGCAAGTGGATTTGGATAGCTGGTTGGTTAGCTATAGCTCCTAATCCGTTTTTTTTTTAAACAAGGTTGTCATATAAATCATTAGTGGCTTAACCCTTGTTATATTATACAAAGTATAGTTGAAAACTAGTTTTTTATTCAATCTGCGATATTTTCCACTGCCAAATGTTAGGAGTGTTCTCTCTCTAGCTCTTTTGCTGCCGATTGAGAAATATTTTACCAGGTACTAAAACAATATGAAATTATGGATCTTTTTTTTTGGACAAATTCTTTGACGAAAGTAGTTTTTTTTTTTAAAGAGTAATCACCATTCTCGCTGTGTCAGCGTAGAAGGAAACCGCTGTCGTTGCTCGATGGCAATCCTTCTCGTTAGCTGATGAGGTTGATTGACGTATTTTTTGCCAGTTTTATTAGGTACTTGTCCGTCGGTATTAGCCTTGCTTCTTTGTAGATACCCTCGTTCCTGTAATGCATTCCTCGCTGACGGCCGAAGGGAAGTCCAGAGCAGATTATTAGTATCTTTCTCTCGTACATTTGGAGTTCCTTCATCGCTGACTTTGAAGCAATGAATAAAAATGGAAAACTATAGCTGATGACTGGACGCAGGAGTTGTTTGTACAAAAGTAACTTCGTCTGTTGGCTTAGCCCTGATCTTTCCCTTATCAAGGGGTGTAGTCGGTTGAGTGTTTGCTTTTCTGAGTACATATTTTGAGTGCCGGTTGAACCGTAGCAACTCGTTGAAGTTGATCCCCAGGCATTTGACGTTCCCTTTGGCAGGAATTTTTGATTCATCGGGAGGGCTCAGGATTATATTTCCTGGTCGGATGTCATTAGGCTGTAGAGGATGGGGCAAGTTTCGAACATTATGCGACTCCATCTTTTATGTTTTTCATAGTTGATGAGCCGTTTACCAATTGAACAAAAATGTTCCTGTCGGAAAGAAAATAATAAAGAAAATTGGTTGTGGGGTAAATGTAGAAGACGTAGTTTGTATATAAGGGTATCAATCCATCCGCTATCGATTGCTTTCTCGACATCCAGAAAAGCATCCGTTGGTGACATGGTGACTGTTGAAGGCTATGGTGGTATCATGCTGCAACTTCAGGTATGGGTGTAGGATTGAGTGCGTCTCCCTAAAGCTGAACTGCATGTCTATCATTAAGTTGTTCTGGTTGCAAGACTTCTTAAGTTTTCTTAGTATCAGTTCTTCCAAGAGCTTGCTTAAGTTTCGGAGGAGGGATATTGGTCTCTAAATGGGGAGATCAAGTTTCCGACACCTTTCTTCGGGATTGCCACGATCTTTGCTGTTTTCCATTTTGTAGGGAAGTAGTTGTTGTTGACACAATTGCTTGGGATGATAGTTACAAGGATCAAAACTGTCTCAGGCATTCTCTATATGATGAATTTGGAAATTCCATCTGGTCCTATTGACTGTTTTGGCCTGCAGTTGCTGATTATTTGAACTACTTCTTCTGATGCGTTGGGTCACTTTTTGGACTGGTGTCGCTGAATATTGTTCTTTCAGTGTTAGGTGCCAGGGTTAGTTGGATGAAATCATTAACTTCATCAAGGAAGACTAGGTCTATAGATGGATTGGGGTTGAAGTTTTCTTCAAAATAGTCAGCAAATGCTTCAGCTTTGTCGTGTGTAGTTGTAACTTCCCATTTTTTTTTTGTCGTAATGGCTTCCGGCACCAGTAGTCTTAATCAGTTTTTTGATGTACTTGAAGGCATCAGGTCCAGTTTTCATTGATTGCAGTCTCTTGGTGAACTGGTTATTGTTATGGTCAGTGGTGTATTTAAATATTTGGCGCCCCGAGCCAATAAGTTTTGGTGCCCTATAAGTAAATTAAAAAAAAATCATCTAATAGTTCTGCGCTTAGTCCGGAACAAATTTTCTTTTCTTAAAGTGTTTTCTCAATGACATCAGTGATCCTTTCTTCTATTATTGGCTGCAGGCGCACAAGTTATATTCTTTTAAAGACTTGATATTAAGGGCAGAAGCGAAATGGGTCTATAATATTTCTTATCATGTGATGGTTTTCCTGGCTTGAGAACCATTATAACTTCCGCAACCATCCATTGGCTCGGAACGTTCTCTAGCCTTAGAGCAGCATTTATTATATAAAGAAGATTAATTAACGCTTTGCGAGGAAGCATTTTGAGAACTTCGGCCGTAATTAAGTCATACCCCGGAGCTTTTTTATACTTAAGCTTTCGTATTTCTCTACTTAATTCGGCTAGGGTAACATTTCTTGTTATGTAATTTTCGCTTGAGTTAGAATGTATATTTAAATTTTCGTTGAGGCATTGACCATCAAAAGGTTTAAATGTGTTCTCCAGGTAATCCGCGAAAACGTTTGCCTTCTCTCTGTGGCTTTTTGTCCATTCGTTTGGATCATTCTTAATCGGATGAGCTGGGAGCTTTGGTTTTTTCGTTACTTTAATAGCTTTCCAGAGTGAGTAGTTGGATTCTTTTCCAGCTGTCAAGCTTTCAAGATAATTTCCAACTTAAGAATTTTTGAATTCTGCTATCGTCTTTTTGAGTAAATTACATAAGCGATTTAAATCTACGATGTATGCTGCCATTTCTTATGTGCTATTCTCTTTTACTAAATCTTTTATTTCCTGCGGATATTTTAGGTTTTTAAAGCGCGGCATTTCTCTTTGGTTATCCTCTTCATCATTCTTAAAACCTTCCCAGTTGGTTTTCTCATTGGTTAGTTCATTTTTAAGAAGATTTTCGCTCTTAGTGAGAATAACTGCAGAATTATCTGAGAAAAGATCAAAGCTATCTGTTATGTTAATTTTATTTGAGGGTATTCCTTTGACCACAAAGAAGTCAATAAGGTCAGGTATTTTTGATGGATCAGTCTGCCAGGAAGTCGGGTTGCCAGTCGAATGAAAATCGTAATTATTTTCCATTCCCGCTTCGTAGAGCCCCAATAGCTGAAAGTCACCACCAAGGATAACATTTTGTTTAAGTAACTTTAGCACGTTCATAAATTCATTCTTTTCAATTTTACATCGTGGAGGACAGTATGGAAGATACTTTCAGTACAACATTCTGAGTATATTCGATGCATTCTTTTATAAATAAAGATGCCCCACCTCTTTCTTTGTTCGACGGATGAGTTGCGTGGTAGTTTAAAAATTCATTGATCTTACTATTTGATTGTTTCTTCACATGCGTTTCCGATATCAATCAAATGTCAATAACTTTCCCATGCCATAATCCGTTGGCATTCCAAGAAATGTCCACCATGTTTTTCTTTTTGTAGGGCGTTTTGGCCGAAAACTGTTTTCGAGTTTAGCTAGCCTATCAAATATAAGTTTATTCGTACCACATTGCTCCTCAATTTTCGAAAAACATAATTTAAGACGTTTGTGAGTGGATCACCAGCAGTATCTTTTTGTAAAGGTATGTTTTTAGCCGTTTTTTGGGCATATGTATTTACATTAACTTTCTTTCGTGTTTGCTCTGTTTGTGTTGATTCCACTTGAGTCTCTTTCCTTTGTGTATTTGGGCATTTAACCTCTTAGGGCTCTTAACAATTTTTTTTCTAAAAGCTTGGTGCTTTTCTTTGTGACTGTGTCAATTTTGATCGCCGTTTTTGTAAGATGATGTCTTTAGTAAGATGATTTCCGGCGCACTTTACACATCTATGTTTTTTGCAATAGGTTTGCGTGTGATTAATTTTGTAAATATCGTCTATTTTCTCTGCCCTATCAAAAGTAAGAATAAATAGTGGAAGACCACGCTGTACTACATTTGTTTCGCTATATTTTTTTTTGTGTTTCTGTTTTGACGATGTTTACTGCATCTAAGATCTTGTAGTTCCTCTTTATATTGTTAATAATTTCGTCTTTTAGACATGATGGGTACAAGCCTCGCGCTATAACAAGTATACCATTCTACTTTTTCTTCGTTTAGTTTTCACGACAGGAGCCGATAACCTTCAGGATCTTTAGTGCGAACTTTCCATTTGTTTTTATTAAGCGAAATAGCTTAATAAATAGTCTAATGACATTCCATAATTGGCTGTTTCCAAGGATTTGAATTGAGCTAAAAGTACTGCGGATTAATTTTTTACGAAAACCTTTTGTTGAGAATTACATACACTTAACATTGCATCAAGTTGCATTGCTGCTAACAAAAATATCATTACTGATTTGCATGCATTATGAGTTTGGAGTGGCATATTGCGTATTTCATTAATTTGACCATTAATTCTTATAAATTGGTCGTTTACTTCTTCTGTCGATATTTACTGATATTTACCAGTGATGTTTGCCTCTTGTTTAAGCCATCCAGTTAATGTTAGTTGTACAAAAGATTTTTCATGTTTTCTTCTATAGCATCTCTACAATAAGCAAAAACGGCAACGCTAAAAATGAATATATAATAACGTTCCACATTCATATCTTAAGTAAATGATTGTCGTATACAAAAAAGTCCCGCACATCACATCAAATCATGAGATGAATATGCGGTTACCAATTGCTTTTCAATACTTATCAGTTGACGAGTAAAGTCATCACTCTCTCTAAAGCTAAAGAATTACATATCGATCCTCGAATTATTACCACTAAAATTTGAATTAACTTTCATTTATTATAATAATTTAATTTCAAATAAAATTAAATTCATATTACTAATAGTTTCTCTTTTAGTTTGCATACTAAGAAGCTAAAATTGGTGACTCAGACGAAAGTTAATTTCTTGCAATGACTAGCAAACAAGATTACGGTAAACCAGCTGCACAAAATACACAAGTAGTTTCACCCGCTGACCGCACCAACACGAAATGTCAGGCATCCGAGTCTTCGCACATGTTTAATGTCGGCCGCGTCAAAACTTAGGATTTTTTTACATCCGATCCTAACCATGGTTTTTCCTCCTTAAATCACAGTTTGCTGTAAATCGCCGACAGTTCCATGTACCACACCGTTGTCTCCCAGCTTAGTTAAACGGTAGCAGAAAAAGTTCGCGGGTTTTTACGACAGTCTCCCGTTTCAGGAAAATATAGCGCTCTGAAAAATCTGCTCATTAAAGAATTTACACCCAGTGACCACGGTAGGATTAAAAAACTTCTGTCCCAGATGGAATTAGGTGACAAAAAACCATCAAGACTCCTTGAGGAAATGCGACACCTCGCAACATTATGGATAGGTTGCCTCCGATTGAACCTGCAGCAAATGCTGTCACTTTGGAGTGACGAAACACTCGAAAGGGTAGCAAAAATGGCCGATCGAATTATGGAAACGACAAACGTTGTGTCAATGGCAAGAATGCATCCACCGAAAAACACCTGCAAAGATGACCCGTCGCCTACACCTTTAGACAGACTGTCTATGCAATTGGACGATATCAGTAGACGCTTTCGGCTGCTCGAACAATGTGTTCGACGGTATCGCACCCCATCACGTTCAAAACAACGATACTCTCAGGGTCGTGGAGCTGAACAGAAATATTATTGTTGGTTCTACAACAAATGGGGCTCCAAATCAACTAAATGCAGACCACCATGCCCATTCTCCTTTTATTTTGCATTCTAAGAGGATAAACTTCTAAGGATTCTCTATCATCATTGTCCATGATACCGAATAATATATGGCAAAGTGAACCAACAAATTCAAGTGGAGTTCTTTTTACCCTGTTGGTTATTATTAATAATTTATTATTTTTAGCGAGTACTACATATCTTCTCTTTAAGTTTGCAGTTATTAAACTGCACTGCTCGCTGAAGTAAAACATTTTGGAACACTTGTCTTGTAGTTTAGTTATGTAGCTTGAAATATTATTATTCTTCAATATATGAATCAAAGTCGTAGTATACTACAAGTCTCCACTTTGATGCCACGATATCCATTTTTCCGATTGGGTCTAAGTAAATTCCCACATTTTTGTCGTAAGTTTTTAATTGACATCTCAGGTATTGTGCTCATATTGGTTGCTGAACTTTTTGCTCGTCCAAATGCAATTAATACCAATAACATCAACATCCAAAATTTGTTTCCATTCATTTGTGTATTTTTCGATGCATTATGTCGCTTTAAACGGCTGAGCTGGCATGATTGCTGTGAAATGTTACTTCCAGATTCTTCTTCAGATATCTCGATGGGACATAATTTATGTATTGGTCTTTTGTAGAGTCCGTCTTTTGTTTTGAGTGTTGCTACCATGGGCCTCGACGGTTGGGTATTTTCGTTTTTTTATAATAACGATTGCACCTTCCTTCAGATTCTTCCTTTCAGATTTCCACTTGGTACGTTTTTGAAGAGACACCCAGTACTCGTCCTTCCATTTTTGCCAAAAGTATCGTTTTAATTTTTGCACCAGTTTCCAGCGATATAAGGACCCAATTTTTTCAAGTTCTCCTGATTCAGGCGAATCCAAAAAATGTCCAGGTGGTAAAACATCAATACTGTCTATGTCATTAGCCATCGCACACAAAGGACGTGAGTTTAGTATTGCTTCTATATGAAATAGCTATGTTGTCATTTCTTCAAATGTTAATTTAGATTCTCCCATTATTTTTTTCAAATGGTGTTTCATTGATTTGACAGCTGCTTCCCAAAGCCCTCCAAAGTGCGGACTTGTGGATGGGATGAAATGCCATTCCACTTGTCTTCAGCTAACCTTTGATGCTAAATTTTCATGGGATTTTTCTTATAAGTTGTTTGATACCAATTATGTAGTATCTTCTTTTAATATAGGCTTCCATCACCGAATTTCCTCCATGTAGTGTAGCTGCATGCGCTTCTTTAACGATCAAACTGGATAGTTTACATTTTTCCAGTATTATTGGATGTTAATGGTTCAAAGGCAAGTTTGCATATTTAAGCCTTCCACCCACTCTTAAGATTCCTTCATCATTCTTGAATTATTTTCTGTTCAAAGGAATGTCCTTTTTGTTTCCAATTTTTTTGTATTTCAGTGCAAAATTGAATTTTTTGCTGTTGTTTGATGATCAAAATTCTCGCCTGCGACAGTTCGGATACAGATATTGATCCTGACTTTATTTGCTTGTGTCGAAACCACCGAATAAAACGAAGCACGACTGCAACACTTTTCTCAATTTTGTTGATGCTCGATAATCGTTCGATTAAATTCGATACAAATGTTTCTTGCATTGTAATGTTGGCATCATTCTTAGATCTGTTGATGGTGCCTGGTGTTGCTGTTGCGGCCAATGGTGTTTTGATTGTTTCAGCCACTGCGGACCTGTTCACCGCAGTTCGTGACCAGGAATTTTTGAAGGGCATATGCCACGTGATGCAATCGGCTGGGTTGTCTTTCGAATTTATATGGAGCCATTCCAAATTATCCATTAGACTCTTGATGTCAGCTACTCTGCTTCGTATAAACCTTTCTTTGCTCTTGTTGTTTTTTATCCACCACAAAGTAATAGTGGAATCACTCCACCCATATTTTTTTATATCATTTGAAAAATATTTTTGTATCTTGTGGAGTAACCTTGCAAGTAGTTGGTTGAGCTGCACATAATTCTAATTTGTGAAGATTTGTTTTTATTTTTGATGGGTGCCACCTTGGTTTTGGCTGTTAATGTTTTAATTGTCATATTTGTTTTAACGTATATGACAGCTACATACAGCTGTATTTCTATTGGACCTGCTTCGTCATTAAATATCCATCGTGGGATTTTAACTGATTTGATTTCTTGTAAATTTTGTTGAAAGGTCATCCATTCTGCCTTCATGATTTCATCAAGTTCATCATCCCAGTCATAGTTTGATTGCCATAATCTTTGTATGAATATTTTCGCTCTTATTGTGACTGGAGCACGCCATCCTCCAATATGATCAAATATTTTTGCAATATTTGATAACACTTCTCTTTTGGTTTTTGAAATTCTTATATTTGATGAATCTATCACAAATCGGAACTCGTTTTGATCTGGATCCCGGAGAAATACCAATGTTTTCATGGTGCCGCCTTCTTTGACATCAATTATTTTATGCTCATCATATGCCAGTCATCAAATTTTGATTGTTTTGAAGACCATTTTCGTAATTGAAATCCAGCATTTGAAAGTTTTTCACTTACTGCTCTTATTATGTATCTACATTCGTCTTCGTTGTTGGCGCCTGTCATTAAGTCATCAACGTAAAATTCTTCCCTTATGATTGCTTTTATTCTGATATCCTTTTTTTGCATTGGCTTGGGACTTCTTGCAATGTTCGGACTGCTAAGAATGGAGCTACTTCTCTTCCATACGTAACTGTTGTCAGTTTATATTCTCTTATATTGTCTCTTGATTGTTTTCTCCTAAATATTCTATGATACTCTTGATGTTCTTCAGCTATGTTGATATGCATGTACATTTTTTCGATGTCTGTCGTAACTACATATTTCCATTGACTTCATTTGATGATGATGTCAAAGATATTGTTTTTAATGACTTTTAATGCCCACCAACAACTTGAGTGTGCTACCACCAAGTTTTTTCTCAATTATTTTTGGTTGGAATTATAGCTATTTCACGACTTGTCATGGTCGATCATCAGATTCCTTTGCTAGTGGTGCTAGTCTACTTTTTCATTTGAATTGATAAACGTCTTATGCCTTCATCGTGTATTGAACCATGACCAGCCGCTTAGTAGCCCACGCACTTCGCATCACGCCACCGAGCCCACATGATCAGATCCAATCTAATGCAGGTTTTTTCTGTTTATCAATTGCATTGAAACGACCAGCGCTTTTATTAACCACACAAGTTTGTTGTTGTTTATTCGGGTTCTTTCTTATTTTCTCCTTACTCGTTTAAAAGCCAACATTTTTATTGTTCATATAAGGAGGGAGATTTTTTTATGTGAAAGATTTTGACACTGGTCATTTTTATTTGTATTATATTCAGTTTTTGTATGATTACATGCTTGCTTTTAAAGCACTTTTTCGTATCATTTAATGACTTTGAATGCCCAGCAACAACTTGAGTGTTGTACCACCAAGATTTTTCTCAATTATCTTTGGCTGGAATTATACCTATTTCACGACTTGCCAAGGTCGATCATCAGATTCCTTTGCTCTAGTGGTGCTGGTCTACTTTTTCATTTTAATTGAAAAACTTCTTGTGCCTTCATCGTGTATTGAATCATGACCAGCCGCTTAGTAGCGCCTGTAGGTACCTAAACTGCTTCCACTGTATCTACATAGCTCCATAGAGGCATTTACATTTTTTTTAGTATTTTTTCTTGTTTTTTTAATTTCGAATTTAATTCTGTTCTTATGTTTTACCCGCACTAAAGGGGTTATGCCTACCCTTAAAATGTTTTAAAACAGTGCAAGCGATTAGGAAAATAGGAGAGGATTTATTCTTATTTCTATTTTTTGCCACCGAAGGATTTTTTTGTCCATTTTCTTTTTTTAATAAAATTTAACAATTTTCACAAAACGGTTTTTATTTTCCTAAAAAATAAACCGCGACTTTGAAAACTTAAAATATATAATATTGAGAATAATTAAATATTAATATTAAATAGTATTCCTTTATGAAACAAAACATCTACAAAGACTTCTTTTTTTGTGCTTTTTTTTCTTCTCTGGCATCGAACATGTATTAAACTCACTATATTCCATTCTAACAAGTTCTGATTCTAATATCCCATTCGTGCAGAATTAAAATCTGTACGTTTCACTCAACTAGTTCCAAAGGAACTCAATTGTAGACTGAGTTTATTATTTTGAGATATTATCCTATAAAAATGTTTGAGTTCTTGTGCAAGAAATTATCTTGCACAGCCTTGATGTGATTTTATTGTTTGGCTCATATGAATGTAAATGGGTAGGTAGCAGTGGCGAGGGGTGAATAATTTCAAAAGGTAAAAAGAAAAATTAACACCAAAAAAATTAAAATTCGGAAGTTTACTTTAAATTATTTCGATCAATGCATAACTTGGTATTAAAGCATAAGGTTGAGCAATTCAAGCCAAATTTGTTATACCTTAAGTCATTTAAGTTAAATGTAACAATGAGCTTAACGCATAATAAAAGCGGTTTCGAAAGAAAACTTTTTGTGCGGATGCAAATACAATATCTTAAATAAATTTATTGTTAAGCTAAAAATTTGCGGGAGAGTTTCACGCAATATTTCGTTTTTTAAATGGAGTGCTTAAACGTCAAGTTGTCGAAGAGAAGAAGTTGTATACAAAACTTTAAGTTCATTTTTTAAAAGTGTAAAATCAAAAAATCCAGGGAAAGCATTTATTAAAGAAGATATTTTTTCATCTGGATTGGAAACTGCAAAATTATAAAATTTTAATTTATTAAGTAAATCTAAAAATATAAAATCGGGAAAGTTTTATATCTTGTATTTATTTGGGGTATAATATTGTCTTTAATTTCTACAAAACGACGTTTATAACGAGTTTTGGAATCAATTTCGAGCAATCCTCGTTTTCGAGGCCAAGCTATGCCAATACTGAAAACTTTCTATTTCTCTTTTTGCAAATTAAACATCCGTTTATTTAGCAAAAATTTCAGAAAGAGAATTTAAAAAACAAAAATCTATTGCCCCTAATTTAATTAAACAGCTCTCGGCAATAGAAAGCGACTCAGTGTCCCATTTTATAGGGTTGTTTTGTTTTATAATAAAAGTTCGAATTATATATAATCTACAATTTAAAACGGTGTTTATTATCCGCGAATGATAATACCAGCGAGTTTCCGATACCGCAGGCTTTCGTCGGTTAGCTATTTGTTTTAAAAGTTTTGAACGTTTAGTTGGTTTGTTAAAAAAAAACGGACAATAATATTAATACTGCCAAAAAAAAACTTTTAATTCCGATATATTTTCAAGTGATCGCGGTAAAACTAAATTTAAAACGTGAGCATAGCAAGCACTAAATTTAGCCATTGGACAAGCATCAAGTACTTTCTTTTTAACACCAACCACTTCCCCAGACATAACTGACGCACCATCGTATGATTGACCAATTAGTTTGTGCTTGCAGGAGAATATATCAAGTAATGCGTTATCAATTTCGCGGTTTCAAAAGTAAACGTAAATAAAACACATATAAAATATTTTGTTTGATATTTCTTTTTTATTATGAAGATTGAACGTTGACTATATGTACGAAACACTACATCATTTAAATGACCACCACGCTAATTGTTGCAAGCATCGATTCTTTTGAGGTAATTTTCGAACACTTGACACATATTGGGTGGTATCTCAGCCATAACTTGACGAATGTTGGTTTTCAAGTGCTCAAAAGTTAAAGGTTTATCTGCATAAACACGGTCTTTCGCGTAGCCCCACAAAAAAAAAGTCCAGCGGTTTCAAATCGTATGATCTTGGCGGCCAGTTGATATCGCCACGATGAGAAATTACGCGGCCAGGAAATGTCTCTTGCAATAAAGCCATATTCGCTCGAGTTGTGTGGCATGTGGTGCCGTCTTGTTGAAACCACATATTCTCCAAGTCGTATTCTTCAATATCAAGTAAAAAAAAGTCGGTTATCATAAGACCATAACGCTCCGAATTAACGGTGACAGTCGTTCCGTCGTCGTTTTCGAAGGAGTAAGGTCCAATCACACCTCCGAAGCAAAGAGCGCCCCAAACAGTGACTTTTTGTTAATGTAATAGCCTCTCTTCAATTACTTGGGGTATTCTCAGAACCCCAAATACGACAATTTTGTTTATTAACATACGCACCGAGTGAGAAGTGTGCTTCGTCGCTGAAGAAAAATTAGTTCAAAAATCGCCGTCCACCGCGTGTTGTTCAAGCACCCATTCGACGTATATACGACGTTGTGGATGGTCAGTTGGCTTCAGTTGTTGTGTGAGCTGGATTCTATATGGATGTATGTGTAGATTAAAATGCAAAATACGCCTTAATATACCGCAAGACCATCCTAATTCCTGAGAACGACGACGAATCGACACATTTGGGTCTTTGGAAACATTTTCACTTGCAGCAGCGATATTTACAGTGGTACGAGCGAAACGATCTATAACTGCCCGCAATTGTTGATCATCTCTCAGGAAGATGCCAAAACACCTGATTTAGGTGCCGGGACATAGGGAACTCCTGCCTTAATATAACAGTTATGTTGTGTTTGAGAAGAAAACATCTTCGCTCTGTAATAGGTGTCATAACTGGACACTGTCTTATTGGCAGACACGCCAAAAGACGACGTATCTCCAACGACTTGCAGAAGCTACATGGATGAGGAGGGGGTTAGAATTAAACAATAGAAAATTCTTTCATTGAGATATAAATTTTAACTAACATAATTGAAATCATTGTTAACGACAGTCCCGACTGCATTCCTCAGATCCACAAAATTATATGAGATGAATAGATTTTTGGCACACTAGTGCGGAAGAAGACCATTCGGTTAAATCTTAATGCAAAGCGCTGCAGCTGGTAATTTTATTTTTCATGTGGCTGTCGTTGATGAATCAACTTTTTGGCGAATTGGAGTTTATGTCAGAAAGACCAAGCGGAGTTTTTTTTATGTTTTTCGAAAGCTCCATACCGCTAGCATACATTGTTGTTTTCCTCGCTTCTTCACAAATTTCAGTATGTATGATACTCGAAGCTCGAAACGATGGAAGAATGAGGTGGCTTAATATTCGCAGAGGCGCAGATGTTGTGAATGGCCTCCAAATTTTCCCCAGGAGACTGACACAACAGCAGCCAATAACAATAAATTTTCTCTATCTCCAGTTGATGATCGACGAGCTCAAGTCTTTTGACGTCGTTATTGCGTTCTTGTAGTTGTTCTTTGAAAACCAATATATTTTCTTTTATCTGGGCATTTAGGCGATCTTCCCTAGGGTAGAGACTTTAGCATCATCGGGCGGCTCAACAGTTTGTCAGCAATGCGATTTGAATTGATTGTACTATTATATCTCGGAGAGTAATCACCGTGACTTTCTTGTCATGGTTGAATGCTTAATTCAAATAAAATACAAAATTTGAACTTTGTAGAGATAAAATGATATGTAAGGACAAAGGTCAGGTGATGTATACTTAAACTGTGAATTTAAATTAAAACAAAACAGAAAAATGGGATAAATCGAAAAACGAAATAAAGTATATCAAATCATAGAGCCCCATACTTAGCTAACTACAGAACTAACTGTGATACATTTCGAGAAGTCTGTGAAGAAAACATGTCCATGAAAGCTCCATTCCAGCTAGAAGATGAAGTCGATAAATGTGCATTGAAAATCGATGAGTTGAAACGATTTTCATTCAATTTTCATATTTCAAAGATCTCTCAAAATCGCGATTTGATCTTTTCAATGAAACTTTTTTTCAGATTTAATGGGTGAATGAGTGACACATTTATTTCTAAAAAAACAAATATATTCAACATCGAATGATGCATATGATGAGGAAGACGAAGTATTCAAAAACTCCACTAAATTTATAAAATCTAAATTGTTAACATCTTCGTCCATTATTTGTTAATTTTTTTAAACTTTTTTAGCACTTAGTTCACAAGATCACAACAAATTAATAACAAAATGTTTTCCATTTGCCCCTTGACAGCGTTCAGAACAAATCTGGCAACCCGTGAGAGATCAGATTTTTCTTGTTGAGATTTGATCTAGATTTGCTCTTTTTGTTGGAATGAAGCTCTGAAAATTCAAAAAGATCCAATTTTTTACATAAAGACCCAATCTTTTCTTGAATGAAACTCGCTATTAGTAAAACTGATGGAGTTAGTGAGTGAAATGTCAGATTACTCGCCAGAGATTTCAGCAGTGACTTGGTTTATGTGTTGGTGAATTTACATTTTTGGTTAAATATACGTTCTTTTTCAAGGGAATTGTCTTACACGTACACGAAACAAAAATTACTATACTCGGTTCAATTTATATTTTCAGTACAGGGAAGATAGGATATTTGCCTTTCAACCTTATTATTATTGATTTCAATAAGCTATCTCTTTCTAAAAAGCTTTTCCATTTTCCATGGTTGCCGTAGTGAGCGTTATAAATTGGCATATTTCTCTCACAAATGTCGGTAAGGTTACCAATTGTTAATGTAGATTTTATAAAGAGAAACATGTACTTACATCGTAAAGTAAATCTAACAAAAATTAAACTAAATCCAAATAAAAATAAATCTATTGTTCTCCACACCACCAAGAAGTAAGATATTAGTCGTTTTTTACCACTTCCCAGAAGGCGTGATCTATTTTAACGTGAAAATAAATCACAGAAAAAAACGTATAAATAAGGTATAATAAGGAACTTGTGTTCGTCGGGGAACTTGAAGCCATTTCAAATGTAAATAAACACGGCACAAAAATAATAATATCACCTCAAATTGCACCGCACTATTTTAAATAATATATTTATATACACGAAACTTTCTTCATTTTATTTCGATTCTCATGAACAAAAAAAACTATTTGGTAATTTGAAGTTGCAGTTAATTATTGAACCGAACTCCATTAAAAACTTGCTCAAATTGTAATTTTTTTCTTTAAAAAAATACCCACAAATAATATATACCTGCATTTTAACCGTTTTCCAAAAAAAAAAAAAAAAACAAAAGATATAAGTAGAAAAGCACGCTTAAAATAAAAATATATATGAAAATATATGCTCTCAAAAGCTCTTACAAAGCTTCAATTCTGAAAGCTCCATAGCGAAAACCAAAGAAAAAGGTATTAGAATTTCCATCAACGGACCAATTGTCTCTTAATCAATGTGTTTATTTTATTAATAAACAATATAGGCGCGGTCAAATTGGCGATCAATCTCCTCTCATCTCAGCCGTTGAGCAGACAGGTCATAGTGTGATGTACGTGGGTTTAGGGAATATTTTAGTAGCAATTTCTTAAGTTGTGTGCCATGCAAACAGCAGCCGGCACCAGTATGCTTGAAAAGGCTCTCCCATAAGGCCTGTACTGAAAATATAAATTGAACAGAGTGTAATACAACCAACCAGGCCAAAAGAACCCATTATTTTTGTTGCTTTATAAAAATATGGAACAACAATGAGGAATTATTTTGTTAAATCATTAACAATGTAGGTACTTATGCATTTTTACTGAATGTAAAAGTATAATAATGAAACAGATCTAATTGTATGAATATGTGTATATAAAGGGTGATTTTTTGCTACTTGGTTTTTGACGTTTATATTTTTGACAGATCACACATGACAAATTCCACGAACATTTGACATTTCGATTCAGTATTGTTTGCCATTTCATCATGAATAGACTTACGCCTGAACAACGTTTGCAAATTATTGAAATTTATTATCAAAATTCGTGCTCTGTGAAAAATGTGTTTCGTAAGCTACGTCCGTTTAATGGTCGTCATAATCGACCCACCGAGCAGGCTATTCAGCTCATTGTGACCAAATTTCGCACCAGTTTCACTTTATTGGACATTAACCCCGTTAGACTATTTTTTGTGGGGCTATGTTAAGTCTATTGTCTATGGGGACAAGCCAAACACGATTGCTGCCTTGGAAGCCAACATTGAACGCGTCATTGGTGAGATTCCGGCCGAAATGTGTGAAAAAGTTTGCCAAAATTGGACCTTCAGAATGGACCACCTGAAGCGTAGCCGCGGGCAACATTTAAGTGAAATTATTTTTAAAAAGTAAATGGCAGAAATTGATTTATCGATCCAAATAAAAATTTCAATCACTTTTTACAAGTTTCTGTGTTTTTTTTTGAATTTTCAAAAACCAAGCTCTTAAAAAATCACCGTTTATTATAAATATTTCTTTTGGATTTAAATTATTGAGCATTTTCTTATTTTGTTTTTTTTTTTATTGTTTATATTTTCTTGGGATATGTATGTATTTAGCATTGTAGCTACCTACATTTTGTTGTTGGGTCATGACATTTAAATGTTCGAAACTAAATTCGATCTTACTCATTTCACTTAAATAGCTAAATCAATTTTTGTAGGAAAGTCAGACGCGTTGGCGAGTAGGGCGAGTCATCTCACTTCACTCGCTGAAAGAGCTGAATCTTGGCATTTATTAAATCGACTCTCCGGTAAGCTCAAAGAATATGCTATTTTTAAAAAAGTGATATCTACTTAAAGTGAGACCCCCTGACCGCAGAGAAAACAATCAAACTACTCTCTCAAACTACTCACGCAAGCATATTTTACTATTTTGATTTTAAAGTGTCCTACACACGATCAATGTTTATTGTCAATTTTCATTGAAAGAATTGTCTGTCAATAACCATTGAAGAAAAATCGCCACCACACGGATCAATGAATATTGACTATTGTTTGACATTTCACAAGCCTCAAATTGAAATATATACAAACGAAAATTCAAAGTTAAAATAAAAATTGATAGTACCACCGCATGGTCAAACAATTGTCAATGAACATTGACGACATTGAAGAAAACCAAATCGATTTCGATTCCCTTCAATTGACAATGACATTGAAGAGCATACAAATGATCAATATTCATTGAACAATGACTTAATCAATGAAAACTGGCAATAAAAATTGATCGTGTGCAGGGCTCTTAAGACCCGTTTTTCAAAAACTATTCATAGAATTAACTTAATTTAAAAATTGTTGTGTCACCGTTATTTCTTAATATTTTTTTTCCATTTTTAGTACTTACTTATGAAATTGCCCCCTCGTCAAAACGGGTGTCATAGTTAAATATACTTGTATTGAATTGTTCTATAAAAAAACTGGTATTATTTCTTGGCGCCTAAGTTCTCGTACTCTCCCATTATTTACATAATCGCTTATCTATTATTTATTTTATTTTTCTTATCAGGTCAAAGAAGCTACGCAACGGTGCCGTCAACTGGGTCTCCCGTATGACTTCAAACAATCACAGATTCTAGACGAATTTGGATTTTTGCATGCAGTGGTTCTCATAATAGATCGGCAGAAGAAACAAAAGGCTGATTGGCCTACAGCACGCTTAGACGTTTGGTTGAACATGCTGCGGGAAAACGAAGTTGATCAAAATGATGTCTTTAGATACGTAGACATTGAATGGAATCCCTTAGCAGAAGACCTCGATAACACTCTGAGTGATTCTTTAAACTCCAGTCGCATATCTCTTAATTTGAGTATTGTTAAAGAGGCGATGTTAAAGCAATCCTACCAAAAGTTCCAAAAAATATTCTCGAATAGTAGTAAAAAAAAAGATACTAAATCAGCTGTTTTAAATTGTTCTCTGCGTAATACAAAGAAAATGCTCACTTATGATGAACAAGACGTTGGTACGTCTATGGATGGGGACAATATATCTCCTTCTCCTGACTTGGATTTCAGCTCAACTGTTAACATCGAAGTAGAAAATATTCATCGATCAATAACGAAGCTTAAGAAACTGTGTAATACTTCTAAAGTTGCTACCGTTGAACAAGTTCTTAAATCGATAGAACAACTGGAAAGTGAGTTGCATGGATTACGAATAACGCTTCGAGAGAATATGAATAATGATATTTCGCCAACAAGGACCCCAAAGTCTGTAAGATTTTTAATAGATTAAATTATATGTCGATACTTTGTATTGTATAAATAAATACATAATGGAGCATGTACTTTTTAAACTACTTTCTATCTAAATGTTTTTTTTTTTTTTTGGTTTCATTTAATTTAATTTCTTTTGTATGTCAGTTTTGTAGTGTTTAGTTAATATAAATACAATTTTATTGAAATGTTTAACAACTTTTTTATTTTGAGGTTTTTTTGAAGTGCAATCCATTATTTAGATGAGTGTGCTTAAAACTTTTATGGTCACTGATTGTAATTTTGGAAAAAATAGTATCGTCCCAGGATTATTTTGCTGTTATTAGTTTTAGTGGCGTAACCATAGGGTGTCAGGGCTGGCAAAATGCCATGGGCCCCTGGCCCAATAGTGCTCTGGCTCAAAAGGCCACGAGCTCAGAAATATCCTAATATTTTTAACAAGATTTATGACCTAAGTACTTAAAAATTATAATATTTGTATGTACTTAAAATCAAACCTGGACCAAATTCAAACTAATCATTAAAATTTCAACACATTCTAAACAAAAAGATGTCAATTTTTTGAGCGCATCCATTCGTTCCTTCATTTTTTGTCACGGTACATTGGTAACGCGGGCGAGCTAGTGACGGTCGGGTAATTCCTTCATTTCATTAATCAAATAGGCTAGAACCCGGTGACACTGAAAGTCCCATCATCGCGGATTTGGAAAATGTAAAAAAGCAAAAATGTATCTTATTGTTATCGCGGATTTTGATAGTTCATTCGATAGGAAATTTCGCAAAATCCCCAAAAATTTTGCTGACAACCTTCATTTGGCCGGAAGGGTGTAACGTGCGTATTTGAACGGTTTAATAGGGGGTACAAAAATTGTTCTCTTAAGTCACGCAATTTCCTATTGAATGCCCAAAAAATCATCAAAAATTGCGGTAAAGTAAAAAATTTTTATTTTTTATAATAATACATTTTATGTAACATATTTTCAGCTTACTAAATCAACGCGTACTATTAACTATCGATTTAGATATAAATTTTTCAAATCCACGTGACGGTACTTTTAGTATCCTTTCAATTAATGAAATTGTTTATAATGTCAGTGTTTCGCAAGCTTCCACCTTGCAAATTTTAAATGACACTGATTTTTTTGGATAATATTATTTAAAACAACAAATATTTGAAACATATTGAATAAGTTTCTTGAATTGAAAAATAAAAAAGAAAATATGACGACTAAGTAAAAAAACTAACTTAATTAAAAATAAGTTTTTAACACGCCTTCCTCAAACAGCGCGCCTTAACATAGTGTCATCCCAATATCTCTCATACATCTATAGTGCGCTGGTCCAGGGAGTAACTTGGTGAACACATCCACAGACATCTGTTCAGTTGATATGTGTATGATATTCATTTTTCCATCTTTTAAAAGCTGTCGTGCAAAATGATAACTTGTTGCAATGTGTTTTGTACGTGAATGACATATTGCATTGCTATGTGCTTCGCTCTTCGATTATCTGTCCCAACTGTTATTGAAGTTAATTCAGGCAAATTCATTTCAGTCGTCAGGTTTTGAAGAAACGTCGCTTCTCTGGCTGATTCAGATAATGCAACATACTCGGTGTTGAATCATGGTACTATACATCAACAAATAAAAAACAAAAATAAATAAAACAACGCAGTTGTACTCAAGAATTTAATAAAAAAATTAATTAAAACCAATAAATAATGTTTATCTTTAGTATTTACATTACATAGTTAATTTCTTTTATAATAAATTTAGTTACAAAATTAAACAAGATATTAAATTATTATATATTTTAGTTTAATACAAATACTCATCCGTATTCATATCAATAGAACCTAAAAATTAGAAAACCTGAAAAGAAAAAAAGGGGTAAAATGCATATGTGTTCAAATCAAATAAAAAATATAGCTTACCCTATGATTCGCAATATATAATTTAAGGTTAAAACAAATTTCCCTTTTTTTTTGTTCATGTCCAACGGATCACCGGCAAATTTCGATCAATGTTTTTATACCTAAAAGTATATAAAGGAAAAAAACAAAATATATAGTTATTGCGAAACAATAAACAAAAAATTGGTTAAAACATTAAACACCACATAAACATGAAATACACAAATTTTACACAAAGACGGTCATTTATAATAACCTCCAAAAAACACAAATTACGATCAAAAAACAGTTAAAGTTAGTAATATATTAAACAAATAATATTTTTTAGCATAAAAGATTAACATAGATTGAACAAATTACAAATAATAAACAAAACATCATTTCACATATGCGCGAATAAATAAAGTCGATTTGTCACTCAAACTTTATGAAGAGCATTAACAAGGTGTGCCTAAATTATATAGTTTTTTACACAGAAAAAGAATTTAATGATAATTTATTAAAAATTTTAATTGTTTATAAAATATTTAATAAATTATAATTTGTGCATATAAACAATAGGAACAAGGGCGAAAGAAAATAAATTAAGAAAGGGATAGAATATGCTATCTAAGTTTTTAATACAATTTTTTTTCTCGTTTGTGGTGAACAAAATCCAATATGAGAGCAGCAGAAAGGGCATCACTAAAGGCACATCACAATTTGTATAAAAGGCGAGTAAATTGGGCAGAGAATTCATTCGGAATCCTGTATTCCACAAGTGCAAATCTAATTGAAATTGTGAACTTAACAAATATAATTAGATATACTTGAATTTTTCTGGAATTTTGGAATAGGTAAATCAAATTGAAATTATTTTCAATAATAAATATAATTTGATAAAAAATATATATATATATTTGTGTGTATTTTTAAACAAGAAAGGGAAGTCAGTTTGAAATTGATCGATGAACATATACGCCGTTCAAATATAAACTGACACTAATCTTGGTAAATTAAACATTATTTGGGTATAAATCAATTGAAAATTACAAAACGATTTATACGTCAAGTAGAATTCAATTGATGTCACTATCATTAAATTATATTTACTAAATATTAATAATTGTTACGAATTTGACGACAATAAAAAAAAAAACTATTTTATTAATAAGCAAATCACTTCCGATTTTTTATTTTATGAATTTGGCAATCATTGAATTTCACTGGCGTGAACTACGTTAGTCAATAAATACTCCGCTTCCGTAGTTGAAATAGCTACAGATTTTTGTTTTGAGAACGCCAGGTAATTGCTGCTCCGCTGAGTATGAAAACGTATCCCGTGTACGATAACCTGTCCATCTCATCATTTGGATGATCAGCATCTGAAAATACTAGAAGACCAAGTTTGTTATTTTTAAACACCAACCCATAGTTTTCTGTACATCGCAAGTAATCTAGAACTCTCTTCGCACCTGACTAATGTCCATCCTGATAGCTTTCATTGTATTGAGCTAGCCAATTTACAGTAAAAGCGATATCAGGTCTTGTAGCTATCGCCAAATACATAAGTGATCCAATCAGCTGCCGATAAGGTTGTTTAACTCGTTGTCCTTCAAGATGACATTCTCCTCTTTGTAATTTCGCATTCGAATCGCTCGGTGTACTTATCGCCTTTGACTCGTCCATCTTGACCTTCTTTAAGAGCTCCTTAACTTATTCTTGCTGCTTAAGTCAAATTTCGCCACCTTCTTGAATTAGTTCGATACCTTACCATTATCGGGCCAATCCGAGATCTTTGACTTCAAAAATAGCCGCAAGCTCTTTCGGATTATTTCCAAAATCTTCCCACTTCTTGATGCATACAAAATGTCATCGACATAAACAGCAACAACCTTGAAATTGTCTGATCAATAATGAAGACACGTGTCGTTCGAAGCTGGTTTCAAACCTAAGTTACGTAGTGTGTGATCCAACTTTTTATGCCACTGACGTCCTGCCTGCGGAAGACCATAAAGCGCTTTCCCCAATCGGCACACGTTTTTACCTTTTCGGAATTTTCTCCTTTTCTTCCTTTTCCCCAGTTTCGTCAACTAACATTTGCAAGGCCGGTTGAAAGTATTTGGGAGTATCCATGTAGATCTCCTCTTCCAAATCAACATTCCAATAAGCCGCCACGACATCCATCTGATAAACTTGCAAGTTTTCACGAACAGCTAATGCCATCAATAGTCTAATAGATTCTAGACGGGCTACAGGTGCAAACGTTTATTCGAAGTCGATTCCCTGCCGTTGCGGAAAACCTTTGGCAACAATACGTACTTTGTATTTGTCCGATCCAAAGATCCATCTGCCTTAAACTTATTACGCAGAACGACTTTGCTGGACACAACTGCTCTATTCGTTGGACGCTCCACCAGCTTCCAAGTATTGTTCTTAATAAACCCTCGGATCTCATCCTTGATCGCCTCGAGCCATTCTTGTGCATCAGTTCCAGTACATCGAATCCTCAAGTGTCAGTTCACCTATATTGGCCATTTCAAAACCGACCCCAACCACTGAATCAAAATAGACTTCCTCATCTGTTTCATCTTTCTCCTTGTCTTTTTCGTTTTCGCTTAGGTTTTGTTGTTCTATAGTTTTTGCTCTGGCGCAATACGTGATTTGGATCTCGTTTTGTATGTCCGTCCAATGTATTTGTTATGGTTTTTATATTTTGAGCTAACTTTCGATCTCGTTCTATAAATTCTTCGAATTCCTTTGTTCTGATTTTTCCTTTTCGAGTCAACTTCTGAAATTAAGTGTTGTGCTAACCTCAGGCTCTTTTTCTTCGTCTGATCCTGGAAATTTATTTGAGTCTTTATTCATAGATTTCTCAGCAGAAACTACAACGTATTTCTGACTTTCCTTTCATAGAAATCGTTTTCGATGAACTTAACATCTCTAGTGATAACCACATTTCTCTTTTCATGAATCGAATCTTCTGCCACAAAACTGGTTTTCAAGTCCTGACTGATGAGCAAACATTTTGTCATTTCGACGAGTGTGCGGTTTTCCCCTCAGCCACCCCATTTTGTTGTGGCCTATGGAGAACTGTAAGTCTTCGACTCATTACATTTCTCTTCAAAAAATCATCAAAATCACGATTACAGAATTCTCTCCCATTATCCGACATCAAACTTTTGCTTCAGAAAGAAAACTTCACACCATCGGCTGCTATCATCAATGAAAGTAATGAAATACCTCGACATCAGTGTGCACAAGATCCAAAAGTTAAGTACACCTCATTGACTTCTTCGGAAACGGCAATGACGTTATCTTTCTCTGAAGACAAACTTCGCATGGATTGAATTCTCTATCATTACTGATGTCTAAACCAGTTGCCAGTTGCTTTCGAGATACATCTAATAGATCTTTTCCATTTAGATGACCAATTCGGCGGTGCCAAAGTTCAAGATTTGGTGCTGTTTCATTCACCATGCACACCTGGGAAGTACTTTCCTGGACATAATATAATTGTCTAATTCGATTCGCAATCATTTTAACTTCGCCATCATTACCACGAACGCTTTCGCTTTGTCGAACGTGATTGTACATTCGTGCTCAGTTATCCTCGAAACAAAAAGAAGGTTAGTTCTCAAATTCTTAACTAATAACGTATTTCACAGATTCAATGACCGTTCAGACTTCCCGTCTGCAGTGATAATTCCTGCTGTTCCTCTTGCTCCAATTTCCGCCAATGAGTCGTTAGCCAAGTGCAATTTTTCTTGTACATGCTCGTATAAGGGTGGTGACAAAAACAAACGTTCATCGTTGCACATATGAGACGTGCAACTACTGTCCAAGCACCACAGTCCGCCACCCGCATCCTTCAGCATCCCCAAAGCTTGGTTTTCTTCCGCTGTATGGAAAGGACTTTCTGCTTTTGCCTGAAATTCGCCTCTTGAGAATTTCTTGGATGTTCTTTTGTTTTGTGGACATTCTGATGACTTGTGACCAACTTGATTACATCTGTAGCACTTGTACTTTAATGTTTTTTCACCTTTATACACATCGCCATATTTCTTCTTATGTTGTGTTCCTCGTTCTTGTTTTGACTTAGCCTGGCATGCACTTCGACCGATATACATTGCTTCTGTATCACTGTCCGTCTTACGTTGATTTTGACCTTCGTTCTTCTCAAGAATTTTCTCCCTCAGAACTTCATGTTTTGGCAAATTATCGTGCGATTCCATCGCACATCGGAACAATTCAAAACTCAGAGGTGGACCATTTAGCAGAAGTATCGATAACAATTCTTCATGTATATCGACACCCATGCATTTTAACTGCGAAACTGCCTCAAAGAATTCCATTAAATTCTTACGTAGATCACCGCCATCTTGAATTTTGTATGTTGCCACACGTTTCATCAATATCGCCTTCTTGACTACCTCTGGATGCAAATTCGGCTTTCAATCGATCCCAAACACACTTTGCCGTATCTTATCTTTTTACCAGCCGTAACAGACTTGGATCTATCGCGATGATCAAATCTGAGTTTGCCTTTGCATCTTCTTCTAGCCATTTTTCCAGTTTAATCCCGAAATCCTTTTCAGCTGCTTCAGGTCTCGGTACTCCTCCATTAACGTACTTCCATGTCCCGCATTTGATCATCACTGCTTCGATTTGCATTACCCACGTGTCGTAATGCAATTGCACCAATTCGACGGTGCCAAAGTTCAAGATTTGGTGCTGTTTCATTCACCACGCACACCTGGGAAGTACTTTCCTGGATGTAATATTATTGCCCAATTCGATTCGCAATCATTTTAACTTCGCCATCATTACCTCGACCAATTGCTCTCTCTTTGTCCAACGTGATTATACATTCGTGGTCAGTTATCCTCGAAACAGAAAGAAGGTTATTTCTCAAGTTCTTAACTAATAACGTATTCTCCAGTTTAACTGACCTTTCAGACTTCCCGCCTGCAGTGATAATTCCTGCTGTTCCTCTTGCGCCAACTTCTGCCACTTCGGACCACTTTCAGAGATGAAATAACAAATGTCTTTGTGTATTAGAGAAATTGCTGATTTATTAATACGAGTAACAAAGAATCATTTTATGTCATTCAGATTTCCTGAAATTAATGTTATTTGTTACAAAGATCATTTTCGAAACCAAAATTAATAAAAACCTATTTAAGAAACTGTGGCATAATACAGGCTACGTAACATGGCTACTCTGTCTATTGAAAATTCTATGGCCCGATCTTTAAACTTTGATGATGTTATAGATACTTTTGCGGAACAGAAAGCTCGGAGAAAAGAATTTTATTAATACAAAAATCTTATTGAAATTAAAGTGTTATTTCATTATAAATATTTGTTATATGTTATGTTTATAAACCTATTATATATATATAGTAAACTAGCATACCCATAAAATATGACACCGAAATAAATAAAATAATGCGAATTATGAGGGACATAAATAAATAAGACACGGTAATTCTCTCCGCATTAGTTCAGCCGCCATCCCTGGAGATAAAATCTGAGACAACAACCAGCTCTAGTCTCAAAACATCGCGCCACACATATTTCCTATCCTTCTTTCCCTTCTTCCACCAGATGCTCGCGCTGTGTTAAGAAAAACATATAAAGGGTATTCATAATCCCTTGAGCGCGTGCAAAGTTATAAAAAAAAAAAAACCTATGCTCTTGAATATAAAACATAATAATACTAATAGTTTTGGGCAGCTACCTACATCAGTGGTTTATTAAAATTAAATTCTAACGTGACTATTTTTACTGGGACGCCGTAGGGCCACATCCAAAAAATTTGTCACGGTCAAATTTTTGGTATAGTTACGCCACTGATTAGTTTTCTTATTTTTATTGAATTACCGAAGTAATTGTTCTGTAGTCCCAATGTAGCTCAGCTATATTTATTTTTATTCGGTTTTGTTTTGAGTTTTGTAAACATTTGAAGTTGATGGTTGAGAGTAAGTCTTGTATATGTCACACCTAGATCAGTTTATATCCATTGCGAAACCTTTTGACTTCTTCCCGTAATTTGATTATCGCCAGACGATAACGTAATATTAAAAAAATACAATCGTATGTGCAATCACTTTTTTGCTATCAAGTATTTGCTTCACGTAAGTCGATTATCAGAAAAACTATCGAAATGCTGTCGAAACTTTAATGTTTTCACTATAGTTAAAAAAGTATCGTTTTGCATTTATTTTGAATTTCATTTATGATTAGCTCCTTATCAAAAATTATAAGCGACTGTAAATTGAATTATTGAGTACCTAACTGTCAGTTGATAACGATATTTATCTTTGTTAGAAATTGTAGTCAAAACGTCTCATTGAAGAAATTTAATGATATTGCGAAATGAACATAAGTAGTTTTGATTAGAGGGTACGAGACCACCGGTTAAAGAAACATGACTCATATCCGGTAGAATGATGAGAACAATGACGCATATCCGGTAGAATGATAAGAACCATGACTCATATCCGGTAGAATGATAAGTAACATCTGAGCTCAGAGGTCACTCAGCTAATAAAAAAAATTATAAATTTGTTTACAAATGCTGAATCCAATGCAATGGGGTTAAGAATTATAGTATCAGCATGTAAATGTGACTTGTAGTATGATATGAGAATTGTATGGGTTTTTTTTCTAATTGAAAAATGTGTTATCTGGCATGGCACGCGACCGATGCCCCGCTGCTGGGTTGGGGTATGTGCTCGTGCCGGCGTGCGGTCTTTACCGTGACCATGACCTTGGCCGTGGCCGTGGTGGGGTTTTTGAACTTCAAAACAATGAAGCAAACATACCAAATGAATATCTCTTAAGAATAAAAAAAAACTTTCGAAGTGTGACTGTATGGTGTTGCTCAAAATTATATTAAAGCGTGAGGATTTTTTTATGACGCAGTGCATAGGGTTGAGAGTTTAAGGTTATTGTTTCAATCATAAATAAGTGATACCAAGCTTGGAAACCTTCATACATACTTAAATTTAGTCGGTTTGAAAAAATGTTTGCCTTAGCAGCTCGTATTTCAAGAACAACATTAAGTCTTATACTCTATGTAGGCAGTCTACTCGAAATATTATCCAACGCCTATAGGCTTGATCCCGTTTGTTCATAAGATTTTTAATTCTGCTACTAAACCATGGTTTTGTCAAAGATTCCCTTTTCTTTATTTTTGTTTTTAGAGACATGACTATGAAACATAATGTTCAAGTTTTTGTTCATATATTTTACTTGGTCATTTTCATTCAATAAAATGCTGAATCAAAGAAACGTTGTCCAAGAACTACAAAACAAAATCCAAGAAATCGAAAAAAACAAAATCCCAGAAATCGAAAAAACACAAATCCAAGGAATCGAAATCGAAAAAACAAAGAATCCAAGAAATCGAAAAAACAAAATCCAATAGAAAAAATAAAAACAATATATTATGATTAGAAATAGTGATTTTATTTCCTAAAACTCATTATTATTGAATGAGACGCCATTTTTTGAACTGCTACAGATGGTGGTCTAACATTTTATCCCCCAGCCACCGCTTGGTGGTAGAGGGCGTCTACCAATTTGCAAATTACAATATTTTGTTCCAGAGATTGAGGAATTCTTGCCATCAGCTCCCATATTAAGTTGATGTGGGACTGGTACTCCCAGCACCCATCATAGATTCCATCGAAATGTACTTGCTTATACTCTCAAGCATCTTAAGTTATTTTATTATACCACGTATATAAGGTCGGCTATAACTTTATACTGAGAGAATACAAATTTGTATGTCTTTTATATGATTTTTAAATTACTGAAAAACATTAAAATCTAAATGCATATACAGTTTTCCATATGCGGTTAGGCACGTGAAAATAATAATGTTTTGGAATTATATAAATAGTTTTTCTATACTTTTGATTACCAGTAAACCCTTAGAGCTTCTTATCATACCATTTTTGTTTAAATGTTGCTTGTGGTTAGGCATGCGATAATAAAAATGTTTTGAAATGTTTGGAATTATGTAAAATTGTTTGTCTATACTTATGATTCTCAGTAAACCTTAAGAAACTCATAGTATATCAATTAAATAATGGTTTTTAGAGTAAAAAAAATATATTCATACCAATTCATATTCCTAATGTATGAAGCTTAGATGTATGCTACTTTAAGAAAAACCATGACACATCAAATGTTTTTAAATTTAATTATTTTGTTTGTTAAAAAAACTTTATTTCAGATGAAGACTTAGAGCTAAACAATAATTACAATTCAAAACAATAATTAAAGAAAATAGCATTATAGTTACTTCAAATGAAATAGAAAGGAAGGAGCATCCTGTTGCCTAAAGCAAGAGGCGGATGTCCCATTTATTAACAACAATTCAATTGGTGTGAACATTAATATAAAATGAAAAATTCAAGCAAGCAAATCAAGAACAAAAATTAAGCAAGAAATTATGATTTTTTTTTATAATACTCAAGTATTTACATGCAATAATACATCTATACCATTATAATCCAGAGAAAATAGAAAAAGCTTAATATTTGTTAAAAATTTTGTTTCGACTCTCGCATATAATATTTTCAGGCAGGTTATTGAATAAACGAGGTGCAGTAACTTAATGAAATTGACAAAAGTGTGATTTTTTAATATTAGGAACAGTGACTAAATTCAGGCTGTTGACACGTAAGCTATGAGATTCATATAATCTAGCAGTTGTATACCCATTATTTTCAAAAAATATTTTTAAAACTTTATAGAAATATAAGTGCTTTAGTGGCAGAATTTTAAGATTCTTGAATAAATCAAAACTTGGAGTTCTACGATTAACCCTAGCAATAATTCTGATAACATGTTTTTACTTTATAGGTAAAGGCTCAATTTTGCTATAATGCGTACTTCCCCAACAAGACATCCCATATTGAAGCTTAGATTTAAATAAACCATTATAGACCAATTTTAGACGACGCAGACTACAATACAGACTAAGATGGTAAATTTGCCTAACAACTTTATTAAGATAATATTTTAAGATAGAAGTGTGGTTTTCCAGCTCATTTGTAAATCAATCAGCATACCTAGGTATTTGAAACTTTCAACTCGGTCCATTCTAAAACAACCATCAGAACAAAGCTGGTTTTCATTAAAGGAAGTAATAGAATCATGGAAACAATCATTATCAAGCCGATAGCGAAGACAGAAAGGTGAATGGTAACTAATTGAAATATCTTCACAGATATTACCCTTTAAGTTAAAAATCATAAATTTTATTTTTTCACTTATAATGAGTCGATGAATATAAAACAATTTACGCAATATCTCAAGATCATAATTTAAATCAATTTATAATTGGAAATAATTTGTGTACAATATGTTAGCAAAAGCTGTTATACTGCCTTTAAAAGGTTGAATAGGGAGTTCACAAAAATCAAAAAAAAGTATAGGGGCCCAAAACAGATCCTTGGGGTACACCCATTTTTATCAACCTCACTGCGCTAAGATTATCCCGAATCTTTACTCTTTGTTTTCTATTGATTAAATAGGTTTCAAACCACTCATACTCGGTACCTCTAAATCCGGCTCTATACAATTTATCAAGCAACAAAACATGATACACCGTATCAAAAGCCTTAGTTATATCAATGAACTGAGATGAAGTTACCGCAGAATTGTTCAAGCTGCTATAAATTTCACCGCAAAGTTTTAAAACGGCATCCTCCGTAGACGTACCTGTTATAAAGCCTTATTGGTAGTCACTAAAAAGTTTGTTCTTCACTTCATCCCTTTTTCAAAAATTTTTGAAAAAAACTGATAGGAGGGATATTGGACGATTATTATTTAGGCTTGAGGTGGTACGTTTTTTATGAAGTGGTATAACTAAGGCTTTTTTAAGGCATCAGGAAAAAACTTTTGCAAACTGAGATTAAAAATGTAACTTATATTAAGTTCGGAAATATAAAATGCTATTTTTTTCAGAGTTAGATTAGAAATCAAGTCATCAGAAGAAGAGTTTGAATTTTTAAACGACATTATGATTTTATATAATTCTTCCGAACTAAAATTATTAAAGAAAAAAACTTCTTGGTTGAAAACAATGGTCAATGATAGTGTTATTATAACACCACGCATTTTCAAACGATGAAAAATTTGATAAATTATCTCTAATGTTTGAGAAAAAATCATTAAACAGGTTAGCAACTTTTTCAAGATCTGTTTCAGTAGAGTTTTTAGTTTTTATAGTGATATTCACTTCGGTTTTGTTTCTGTTGAGGATACCATTTACTATTTTCCATTCTTTTTTCGAGTTACCTAAATTTTCAGCAAGTTTATTCCCATAAAAAGTGTCTCTACAAAGAGGAATTTCAGTTTTTAGCTCAAGACAAAGTTTTTCATAATACAGCTTTAGCCTTGTGTTATTCGGATGTTTTTATGACAGCCAAATAGTTTTTTTCTTTTTATATTTTTTTTTTTTTTAGTAGAGAGAAATTCATCCAAGGTCTATGGTATGTTAACTTCAAATCTTTCATTTCCTGAACATGACTATTATTAGAAATGTGAAATTGCAGTTTGGTCAAAAAGAGGTCAAATTCTCCGCTAAAAAAACTTCATCCCAAAACTCAAAAGTTAAAGCAGTTTTAAGAGCCACAAAATTAATTTTTTCGAGTAAGACTGACTTGGCCTGGAACCAAAATTATCAAACTGAAGACTTACTAAACTATGGTCAGTTATTTTAAAGTCAAATACATCTGCTTTATAATTCATATTGGAATTTCTATGTAGTCTAATTAAATTGTAATCCAATCATGAAGAACCTCTAGTGGGTTCATTAATCAAGGACTCAAGCCCAAAGGAAGATATAACAGCTAGAAAATTGTCAGCATCAAACGATTCAGACAGGATATCAATATTGAAGTCACCTAAAAGGACTTGGTTCCTATAACTTTGATTTTCCAAAAATAATGAAAATTAATCCACAAAAGGTTTTATAGTGAAAAAATGAAATCTGTATACACAAAAAAAAGAAAACCGAGATATTGTACAATTTACGACATTCAAATCAGCGGTTTTTAGTCTCGGATACATTATATCGCACACAATATCACTCCTGTAAAATACTGCCACACCTTCAGCAGTGTAAGAATTATTACAATAAGCACAGAAAGTAAAATTTGGAATAGAATATTTAGCTACATCATATTCAAAAATCCATTTATCAGACAGAAGTATGAGATCAGGTAAGTGTTTAAAAGATGCGAGATGAGCCAAGAAAACGTAAAAAATTTTTCCAACACTGCGAATGTTTTGATAACCTACAGTGAAACCGGAAAGCATTGGTTTAGGATGATCATTACTGACACAATTCGTTTCATCATAATTCATTGTAACAGGATTGTTGTTGATGCTATTGCTGATGATGTTGTTGCTGTTGGCTCTTATATGGTGTTGTTGTTGGTTCTGCTGTTGGTGGTGTTGTATTTGTTGTTGTTCCGGTTGGTGTTGCTGTATTTGTTGTTGTTGGTGATGTTGTTGTTGTTGTTGTTGTTGTTGTTGTTGTTGTTGTTGTTGTTGCTGTTGGTAGTGTTGCTGTTGGTAGTGTTGCCGTAGTTATTACCATAGTTGTTGTTGATGGTGCTGTTGCGGGATCTGTTGATGTTCTTGTTGTTGATGAAGTTTGTTGTTCTTCTTGTGGCTATTGCCGCATTTGCTGCCGTTGTAGGTTTCGTTGTTGTTGATGTTGTTGTTTTTGTGTTTTTTGATGCTGCTGTTGCCGTTTCCGTTGTTGTTACTGCTGGTGTTGTTGTTCTAGTTGTTGTTGATGATCTTGATGGTGTTGTTGTTGTTGTTTTTGTTGTCGTGTTTGCTGATGCTGCTGATGTTGATGATGTTGTTTTTGTTGGTGTTGGTGCTGCTGAAGTTGTTGATGTTGTTGGTTATAATTTTGTTGTTCTCGTTGTTGCTGTTGTTATTGTTTTCGTGTTTGCTGTTGCTGGCACATTAGAAAATAAAGTTGCTGTTGCTGGTATTGCACTTTTAGATGTTGTAGGTGTTGTTGTTGGTGGTGGTGTTGTTGCTGTTGTAGTTGGAAGTAGTTGTTGTTCGAGTATATAGTTCTTTATTATTCTTGTTGCTTGCTAATCCGAGTTCGTTGATTTGCTGCAACCAGGTTCATTATATTTTGGGGAGAGCGTTCTGTTAAGAAATTCATTCGTGATCTGCTGAGTTAAGAACTTTGTCTATGGTCTGTTTTTTTGGATTCAGTCCTTTTGATCCAATTATGGTCGTTTTAGTATGTGGCGTGTTGATGTTTGAAGTTTTTGACTGTTGCGCAGGCGAATTGTCTGTAGAACGAATTCTTTTCTAGAGTTTTCTTCGTCTGTATTTACCTTCCAAACTTTACCTTCTACTATTAGTTCAATAAGATTAAAATATGCTTTCTTGCCTTGTTTTCTAAATTCTATCAGCTCAGGGACTAATGGTTTTCTTGTCTCAAGTAGTGACTTCGGTAGATCCTCTGCGATGCTATGTTTATAGTGCGATCTTTTTGACTGGAGAATCTTTTGTTTTATTTCGGAGCTCTTAAATTTTATTCAGATTGGTCTGATTTTGGCTTCAGCAAATTTTCCTAAACGGTAGCAGCTTTCAATATCACTTGATGTTATTCGGACGTCTTGTCACTGTAAAATTTATCGTGACAAAAACTATTCTTTTGGTATTCCGAATCATTGTTCCTGCCGTTTTCTCCCTCTTTTCTCTACACGTGTTTCCTTGGATTTACTGGGAGAGAGTAGGGTAGCCATGGGCCATCAGCCATTGGCACTCTCTTTTAGTATATTTAAGAAACCGAAAATCGATGCAACTGGAGCATTAAATGGAATAGCGCAATACTTATCTAACGTCATGATGACAGACGGGCGGTCTGTTGGAACCACTTTCATAAAAGAAAAGCGCGGTAGACATTTGGTCCCCGATCGCTAGATCTTACTCTTTTGAGAATGGCTTAGTGCCCGACCTAATTTGAACTTTATTAATGTAAAAGATGAAACGTTTCAATGTATCCCTAATCCCCCAAAATCTAACAAATACTTACCGAAGTAGGTTAATTTTTTTATCGCGAGTAGAATATACTTTCAATTTACCTTTCCGAATTTAAGTTACTAGTTATTGGTCTTCTCTTTTTTTTGTCGCTTAAGTTCTCTTTTTACTTTCGCCTGGTTTTTTGCTTTCGTGTGATTTCTCTTAAAAAGTTAGAAAATAGTGGGAAAATGGTTGAATAAGTTCATCGTGTTCGCGCGCTCCTGGAATTGATACCAGCGATCGCCGAGTTCCACGATGACTTGCGAAAACTAGGGTTTATGTGCGATTAAGTAGGACCGATGGATTTCGTCAACGGTGGCACTGTTCTCCAGCATAGCTGTTGGCTCTTATATGGTGTTGTTGTTGGTTCTGCTGTTGGTGGTGTTGTATTTGTTGTTGTTCCGGTTGGTGTTGCTGTATTTGTTGTTGTTGGTGATGTTGTTGTTGTTGTTGTTTTTGTTGTTGTTGTCGTTGTTGTTGTTGTTGTTGTTGTTGTTGTTGTTGTTGTTGTTGGTGTTGTTGTTGTTGTTGTTGTTGTTGTTGTTGTTGTTGTTGTTGTTGTTGTTGTTGTTGCTGTTGGTAGTGTTGCCGTAGTTATTACCATAGTTGTTGTTGATGGTGCTGTTGCGGGATCTGTTGATGTTTTTGTTGTTGATGAAGTTTGTTGTTCTTCTTGTGGCTATTGCCGCATTTGCTGCCGTTGTAGGTTTCGTTGTTGTTGATGTTGTTGTTTTTGTGTTTTTTGATGCTGCTGTTGCCGTTTCCGTTGTTGTTACTGCTGGTGTTGTTGTTCTAGTTGTTGTTGATGATCTTGATGGTGTTGTTGTTGTTGTTTTTGTTGTCGTGTTTGCTGATGCTGCTGATGTTGATGATGTTGTTTTTGTTGGTGTTGGTGCTGCTGAAGTTGTTGATGTTGTTGGTTATAATTTTGTTGTTCTCGTTGTTGCTGTTGTTATTGTTTTCGTGTTTGCTGTTGCTGGCACATTAGAAAATAAAGTTGCTGTTGCTGGTATTGCACTTTTAGATGTTGTAGGTGTTGTTGTTGGTGGTGGTGTTGTTGCTGTTGTAGTTGGAAGTAGTTGTTGTTCGAGTATATAGTTCTTTATTATTCTTGTTGCTTGCTAATCCGAGTTCGTTGATTTGCTGCAACCAGGTTCATTATATTTTGGGGAGAGCGTTCTGTTAAGAAATTCATTCGTGATCTGCTGAGTTAAGAACTTTGTCTATGGTCTGTTTTTTTGGATTCAGTCCTTTTGATCCAATTATGGTCGTTTTAGTATGTGGCGTGTTGATGTTTGAAGTTTTTGACTGTTGCGCAGGCGAATTGTCTGTAGAACGAATTCTTTTCTAGAGTTTTCTTCGTCTGTATTTACCTTCCAAACTTTACCTTCTACTATTAGTTCAATAAGATTAAAATATGCTTTCTTGCCTTGTTTTCTAAATTCTATCAGCTCAGGGACTAATGGTTTTCTTGTCTCAAGTAGTGACTTCGGTAGATCCTCTGCGATGCTATGTTTATAGTGCGATCTTTTTGACTGGAGAATCTTTTGTTTTATTTCGGAGCTCTTAAATGTTATTCAGATTGGTCTGATTTTGGCTTCAGCAAATTTTCCTAAACGGTAGCAGCTTTCAATATCACTTAATGTTATTCGGACGTCTTGTCACTGTAAAATTTATCGTGACAAAAACTATTCTTTTGGTATTCCGAATCATTGTTCCTGCCGTTTTCTCCCTCTTTTCTCTACACGTGTTTCCTTGGATTTACTGGGAGAGAGTAGGGTAGCCATGGGCCATCAGCCATTGGCACTCTCTTTTAGTATATTTAAGAAACCGAAAATCGATGCAACTGGAGCATTAAATGGAATAGCGCAATACTTATCTAACGTCATGATGACAGACGGGCGGTCTGTTGGAACCACTTTCATAAAAGAAAAGCGCGGTAGACATTTGGTCCCCGATCGCTAGATGTTACTCTTTTGAGAATGGCTTAGTGCCCGACCTAATTTGAACTTTATTAATGTAAAAGATGAAAATTTTCAATGTATCCCTAATCCCCCAAAATCTAACAAATACTTACCGAAGTATGTTAATTTTTTTATCGCGAGTAGAATATACTTTCAATTTACCTTTCCGAATTTAAGTTACTAGTTATTGGTCTTCTCTTTTTTTTGTCGCTTAAGTTCTCTTTTTACTTTCGCCTGGTTTTTTGCTTTCGTGTGATTTCTCTTAAAAAGTTAGAAAATAGTGGGAAAATGGTTGAATAAGTTCATCGTGTTCGCGCGCTCCTGGAATTGATACCAGCGATCGCCTAGTTCCACGATGACTTGCGAAAACTAGGGTTTATGTGCGATTAAGTAGGACCGATGGATTTCGTCAACGGTGGCACTGTTCTCCAGCATAGCTGACAGTTGCTTACAAGTAAACAAGATAGAAGTCCGCGCGCTCCAATTGACTGAAAGCGCACGGAAAAAAGAGAAAAATAGAAGGTTCCAACAGACGAAAAAGTTAGCTCGAAGTTCTTCTGGTCGGAAAAATAATTAATTCAATTTTTGAGAGATCTTATTCGAAGACAAATTAATAAAAAAAATCGAAGGAATTAATTTTTGGGTAATTTTTATAAAAAAAAAAGTAATTTTAGTTACATTTTGGAAAAAAATATAATTAAGCATAAAAAGTTGAAAGGAGAACTTGAGGAGAACAAATTAGAGGAAGACATACAGGAAAGCAATTTCATAGAGGAGAGGAAATTGGAAAAGGATAAGTTTCTTTTAAATTTGATTACTAAATTTTTCTTATATGTATTTCGTTCGTTATTTGTTCACAAAATTGGGCACTTTATTTTGGTGAAATTCAGTTAGTTTTTGTTCCGTTGTTTTTACTGAAATTGCAGGACCCGCGACTCCGCTATTAAAATCCGCTTTAGTTCTTTCGGGACAAAGGTATAACGTTTCATCTTCTTTGTGGCATCCCTCCGCTTGCAAGGTTTCCCAAGCAAAATTATCAATAAAACTATTCTTCATTTGAAATTATAATTTTCATTCTTTTAATTCAAAATTTTCTTTCGCCGTCGCTCTCCACTTCAAAAGGTTTACAATTTCCTTCGTGTCAAGAAAAAAATTGCTGGCGCCTTTTATTATCAATTTTCAGGTCTACGGCCCTGTAGTAATAACAAAGTATTAAATTAATTCGATTCTGAATTAATTTCTTCGCAGTCGTTGTTTTTGTTTTTTTATCAACCAATTAAAATCATTAAGCGAACCCACCCCTTGCTGAGCATAGCTTTGGCGGCAGCACTTTCCATTGTCGCTGCTTATTAAACTTTTAATTCGCCCATCTCAACTTCTAGTCTTGAAGTTTAGTTAACAGCTCATTTTCTAATTCGTTTACATTAACTAAATTGTACCGCTCGTGTTGCTTTCGTTACGTTTTTATTTAAATTATATTGTTTAATTAAATATATAATTTAATAGATTCGCGAACTTAAAGGTGTAATAGTCTTCGTCGCTATTATTGATAATATTGATAACAAGAACTTTGAGCTCATCTGAATTTGCTTCGGATTCCCCTACTTTGAAAATAATTAAATTATTTCTTCTCAGTCCTACCTCAAGTTGCGCAATTCTTTTTTCTTGTTTAATACCCATCGCTTCTTGTTTTTCAATTATATTACCTTGTGCTTTCACTATTTTCTCGAGCTTATCTACTTTTTGCGAAATAATTCCTACTTTTTCATCCGTATTTTTAATCACCCTGTTAGTAGCTTCATTGATATTTGGGAGGATCTCCTCCTTTTGCCATTTTAAAAGGGACTCGAGAACGTCTAAAGTAATTGCTATTTTACCACAACAGTATTATTTGTCACTCGATGCCGACCCTGGATACGTTTGAATGTTCATTGGCTCGTTAAGCTCGCACGCATGGAAGCTTACTTAATTGACAGCTTATAATGTCAAATAGCTCAAATGTCAAATCAGATTAAAAATTCGGTATGACTTTATTATTATTTGTTTTTGGTACATTTTATTTAAATATTTGCTTGGATAGCAGTTCGAAAAATTAAATAAAATATCTTTTCCTAGATACAATTAAAATGATCAGATTGCAATCGCTGTTATAGTGTTGTGCGTTCTTTTTATGCATAACAGGAGATGAAGTGGATGTACTCACCCGTACCAAGGAGGAGTACCTGGAATGATCCCGTAAAGTTGGTGAAATACAAAAAATAAAAATAATTATATTTTCTTTTTTGTTGTTTATGTTTTAATTTCATTTGCAAATAAAGTCATGAAAATTAATTTATTGCAACACAATCTCACACTTTTTACTCAATACTAAGGCACACTTCACTTGGGCCAAGTTTTCTATAAACCAAAACACTTCAATCTGACACTTTTTGTCAAAATCTCAGGACCAAAACTAAGCACGTCCGTACCTTACAAGCGTATTAATAATGAAAAAAATGTAGGCTCTTTATTGGAGCTAGAATGATAAGAAACACGAATTGCTTCATTTTCAATCACTCTTTGAGGTCAGCCTTGAAAAATCCATAAGCTTTTTAAGTTGAACATAAATATTTATGAGACATATCCGCTCAACGAAAATATATAGTTTTTATTCTAGGGTTAAGTTAAACATAAATATTTATGACCCATATCCGGTTGAATGATGAGAAACACGACTCATATCCGATAGACTGATAAGAAACATGACTCATATCCGCTTGAATGATAAGAAACATGACTCATATCTGATATGATAATAAGAAATAATAATTACTAAAAGCTAAGCTTCAGAATGAGTATAAAAGGAGAATATTATTCTTTAAATTTTTATTATAGTCTTGCTAGTCAAACTTTCATTATCTAATTATTTAAAAAAAGGAATCTTTTCTATAAAAAATAAACAAATATAGTTGTGAAAAACCGCTTCTTCCTTTGAAGGACCTGGGGACAACACCTGAAACCATTATAGAAGCCAAAATGTGTAATACACGTGTCGGTCCGAGAGTGCTAATAGAGATTGAGGACTTTAAAATGTTTCTAAGTCCAAGGTTTAAGAACCTAACGACAGACGAAATTCAAAATTTGGTGGGAATGAGGAAAATGGAAAGGATGGAGTTGAGTTCCTTCCGCCACAACATATTGATTCTTCTAGTAAGAGAAAATCAACTACCACGAGATGAAGAAGACGATGATGATATCTTTGTATTCTCACAAACACTGCTTTTAAAACTTGTTAATAAAATAAACAAAAAAGCAAATAATAACAAACAAAAAAAATCTCATTTATTTTGGAGTTTTTCTTTGTCCTTCCTTCTATGAGCTTTCATTTATCTCGTGGTTTTTCTTTATCTTCTCTTCTATGAGCTTTCGTTTATTTTGTGGTTTGCCTTTATATTCTCTTCTATGAAAAAAAGAAGCTTTTTTTTATCATTTATTTCATGGTTTTTCTTTATCATCTATTCTATTAAAAAAAGTTTGGTGTCTTGTATGAACGGTTTTAGGTTTTAAGTCGACTCATATTTTATAAGTTGATCAATTCAAAACATAGCAATTCTTGAGTATAGAACAAATCATAAGCTCTATAAAAAAATATTTAGCCTAGGAGCTTGTATTCAAAAAGTGTTTTTTATTTTGTGATCGTTAAAACTAAAAAAACTTAAAGAATAAAATGGCCAATTTTGGGTGCAACGTATGCAGTGCAGTTATATCAGCTCTTTACCCCATAGATGAAATTCCCCATAGACCCAACAAATATCAGATTGAAAATATTCAACATGAAGTGATTAGTTTAATGAGCGGAATTCAAATTGACTTTACAAATTTAGAGTTCCCTTTGAAACTTAAAGATGTATCGATCTTTGAGACACCCAATCCTACAATTAGTATAAATGTGTTCGGAGTAGAAAAAAATGGATCTGGAGAAAGTTATAGAGTTGTCGGCCCATATTTTAAATCTCAACACAAAAGACAACAGTATATTAATTTATTACTGATTCAAGAAGGTGATTGCAATCATTATGTTTGGATAAAAAATATGTCCAGATTAATAGGAGCACAACTGAGTCATAGTATTTCCAGATTAATAGGAGCACAACTGAGTCATAGCAAACGATCAGTAAGAATGTGTAATTCATGTCTGCAAACGTTCAACACAGAGCATTTGAGAAGCATGAAAATGAACGTAATAAAACTATGACAACACTACCAGATGTTCCGAATAATATATTAACTATAGTAAAATTATAGAGATTGTTTGCAACATAAGCTCAACGTTTATAGTAAAATGCTAAACTTCAGATCTAGACAACATACTATATATACTGAATATATCAGCAAATCAAGTTTAAGCTGTGAGGACGACAAAAGATAAAAAAAAATATCAAGTATTACTTCACTAATACATTTATTTAAGATATACACATTTTGAGGTGCGCATATTTTCCCATGATATCCACATTTGAAATTTATATTTGGATACATTTTTTTAAGTTCTTTTAAATTTGGGCATCTTTAATAGGTATCATCTTCGATGTTGACGACTTCAACGTTTTCATTATCGAGTAAGGATTGCAGCCATTTTTTCTTTTCACTACCCTTAACGTAAACAACACTACTTTGGAGTTTTTCTCGAAGAAATATCTCTACTTCTGGAAAGTGCAAATCCTCCATTCCACAATAACCCATCATAATTTTGATACACCAATGAACTTGTCTTCTACGTGAATCTGATGCCAGATTTTAATTAAATGTAGGACTAACAATAAAGTGATGATGGTGATGTTCGTTATGTAATACAGCTACTTCCTTCCTTGAAACGATGATTACTGTTTAAATCACCAAATCCTTGAATGTCTACAAAGTGTATATTCATTTTTTAGATGTGTGTTCTAAACAAATTGACTCTTTCTACTGGCAAATTATTATATAAGTAAGTTTGCTAACTTCTCCAGTTAATGGATTGTACTCAATTATACGATCATGAAGTATCAGACAATACATGTTTGTTAAAGCAGGAATCAGAGTTAATGTTTTAAGTTCAATGTTTACATCCACAGGACGCGTTAAATTGTTTCATTTTGACGTGAACAATCAATGACCATCATTGGTGCAATATCCTAAAAGTCTGCCCTTGATAAAATAGAATTTGCTTATTTCTGATAGTATGAATGTTGAAATTTGCTATACATATCACAGAGAACAGAATATCAATCTTGTTTATATTTAAGGTTTAAATCCTCTTGTGGATTAGATTCAGAATTTAAATGAACTTTTACATTGCTTACATCGCAGTGATCGAATTTGCTAGCATCTTTATTTCGTTGATTTTTTCTATCAGTTTGTGGAGCAGTGATACTATATCTAGGCTTCGGAAGTTAACTTGAAGTTTTCACCGTCCATGATCAGTAGTGGTTGGCAGTGTTGGATTATCACACATTTACGAAAATGAATTTGAATTGATTTTAATTGAATTTGCTTCAATAAGCTAAGTTTATTTGTATCAGATAGAGTGATGTGTGGAACTCTCCATTGCAATTTAAAAATCGATAGTTTTAATTCATCATTATCTTTGGAAAAATAAGCATTTTCATTATATCGAGCGCGAATTAAAACCAGTTCATGCCTTGCATTTGTTATAATATTTTTATAATCTTCAGCAAACCCCAATAGATTTTTCAATGGTAAACAAAAATTAAAAATGCCCAATGCAGGAGAAATACTGCTGTTTCCACTCTATGATCCATTTTCTAAGCTTTTACTTTCATTCTCATTTAAAGATATATAATTTGTCAATGTCGATGTGATTCCAATTTTTTTATTGTTTTCAATGTCTACACCATTTAATTCATAGTGTATTTCCTCAAATAGAAAAGCTATCACATTATTAATTAATTTTCCTGCGGAAACAGTTCCATCTTCTTTAATCAGACCTACTTCTATATAAATGTAGCTTTCACAGGCTAATATACATAAAGCCTGTTGTTGTATGGGTATGCGTATTGCATCACTGAGATTGAAATACTGTAGAACTGGTGAATAGCTGTGATATTCAAACTTAGATATACTATTATCATAGTTTAGTGCATGAGTAATATCCAATATATCATCCATCATATTATTTTTTATTTTAGTTTGAATCCTAGTGAAAGAATATAAGATTTATTTGCAGGAGATAACTTAGGTCGTGTCAGTTTTGATGTTCGAGTAGAACTACTTGAATGATAAGTTTTCATATCTGTTAAATAATTATTATTATTATATATTATTATTCTTTCGATTTGGAGTTGAATGTAATCGTGCGGCTATTCTTTCACCTCTAAAATTTATTAGATCACCGTCCTGGTTCACAAGTTTTAACGTTATAGTACTTACTCGTTTAATATTCACTCTTAAATAGATAACATTTTTTGGAACCTCTATGATTGTATAGCCTGATCTAGATTCTGGTGAAAATTCATGAATTGTATGTATAGGAGTACTATTAAAATAAGAACCAGTAATGATATTACACTCGATTCGTATTACATTTACTTTGTTTATATCAATGGGTAAGTCGGATGAGTGAATCCCATCACCATCGTTGAGAAGACGTTAACTGAACACTAATAATTTTCCAATAGTTCTATCGTTATCGAAATAAATTGTATCAGCACATCCAATTTCACATTTCATTGTGTTATTCTTTGCTTTTATTTCAATATCGATAGCAGAATTTCGCGATAATAATTCTTCTGATATATATAAAGCAATTGCGTCAATTTCATATGAGCCTGTGAGGATTTCAATTTCATACCCTCCGACATGAAACAAATTATTAGTCTCATCAACATTTGGTATGGAGTTGTACGTCTGAAAATCAATTAATCCACAAACATTTGATCTAAATTTAGAGGTGGAAAATAGCTGATAGAATACAACCGCTTAGTGTAAGTGTCATCGCCATGATGATAAAAAATACAATGAAACCATATACACATAAAACTCTTTATTTATTGGAAATAACAATCATATAAAAATCTTAAACATTAATTACCGCAATTAAATGAGTCATAATTTTTATATTTTGTATAATTATAATAAATTGTTTCACCTAAATAGTTGATAATTTCAAGAGGAGGTTGAAGATTTCCAAAGCTGTCAAAATATTCAATATGGCTGGCTTTTTTATTATACGCTACCCAATTTGTACTGGGACCGTTTGATGAATCAAGATTAACAATTCCACACTCATTTTTCCAAGGTTTTCTTTTTGGTAAATTATCTCTCATGAAAACTCCTCTAAAATTTGGAATTAATTTCTCTGCAAAATTTCTCAAATCTATATCATATAATGCACGATTGGGTAGCAAGCTTAGAACTTTTTTTGACTGTGGGTTTTAATAAAGTCCAATCTGTTCATATTAAGTTACAATTTTACATTTCCTTCTTCTTTTTAAATTTAAACTGTGAGAAATTAAAAAGTATGTACATATATACTAATATTCTTGAGTCATATAATTCAAAATATTAAATGAAACACTAAAGATGTGACTTTTAGTTTAGTCAAAACAAAAAAAATAAAGCTAAGGGTTTTGTGAACCGTAACTTAAAATACTTTTATTTTAGTTTGAAAGAAGAGACATTTTTTTTCAGTTTAGCTAAAACAAAGGTATCTTAGAAGTTTCCATCGATAATTCTGCTTCGGTAGGACAACGCATCAGTTGTATATTTATGGATCTGCAACCACGAATCTTCATTTAGGTAAATTATTACTTCTTCTTCGTTTAAATAGTTTTTTCCAAAAGAAAGTCTTCGCAGCTCCTTCAATATTTTTTTTTTATTTCGTATTAACTTATAACTATCTTAAAGCTAGACAAAAATGTTTAAAACTAGCCTAATTATCAATAACTTACAACTAATTTACTGGCCCTTTACGGGCGCTCTAAACTAATAATAACTCTTAGAACTAATGTCTTTCGACCTAAAAACTATTTGAATTAAATCTAATTATTTTATTTTATTTTATTTTTCCACGGAAACTTTCACAAAAAAAAATTGGTATCTTATCATTTTTTTTTTTTTTTTTTTACTTATAAACTAAACCTAAACATAGATTAAAAATAATTAAAACTAAATAAAACTAACTTATACTAACTAAAAATAACTTAAACTACTTAAAATACCTAATAATACTTAAAACTACTTAACAACTAGAAGAGCCACAGCAGCATGTTTTTTTTTCGTTTTTAAAATTTTTTTTTGTTTATTTTTTATATGCATGCAGACACACACCAACATGCAACCCACCCATACATGTACATACGCACATACATGTACAAAAACGCAGTTACATGCACGTATGCCCCGCATACATACATATTTTTATTTTTTTTGGTGCCACCTCGACTGTTCCCTATACCTAATGCCCTAAATCTATGTAAGTCGGCCAAGATATACTATCTTCATCGACTTTAAATATTTTGATGCTGTTCAGAGAGCCACCAGAACTGGTTCTCCTGTTTCGCCCTATCCCTCCGGTCCCGATCGGACACAGTCCTACTGAACCGAAGGCGCTCTTCCCCAACTTGAGCGATGAGGTCTCGACTATACAGGAGTCGCCTATCCACAGTTTTCCGGCTGACGTGGTAGATGAGCGGAACCGCCCCTCCATCCTGTATTAGCCCTCGACTGTCTAAATAGAGGAATGCCTCGGGAGGGATGTAGCCACTTAACCGCGCACTCTTGAAATATTCGTTATTGGGGTAATACGCACCAAAAATTAAGTTGTTAGTTGAGGACATCGCTCTTGCAACGTGCCCCCGAATCAGCTTAAACAAAAAATTATCTTTTCTGTTTATGTTGGCTCCGTTGTATAGAACCTGGTTGGAATAATATCGTTTGAACTCCGACTCTGGTGTTCTGTGTAATCCAAGGCAACGTCGAAGACACTGTCTCTCAAACACCCGAATCTTTTCCATTTGAGATGGGGCAACGTTGAACCACACTGGGCATCCATAGGCAATCATCGGCCTGATGAGGGCCATGTAGCAAATCACCTTCACCCTGCTGTCAAGACGACTGCTATAAAACAATCGTTTTGTCAGGGCAAAGGCTCCCCTAGCCTTGGCCAGAGCAGCACCTATATGTCTGTCGAAATACAAGTACTGATCCAACCAGATGCCAAGGGACTTTACTACACTTTTACTTGCCAGTGGATGTCTATGTGGCCCTACGATCACCAGCTTGGGCCAGTTCTTCCTCGTATCCCTTGAGGCGCTAGACAACGGAGTCCTAAACAGAATAGTTTCTGATTTCTGGAAATTAATTTTCAACTTCCAGTCATCACAATATCGCTGAATCTTGTCGAAGTCACTCTGCAAGAGATTTTTGATGACCTCAACTGTATTAGCTGTTCTGTACGCAATTAGATCGTCGGCGTACGCAATTGGCTGAGTTAGACTACCTATCAGATCGCTGTTGTAAATGCTGAATAGAATCGGCGAGTTAACCGCTCCCTGCTGAAGACCATTTTTAATATTAAAAATTGCGGTAGAAGTTACATTGCCACTCTTGACAACAAACTTTCTACCATTTAGCATGTCATAAAGCATATACAATAGAGGTTTACTTATACCTGGTCTAGTTAGCTTTAGATAGAGACCTTCTAACCATACGGTGTCGAAGGCCTTCTCCAAATCAACCAGACAGGCAAATCAAATCAACCAATTAAAATCATTAAGCGAACCCACCCCTTGCTGAGCATAGCTTTGGCGGCAGCACTTTCCATTGTCGCTGCTTATTAAACTTTTAATTCGCCCATCTCAACTTCTAGTCTTGAAGTTTAGTTAACAGCTCATTTTCTAATTCGTTTACATTAACTAAATTGTACCGCTCGTGTTGCTTTCGTTACGTTTTTATTTAAATTATATTGTTTAATTAAATATATAATTTAATAGATTCGCGAACTTAAAGGTGTAATAGTCTTCGTCGCTATTATTGATAATATTGATAACAAGAACTTTGAGCTCATCTGAATTTGCTTCGGATTCCCCTACTTTGAAAATAATTAAATTATTTCTTCTCAGTCCTACCTCAAGTTGCGCAATTCTTTTTTCTTGTTTAATACCCATCGCTTCTTGTTTTTCAATTATATTACCTTGTGCTTTCACTATTTTCTCGAGCTTATCTACTTTTTGCGAAATAATTCCTACTTTTTCATCCGTATTTTTAATCACCCTGTCAGTAGCTTCATTGATATTTGGGAGGATCTCCTCCTTTTGCCATTTTAAAAGGGACTCGAGAACGTCTAAAGTAATTGCTATTTTACCACAACAGTATTATTTGTCACTCGATGCCGACCCTGGATACGTTTGAATGTTCATTGGCTCGTTAAGCTCGCACGCATGGAAGCTTACTTAATTGACAGCTTATAATGTCAAATAGCTCAAATGTCAAATCAGATTAAAAATTCGGTATGACTTTATTATTATTTGTTTTTGGTAAATGTTTTTGGTACATTTTATTTAAATATTTGCTTGGATAGCAGTTCGAAAAATTAAATAAAATATCTTTTCCTAGATACAATTAAAATGATCAGATTGCAATCGCTGTTATAGTGTTGTGCGTTCTTTTTATGCATAACAGGAGATGAAGTGGATGTACTCACCCGTACCAAGGAGGAGTACCTGGAATGATCCCGTAAAGTTGGTGAAATACAAAAAATAAAAATAATTATATTTTCTTTTTTGTTGTTTATGTTTTAATTTCATTTGCAAATAAAGTCATGAAAATTAATTTATTGCAACACAATCTCACACTTTTTACTCAATACTAAGGCACACTTCACTTGGGCCAAGTTTTCTATAAACCAAAACACTTCAATCTGACACTTTTTGTCAAAATCTCAGGACCAAAACTAAGCACGTCCGTACCTTACAGCGTATTAATAATGAAAAAAATGTAGGTTCTTTATTGGAGCTAGAATGATAAGAAACACGAATTGCTTCATTTTCAATCACTCTTTGAGGTCAGCCTTGAAAAATCCATAAGCTTTTTAAGTTGAACATAAATATTTATGAGACATATCCGCTCAACGAAAATATATAGTTTTTATTCTAGGGTTAAGTTAAACATAAATATTTATGACCCATATCCGGTTGAATGATGAGAAACACGACTCATATCCGATAGACTGATAAGAAACATGACTCATATCCGCTTGAATGATAAGAAACATGACTCATATCTGATATGATAATAAGAAATAATAATTACTAAAAGCTAAGCTTCAGAATGAGTATAAAAGGAGGATATTATTCTTTTAATTTTTATTATAGTCTTGCTAGTCAAACTTTCATTATCTAATTATTTAAAAAAAGGAATCTTTTCTATAAAAAATAAACAAATATAGTTGTGAAAAACCGCTTCTTCCTTTGAAGGACCTGGGGACAACACCTGAAACCATTATAGAAGCCAAAATGTGTAATACACGTGTCGGTCCGAGAGTGCTAATAGAGATTGAGGACTTTAAAATGTTTCTAAGTCCAAGGTTTAAGAACCTAACGACAGACGAAATTCAAAATTTGGTGGGAATGAGGAAAATGGAAAGGATGGAGTTGAGTTCCTTCTACCACAACATATTGATTCTTCTAGTAAGAGAAAATCAACTACCACGAGATGAAGAAGACGATGATGATATCTTTGTATTCTCACAAACACTGCTTTTAAAACTTGTTAATAAAATAAACAAAAAAGCAAATAATAACAAACAAAAAAAATCTCATTTATTTTGGAGTTTTTCTTTGTCCTTCCTTCTATGAGCTTTCATTTATCTCGTGGTTTTTCTTTATATTCTCTTCTATGAGCTTTCGTTTATTTTGTGGTTTGCCTTTATATTCTCTTCTATGAAAAAAAAGAAGCTTTTTTTTATCATTTATTTCATGGTTTTTCTTTATCATCTATTCTATTAAAAAAAGTTTGGTGTCTTGTATGAACGGTTTTAGGTTTTAAGTCGACTCATATTTTATAAGTTGATCAATTCAAAACATAGCAATTCTTGAGTATAGAACAAATCATAAGCTCTATAAAAAAATATTTAGCCTAGGAGCTTGTATTCAAAAAGTGTTTTTTATTTTGTGATCGTTAAAACTAAAAAAACTTAAAGAATAAAATGGCCAATTTTGGGTGCAACGTATGCAGTGCAGTTATATCAGCTCTTTACCCCATAGATGAAATTCCCCATAGACCCAACAAATATCAGATTGAAAACATTCAACATGAAGTGATTAGTTTAATGAGCGGAATTCAAATTGACTTTACAAATTTAGAGTTCCCTTTGAAACTTAAAGATGTATCGATCTTTGAGACACCCAATCCTACAATTAGTATAAATGTGTTCGGAGTAGAAAAAAATGGATCTGGAGAAAGTTATAGAGTTGTCGGCCCATATTTTAAATCTCAACACAAAAGACAACAGTATATTAATTTATTACTGATTCAAGAAGGTGATTGCAATCATTATGTTTGGATAAAAAATATGTCCAGATTAATAGGAGCACAACTGAGTCATAGTATTTCCAGATTAATAGGAGCACAACTGAGTCATAGCAAACGATCAGTAAGAATGTGTAATTCATGTCTGCAAACGTTCAACACAGAGCATTTGAGAAGCATGAAAATGAACGTAATAAAACTATGACAACACTACCAGATGTTCCGAATAATATATTAACTATAGTAAAATTATAGAGATTGTTTGCAACATAAGCTCAACGTTTATAGTAAAATGCTAAACTTCAGATCTAGACAACATACTATATATACTGAATATATCAGCAAATCAAGTTTAAGCTGTGAGGACGACAAAAGATAAAAAAAAATATCAAGTATTACTTCACTAATACATTTATTTAAGATATACACATTTTGAGGTGCGCATATTTTCCCATGATATCCACATTTGAAATTTATATTTGGATACATTTTTTTAAGTTCTTTTAAATTTGGGCATCTTTAATAGGTATCATCTTCGATGTTGACGACTTCAACGTTTTCATTATCGAGTAAGGATTGCAGCCATTTTTTCTTTTCACTACCCTTAACGTAAACAACACTACTTTGGAGTTTTTCTCGAAGAAATATCTCTACTTCTGGAAAGTGCAAATCCTCCATTCCACAATAACCCATCATAATTTTGATACACCAATGAACTTGTCTTCTACGTGAATCTGATGCCAGATTTTAATTAAATGTAGGACTAACAATAAAGTGATGATGGTGATGTTCGTTATGTAATACAGCTACTTCCTTCCTTGAAACGATGATTACTGTTTAAATCACCAAATCCTTGAATGTCTACAAAGTGTATATTCATTTTTTAGATGTGTGTTCTAAACAAATTGACTCTTTCTACTGGCAAATTATTATATAAGTAAGTTTGCTAACTTCTCCAGTTAATGGATTGTACTCAATTATACGATCATGAAGTATCAGACAATACATGTTTGTTAAAGCAGGAATCAGAGTTAATGTTTTAAGTTCAATGTTTACATCCACAGGACGCGTTAAATTGTTTCATTTTGACGTGAACAATCAATGACCATCATTGGTGCAATATCCTAAAAGTCTGCCCTTGATAAAATAGAATTTGCTTATTTCTGATAGTATGAATGTTGAAATTTGCTATACATATCACAGAGAACAGAATATCAATCTTGTTTATATTTAAGGTTTAAATCCTCTTGTGGATTAGATTCAGAATTTAAATGAACTTTTACATTGCTTACATCGCAGTGATCGAATTTGCTAGCATCTTTATTTCGTTGATTTTTTCTATCAGTTTGTGGAGCAGTGATACTATATCTAGGCTTCGGAAGTTAACTTGAAGTTTTCACCGTCCATGATCAGTAGTGGTTGGCAGTGTTGGATTATCACACATTTACGAAAATGAATTTGAATTGATTTTAATTGAATTTGCTTCAATAAGCTAAGTTTATTTGTATCAGATAGAGTGATGTGTGGAACTCTCCATTGCAATTTAAAAATCGATAGTTTTAATTCATCATTATCTTTGGAAAAATAAGCATTTTCATTATATCGAGCGCGAATTAAAACCAGTTCATGCCTTGCATTTGTTATAATATTTTTATAATCTTCAGCAAACCCCAATAGATTTTTCAATGGTAAACAAAAATTAAAAATGCCCAATGCAGGAGAAATACTGCTGTTTCCACTCTATGATCCATTTTCTAAGCTTTTACTTTCATTCTCATTTAAAGATATATAATTTGTCAATGTCGATGTGATTCCAATGTTTTTATTGTTTTCAATGTCTACACCATTTAATTCATAGTGTATTTCCTCAAATAGAAAAGCTATCACATTATTAATTAATTTTCCTGCGGAAACAGTTCCATCTTCTTTAATCAGACCTACTTCTATATAAATGTAGCTTTCACAGGCTAATATACATAAAGCCTGTTGTTGTATGGGTATGCGTATTGCATCACTGAGATTGAAATACTGTAGAACTGGTGAATAGCTGTGATATTCAAACTTAGATATACTATTATCATAGTTTAGTGCATGAGTAATATCCAATATATCATCCATCATATTATTTTTTATTTTAGTTTGAATCCTAGTGAAAGAATATAAGATTTATTTGCAGGAGATAACTTAGGTCGTGTCAGTTTTGATGTTCGAGTAGAACTACTTGAATGATAAGTTTTCATATCTGTTAAATAATTATTATTATTATATATTATTATTCTTTCGATTTGGAGTTGAATGTAATCGTGCGGCTATTCTTTCACCTCTAAAATTTATTAGATCACCGTCCTGGTTCACAAGTTTTAACGTTATAGTACTTACTCGTTTAATATTCACTCTTAAATAGATAACATTTTTTGGAACCTCTATGATTGTATAGCCTGATCTAGATTCTGGTGAAAATTCATGAATTGTATGTATAGGAGTACTATTAAAATAAGAACCAGTAATGATATTACACTCGATTCGTATTACATTTACTTTGTTTATATCAATGGGTAAGTCGGATGAGTGAATCCCATCACCATCGTTGAGAAGACGTTAACTGAACACTAATAATTTTCCAATAGTTCTATCGTTATCGAAATAAATTGTATCAGCACATCCAATTTCACATTTCATTGTGTTATTCTTTGCTTTTATTTCAATTACGATAGCAGAATTTCGCGATAATAATTCTTCTGATATATATAAAGCAATTGCGTCAATTTCATATGAGCCTGTGAGGATTTCAATTTCATACCCTCCGACATGAAACAAATTATTAGTCTCATCAACATTTGGTATGGAGTTGTACGTCTGAAAATCAATTAATCCACAAACATTTGATCTAAATTTAGAGGTGGAAAATAGCTGATAGAATACAACCGCTTAGTGTAAGTGTCATCGCCATGATGATAAAAAATACAATGAAACCATATACACATAAAACTCTTTATTTATTGGAAATAACAATCATATAAAAATCTTAAACATTAATTACCGCAATTAAATGAGTCATAATTTTTATATTTTGTATAATTATAATAAATTGTTTCACCTAAATAGTTGATAATTTCAAGAGGAGGTTGAAGATTTCCAAAGCTGTCAAAATATTCAATATGGCTGGCTTTTTTATTATACGCTACCCAATTTGTATTGGGACCGTTTGATGAATCAAGATTAACAATTCCACACTCATTTTTCCAAGGTTTTCTTTTTGGTAAATTATCTCTCATGAAAACTCCTCTAAAATTTGGAATTAATTTCTCTGCAAAATTTCTCAAATCTATATCATATAATGCACGATTGGGTAGCAAGCTTAGAACTTTTTTTGACTGTGGGTTTTAATAAAGTCCAATCTGTTCATATTAAGTTACAATTTTACATTTCCTTCTTCTTTTTAAATTTAAACTGTGAGAAATTAAAAAGTATGTACATATATACTAATATTCTTGAGTCATATAATTCAAAATATTAAATGAAACACTAAAGATGTGACTTTTAGTTTAGTCAAAACAAAAAAAATAAAGCTAAGGGTTTTGTGAACCGTAACTTAAAATACTTTTATTTTAGTTTGAAAGAAGAGACATTTTTTTTCAGTTTAGCTAAAACAAAGGTATCTTAGAAGTTTCCATCGATAATTCTGCTTCGGTAGGACAACGCATCAGTTGTATATTTATGGATCTGCAACCACGAATCTTCATTTAGGTAAATTATTACTTCTTCTTCGTTTAAATAGTTTTTTCCAAAAGAAAGTCTTCGCAGCTCCTTCAATATTTTTTTTTTATTTCGTATTAACTTATAACTATCTTAAAGCTAGACAAAAATGTTTAAAACTAGCCTAATTATCAATAACTTACAACTAATTTACTGGCCCTTTACGGGCGCTCTAAACTAATAATAACTCTTAGAACTAATGTCTTTCGACCTAAAAACTATTTGAATTAAATCTAATTATTTTATTTTATTTTATTTTTCCACGGAAACTTTCACAAAAAAAAATTGGTATCTTATCATTTTTTTTTTTTTTTTTTTACTTATAAACTAAACCTAAACATAGATTAAAAATAATTAAAACTAAATAAAACTAACTTATACTAACTAAAAATAACTTAAACTACTTAAAATACCTAATAATACTTAAAACTACTTAACAACTAGAAGAGCCACAGCAGCATGTTTTTTTTTCGTTTTTAAAATTTTTTTTTGTTTATTTTTTATATGCATGCAGACACACACCAACATGCAACCCACCCATACATGTACATACGCACATACATGTACAAAAACGCAGTTACATGCACGTATGCCCCGCATACATACATATTTTTATTTTTTTTGGTGCCACCTCGACTGTTCCCTATACCTAATGCCCTAAATCTATGTAAGTCGGCCAAGATATACTATCTTCATCGACTTTAAATATTTTGATGCTGTTCAGAGAGCCACCAGAACTGGTTCTCCTGTTTCGCCCTATCCCTCCGGTCCCGATCGGACACAGTCCTACTGAACCGAAGGCGCTCTTCCCCAACTTGAGCGATGAGGTCTCGACTATACAGGAGTCGCTTATCCACAGTTTTCCGGCTGACGTGGTAGATGAGCGGAACCGCCCCTCCATCCTGTATTAGCCCTCGACTGTCTAAATAGAGGAATGCCTCGGGAGGGATGTAGCCACTTAACCGCGCACTCTTGAAATATTCGTTATTGGGGTAATACGCACCAAAAATTAAGTTGTTAGTTGAGGACATCGCTCTTGCAACGTGCCCCCGAATCAGCTTAAACAAAAAATTATCTTTTCTGTTTATGTTGGCTCCGTTGTATAGAACCTGGTTGGAATAATATCGTTTGAACTCCGACTCTGGTGTTCTGTGTAATCCAAGGCAACGTCGAAGACACTGTCTCTCAAACACCCGAATCTTTTCCATTTGAGATGGGGCAACGTTGAACCACACTGGGCATCCATAGGCAATCATCGGCCTGATGACGGCCATGTAGCAAATCACCTTCACCCTGCTGTCAAGACGACTGCTATAAAACAATCGTTTTGTCAGGGCAAAGGCTCCCCTAGCCTTGGCCAGAGCAGCACCTATATGTCTGTCGAAATACAAGTACTGATCCAACCAGATGCCAAGGGACTTTACTACACTTTTACTTGCCAGTGGATGTCTATGTGGCCCTACGATCACCAGCTTGGGCCAGTTCTTCCTCGTATCCCTTGAGGCGCTAGACAACGGAGTCCTAAACAGAATAGTTTCTGATTTCTGGAAATTAATTTTCAACTTCCAGTCATCACAATATCGCTGAATCTTGTCGAAGTCACTCTGCAAGAGATTTTTGATGACCTCAACTGTATTAGCTGTTCTGTACGCAATTAGATCGTCGGCGTACGCAATTGGCTGAGTTAGACTACCTATCAGATCGCTGTTGTAAATGCTGAATAGAATCGGCGAGTTAACCGCTCCCTGCTGAAGACCATTTTTAATATTAAAAATTGCGGTAGAAGTTACATTGCCACTCTTGACAACAAACTTTCTACCATTTAGCATGTCATAAAGCATATACAATAGAGGTTTACTTATACCTAGTCTAGTTAGATAGAGACCTTCTAACCATACGGTGTCGAAGGCCTTCTCCAAATCAACCAGACAGGCACCCGTATACTGCTTTTTAGTTTTGTTCCATTGGATATCAGAGACTAGCTTAGACGCGGCATGAATTGTGTCATGTCCCGCCTTAAAACCGAACTGATTATCCGGGATCCTATTTTTGTCCTCTGCCCATTTGAACAGGGCTCTATTAATAACCTTTTCAAATACTTTGCTGATACTTGGAAGAACACTTATCGACCGGAGACTCTCCGGATTGGAGTTGTCCTTTCCCTTTTTTGGGAGAGGGTGCACCACAGCTGTCTTCCACCGCACTGGATAATATGCATTATTTAGCGCGTTGTTAAACAGTGTGGTATAAATGTCAACTGCTTCTTAAGGCAAATGTCGTAGTACAACGTTGGTTATACCATCGATTCCTGCTGACTTCTTTTTCTTTAATGAATCGAAGATGAGCTGGAGCTCATTCTTCGAAATTAACAGGAGACTGGGCCCATTTCGGTCGGCGATTATGGCGTTTGCCAAATCTTCATCATTAAACCCGGCAAAACCAAGGTTCTCAGATCGCCATTCGGTTATATCGTTCCGGAGCCATAAGTGCTGAAGCAGAGCTCTGTTCTCCAGGTCATGATTCGGGCGAATGCTAGCATTCACCTTGTACACTTGCTGGAAAGCAGCCCCCACAGCCTCCACTCCCTCCTGCGGATCTACGATTATATAGAGGTCATCGTCCAATACGGCATCCTCTGGGTCTATGCCTGCTGTCAGAAGTACGTCTCTGTTCTCTGCCGTCCTCTGGAGCTTAAGTCACGGAAGATCGTTTTGATCCTTTCTTCTAAAAATCTTATTAATTTTTGGGAACATACTTGGGTCGCTAGAGTTAACGGCACGAATTTTATTGTCCCAGAACAAATTAATAGCCAATCTATAATTTTCTTTGATCAATTGGTTGATGTTTTTGATGGACGACTTCAGTGTCCTAATCTCCAGATCTTGTGCATCAGTAAACGGCCTGTACAAGCGTTTTAGTCTTGTCAGTAGTCCGCTTTTTTGTCTGTGAAGTGCGTCAATTGTCGCGTAACGGTACATGTCAGTTGCGTTACGTTCTTTGTATTTCGGTATTGTTCTGTTCATTGTTCGTAGAATCGTTTCGTCAATTTGTTCTAAGTATCTGTCGATTTCAGTATTTGTTAGGTTCCTGTCATTTGGTGGGGATATACCATTTGAACGTTATTCACTCAATAAGGAATTGGAGAAACGTGGCCAGCGCACACTACTGTAATTGTAAGTATGCACAGGCACATACTCCTCCAACTCCATAAGCTGGTTCGGAAGTTGTATTACGGCGACGAGTTTCCAATTAAATAGATGGCTACCTCGGGGATTTTGTATTTGATTTCCCCAATCTGTGTGCTTGGCTTTTAAATCACCCGCCAATATAAAGTAATTCTCTTCCGAGCTCAATCTTAAGCATTCAAAAAGCTTTTCAAGCTCTGTTATAAACTGGGTGGGCTGAGGTCTTTCCGGTGCATAGGCAGCGATCACATACATTCGCTTCCCCTGTTGGAGATGAATGCATATGATGCATGCCTCTAACGTCCGAAATTTTCGTACATCACTATTATATATTACCTTATGACTAATGCCTTTACCTATAAAGATTGCGACGCCTCCTCTTTGAGTGGAGTTTGGTCGGTCTCTTCTTACGATATTGTAATTGTTGTTAGTCAATTTATGTTTCTGGTTAAGCTTAGTTTCGATAGCCATAAACTCATCTGGGCTTATGTCTTTAAGCAATTGGAATAAATTTGCTCTACGTTCGGTCCTAATCAGTGAACTTACATTCACAGCTAGAATCTTAAAGGGCCTCTCCGGCAGCGCTCCCTTAACCTCTAATTTGCGTTAAGCTCGGCAAAACAGAGTAGAGATAATTCACCCTAGTCGCCTGCTCCCTGATCTGGTTTTGGAGGCCATTCAACTGGCCCTGGATGGCCAGTAGAATGCCCATAATATCCGCCTGTGCCGCCGGCGCTTTAGGCACGGGGGCCTGTTTGGCGACCTTTGGTGTAGGCTGTACCGTGCTTCACATTCCTGACGCCATTTGGGCGTAAGAAATTTGGGGGTTGACGGGCGTTGTTGTAGGAGGGCGCACTGTTGGACGCTTTTCTACCACTGTTTGCTTTGCTGCTTTATTGTTCTTTATAAGCTGAATCGTCGGGCATCCCCGATAATTAGCGGGGTGTCCGCCGCCTCGGCAGAGTACACATTTAAGCTGGGTTCTATATTCGACCCGTTCCTTTCCTAACTTGCATTCATCTGCATTGTGGTTCTCTCCACACTTAACGCAGCGTGACTGCATTTCGCAGTTTGCTGCGGCGTGGCAGAACCTTTGGCAGCGCATGCATTGAAGCATGTCGCCGCGCCTTTTTAATTTGTCCCAAGTTACAACCTGATAGTTAAGGACGGAGATACTCCTCAAACTATACAGTTTGCTGCTGGGTGAGAGTTGAACAAGGAAGAAGGTAAGACTCCGCTTCTCCCGCCTAGCTCTAACCGTAGCGAACGGCTTGACCCCGATAAAGTCGAGATCGTCATTCGCTTTTTGGCGGAGTTCATTTAAGAGCACCTGTGGTTCCGTGCAGGAATCTATGCCCTTCAAAAGGAGTGTTTATGGGTGGCACCTTTTCTTTTTCGTAATCGGCGGCTGTGGCTGCTGCTGCTGAGACTGACTTTTCTGCTGCTGTTGATTCTGCTGCTTTTGAATCTGCTGCTGCTGTTTTTCTTGCGGTTGTTTCTGGGCTTGTGTCTGCTGCTGTTGCTGTTGTTTTTGCCGTTGTTGTTTTGGCTGCTGTGGCTGTTGTTTTTGTAATTGTTCTTTTTTCTGTTGTTGTTCTTTTTAGTCGGGTTCTTTTAGTTGTTTCCCTCGGCACGCTTCTCGGCGGGCCTTAACTTTGCTTTTTATCTTTTGGATTTCTGCCTCCAAAGCTTCAATTTGGACGACCATTCTTTGTTCCTCGTCCTCCTCAGATAACGCCTCTGATGTGGACAGGTTCACGAAGGCAGTACTATCGCCCGCTGTGAAGTGCCCTTCTCCTTCCTCAGACATATATGCAATACCCTCTTCGGGTGAAGTATCTAGCTGGGTTTGTCTTGCTGCCTCTGACGTCTCGTCTATATCGGATGTATTCACCCCAGCTGGCAGCTTTGCTGAGGTGGCCGTGGATCTCCTCTTTACCAAATTTGGTGCGCACTTGATTCTCTTTCTGCGCTTTTGGTTAGCATCGGATGATGTTGCCGTTGTTGTTATTGCTGTTGATGTTGTTGCTGCAGAATCACTGCTTGTAATTGGGACATCTTTCGTTGTTCCCTCAGCTGATGCCACCGCTAGTCTCATTGGCCCTAGGACACCTTTCGATGCCCCGGTGCTTAAGCTCCTCCTCCTCCTTTGCTCGTTTTCCCAACCAATAAAGTTTTCCACTTCACGGTTGTGAAAAAAAGCTTGCAAAGTTCTGATGTCCGGCTGGGAATCGAACTGGCGACCCTCGGATTCTCGGTCGGCCACTCTACCTTTGTGCTACTGCACCACTTAAGAAATCTTGATTTAATGTTATACCTAAACGCACACACGAAATTTTATTTGGAAAAAACTGGGAAGCCGAAAACGTGTTAACACCTCCACAGTACGAGATCGACTGAGCTCCTTCAATATTGGACATACTCCGATGAAGTGGCAAATGTTTTTTTCCACACCCATATTTCACAGGGAACAAATATTTAATAAATTGTTTCTGTGCGGCATACAATTAAGGTTAAGCAGTTCACCTCTTACTTTAACCGATTATTTTCCTTGAAAAGTCACATTTAAAGTAATTAGGTTCATTAAGATTATAGTTAAGCTTTGAAGAAATTTTTCTTTTCGTGGAAGATCTCGCCAGATCTATCCAATCCTTGTAAAATACGGTTTTTCGCCGTATAGTACTTTGCAACATTATATACGGTAGTCGGTTTTCATCCATATTAATTACTTGTACCAAATAGTCTGCACTCAACTTTAGTGTAGATACGAAGAGCGTTGATAATCCGGTTTCCAAATGATACATACACTTCGGTGTGCTTAGTGGTAGAAGAAATATTTTCCTTAGGAAAAAACGAAGCAAGTTTTCAACAGCGTCGTATTTTCGAACACCCCAAATTTGAGCACCATAAAACAGAATTGCTTTTGCTGTAGCATTAAAAACTTCATACTTGGCGTTTGTTGAAATATGTTTATTACTGAATATCTTTTTCCAGTTGGCGCAAATAGCTGTTCTTGCAGCATCCGGCTTAACCTTAAGATGTTTGTCCATATCCACATTAAACGTTATAGTCATTCCCAGATACACGTATTGCTTCACTTCTTCCAATGCATCCCCACCATATTTCCATTTTTCTCCTTTTGCTATCCGGCCAGAACCGTTTTGGAAAACCATTATTTTAGATTTTGCCGCATTTACTTCCAATCCCAATTTTTTAGCCTGTATGTCGTCGAGGAATAACGCAAATAACAGCGGACGGAGAGAGCAGCCTTGACGAAGTCCCCTATTTATTTGTATGTGCTTTGATTTGGCACATCCGTTATAAACCTTTGCCGTTGTTTGATAATAAAGTTTTTCCAGCGCTTTAACGAATTTTGATGATACACCTAGGTTATATAGTTTACAGAACAATGTTTTTCTATCAAGTGTGACGAATGCAGCCTTGAAGTCAACAGAGAAGGTGTAAAGTTTTGCATTATTACTAAGTTTTAATCGTATGAGATATATATATATATATAAAAATGTTGTCGATTGTAGAATATCCTTGTCGAAGTCCAGATTGATACTCACTCAATTTCCGATTAGTATTCAATCAATTAGTAAGCCTTCTATGGAGAAGTGAAGGGTAAACTTTCAGACTGGCATTGAGAAATGATATTCCTCTGTAGTTTTTTGGGTCATTTGGGTCACTTTTTTTATGTATTGGCCAAATGATTGCTTCGTCGAAGCAATCTGGATGTACTGCGAAGTTTTAGATGACATTTAGTGCTTGAGTTAAATTTACCTTAAACTCAGTTGAAGTGTATTTAAAAAAAAACTGAAGGAATACCGTCTGCTCCAGCTGCTTTCATTCATCTTTAAGTGACTAGTACCCTTTCTACTTCAAACAAAGTTATCTCAGCATTCAAACTATCGTTTTTTAGCACCGCAAGTCTTTTTTCTTAGATTTTCACAGGAGTGGTCGTACCATTCTGATTACTTTTTTAAAATGTGAGTTGTCTTCATAACACTTGCTGCATCTCTAATAACGTTTTCAAGTTCAAGCAATGGCAAATATTTAATACTGCAAATGGTTGTTTAAGATTGTAACCGTTCATCAATGTTTCTCTTATATACATTCTCCAGCCTTGTCTTCCATCGCAAAATATTCGAGTTTTCAAACGACATATTTCTGGTCGTTTCGATTATTAATTCTATGCGAACATGATCCGAGTAAGCAGCATCACCAACCATATAATCCTTAGTAATACACATCCAGTCCCCACCAGCAAGGCATAGATCAATTCTTGAACAACCCTGTTTGCCTAAAGGAAAATTCTCCATTTGCGTCACCGACAGTACATCCATTCAAAATGCTCAGTCCAAAGTCATTGCACATATAGGAAATAAAAGTTAATTTTTGAGTCCTCCAATATTGTATGCGATGAAATTATGTTTAAATATAGGTATTCATTATTAATATTGCTTGTTTTTAAATTTATTCTATCTATAGCACTCCTGTACTATATAGAAGCACTTTGCTTGTTTTTGGAACACATCCCAATACCGTGACAGATGTCATTTCCTTCGAGTTGTCAATTTCCTTGTGATCATTTTAAGGTAAAGAACTTTGAAAGAAATATGCTGGAAAATTAAACATTTCGGTTATTTTCGCGAAACCGGAATGCTCACCGTGCATCAAACCATAATAATCACTCCATGAGAACTCCAATCCTTCTACCATAAGCTTGTCGCCTCTAATCGTCGCTTTTGCATTTTTGTGTGCCTGTTTAAGTAGCTTCCGAACGTGGGAAAGACGCCCAATCCTTCTCTTCATGCTTGGTGGATAGTCTCTCTGCACTGCGATGTTAGTGTTCTTTAACTTTGTGGTGTTCTTAAGAACAGCAAAAAGATTATCTTTTGATTTGAATTTACAAATAAAAGCTATTAATTTTGGGTTCCATGATTTTATTTCTTTTATATATTACCGAGCGATTACATCTGGATCGTTTCACAGCTGAACGCAAATGTCTGTCGCCTCTTGTATTGGATCTACTTCGCAATTTGTTTCTACTTTAAATATTAGATTTCTATCAGTATTTTGTGTTTGAAAATTTTCGATTTGTTGCTCAAGATAATCTACTTTCGATTGCAATGAATGGACGTGCTTCTTAAGTTCCTCATTCCAATGCTTAATTATATGTAAATCACGTCGAACTTCTTCAATGTCAGCCTTTGTTGCTAGATGCTGTTGTTTTTCGTCGAATACCGATTTTAGATCTGAAATAGTCAGATCTGCAATTCGGCCAGATTCTTTTTTACCCTTTTTGGGTGTTTCCATAGTTTTTTTCTGGTCAAATATCAGCCAGTGGACGTTTATGCATAAAAAAAGTATAAGCGAAGCGGAATCGGAAAGCGGAAAAATATATGTAGGTATGTATAGAAGGTGTATGTCACTGTAAGTGACTCTGTCACTGCGTAACCTTTATTATTTTTTTATTTTTTCGACCAAAATTGACGGGACTTGCCTGAATTTTATATTTTAGTATAAATTTTTGGGTAACGGTTGTAATATGTGTGTTTTAACGTTAAAAATGTTTTATTAGTTTATAATTTAATTAGTTTTTTGTAAGAGAAGAAATTACTTTTGCACCGGTGTTACCGCTCCGAGAATTAAAGTACCTATCTTAGCCTTTTTATCTTCGCTCTTAAAACAACCCATTCCGAATTTTGTTTTTGTCTTCATGAGATTGGTAACCAATAGTGCATTTGTTCGCTCAACTATACTACCGTCTTTGTATTTTTAAATTTAAATTTTTAAATTTAAATTTTTAAATTTTGAATAAGATATATCATGTTGTTTGCATGCTTGATCAAGCAAATTACTTGGGGCTTACTACCCCAATAATGAATATTGTGAGAGTGCGCGGTTAAGTGGCTACATCCCTCCCGAAGCATTCCTCTATTGAGACAGTAGAGTGCTGATACAGGATGGATGGGCGGTTCCGCTCATCTACCACGTCAGCCGGAAAACTGTGGATTGGCGACTTCCGTATGGTCGAGACGTCATCGCTCAAGGTGGAGAAGAACGCCTTCGGTTCAGTAGGACTGTGTCCGATCGGGACCGAAGGCGAAACAGGAGAACCAGTTCTGGTGGCTCTCTGAACAGCATCATAATATTTAAAACGATGAAGATGGTATGTCTTGGCCGACTTACATAGATTTAGGGGAATTAGGTCTAGCGAACAGTTGGGGTGGCACGCGGGGCATATGTGCATGTATCTGCGTGTGCGTGCATGTATGTGCGTACGTATATGTATGCGTGTATGTACATGTATGGGTGGGTTTCATGTTGTTGTGTGTTTGCCTGCATATAAAAAATAAACAAAAAAAAATTTTAAAAACGAAAAAAATGCTGCTGTGGCTGTTCTAGTTTTTAAGTAGTTTTAAGTGGTTTTGGGTATTAGGTATTTTAAGTAGTTTAAGTTATTTTTACTTAGTATAAGTTAGTTATATTTAGTTTTAATTCTTTTTAGTTATCTTTAGGTAGTTCTTAAGTAAAAAATTAAAAATGATTTGATACTGAGTTTTTTAAAAAGTTTTCTTGGTTAAATAAAAATAAAATAAAAAAAACTTCTTATATAAATAATGCCAGGCCATGGGCAAAAAACAAAATTTTCCAATTTAATGATTTGGAATTCTAGTCTTGTTGGATATAGTTCACATTAGATGTTCTTCACGAAATCTATGTAAGATGAACTGAACTTGGCAAAAATTGCGTATTGACAAAGGTCCTCCTAAGTCAACTGATGAGTCCATGTGAGATCGCCGGGACGAAACGCCAATTTTTGTTGGACTAAAGGCCGTTAAAAGCTATTTTGAATCAATAATTCAACAAGACCAAATATTATAGTGCTAAGTCTTCTACTTAGCTGATGTATTTCAGTAGTATATAGAATTTGTATTACTAAAAAAAACTCTTATAAAAATAAAATAATTAGATTTAATTAAAATAGTTTTTAGGTCGAGAGACATTAGTTCTAAGAGTTATTGTTTAGTTTAGAGCGCCCGTAAAGGGCCAGTAAAGTAGTTGTAAGTTATTGATAATTAGGATAGTTTTAAACATTTTTGTCTAGCTTTAAGATAGTTATAAGTTAATATTAAATAAAAATGAATTTACAAAAAAAAAAATCAAGCAAATTAATTCCAGGATCTCCTCGAGCTATCCTTTTTTCTAGTTTTGTTCCTGGTCCACAGTATTGATATCCGGGTAAATGTAGTTCAATAGGAAGTTTGTTTATTAAAGAATTTCATAATCCTTCTCCTTTCACAGTGTTTTGGCGACTGATAGATTTTTTCGAATAATCAAACATTTTATGTGATAATCCTTACATTAGAATGGTTTGAAACTAAATGGCACTTTTGAATATAAATTTTAAATTTATATGAAATCATTTAGTTTTTATAAGAATGCGAGTCGTTAAACAACAATATCAGTTACCAGTAAAAAATATGGATCTGACTAAAAATATTGAGAGAAAAAAACATGGTAAATTATTCCCTCATAGTATACTAGGTTTACTTACAGGCCCCTCAATCTATGGAAAAACGAATGTCATGATGAGTTTGTTACAACATCCCAATGGATTAAAATTTGAAAATATCTATATATATTCTAAATCTCTGCATCAACTAAAGTATGAGTTTTTACGAAAAGCTATTAAACCTATTAAAAATATGGGTTCCTACACTTTTGCTAATAGCAGAAAGGTATTTTAAATCTATAGTACCGTGTAAAAAAAACTTTTGTCAATTCAAGAGTTCCGCCACGCCAACCGGAATTTAAAATTTCACCCCACACAAGAGAAGGAAGTTGCCCATCTTCCCCCTTTTATATACCTTACCATTAACCGGTTTGCTAGAGAAAAATGTTCGAAGACATTTTTCGAATAAGGGCATCTAGCGTTGTCAGATATGTTGTTTCCGACGGAGTTTTTTTAACCACAGAATCATAATTTTCGCCTGAAAAAATATTTTTGAATTTTTTAAGAACATGTGACAAAATTTTGAATTTTCAGTCAACCAGAAAGCATTCCCCGAAGAGTCCATCATTGAAATATTTGAATGTATTGGTAACAAGGAAACCCAAGCTAGGTATATTGCTTTCTACTTTATTTTCTCTATGCTCTTTCACATGAAGCAAATGGATGATAACTTAGAGAGCAACAATTTACGTTCGAAATAAATCTCTTTGGCTTGCGATTACCACACCATTGCATTTCCACCGACTATATTACCAATGTGTTCCACATTCCGTTTAAAAAAATTACCAATGTTAGATTGTCGGTTCGTATCTAGGCTAAACGGAAAGAGACTCTAAAACTGTGAAAGTTGGCTATTTCTTGTTTGTGAATTTGAATTTGAAAATTCAAAATCGTGGCCTACAATCTTAACCGCTTTTAACTGCTATTATTTGCTCACTGAACTGCTCTGTACTGTTCTCATAGAACATTACTATGCATAATACGTAATGTTATTCCACCCGAAGAGGCTAAACCAAATTCTATATTTATTTTTGACGGTATTGCATGTGAAAAACAAGACACAGTTCGAGTATACTTTAGTATGGGACGACATCATCATATTGATAGTTTTTACTTATGTCAAACGTATACAAGAATACCCGAACACTTAATTCGAGAAAACGCGAATTTCCTCATTGTTTTCAAACAGGATGATATGAATCTAAAACATATATATAATGATCATATTAATTCAGATATGACATTTAATACCTTCCGAATGGTCTGTGCATAGAACAGTACAGAGCAGTTAAGTGAGCAGATAATAGCAGTTAAAAGCAGTATTAGAACAGTACAGCGCAGTTCAGTGAGCACATAATAGCAGTTAAAAGCAGTATTAGAACAGTACAGAGCAGTTTAGTGATCAGATACTAGCAGTTAAAATCAGTATTAGAACTGTACAGAACAGTTCAGTAAGCAGATAATAACAGTTAAAAGCAGTATTAGAACAGTTCAGTGAACAGATAATAGCAGTTAAAAGCAGTATTAGAACAGTACAGAACAGTTCACTGAGCAGATAAAAGCAGTTAAAATCGGGTCAGATCAGTTTGAGAGCCAGTAAGTATATATAAAAATTAAAAAATGACAAAAAACCTTAACCCTAAAGATTTATAAAATCACGGCTCAAACGTTGCTTATTTAAGCGAAGTGTACCAGATATATTATTTCGTGGTAAAACACAAAAAAATTAGGCAAACCTAGCCTAATCTGGATAAAAATCATCTAACGGGTATTTCTTCTTGTTAACAAAATCTGGGAAAATGATTTTAAAAAAAACACCAGGCACGCGTATAGTAATCGCCACCAAAACTGTGTCGAAATAAAAGGTGATTAAAAATTCCATATCGTAAAAAAAAATATCTCGAAAGAAAAGCCCAATAAAAAGTACCTAAATTTATCCGCACAAAAAGATCCACATCAATAGTCGTTCAATATAAAAAAAAACAATAATAAAGAGAGAAAATTCGAAACTGGCACGCCCCCCCCCCCCCCCCCTAACCGTAATACGCACGAAAATCGTAAGACATTAGACATTACCAAACAAAACAAATTGCCTACAAAATTTCCCAGTGTACCTCTTAATCCCCCCCAAAAAATTCACCGCATTAAGTGCGTACCATTTTCCCCACATGCGTACTTTATTTCGCATGAGAACCAACAGAAAAACAAAACTGAAACAAAAAGAAGAAAAAAATCAATTTACCGACGGGAAGTCAGCATCGTCAAACGACCAGTTGTTGCTGATTGGAGAATCTCACCTGGGGAAAATTTGCGATTTTCACTACCTATCTGCGTCTTATGACCGACAAATTCCACCATCATCAATCTTGTGTTTTAGCTTATCTTGTAAAATTTTAATTTTATTCGTTTATTTTCATTTCGTTTTCTCAAGCTCCATTTGCTTAAAAATTCAACTGCTTTAAATTTGTTTTATTTAGTTTAAATTCACTCCATTTCAACCTTACCGAATAAGTAGGTTCATACAAAAATCGTACCTAGACTTACTATGTAAGAAAAAAAAAAAATAATTGCAATTTGTGGGTTGCGCAAATTATAGTGATTTATATTGTTTTTCCACTAATTTTCCTATAGATAACTTCGATATCTTCTGGAGCGGTGCACCACCACAAAGGATTTAAGTTGGTAAGTTTTATTTATAAATTGTACATATAATTTTAAAAACCAAAAATATTTCCCAGTTTTTGGAAATTAAATATCGTGTGTGAGTTTAAGCTTAACGTTAAATCAACATTTCTCAAGTGGTGCAGTAGCACAGTGGTAGAGTAGCCGACCGCGAATCCAAGGGTCGGCAGTTCGATTCCCAGCCAGGCATCAGAACTTTGCAAGCTTTTTTTCACAACCGTGAAATGGAAAACTTTATTGGTTGGGAAAACGAGCAAATGAGGAGGAGTTTAAGCACCGGGGCGTCGGGCCAATGAGGCCAGCGATGGCATCAGCTGAGGGATGCTACAGCAACAACATCAACAGAAATAACAACAACGGCAACATCATCCGATGTAAAACCGAAGCGCAGAAAGAGGATCAAGTGCGCACCAAATTTGGTAAAGAGGAGATCCACCGCCACCTCAGCAAAGCTGCGAGCTGGGGTGAAGACGTCGGATATAGACGAGACGTCAGAGGAAGCAAGACAACCCCAAATAGACACTTAATCCGAAGAGGATATTGACTACATGTCAGAGGGTAGAGAATGTCACTTCACTACAGGCGAAAGCAATGTGAACCTCTCCACATCAGAAGAGTCATCTCGGAGGACGACAACAAGGAACAATGAATGATCGTTCAAATTGGAGCAATGGAGGCAGAAATCCAAAGCTTGAAAAGCCAACAGGATCTTCTAGTTCTCGCAGTTAAGGCCAAGCAAGAAGCGCGCCGAGTGAAAGAACAGAAAGAGTTCGAGGAACAACAACCAGACCAGCAAAAAGAACAATTGCAAAAACAACCGGCGAAAACAACAGCAACAACAGCAGACACAATCCCAAAAACAACCACAACAAAAACAGCAGCAGCAGAATGAAAAGCAGCAGAATCAACAGCAGCAGCAAAATCAGTCTCAGCAGCAGCAACCACAGCCGCCGATTCCGAAAAAATAAAAGGTGCGACCCATAAATACTTATAAAATGGAGTTACAGGATACCATAAATCTGCGTAAGTGGGCCATAGGTCAAAACTTTACTATAAAAATATTAAATACTGATAGGCATGCTATCCATTGCTTCACACTGGAACAGCACAAAAAAATTAAAGCGTCGCTAAAAGAATCCACTACTGAATTTTTCAGTTTCACCCCTAAGACCGAAAAGTTTCAAACGGTCCTTTTGAAGGGCATAGATTCCTGCACAGAACGACAGGTGCTCTTAAGTGAACTCCGCCAAAAAGCGAATTACGATCTCGACTTTATCGGGGTCAAGCCGTTCGCTACATATAGGCGGGAGAAGCATAATCTTCACTTCTTCCTTGTTCATTTCTCACCCAGTAGCAAACTGGATAGTTTGAGGAGTATCTCCATGTCCGACGTTTCAGCTTATAAAAAACAATAAAGCAGCAAAGCAAACAGTGGTAGAAAAGCGTCCAAAACCGCGCCCTCCTACAACAACGCCCGTCAACCCCCAAATTTCTTACGCCCAAATAGCGTCAGGAAGGGGAAGCACGGTACAGCCTACATTAAAGGTCGCCCAACAGACCCCCGTGCCTTAGGCGCCGGCGCCACAGGCGGATATTATGGGCATTCTGCTGGCCATCCAGGGCCAGTTAACTGGCCTCCAAAACCAGATTAGGGAGCACGCGACTAGGGTGCATCATCTCTACTCTGTTTTGCCGAGCTTAACGTAACTTAGAGGTTAAGGGCGCGCTGCCGGAGAGGCCCTTAAGATCTTATAACTACAGTAAGGTGCGCTGGCCACGCTTCTCCAACGCCTTATTGAGTGAATTACGGTCAAATGGTATATCCCCACTAAACGACAGGAACCTGACAAATACAGAAATCGACAGATACTTAGAACAAATGGACGAAACGATTTTACGAACAATGAACAGAACAATACCGAAATACAAAGAACGTAATGCAAGGGACATGTACCGTAACACGACCATTGACGCACTACACAGACAAAAAAGTGGTCTACTGACAAGACTAAAACGCTTGTGCAGACGGTTTACTGATACATGAGATCTGGAGATTAGGACACTGAAGTCGTCCATCAAAAACATCAACCAATTGATCAAAGAAAAATATAGGTTGTCTATTAATTTGTTTTGGGACAATAAAATTCGAGCCGTTAACCCTAGCGACCCAAGAATGTTTCGAAAAATTAATAAGATTTTTAGAAGAAAGGCTCAAAACGATCTTCCGTGTCTTAAGCTCCAGAGGACGACAGAGAACAGAGACGTACTTCTGACAGCAGGCATAGAAACAGAGGATGCCATATTGGACGATGACGTCTATATAATCGAAGATCCGGAGGAGAATGGAGGCTGTGGGGGCTGCTTTCCAGCAAGTGTACAAGGTGAATGATAGCATTCGCCCGAATCATGACCTGGAGAACAGAGCTCTGTTTCATTAATTATGGCTCCGGAACGATATAACCGAATGGCGATCTGAGAACCTTGGTTTTACCGGGTTTAATAATGAAGATTTGGCAAACGCCATAATCGCCGACCGAAATGGGCCCAGTCCCCTGTTAATTTCGAAGAATAAGCTCAAGCTCATCTTCGATTCATTAAAGAAAAAGAAGTCAGCAGGAGTCGATGGTATATCCAACGTTGTACTATGGCATTTGCCTCAAGCAGTTGACATTTATACCACACTGTTTAATAACGCGCTGAATATTGCATATTATCCAGTGCGATGGAAGACAGCTGTGGTGCACCCTCTCCCCAAAAAGGGAAAGGACAACTCCAATCCGGTCGATAAGTCTTCTTCCAAATATCAGCAAAGTATTTGAAAAGGTTATTAATAGAACCCTGTTCAAGTGGGCGGAGGAAAAAAATATTATCCCGGATAATCAGTTCGGTTTTAAGGCGTGACATGACACAATTCATGCGGCGTCTAAATTGGTTTCTGATATCCAATGGAACAAAACTAAAATGCGGTGCCTGTCTGGTTGATTTGGAGAAGGCCTTCGACACAGTATGGTAAGGTCTCTATCTAAAGCTAAGCAGACTAGGTATAAATCAACCTCTATTGTAACGGGTGATTTTTTTGCTACTTGGTTTTTGACGTTTATATTTTTGACAGATCACACATGACAAATTCCACGAACATTTGACATTTTGATTCAGTATTGTTTGCCATTTCATCATGAATAGACTTACGCCTGAACAACGTTTGCAAATTATTGAAATTTATTATCAAAATTCGTGCTCTGTGAAAAATGTGTTTCGCAAGCTACGTCCGTTTTATAGTCGTCATAATCGACCCACCGAGCAGGCTATTCAGCTCATTGTGACCAAATTTCGCACCAGTTTCACTTTATTAGACATTAACCCCGTTAGACTATTTTTTGTGGGGCTATGTTAAGTCTATTGTCTATGGGGACAAGCCAAACACGATTGCTGCCTTGGAAGCCAACATTGCACGCGTCATTGGTGAGATTCCGGCCGAAATGTGTAAAAAAGTTTGCCAAAATTGGACCTTCAGAATGGACCACCTGAAGCGTAGCCGCGGGCAACATTTAAGTGAAATTATTTTTAAAAACTAAATGGCAGAAATTGATTTATCGATCCAAATAAAAATTTCATTCACTTTTTACAAGTTTCTGTGTTTTTTTGAATTTTCAAAACCCAAGCTCTTAAAAAATCACCGTTTATATGCTTTATGACATGCTAAATGAGGCGTTTTTCTTTTTTCGTTCAGAGCAGAGCACTGAACAGAGTTCGAACACATAGATTATGCACTGAACTTGTTCCAAACAGAGCGAACACTGAACGATGATGTGATTTTTAAACACACTTGAACCACACAAATCAGAATACATTTTCATTTTTAGCCATAAAAAGCAAAAACTACCCTTTTTTGTACACTAATGCACAGCAGATACAGAAAATCAACTTCTTTCGCCAACTTATGTATCTAATTATTTTTTTTTCGCATTTTCCTTCTTCGCACACATGGCATTTGGTGCGTTCAGTAATTTAATCACATGCTCAGTCAATTATGTTCGAGCGCATCGAGTGCCATCTACAAATGTTCAGCACGAAAAAAGATACACACATTTGGAACTCTGCATGCTCTGAGTTAAAAAGAAACAAACAAATTTTTTGACAACTCAGACTCTGCTCTGGACTGAAAAAGAAAAACGCCTATGGTAGAAAGTTTGTTGTCAAGAGTGGCAATGTAACTTCTACAGCAATTTTTAATATTAATAATGGTCTACAGCAGGGAGCGGTTAACTCGCCGATTCTATTCAGCATTTACACCCGCGATCTGATAGGTAGTCTATCTCAGGCAATTGCGCACGCCGACGATCTAATTGCGTACAGAACAGCTAATACACTTGAGGTCATCAAAATCCTTTTGCAGAGTGACTTCGACAAGATTCAGCGATATTGTGATGACTGGAAGTTGAAATTCAACTTCCAGAAATCAGAAACTATTTTGTTTAGGACTCCGTTGTCCAGCGCCTCAAGGGATACGAGAAAGAACTGGCGTAAGCTGGTGATCGTAGGGCCACGTGGACATCCACTGGCATGTAAAAGTGTAGTAAAGTACCTTGGCATCTGGTTGGATCAGTATTTGTATTTCGACAGACATATAAGTGCTGCTCTGGCTAGTGCTAGGAGTGCCTTTGCCCTGACAAAACGACTCTTTTATAGCAGCCGTCTTGACAGCAGGGTGAAGGTTATTTGTTACATTGCCCTCATCAGGCCGAAGATTGCCTACGGATGCCCGGTGTGGTTCAAATTTGCATCTCAAATGGAAAAGATTCGGGTGTTTGAGACGCAATGTCTTCGACGTTGTCTTGGATTACACAGAACACCAGAGTCGGAGTACAAACGATATTATTCCAGCCAGGTTCTATAGAACCGAGCCAACATAAACAAAATACATAATTTTTTGTTTAAGCTGATTCGGGGGCACGTTGCACGAGCGAGGTCCTCAACTAACAGCTTAATTTTTGGGTCTTATTACCCCAATAACGAATATTTTGAGAGTGCGCGGTTAAGTGGCTACATCCCTCCCGAGCCATTCCTCTATTTAGACAGTCGAGGGCTGCTACAGGATGGAGGGGCGGTTCCGCTTATCTACCACGTCAGCCGGAAAACTGGATAGGCGACTCCTGTACGGTCGAGACGTCATCGGTCAAGGTGGAGAGGAGCGCCTTCGGTTCATTAGGACTGTGTCCGATCGGGACCGAAGGGATAGGGCGAAACAGGAGAACCAGTTCTGGTGGCTCTCTGAACAGCATCATAATATTTAAAGTCGATTAAGATAGTATGTCTTGGCCGACTTACATAGATTTAGGGTTTAGGCATAGGGAACAGTCGGGGTTGCACCAAAAAAAAAATTAAAAGATGTATGTATGCGGAGACATGTGTGCATGTATCTGCGTGTCTGTGCATGCATGTGCGTACATATATGTATGTGCGTATGTACATGTATGTGTGGGTTGCATGATGTTGTGTGTCTCCATGCATATAATAAATAAACAAAAAAAATTAAAAAACAAAAAAAAATGCTGTTGTGGCTGTTCTAGTTTTTAAGTAGTTTTAAGTGGATTTGGGTATTATTAGGTATTTTAATTAGTTTAAGTTATTTTTAGTTAGTATAAGTTAATTGTATCTAGTTTTAATTATTTTTAGTCTATCTTTAGGTTTAGTTTAGTAAGTAAAAATTAAAATAAGATAAGACATCGAGTTTTTTGACAATAAGTTTTCTTGGTTAAAAAAAAAATAAAATAATTCGATTTAATTAAAATAGTTTTTAGGTTGAAATACATTAGTTCTAAGAGTTACTGTTTAGTTAAGAGCGCCCGTAAAGGGCCAGTAAATCAGTTGTAAGTTATTGATAATTAGGCTAGTTTTAAACATTTTTGTCTAGCTTTAAGATAGTTATAAGTTAATATTAAATAAAAATTAATTTAAAAAAATATATATATTTGAATCAAAATAAAATCAGTATAATTGCCCGCGCCTTTCAAATGAACCAATCACAACGTTTCCATGATTCCATAATCTGGTAATTCACAATTACTTACGCGATGAAAGTGAAACAAAAAAAAGCACTGTGAATTATAAACGAAAAAAAAGATCGATACATAAAATATTCCGGCTGTAAACCCATAAGCCAAGCTTTAGCAAATATTCTATTCGTGTGTATATATATGTATATATACGAGTATGTGTGCATATGGGCTGGTATGAATGTAAATTCATTGCCGAAGAGAGAAAAATATAAATGTCCTTTAATTTAGAAATGAAAAAATTTATAAAAAATAAGAATTTGAATTAAAACTTAAAGCAAAAGGTTTATAAACTAAATAATAAAGTATTTGCCATTATATGTCAACGGCCTTGGCTCCGATGAAAGCATCGCTTCACACAGTCGGTCTCGTACTGTGGAGGTGTTAACACGTTTTCGGCTTCCTAGTTTTTCTAAATTAAATTTCGTGTGTGCGCTTAAGTTTTACATTAAATCAAGATTTCATAAGTGTTGCAGTAGCACAGTGGTAGAGTGGCCGACCGAGAATTTGAGGGTCGCCAGTTCGATTCCCAGCCGGGCATCAGAACTTTGCAAGCTTTTTTTCACAACCGTGAAGTGGAAAACTTTATTGGTTGGGAAAATAATCAAAGGAGGAGGAGTTTAAGCACCGGGGCATCGAAAGGTGTCCAAGGGCTAATGAGGCCAGCGATGGCATCAGCTGAGGGAACTTCGAAAGATGTTCCAATTACAAGCAGTGTTTCCGCAGCAACAACATCAACAGCAATAACAACAACGGCAACATCATCCGATGCTAACCAAAAGCGCAGAAAGAGGATCAAGGGCGCACAAAATTTGGTAAAGAGGAGATCCACGGCCACCTCAGCAAAGCTGCCAGCTGGGGTGAATACGTCGGATACAGACGAGACGTCAGAGGCAGCAAGACAAACCCAGCTAGACAATTCACCCGAAGAGGGTATTGCATATATGTCTGAGGAAGGAGAAGGGCACTTCACGACGGGCGATAGTACTGCCTTCGTGAACCTCTCCACATCAGAGACGTCATCTGAGGAGGACGAGGAACAAAGAATGATCGCTCAAATTGAAACAATGGAGGCAGAAATCCAAAAGTTGAAAAATAAAGAAGGCCAGCCAAGAAGCGCGCCGAGCGAAACAACTAAAAGAACTCGACGAACAAGAACAACAACAGAAAAAAGAACAATTACAAAAACAACAGCCACATCGGCAGCCAAAACAACAACGCAAAAAACACAGCAACAGCAGCAGACACAAGCCCAGAAACAACCACAAGAAAAACAGCAGCAGCATAATCAAAAGCAACAGAATCAACAGCAGCAGAAAAGTCAGTCTCAGCAGCAGCAGCCACAGCCGCCGATTACGAAAAAAGAAAAGGTGTCACCCATAAATACTTATAATATGGAGTTACAGGATACCATAAATCTATGTAAGTTGACCATAGGTCAAAATTTTACTATAAAAAGATTAAATAACGATAGGCATGCTATCCAGTGCTTCACACTGGAACAGCACAAAAAAATTAAAGAGTTGCTAAAAGAAACTACTACTGAATTCTTTAGTTTCACCCCTAAAACCGAAAAATTTCAAACGGTCCTTTTGAATGGCATAGATTCCTGCACGGAACCACAGGTTCTCTTAAATGAACTCCGTCAAAAAGCGAATGACGATCTCGACTTTATCGGGGTCAAGCCGTTCGCTACAGTTAGAGCTAGGCGGGAGAAGCGGAGTCTTCCCTTCTTCCTTGTTCAACTCTCACCCAGCAGCAAACTGGGTAGTTTGAGGAGTATCTCCGTCCTCAACTACCAGGTTGTAACTTGGGACAAATTAAAAAGGCGCGCCGGCATGCTTCAATGCATGCGCTGCCAAAGGTTCGGCCACACCGCAGCAAACTGCGAAATGCAGTTACATTGCGTTAAGTGTGGAGAGAACCACAATGCAGTTGAATGCAAGTTAGGAAGGGAACGGGTCGAATATAGGACCCAGCTTAAATGTGTACTCTGCCGAGGCGGCGGACACTCCGCTAATTATCGGGGATGACCGACGTTTCAGCTTATAAAGAACAATAAAGCAGCAAAGCAAACAGTGGTAGAAAAGCGTCCTACAGTGCGCCCTCCTACAACAACGCCCGTCAACCCCCAAATTTCTTACGCCCAAATGGCGTCAGGAAGGGGAAGCACGGTACAGCCTACACCAAAGGTCGCCCAACAGGCCCCCGTGTCAAAGGCGCCGGCAGCACGGACGGATATTATGGGCATTCTGCTGGCCATCCAGGGCCAGTTGACTGGCCTCCAAAACCAGATCAGGGAGCAGGCGACTAGAGTGGATTATCTCTACTCTGTTTTGCCGAGCTTAACGTAACTTAGAGGTTAAGGGCGCGCTGCCGAAAAGGCCCTTTAAGATCCAAGCTGTGAATGTAAATTCACTGATTAGGACCGAACGTAGAGCGAATTTATTCCAATTGCTTAAAGACATAAGTCCAGATGTGTTTATGGCTAGCGAAACTAAGCTCAACCAGAAACATAAATTGACTAACAACAATTACAATATCGTAAGAAGAGGCCGACCCAACTCCACTCAAGCAGGGGGTGTCGCAATCTTTATACGTAAAGGCATTAGTCATAAGGTAATATATAATAGTGATGTGCGTACATTTCGGACGTTAGAGACATGTATCATATGCATTCATCTCCAACAGGGGAAGCGAATGTATGTGATCGCTGCCTATGCACCGGAAACACCTCAGCCCACACAGTTTATAACAGAGCTTGAAAAGCTTTTTGAATGCTTAAGATTGAGCTCGGAAGAAAACTACTACATATTGGCTGGTGATTTGAATGCCAAACATATAGATTGGGGAAATCAAATACAAAATCCTCGTGGTAACCATCTGTATAATTGGATGGGTCGATACAACCTGGAGTATCGCATTGAACTTCTCGCTACAGACAGGCCATCGTTTCCAAGAAGCGGTGCCTATCTGGATCTATTGCTGAAAGACGCAAGACTAACAATTACTGATACTGTGGGCCATCGGCCTAAAAATTGTTTAAGAACGATCGAGTACGACAGTGACCACTGCGGACTCGCCGCCGTAATACAACTTCCGAACGAGCTTATGGAGTTGGAGGAGTATGTACCTGTGCATACTTACAATTACAGTAAGGTGCGATGGCCACGCTTCTCGAACATCTTATTGAGCGAATTACGTTCAAATGGTATATCCCCACCAAATGACAGGGACCTGACAAATATTGAAATTGACAGATACTTAGAACAAATGGACGAAATAATTCAACGAACAATGAACAGGACAATACCGAAATACAAAGAACGTAACGCAACTGACATCTACCGTAACGCGACAATTGATGCATTACACAGACAAAAAAGTGGCTTACTGACAAGTCTAAAACGCTTGTACAGACGGTTTACTGACACACGAGACCTGGAGATAAGGACACTAAAGTCGTCCATCAAAAACATCAACCAATTGATCAAAGAAAATTATTAGTTGTCCATTAATTTGTTTCGGGACAATAAAATTCGGGCCGTGTACGCTTCCGACCCGAGTATGTTCCCACAAGTTAATAAGATATTCAGAAGAAAAGATCAAAACGACCTTCCGTGTCTTAAGCTCCAGAGGACGACGCAAAACAGAGACGTACATTTGACAGCAAGCATAGACACAATCGAAGATCCGCAGGAGAAGGTGGAGGCTGTAGGGGCTGCTTTCCAGCAAGTGTACAAGGTGAATGCTAGCATTCGCCCGAATCAGGACCTGGAGAGCAGAGCTCTGGTTCACCACTTTTACCTCCGGAACGATATAACGCAGTGGCGATCTGAGAACCTTGGATTTACCGGGTTTAATGATGAACATTTGGCAAACGCCATAATCGCTGAGCGAAATGGGACCAGTTCCCTGTTAATTTCGAAGATTGAGCTCCAGCTCATCTTTGATTCACTAAAGAAAAAGAAATCAGTAGGAATCGATGGTACATCCAATATTGTACTACGACATTTGCCTCAAGAAGCAGTTGACATTTATACCACACTGTTTAAATGGTAGAAAGTTTGTTGTCAAGAGTGGCAATGTAACTTCTACCACAGTTTTTAATATTAACAATGGTCTTCAGCAGGGAGCGGTTAACTCGCCGATTCGCTTCAGCATTTACACCAGCGATCTGATAGGTAGTCTAACTCAAGCAATTGCGTACGCCGACGATCTAATTGCGTACAGAACAGCTCCAACAGTTGAGGTCATCAAAATTCTTTTGCAGCGTGACTTCGACAAGATGCAGCGATATTGTGATACTTGGAAGTTGAAAATCAATTTCCAGCAATCAGAAACAATTCTGTTTAGGACTTCGTTGTCTAGCGCCTCAAGGGATACGAGAAAGAACTGGCGCAAGCTTGTGATCGTAGGACCGCATGGATATCCACTGACTAGTAAAAGTGTAGCAAAGTACCTTGGCATCTGGTTGGATCAGTACTTGTATTTCGACAGACATATAGGTGCTGCTCTGGCCAGGGCTAGGGGAGCCTTTGCGCTGACAAAACGATTGTTTTATAGCAGTCGTCTTGACAGCAGGGTGAAGGTGATTTGCTACATGGCCCTAATCAGGCCGATGGTTGCCAATGGATGCCCGGTGTGGTTGAACGTTGCCTCATCTCAAATGGAAAAGATTCGGGTGTTTGAGAGGCAGTGTCTTCGACGTTGCCTTGGATTACACAGAACACCGGAATCGGAGTACAAACGATATTATTCCAACCAGGTTCTATACAACGGAGCCAACATAAACAGAATAGATAATTTTTTGTTTAAGCTGATTCGGGGCACGTTGCAAGAGCGATGTCCTCAACTAACAAATTAATTTTTGGGGCGTATTACCCCCAATAATGAATATTTCGAGAGTGCGCGTTTAAGTGGCTACATTCCTCCCGAGGCATTCCTCTTTTAGACAGTCGAGGGCTGATACAGGATGGAGGGGCGGTTCCGCTCGTCTACCACGTCAGCCGGAAAACTGTGGATAGCCGACTCCTGTATGGTCGAGACGTCATCGCTCAAGGTGGGGAAGAGCGCCTTCGGTTCAGTACGATTGTGTCCGATCGGGACCCGAGGGGTAGGGTGAAACAGGAGAGCCAGTTCTGGTGGCTTTATGAACAGCATCATTATATTTAAAGTCCATGAAGATAGTATATCTTGGCCGACTTACATAGATTTAGGCAATTAGGTATAAGAAACAGTCGGGGTGGCACCAAAAAAAATTAAAAATATGTATGTATGCGGGGGCATACGTGCATGTATCTGCGTGTCTGTACATGTATGTGCGTGCGTATATGTATGTGCGTATGTACATATATGGGTGGGTTGCATGTTGGTGTGTGCCTGCATGCATATAAAAAATAAACAAAAAAAAATTAAAAAACGAAAAAATGCTGCTGTGGCTGTTCTAGATTTTAAGTAGTTTTAAGTATTATTAGGTATTTGAAGTAGCTTAAGTTATTTTTAGTTAGTATAAGTTAGTTTTATTTAGTTTTAATTATTTTTAATCTTTATTTAGGTTTAGTTTATAAGTAAAAAAAACACAAAAAAAATTATAAGATACCAAGTTTTCTTGTAAAAGTTTCCTTGAAATATAAAATAAATAAAAAAAATTAGATTTAATTAAAATAGTTTTTAGGTCGAAAGACATTAGTTCTAAGAGTTATTGTTTAATTTAGAGCGCCCGTAAAGGTCACTTCCCATAGATCAGCGAAATCAAGCATCGTTGCGCGTGGTTAGTACTTCAATGGGGGACCGTCGGCAACCAACCACGTGCTGCTGACATGTGTTTCTTCTGTTGTGTATTCTTTCTTTCTCTGTCTCTCTCGGTTGTATTAATGTATGTGATGTTTAAAGCGAATGGTCTCGTTGCCAGTGCTTCATTGTCTCTACTTCGTAGATTTATCTACGGAGTAATATAATATGAAATGTAATGTAAATTTGCCTTTATAAATCCAATACCTTTGAAGGTCAGTTCTCTCACTTTTTGTTTTTAAATCTGCGATGTGTTTTACATTGATTGTTGGCTGATTCTTGTTAGGGAATAGAAACAAAATCTTTTGGCTCTGAAATGTAAATTGCTTGTAACAAAAAAAAATGACATTTCGATGCTATTGTTGGTATTTTTAGGTATTCTTAGGTTAGTCTAAGTAATTTTTGTTAGGTTAAGATATTTTTGAATAAATCAATTTTGCTCGCTGTAAATTGTTTTTGGGGAAGATTGTTCTATTTTTTTCGATTATAGGATTTAGATGAGCAACGAACAACCATGTTAACGAAATAAATGACGTTTAAAATTGGTGGATGTGGCAATCATGTAAGAAGATAAAGACTGACTTGAAGGGTAAAGGTATTGAAGACGATTGTGTAGATATAAGAATGAGGATTTGAGAAATCCAGTTCTGTTCCGGTCAAGGATAGGTATGTTTAGTATATACACAGAATATGTACTATGTCTACCTTCCTTCAAATAGTCCGAGATATGAAGTTTAAAGATTTAGTAAAGACTAATTAGGGGCTATTATAAATAATTGAGGACATAATAACAAGTTCGTATCCTACGGACACGAGGGTGGGCGCAAACATCTGAGAGTTCTTAACACCTCCGACTCTCCTCACTGTATAAAAGAAATGGATTTTTTAATCAAATTAGGGCGAATTCGGGCTTTACACATATTAAACCCGATTTTTTTCCCCTACAATCATTTCTATGGCATGTAAATCGTAACAAACGTACAGAGTTACAACAGCAAGAACCCCCCATCCGACGAGCTAGGTTGTGCCTTGTGCAAGCATGTCTTACTGTGTTAACCTGTATTTCTTCTAACTGCCCGGATCATCCCCCTTTACCTGGAAGTAGTGGGATGTAATGGTGGTTAACGGAAGGAAAGGTCAAAGGACTTCTCGAAAAGTTTGACGGTGTGCTGCGGTATTTCCAATTCTAGGGTTTTAGCACATCTGCCTTATCAGAGAATAACAAACGACTTGATGAGTCCTTACCGAAAAGACCTCGGTTCCGTTACAGGAGGCGCCCAAGGTGGGGCCCGATTCGTCCTTGAATTTCCATCTGATTTTAGTTGAATAATTGATGTTATTGAAAATTATTGTTCAAAAGTTTTAATATGGAACATAGATCTAGTCTGCTTTCATGTATTTTGGTTTGAAAGTTTAATTACTATTTTTTTTTCTTTAGTTTATTGAGATTGAAGTTAGGATCAGATACGTACAGTAGCTGGGTTGAAAAATTTGCCCTTTTAGTCTGATGCGACGATATGTGCTTCAACCAACTTCTAAAAAAACATCAAAGTTCTTTTGGCTGTTGAAACCATATTTTCAGGAATATAGTTGTTCAAAACATGCATTTGAAGTTTGCTTGGGGAAAATCTTCAACGTTCGTCCGTTATAACAAGCTCAGGAAGCATGTGCTAAGTCCGTGGCGGGTTAAGAGGTTCTCACAGTTTCAAATCAAATAATCAAACCATAATGCAAAATACAGAAATTACTACACAAAAAAAATTCGCTTTCATGAATTTTCAACCTGACAAAACATTTTTTTTCCAGTGAGTACGTAATATAAAGCCTTCATCTTCGGTCATTAATTTTTTTCTGCCTTTGTCACATCCACTTTTTTGAAAATTATTAGTTCACACTTCTTTTTCGGTTAGTCGTCCGTTTATTAGTTATTCTTTAATGGAGTTTTTGATTTATTTTCCTACATACCTATAATATATAATTGAATAATTATATCATCCTAGGTGTATATTAATTGAATCTTCTGTCAATTTTGCCCCGATTTACATTTTTGATTTGCTTTTTTGTTGAGAGTTCAATTTTGGTTCGATTCGTTTTCGAGGTTTTGTACTATAATTATTATAAAAAGAAATAAAAAAAAACTGTACTATACGACTTATTTTTTCCCAATCAGCTTTTATTAATTTATATCATATCCAGATTTTTTTGGGTTTGTTCGAGATTTAATTTGCAGTTTTTAAGTGCTTACGGCATTTACCAATTATTTTGTTTATATATGTACTATTTTTGTTTTTTTTTTGTTTGACTGGCATTTTTCTTGCCCTTTTATTATTACTTACAAGCACCTGGACTTAAATCGGATATATTTTTTCAAGCTCTAGTTTTTGGATTGGAACGTAGATAAAGCCTCCACCAACAATAGATCCCAATCCTGCCACACGAAATTTATCTGACCCAGGGGAGTCCGGAACAAGAGTAAATTATTCAATTGAATCCAATTGGTGATGAATTTTTGGCCCAGATATGGAATATGAATTTAGATGATACTAGGCCAATACTTGAGAGTTATGCTCAGGCAAATCCATCTTTCAATTCCAATATCAAAGTTCATACTTTCCATAAATGGGGCCTGAAGTACGACAACCTCAAGATGACGGTCGATGAATTCGTATTTAGGTTGGAAAGGCTAAAAGATTGTTATGGTGCTTCATGGCATGAGGTTGCATTGAATTTCACCTAATTCGTCAGTGGACAGGTGGAAAATTGGTATTGGGTATTCATCAAGTCGAATCCCAGAGTAAAGCTCTCGAAGCAACTGTATGATCGTCGACAAAAACCAAATGAAAGTTTCGATAAATTTTTCATGACAATTCAAATTAAAACACCATTACTTTCTCCAAAAACCAAATCACGATCTTATAAGCCTTTTAAAACAATATGTCCAATATGGCCTATAGGTGAATTGTTGTTGACGCTTGGAACTCAAAGCCTGAACGAAATGGCCTATGTCTGCCTTAATATGGAGAAGTATATCAATGAGCAAGACAGATATAAGCTTCGAAACCCCTTTAGACCACCCTTTCGTAGAAACGTATGCGAAATTGAGGTAGCAGGAGAGTTACCAGCTCAAACAATAACAACCTATTCAGTTGAAGCCATGCAAATTCAAAGAGACACTAGCAGATACACCTGCTGGAACTGCCGAAAGGTAGGTCACGGCTATATGGAGTGCCTGATTCCACAGAGAGCCGTGTTTTGTTATCGCTGCGGAAAGGGTGATACGACTTCTCATCAGTGTTTAAACCCTAAGTGTGTGGGAAACTCTCGGAAGAGCAATCTTCAACCGGGATGGCTTGCTCTCGGAACCAGAGACCGGATTCACTATAAATAGTACCAGCTCCAACACCTATCGATTTCCAAAAGATTCGCCCATTCAGATTTTAAAAAGACCCTTTAACTTAAAATAGCTAGACTCAAATATACCACCACCGCTAGACAAACCTTCACATCCATTAAAAGTCTTCATGAACATCAAATAGATTACTATGCTGTCAGGGATAGAAAATTCGGTAATTCAATTTTGCCTATTTCACCGAGAATAACAAGGATTAGAAAAATAAGAAAATCGCATTAAAATGCATAGAATCCACCACCTTGTGTTGCTCGATTGACCCTCGTCCCTATACTAATGTAAAGCTTTTTGGTGAAAATGTGTTAGGACTGTTAGATAGCGGGGCTAGCATTAGTTGTTTAGGAATAGGCGGTGATGATTTCCTTCGAAAGCAGAACGTATCTTTTTCTCGTTTCTCATCCATTGTTAAAATTTCCGATGGTCATAGTCAGCCTGTCATAGGTAAATACCTTGCCAATGTTACTTACGAAAGTCAAGCTAAGAAGCAAGAGTTATTTATCGTTCCTTCGCCACAACAGAAATTGTATCTAGGGATCAATTTCTGGAAGTTGTTCGACATCGCTCCCCATTCAAACTCGGAAATTTCACCTTCAAACACCTCGATCGATAACAAGACTTCAGAGACGCGTTAGCTACCTGAGGAAGAATCTAGTAAATTTCAAATAGCCATCAGCATGTTCTCGTCCTTTGCCACTCTTGGCTTAGGCAAAACTACGCTGGAGGAACATGAAATCGACACAGGGGATGCCGAACCTATAAAACAACGACATTATCCGGTTTCTCCTGTGGTACAAAAGCTACTATTTGAGATGTTACTTAGCATGGGAATAGTTGAAGATAGTAATAGCCTATGTAGCTCTCCCGTAGTCTTAATACGTAAACGCAGCGTCTTTGTAAGTTAATGGTATCTCATGAATTTGATGAACATATTCGCTACCTAACTATAGTTGCTGAAAAATTAACATCTGCAGGATTGACAATTAATCTCGAAAAATCGAAGTTCTGTTTTAGAGAACTAAAATATTTAGGCTACATTATTGGCTATGGTTGTCTTAAGATAGGCCCTGCTAAAGTTTCAGGCATACGAGATTTTCCGATCCCACAAAATCAATGCCTATTTGCTCCGGATTATAGTACCCTCGCTGCTCTGATCACGAACGCTTTAAAAAAGAACGTTAAGTTTGAATTTACCAATAAAGCATTAGAATCATTTCAAAAGATAAAGGATATATTAACCTCGGCACCCGTTTTAGTAAATCCTGATTATACGAAGCCATTTATTATATTGTGTGATTCATCTTCCACGGGAATTGGCGGCGTCTTATATCAAAATTAACAATGAACGCCCCATCTTCTACTCGCACAAATTAAACAAGGCTCAGTGCAACTACAGCGTCACTGAACGCGAGTGCTAGGCTGCGGTGATAAGTATTGAGCAATTTCGTCCCTATGTAGAGGGATACCACTTCAACCGACCGACCATGTTAGCTTAAAGTGGGTGATGGGTCAAAAGGACCTCAGCGGTAGGTTAGCTTGGTGGAGCCTCAAACTTCAAATTTATGACTTCGATATTGAACATCGAAAAGGTTCACAGCATATCGTGCCAGATGCTCTGTCTAGAGTTTTTGCAGCAGACGAGTTGAACCTAGATGACATATCGGAGGAATATCCTTCTGATGTGCTGCACATTCATGTGACAGATTCCAGTTTTAAATCTGAGGAATATCTTCAAATCATTGACAACATCGCAAAACAAAAAGAACAGCTGCCAGACCGTCAAATCTCGGACAATTTCGTGTATAAGAAGGTCCGAAAATGCCCAGGAAATCCCTTAGAGGACGACCTAGGATGGAAGTCATGGGTTCCCTCGCAGCTGAGCTCACAACTGATTACTTTGGCACATCGACCACCAAGCTTTAGGTAAGAGTCTGTATATGCTTCGACAGCGATTCTTTTGGCCGAACATGGCTTCACAGGTGAAGTCTTACATAAGGAAATGCGAAGTATGTAAAATGTCGAAAGCTACTAACCAAATTCTGCGACAACCAATAGATAAACCTTTTGTTTTGAAACGTCCTTTCCAACATCTCATCATAGATTTTCTGGGACCATACCCACGGTCAAAACAGGGAAATGTTTATATAATAATTGCTCTCGATCAGCTGACTTAATTTGTGGTAATTAACTCTCTAAGAACAGCTACATTAGAAGCCGCAGTAAAATTCTTACATGAAGAGATCCTACGCATGTTCGGCGTTCCGGAAACCCTCTCATCTGATAACGGAAAGCAATTTATCGACACAAAATTTTCAAAACTACTAACTTCATATGGCATTCAGCATATAAAAACCGCTTTATATGCTCCGCAGGATAATGCCAGCGAGCCTGTTAATCGTTCTATTCTTGCGGCCATTAGGTCATACATAGGTTAAGACCAGAGAGATTGGGATATACATCTTCCCGAAATTACTTGCGCTCTTAGAACTGCCACCCACTCAGCGATCGATATCTCGCCCTATGAAACCTTGTTTGGCCAGAAAATGGTGGAACATGGTTCCGAGTTTGAGCTTCTTGGTAAACTTGACTCTGTCAATAACTCTGAATTGAACATCTTACCAAAGTCTTCCAAAATGAACATCAAACATTCGGCCTTAAAGGATTACCTCCAAAAGGCTCACCTCACAACACGAGAAGCAAAAATGTAAAGTTCAACGTTGGCGATATAGTTTATAAAAAAAATTTGTGCTTAGCGATGCTATAAGAGGATTAACGCGAAATTATGTCCGAAATTTTGTAAGGCGAAAGTTATAAAACTAATAGGAAACAATCCTTATGAATTAGAAGATGAAAATGGTAAGTCGTTAGGAGTCTTTCACTCGAAAGACATAAAGTGGTAAATGTTCCGGAATTTCCTCCGGCTAGCTTCAGTCTGAACATGAGACCTTTTCTCGGGGGTGTGTCCACTATCTATGGGCACAAGTATCTGTAATAGTTTCTTTTTCTTTTCCTTTTTACTCGCAGGGCTCATTAATGGCCTTTTCGATTGGTCGTCCGGAAGGCTTACGAAGCCTTCCGAATGCTTCTGAAACTGTTCGATTGGTTTGATATGACAGTTCTTCTCCTGGATAGAAGAGAAATTTCCTTCTGGATTTGAAGTCAGAATCAAAACCAGAAGCACGCACACACTCAAATACTAAATGTCAAACGCGAATTCAGTGTCAACAACAATGTTGTGTAGGGATGAGCGATATTGTAAAACATGGATGATAACATCGAAAATACAATATCGATATCAGAATATCGATGTTTTTTTGAAAAATAATAGCACGTGCAAAAATCAATTAAAAATACAATTATAAATTCAAAATACCTTAAGTGTTTTGAAAATTGTAGCAATGATCTTATCGCAATTTTCTTTTCCCTTTTTGTGTGTATGAGCTACATTAAATTGCACTTAGTGCCAATTGAACTCATTCAAATAAATGTGAAGCGTGGTTCCGCTGAAGTGCAGCTCCGTCGAGTGCTTTCTAACCTTTATAAGCATGAGTTCATTGGCAAAAGATTTTAGCTTATTTTAAGTCGATATTTTGAATCTTAATGCTGTGATGTTTTACACGCTTCAACATCGATGTTGAAACATTGATAATTTTTTCGATTAACATTGATTTTTGCCAACAACAATGAACATTGCCCATCCCTATATTTTTATGTCGTTCTTTTGTTTTTTCCCACCTTATACATACACTCACATTCAATTTCAAAATCCAGAATAAGGTGTTAACTTGTTCGATTGGAATCCCGGATCGGAGAGTTCTTCCGGATTAGTAATCGAAAAGGCCATAAGGGGAAAAGGTTTGTAGGCCACGATTTTGAATTTTCAAATTCAAATTCACAAACAAGAAATAGCCAACTGTTACAGTTTTAAGATATCTTTCCGTTTTGCCTAGATACAAACTGACAATCTAACATTGGTAATTTTTTTAAACGGAAAGTGGAACGCATTGGTGATTTAGTTGATGGAAATGCAATGGTGTGGTAATCGCAAGCTAACCGGGATTAATTTCGAACGTAAATTGTTGCTCCCTAAGTTGTCAGTAACAGTTTCCCTGTTACCAATACATTCAAATATTTCAATGATAGACGGTTTTCCGGGAATATTTTCTGGTTGAGTTTTGACTGGAAAATTATAATTTTGTCACATATATTTTTAAAAAATTTTAAAATAATTTTTCAGACCAAAATTATGATTCTGTGGTTAATAAAACACCGTCGGAAACAACATATCCGGAAACGCTAGATGCCCTTATTCGAAAAATGTCTGTTCGCAAATTTTTCTCGACCAACCTGTTGACGGAAATGTATAAAAGGGGGAAGATGGGCAACTTCGGTCTCTTGTGTGGCGTGAAATTTTTAAGACCGGTTGGCGTGGCGGAACTCTCGAATTGACAAAAGTTTTTTTTACACGGCACTATAGATTTACAATACCTAAGTATATATAAAAATTAAAAAAGGAAAAAAAAAACGTGTAACCTTAACCTTAAAGATTTATAAAATCACGGTTCAACGTTGCTTATTTAAGCGACGTGTACCAGGTATATTATTTCTTAATAAAACAAAAAAAACGCCTTATCTGGATAAAAATCATCTAACGGGTCTTTTTTCTTGTTAACAAAATCCTGAGAAAACCATACAAAAAAAATTATTAAACAAATAAAAAACCACCCTTTCAGGCATGCGTAAAGTAATCGGCACCAAAACTGTGGCGAAATAAAAGGTGATTAAAAATCCTATATCATAAAAAAATATCTCGAAAAAAAAGCCCAATAAAAAGTACCTAAATTCATCCGCACAAAAAGATCCACATCAATAGTCGTTCAATATAAAAAAAAAAAACAATGATACCGAGAGGAAATTCGAAACCAAAATTATTAACCACTTGTCTATGTAAGAAAACACAACACCTACATTATGATGAATATAGTTGTAAAACTAACAAAGGAGCTAATTAAAACCACTAATGCTCTACGAAATAAATACAAATCTCTTAAGACAGGTAGAGAAGCTTACGAAACACAAATTGAAGAAACTTTTAAGCCACTGACAAAACCTCTAAACGAAGTGGTTAAAAAATCAAACAGTACACAAGATAAAAACAATCTTTGTGTTTATGATTACAACATAAGCTTTAAACGACTAATTCCATATTCCACATTCCGCAAAAAGGGGGAGATGCCACCATCAAAAAATATGTTGATGAATTATATGAACGAATTAGAGAATGCATTAATATTGAAGTTGTGGAAAAAATTGATAAACTACTGATGGAGAGGGGGGAAGCCAATATTTAACTTCAGTCTTTAACTTAACTCCAAAGTGTGACAACTCATTCTATCATTAATTATGTCTAACATAGATTATACAATAATACTTGATGAAATTCTATAATTTTTGAAAACTAATCCTCATCTTTATTAGAAGAACATTATAAGGAGAATTTAAATAGTATAATCTTTAAAGGATTCATTAATGTATCCACCAAAATTTCAAAGCATGTATGTCATTTTAATAAATGCTCGTGGTATTTAAACCTATGCCAAAATGGACCAGATATGGGTGCATGTTACACGCTTGAAAATAGGATGTTGAAAATTAAATGCTCTATATTAAAGATTAAATATTGAAAGTAAACATTATTATTATATGAAATATTTTAAACAAATAAACATGTTAAAAAGAATAAACACTTTGTTTTTTTTATCATTAAATAAAAAGATAAATCAAAGAAACGTTGTCGAAGAACTACATAAACCTGCTCGAATAATAAAATAATATAAAAGATTAAATAGTGAAAGTAAACATTATTATTATATGAAATTTTTTAAACAAATAAACATGTTTAAAAGAATAAACACTTTGTTTTTTTTATCATTTGATTCATCTTTTATCAAAGAAAAGTTGTCGGAGAACTACATAAACCTGCTCAATGGAATTTTCCTAAAGGATGGATTATTATTAAGGGTCTAGATGATTTATGTCAAGCTGATCTAGTTGAGATGATTGCATATTCACCGGAAAACGATAATTATCGATATCTTCTCACAGTTATCGACACAATTTCTAAATTAGCTTGAGCGATTCCCATTAAAAATAAAACGGAGGCTATTATCGCTCAGGCTAAGTAAGATATACTTAATAAAGGTCGTCACCCAAAAAATATGCAAACAGATGATGGCAAAGAATTTTTCAATACATCTTTTTAAAAACTTATGAACAAATTTAAAATCAATCATTATTCTATATTTAGCGTTCTTAAAGCTTCGATTGTTGAACGATTTAATCGTACTTTGAAAGCATATTTGTGGAAAGAATTCAGTTTGGCTGGTTCGTATCGCTGGATTGCTACTATAATACGGCCGACAAACACATACAATAATTCCAAACATCGTACAATAAAGATGAAGCCATCTGAAGTCAATACTACAAACAAAAAAATATTACTATCCAAAATTTATAATCACATCAAAATTAATATTAAAAAAATATTTAAAATTGGGGATGAAGTCAGAATTAGTAAATATAAACATATCTCTGATAAAGGATATACACCAAATTGGACTACTGAAATATTTAAGATAATCAAAGTAGAGCATACAAACCCAATAACGTATGTATTGGATGTCTATCAAGGACAAGAACTTTGCAAGAACTGCAAAAAACTAAGTTTCCCTGTACATATTTAATCGAGAAAGTGCTTCAAAGAAAAAAAGGTCGAATATTTGTGAAATGGCTTGGTTTTTCATCAGATCACAACTCTTGGATATCTATCCCCAAAGATAGTAAATAAAACATACCTTTAATAATTATTTTAAAATAAACACTTTATTGATAAGTAAATTTACATGTTTTTTTAAAGAGATATTCATTATGTATGTTGGCTTCATTGTTTTGAAGTTCAGCAATTCAACATCAGTTTTATATTCAAGATCCTCCTTCATAAAGACATCAACTTCTCCATTATTTAGCACCCGCTCGGTTTCATATTTAAGATATTTATAACATTTAATACTGAGTGTACGTAGATTATAATTCCTATCATACGAACATCGAATCGTTTATGCCTTATCATCATCAAACTCGAGCTTAAAATGTCTATAAAAAACATCTTTACTTTGATTAATCCCCGATTATCTAACGGGTTATCATAAACTGATAAACATAATACCCAAACTTTATATTTTATGTAATTTTTATTCTATCTATATTCATCGCCTCCTGCGTCTTTTATTCTTCTATAGCTTAGGTATTGATAAGGATACATTCAATTAAAATATGGGCGTGTTCATTTGTCTCTTTAATCTTTTTAAATTTTTGAGGTGCATTAAGTAAATCGACTTCACCAAACGGACAAAGCGATGGGTATTCACCCTCTTTTCTCTTGATAACATTCGAATGAGGCGTGATCGTTCCAATTAGTGTTAACTGTCCTCCTATTATTAATTTTTGTTAATCATGGAATAATGGAAGCGACATCACCTGGTGAAATTAAAAATGTCATTTCTGGATTGAAGCCATCATAGGCTAAGGACATTGCTAATCTCTCTACCGAAATAATTAAGAAGTGCAAAGAAGAGTTGTGTGTTCCCATCAGAACACTTATCAACAAATCTTTCAGAGTTGGCTACGTTCCAAGTATGATGAAAACAGCCCGAGTTATCCCTGTCTTTAAGAATGGCGATGTTGATGACTACAACAATTATCGCCATATCTCAATTTTACCAATTCTATCTAAGATCATCGAAAAAGTTATTAACAACCAGTTACTTAAATATATTGAGCGAAATAAACTGTCAAGCACAACACAATATGGTTTCCGGAAAAAATCAGATACAAAAACAGCACTGGTAGACCTGATATCACACCTTCAAAGTAATAAAGACAATCGGAACATTGCCAGCGCGCTTTTCACAGACTTGTTAAAAGCATTCGACACAGTCAACCATAAGATCCTGCTACGAAAGCTTTTTGCTCTAGGAGTAAGAGGTTTTTCATTTAACTGGTTCAAATCTTACCTCGTAGATCGATATCAGTACATCAGTTTGGATGGATATACAAGCCATAAGCAACCAATTGAGATGGGGGTAACCACAAGGTAGTGTACTCGGACCAACACTTTTTTGTCTATACATCCAAGACCTTACAAACTTACTCCTGTATTATTTGCAGATGACATCAGTCTTATGTATTCTGCACGAACTGTTACGGAACTCGAAGAACAGATGAATAATAATCTTGATAGGATTCATTCTTGGATGAATGCCCAAAAACTATGTGTTAACGCCAAAAAACCAAATATATCGTTTTCAGCAAATCGAATACTCCACTTAACATTGTCTACCAACTGTGAAACAAGTTAGACAGTTTAAATATCTTGGACTTTGGGTGGACGCATCCCTGAACTGGAAATACCATATATCAAAACTATCAAAAAAACGTTCATCCCTAGCTGGCGTTTTTGGTCGAATTTGTATTAACTTACCTGAAAGTCTAAAAACACAAATGTACTATGCCCTTTTTCATAGTCATCTGACGTACGGAATCAAAGTATGGTGTACAACAGTTCACAGCCTAATTCAAAGCTTATAAGTTGCCCAAAATAAAGCATTAAAAAATTTATTCGGGTTTGGATGGTATACAAACACTCGATGTATTTATAACCAGCTCCAAATCCTAATTCTAATGGTTAAGGATGAAGCCGAAATGAACATGGTGCTCCATATTCAGAAAATTGCACATTCAGCATTGTTGTCCAACACAAAATTATCGTCAAGAAGTAGCTATCATAACCATCAAGTGAGAAGTCGAAATAATATCCATCAAACCACAAACAAATTAATTGTATTATAAAGTTTAAAGTCCAGACTAAAACAAAGCTTCTTAGCAAATACAAGACACAATAAAAGCAGTGTTAAATGTGTCTAATGCAAATCATTATATTTTCTTTTTTTTGTGCTTATTTCTCTTCTTATTTGTATAATGTTTAATACTAAATGATTTATCTTGTACTTTTTTGAGTTTCATTGTTGTATTTCTTTCATTATCATGATGCGTAGATTTTTACTTCTTTTCCATTTTTGTTTTCCAATAAAAATTGTACTTACCGAGATATATATTGTACAAACCTTTTAATATCTACTTTTTTAATTATGAAAATTAAGATTTCTGTAAAAAAACTTTATGTTAACATACAGCATATTACAAAATTTCGTCTCATAAGGCATTTCAAATAAAATAAATAAATAAATAAAAATAAATAAAATAATAATATATACATAATAAATAAAAAAGTAATACCCTCACCTAAATGCCTAAATCGTACATGCTGCACCGGCTGAATCTGCAACCTAAAACTGAGAATAGGTGATATACTCTCACAATTTCTAATATGAAACAACACACACTCTTTTCCATATTCTGCTAGTAATAATAATTTTAATGTTTCAGTATAGAATATTACATCTGTATATCTCATCTCCAACCACCCAGATTTACATATACAGAATGCATCTCCTTCTCGTAATCTTTCATACCAGAACATTTTTTAATGACCCGTCTCAACGTAATGCCCTTCTATAAATATAAATAAATCAACTTATCCTTAGTACATATATACACCCCTGTCAAGGTATGCACTGCGTAATAAAAAAATCCTCACGCTTCAATATATTTTTGAGCAACACCATACAACCACACGTCGAAAGCATCGGCCGCGAGCCATGCAAGATAACACATTTTTCAATTAGAAAAAAAACCATACAATTCTCATATCATACTACAACTCACATTAGCATGCTGATAACATAATTCTTAAACCCATTGCATTGGCTTTGTAAACAAATTTATTATTATTTTTTTTATTAGCTGAGTGACCTCTGAGCTCAGATGTTTCTTATCATTCAACCGGATATGAGTCATGGTTCTTATCATTCAACCGTGTATTATACTGGAAACAATTGATATGGAAGTAAGTAATGGTAATCATTCAACTTATATAACTCCAATTTAGCATTGCTCTTAGCATTAATTTTTTCCAGTCCTGTCGGCATTTTTTTAGCAGGAAATTTGGATTAAGCAGGAAATTATGCTACTCAAAGAGTGGATAAGATAAAAACAATTAACTTACATTTGCTTTACCGAAGTTTCGGCAGGGGTAGTTGCATTTTTCAGGAGAACTTTTTTGCACAAAAACAATATAAAAATCAGGTGCAATCTACGTCCTTAGGAGAGAGCAGGACATGAGCAATGAAGATGGGAAATAGTCTCCTCTTCCTCCTCATCCATACAGCTTCTGCAAAAATCATTGGAAAAAACGCCAATTCTTTTGGCGTGCCTGCCAATTAAACAGTGTCCAGTTATAATACCTATTACGGAGCCAAAATCTTTCTCGCTCAAAGAGAGTAGACCTTTTGACCGTCTTGGGTCTATTACTGGCCAGATTTGTCTGGTAACCAGGCACGTAGTGATGTTTGACCATCTACAATTTATTTGTTTTAAGCAGTTTTGATGTTACAATAGTTTGCTTGTAGCGATAGGCATGCCGATTTCTTCCATTTTCGGTAGAATAGGTATTTGGGTTCCTTTTCTGAACGAGGAAAGAGAGACTAAGATTTAGTCTGTCTGAGTAAACACCACCACCCACTCCCTCTTCGGTTTTCGAACCGTCTATATAAAAGTGGGCTGACTCATCTTTTAATAACCTCTCATTCTGCCAATCTGATCTTAATGGGATGGTAACTTGGAAGTTCTTGTCGAAAATTAGCTGGTATGTGGTGTAGTCGGCACGTCCTAATTTAGGTCCGAATTTGTTTTTCATTAGAATGGCTTATCGAATTGCTAGTCCATTGCAAGATGGCTTTGAGACGAATAGCTTTATTCGCGGCCACTTGTTTACTAAAAATATCGAGGGGTATAAGATTAAGTAGTATGATAAGGGCAGCCGAGGTTGTAGAGCAGAGTGCTCCGCTGATATATAAGCTTGCTGACCTTTTAACTTTATTTAATTTGTCACAATAAGCAGTGCACCATACTTTTACCCCATAAGTAAGTATAGGTCTGATAACCGCTGTATACAACCAGTGTGTAATCCGTTGCGAAAAGCCCCTTTTATTCGCAATGGCTTTTTTGCAAGAGAAGAGTGCAACTGTTGCTTTCCTTGCCCTTTCTTGTATATTAGATTTCCAGCTAAGCTTTTTGTCTTGTATGAGACCTAGATATTTGGAGATAAATGAAAGTTCATAGAAGGAAGGACAAAGAAAAACTCCAAAATAAATGAGATTTTTTTTGTTTGTTATTATTTGCTTTTTTGTTTATTTTATTAACAAGTTTTAAAAGCAGTGTTTGTGAGAATACAAAGATATCATCATCGTCTTCTTCATCTCGTGGTAGTTGATTTTCTCTTACTAGAAGAATCAATATGTTGTGGTGGAAGGAACTCAACTCCATCCTTTCCATTTTCCTCATTCCCACCAAATTTTGAATTTCGTCTGTCGTTAGGTTCTTAAACCTTGGACTTAGAAACATTTTAAAGTCCTCAATCTCTATTAGCACTCTCGGACCGACACGTGTATTACACATTTTGGCTTCTATAATGGTTTCAGGTGTTGTCCCCAGGTCCTTCAAAGGAAGAAGCGGTTTTTCACAACTATATTTGTTTATTTTTTATAGAAAAGATTCCTTTTTTTAAATAATTAGATAATGAAAGTTTGACTAGCAAGACTATAATAAAAATTAAAAGAATAATATCCTCCTTTTATACTCATTCTGAAGCTTAGCTTTGAGTAATTATTATTTCTTATTATCATATCAGATATGAGTCATGTTTCTTATCATTCAAGCGGATATGAGTCATGTTTCTTATCAGTCTATCGGATATGAGTCGTGTTTCTCATCATTCAACCGGATATGGGTCATAAATATTTATGTTTAACTTAACCCTAGAATAAAAACTATATATTTTCGTTGAGCGGATATGTCTCATAAATATTTATGTTCAACTTAAAAAGCTTATGGATTTTTCAAGGCTGACCTCAAAGAGTGATTGAAAATGAAGCAATTCGTGTTTCTTATCATTCTAGCTCCAATAAAGAACCTACATTTTTTTCATTATTAATACGCTTGTAAGGTACGGACGTGCTTAGTTTTGGTCCTGAGATTTTGACAAAAAGTGTCAGATTGAAGTGTTTTGGTTTATAGAAAACTTGGCCCAAGTGAAGTGTGCCTTAGTATTGAGTAAAAAGTGTGAGATTGTGTTGCAATACATTAATTTTCATGACTTTATTTGCAAATGAAATTAAAACATAAACAACAAAAAAGAAAATATAATTATTTTTATTTTTTGTATTTCACCAACTTTACGGGATCATTCCAGGTACTCCTCCTTGGTATGGGTGAGTACATCCACTTCATCTCCTGTTATGCATAAAAAGAACGCACAACACTATAACAGCGATTGCAATCTGATCATTTTAATTGTATCTAGGAAAAGATATTTTATTTAATTTTTCGAACTGCTATCCAAGCAAATATTTAAATAAAATGTACCAAAAACATTTACCAAAAACAAATAATAATAAAGTCATACCGAATTTTTGATCTGATTTGACATTTGAGCTATTTGACATTATAAGCTGTCAATTAAGTAAGCTTCCATGCGTGCGAGCTTAACGAGCCAATGAACATTCAAACGTATCCAGGGTCGGCATCGAGTGACAAATAATACTCTTGTGGTAAAATAGCAATTACTTTAGACGTTCTCGAGTCCCTTTTAAAATGGCAAAAGGAGGAGATCCTCCCAAATATCAATGAAGCTACTGACAGGGTGATTAAAAATACGGATGAAAAAGTAGGAATTATTTCGCAAAAAGTAGATAAGCTCGAGAAAATAGTGAAAGCACAAGGTAATATAATTGAAAAACAAGAAGCGATGGGTATTAAACAAGAAAAAAGAATTGCGCAACTTGAGGTAGGACTGAGAAGAAATAATTTAATTATTTTCAAAGTAGGGGAATCCGAAGCAAATTCAGATGAGCTCAAAGTTCTTGTTATCAATATTATCAATAATAGCAACGAAGACTATTACACCTTTAAATTCGCGAATCTATTAAATTATATATTTAATTTAACAATATAATTTAAATAAAAACGTAACGAAGGCAACACGAGCGGTACAATTTAGTTAATGTAAACGAATTAGAAAGTTAGTGGCGTACCATTTATTGATGGCAGTATAAGTTGGGGAATTTAGTATTTCCTAGTGAAGATGACAAGGTCTGTCTTGACTGGGTTAATATCCAGACAATATTTGGTTGCCCCAATTTTTAGTCGACTAAGAGAATTTTGCATTAAGTTTGTTAGAGTTGGAGCATGCTTACCTGATACAACAATGGCAACCTCATGAGCATAAGCTATAACCTTATATACCTCTGCTTCCAGATGTGTATCAGCATTTCGTTTGCTACTGTGTTCCTTAGAAGTGGGGATAAAACTTACTCATTGTGGAGTCTCTCTACTGACATACCTTCTTTCCGAGTAGTTACCCAAGGTTGAGTTGATTACTCTGCTGCCTAGCATGAGACTAATCAGCTCTGTCAGTGAGTCGGATACATTAAGGTTTCTCAGCGCTGTGATTATTGCCGCCTTACTACCGTTGTTGAAAGCACCTTCAATATCAAGAAATGCTACCAGAGTATACTCTTTATGGTGCAATGAATATTCTATGTGTGGAAGCACTGTGAAAGATGTGGAAAGATTGATCAGACTACACAATTAAACTTCAGCAAACTTCAATTTATTTAAATATTAGCAACTTCTTTAGTACAAACAAACTATACAGATTAAAGATTAAATTACGAGAGTGGTGTGCCACTCAACAAGATCGAAATCCAACTGACTACTCTACAAACGAGAGTACTATACATAGGTAGATATGTATAATTATTTGCAATGATCAGCTGACCAGTAACGTGCAGCATTGCCAGAAGAAAACCTGCTACACGATTCCCCCCTCAGTGACAACGATATTTATTAACGTATGATTTCATCTAGTATTTCAATCTAAAGCGCACGTGCCGTCCAGATTTAGAAATATAGTCCGGCTTAGGATTAACAACCGGAGTTTTCACATCCTTCTCAAGAGGGTGGCCAACATCTTGCGTTACTTTAATTATGAATGGCCGGCTTCAACCGATCAATAGAAATATTTTTCTGCTCGCCCTTTGTAGTGAGAACTGTAAAGAATTTAGAAAATCTATTTAGTACTTTAAAAGGTCCATCATATGCAGGTTGTAACGGTCTTCGAACTGCATCTCTTCGCACGAATACATGTGATACAGAGTTCAAATCTTTATGAACGAAAATCTTCAAAGAATTTGAGTGAGGAGATGTTGGAACTGGCGACAATTTGTTCATCCACGATCGCAGTTGATTTACAAAACCTTCACTCAACGTCTTACTTGATGTACCCTCTTCCAAAAATTCTCCTGGTAAGCGAAGCGTTGTGCCGTATACTAATTCAGCTGATGTGGCACTAATGTCATCCTTGAGACAACATCTTAACCCGAGGAGAATTTTTGGAAGCACTTCTGTCCAACGCTCCGTTTGATGACATTTAATTGCACTCTTCATAGTTCGATGCCAGCGTTCCACCAATCCATTTGCTCCTGGATGATATGGTGTTGTCCTGATCCGAACAACTCCAAGTAGCTTGGTAAGCTCCCGAAAGAGTGCTGACTCAAACTGGCGACCCTGATCGGTTGTTATATACGTCGGCACACCGAAGCGTGCGATCCATCCGTCGTACAAGGTTCGAGCCACAGTTTCTGCAGTGATATCTTCCATTGGGAAAGCTTCGGGCCACCTCGTGAACCGATCAACACATGTTAAGCAGTACTTTTTGTTTTGTGATGACGGCAGCGGTCCAACAATGTCGACGTTCACGTGCGAAAATCTTCCATCGGGCAGTTTGAATGAGGCCAGAACGGATCTGTTATGGCGTTGCGTCTTAGCTCGTTGACAAGATACGCATTCCTTAACCCACTTACCGCAGTCCTTTTTAAGATTTGGCCATACATACCGTTCTGCTACCATCTTTGTTGTCGCCTTAATTCCTGAATGGCAAAGGTTGTGTATGGTATCGAATGTTATTCTTCGCAGATGTTTGGTGATGTATGGTCGAACTCGTCCAGTCGATGTGTCACAAAGCAAGTTATGCGAAGATGTTGGTGAAACTGGAAAACTTTGTAGCCGTAGCGATGATGTTGAGTTATTGAGGTATTGTTGCAGTTCTTGGGCAAGTTGTTGAGCTGCTGCTAGAGTTTCATAGTTGAGTCCTTTTTCCACTACCTCGATTCGAGATAATGTATCCGCTACAATGTTGTCCTTACCACCAATGTGACGAATGTCTGTAGTAAAGTGACTAATGAAATCAGTGTAGCGCTCTTGACGAGGGGAAGCTTTGTCGGGTTTCTGACGAAACACAAAGGTCAGCGGCTTATGGTCGGTGAAAATTACAAATGTACGCCCTTCAAGCATATACCTGAAGTATTTCACAGCCGAATGTGCAGCCAGCAGCTCCCTGTCGTAGGCAGAATACTTTTTTTGTGCTTTGTTAAGCTTTCTAGAAAAAAAAAACTTAGCGGTTGTGTGATACCGTGCCTAGTTTGATGCAAAACAGCACCGATGGCGAAGTGAGATGCGTCAACATACAACGAGAATTGAGCATTAAGCGACGGATGAGCCAACAATGTTGCATCAGCAAGATTTGTTTTGCAGCTTTCGAAAACAGCTTTGCTTTCTTCCGTCCATTGGATAAGCGATTTGCCGTTGCGCTTATTACCTTTGATAAGTGCTTGAAGTTTCAATTGTTTCTCGGCGGCGTGAGGCAGGAATCTTCTGTTAAAATTAATTGTAGCAATAAATCTTCTTAAGCCGTTTACCTGAGTTGGCAGTTTGTAGTCCAAAATTGATTGAAATTTTTCATTAAGCGGCTTGATTCCATTGGAGTTAATGAGATGGCCTAAAAACTTCACTTCTTGTTTACCGAACTGGCATTTTGAAACGTTGACTACGAGATGGAACTTTCTAAGTCGTTCAAACACTAGACGTAGATGTTCGGTGTGCTGATCCATATTATTTGATGCTATACATATATCATCGATGTAAGGAAAAACGAAATCAAGATCTCGCAGGGCTTCGTCAATTATTCGCTGAAATGTCTGAGCGGCATTCTTCAAACCACCAAACATAACCAAGCACTCAAACAATCCAAACGGTGTGGATATGGCAGTCTTCGGGATGTCTGACTCCTCAATAGGGATCTGATTGTATGTCCTGAACAAGTCGATGACCGAAAACACTTGTTTTCCTTCCATGAAATGTGTACAGTCCTGCAAAATTCGAAGAGGATATCTGTCTGGCTCGGTTGCAGCATTAAGGCTACGATAATCGCCACAAACGCGCCATGATCCATCAGATTTTTTTACCATTTGTAGAGGACTCGACCAGGGGCTTTTGGAGGGGCGGCACCTTCCCTGTTCCATCATGAATTTGAACTCTTTCTTAGCTGCGGCCAGCTTGTCTGGTGGTAGACGACGAGGGCGTGAGTGAACAGGTGGGCCTTTAGTGGTAATGTGATGAGTGACACTGGAACTGACGGGAGATTTTATGACAGAAGGAGAAAAAACATCAGAAAATTCTTTAATAAGTGCACTAAAAGGTGATGTATTTTCTATTAAGGTCACCTGAGAAGAAAATGAACTTTTAATACTTGCACTTATTTCTAGATGCGTTGTTTTATCTATCAATTTTTTCCTCTTGAGATCCACTAGAAGTACGTGTTGCTGGAAAAAGTCTGCTCCAATAATTCGTTTGGATACTTCGGCTATAATAAATTTCCATTGGAAGCTGCGCCGCAGGCCGAGTGTTACTACCAAATTTTTTGTACCGTATGTTAAAATTTTTGTGCCGTTTGCGGCAAATAAACTGAAATTACAGGGGGCTTGTCTTTATTTGCGTAACGGGGGAACGACAGAGATATCAGCTCCAGTATCAATCATAAACTAATAATGTAAAGACTGGAAACCTCTGCTTTCATTTGACATTTGCCTACAAGCTGAAACACGCACACAAGTAACATTTCTGTTCCTCTTCCAATAGACACATTGATAGAAACGCACACAATAATCTTTTCTGTTCCTCTTCCTATAGACACATAGACAACACAGCCCTAGTAATTTGTTTTTGTTTTGCTTTTCGATTTCCCATCTATTCATGGATAGAGTTTCAAAGCTACAAATACAACAATGTAAACAAATGGGTTTTGAGGGGTGAAACGTACGAAGGTTTCCGATCTTAGTATGGCTTATTTGTGGTATCAATTAAGAAGTTGTATTTGGTATGTGGATCAAAAACGAATAGGCGACGTGTACTAACAATTTGCCCATCTGTTGTCGCCTGTGTTTGAATAGATGGACTTATTAGTTTTCCGATGAATTTATGTGTTTGTTGAATTTGCATGGATGTGTGCAATTTTTGGCTTTTTTGCCATATCGCCTGTGATACCAACAGAAATCACATCGCGAAGGTGGACGATTGCGTGAGCGAGATCGATATTGTTGTCTTCTGTTGCTGTTTCTTCCTCTCATGCTTGCTCTAATCTCCGCCATTTCATTTACAATAGCGTCTATTTTTTCCATGAGACTTGATGAAGGAGAATTGTAAGAGGTTTTATCTGATGTTGTTGACGTTGTAGCATTGGTGGAATGTGAGGTGATTGCTGAAACGGTATTGCCTTGACTTGCTTCCACTACTTTGTCGGCAAGAACAGCTAATTGAGAAAGCTTATCGCTACTTACGGTTAAAATACCTCTCGTCGCCGATGGCAAATGCTGCATCCACAATGCTTTAAGAATTTCGTCATTTATTTTGTTTCCAGCTAGATCTCGCATTTCATGCAAGAGCTGGGATGGCCTCTTATCGTCCAAATCGATTTCTTGGAGTAGTTTTTTGATTCTTTTTTCCTCTGAATCCGTGAATCTTTCGATAAGCCTCGCTTTTAAGGTGTCAAACATTTGTTCGGTGGTGGTTGCAGAATGATATCGCTGACTTCAGCAAGTATACTACTTTATATAGCTGCGACCACCGTATGATACTTAGTAGTGTCAGCTGTTATACCTGATGTGAAGAATTGAGATTCAATTTGGGAAAACCACAAGTCGGGTCTTGTGCGCCAGAATGGCGGGATCCTAACTGAAACTTTATGGATTTCGGTTGCTAGAGGCATACCATCGTTTCCTGACCACGTGGTATATGTAGGTGCAACCAGTGAGGCAGTAGCTGGTATATTTTGTACAGTTGTAACCTGCGCTGTTGGTTGAGTCATGGTTCGAAGGCTCTGTTCTCAGGGTCACCACTTTGTGGAAGCACTGTGAAAGATGTGGAAAGATTGATCAGACTACACAATTAAACTTCAGAAAACTTCAATTTATTTAAATATTAGCAACTTCTTTAGTACAAACAAACTATACAGATTAAAGATTAAATTACGAGAGTGGTGTGCCACTCAACAAGATCGAAATCCAACTGACTACTCTACAAACGCGAGTACTATACATAGGTAGCTATGTATAATTATTTGCAATGATCAGCTGACCAGTAACGTGCAGCATTGCCAGAAGAAAACCTGCTACATATGTTTTGCACAAGCGTGTGCAAGGCGATCTCAACCGATTTTCCCTTACAGTATGAGTGTTGAGGAGTAGAAACGAGATTGGGGTTGATTGTACTGCGTAAATGGATTTCTATCAGTCTTTCTAGAGTTTTTAAAAGGAACGAAGATAAACTGATTGGTCTGAGGTTCGTCGGACTTACATGGGTGCTTTTGCCCACTTTGGGGATAAAGATGACCTTAACTTCTCTCCACAGTAAGGGGATACCCGTGAGGTCAAAGCACCCATTTAGAATAACCTCCAGGATGGGTATAACTATATCTGAGGTGATCTGGAGTTCCCCAAGTATTATGCCGTCTGGCCCTGCTGATTTATATGGGTCAAAGCTATTGATTGCCCAAAGTAGCTTTTCCCTTGTAATAAGACCAAGACTATTATTATTTTTGTAGCCTGCCCGTGGTTTTTCAGTGCTACATGTGTTTTGTGAGCTACCAGGGAAGTGAGTGTCTAGTAGCAAGGATAGAGACTCTTCGCATGAGTTGGTCTATGCACCGTTAGATGTTTTCAAAAGCTAGGTATCGGGGGATTTTTTTTAATCTTGAAGCTTCAGAAATATCATATGTTTTCACAGAAGTTTTCTTATTCTTCCTCAACTGTCTTTTGCAGATTTTAAGGGACTCTATACGCGTCCCAATCTGAGTGTTCTCTAGATTGTTTAGCACTGTTGAAAAGTGTTCTACAATTTTTCCTGAGCGGTGCTAGCCCCGAATTGCACCAACGGTGTTTTTGTTTCCCTCTTAACTGAATAAGAGAACAGGAAATGTCCATTGATTTGTTAAGGGAAGGCTTAAGATGTTGATTGAGCTTCCTGTGATTTTTGGGTATATAAAAAGGGAGGGATTCATTAGTTTTCCTAATGTTTCCCTATATAATATTTGGTCAGTTTTCCGACGATTTCAAAAACTAGTTGCAGAACTGGATGGATATGATCAGAGATCGAATGTTTCCTTGACACTTCCCAGTTCAAATTTTTGTATGCTTACTACTAGGTTAGTACTGAGTATAAAATCAAAAAGTGACTCACCTCTTTCATTTATGTCGGTACTTCCCCAAACGGTGTGGTGGGCGTTTACATCGCAACCAATAATCAGACATATTTTCTGCCGTTCAGCCATAGAGATAAACTCCCTGAGCTCTTCGCCAAGAAGTGGACCAAGGTGGTCATAACCAAGATATGCAGAGGGTATCCAGTAAACATCATTTCTGGTTTGCACCTTTGCAACTGTCAGACCCCTATCGGTGAAATCAGGAAGTAAATATGCAATAATACTTCTTTTTACCAATATGCAGGCTCTGGGGTCACCTTTATCCATTGCATGCAGCAGGTAGTATATTGCAGTCCTGAGTCCTTGAATTCTGGAACTAACGATCCTGGGTTCTTGGATCAGGACGACATCTTCCCCTTTGTTGTGCAGCCGGAGAAGAAGTGAGGCCGAAGCCAGTTTTGAGTGTTGGGTGTTAATCTGAACTAACTGCACCATCTTGGTGACAGTCAGCCGGACCAGCACCCACTACTGTTCTGTCGGGGTCTTCATCAGACTCTGAGCCCGAGCGTAGCAGCTCTTCTTCATCGGCGAGAGTTTCGTGTAATGAGTCGACTACATCCATTTAGGATGTACATTAAATAAAATTTTAAATTTATGCACTTCAAAATGAAGTTTAGTCTTAAGAGCATCCAAACGATCAATATTCATTGAACAATGACTTGCTCAATGAAAATTGACAATAAACATTTATCGAGTGTATGGCTCCTTATGCCTCCAATAGCAAGACTTGACAGTCCATTTCACAACTCAACTAACGTTTGAGCGTTTCTGAAATGCACCAAATGCTCTCCAATTATAAACGATTGAAAAGACGATAGTGGTTGAGTCACGAGAAGCAAATGAAAGACAATGTCGTCGACGACCCTCGTGTTGGCGATGATGGTTTTCAAAATTACGGAATGACCCTCCAGTGTGTATCGCTTTGACGCGTGCTGCTCGGTTTGGAGAACTTTGATATCTTCCAAGTCTAGAGAATAGCCGGTTTCAATTATATGGCTCGCTAATACAGTTTTACCAGGGTTATTGGATTTTATGTCCGATTTGTGGTTAGACATGCGGTGCAACCGCATGAGTAAATAGACGTGTTTGATAGTACCGTCCGGCAAATTAGCTTTATTTAATTAAACGAATATTGTATCAATATCTATAAAAGTCCAAGTGTAAAGCAAAAGGAGATTACTGTGCATTGAAATTATGAACTGTCTTGATATCGAAGTGCGCTTAATAACAAAATAAAATTATTAATTAAATTTTTTTGTCTGAGTGTTACGCGCTGTTTTTTATATTTTATATCAGAGAGCTCGATTTTCCGTTTCGTTCTGTCTCTCCTCTCGTTTAAATAATGGCTGGTAGAACTCGCTCTGAAAAAGAAAACACAAAGTCGGGTACCCTGCAACCTCTAAAACACTAGAGAGTAAAAAGACCGCTACACCGATAATAAAAACATCCTCCCCCGCAATAGTAAAACGAAATCTATCAACTCCAATTTTACCTCCAAAATCAACCGCCACCATCGAATCACAATCTAACACTCCGATCACTGGGGGTGGCCGTGGCGCGATAGTTGTGTGCTCGCCTGTCAACCTCGTGGTTGCAGGTTCGATTCCTGCCGTTGTCTATGTCTTCTTATATTCCTCTCAAATATCGCGCCACACATCTTTCCTATCCTTCTTTCTCTTCTTCTACCAGATGCCCGCGATGTGTTAAGAAAAAACATATAAACGGTATTCATAATCCTTTGAGCGCGTGCAAAGTTATAAAAAAAAACTAACACTCCGACCTCTTCTGCCAGCATTACAGCTGTTGATGCAATCAATACCACACCACACTCTCCAAAGAGAGATATTTTGCGACACCTACATTCGCAATCTCCCGATCTGAGATGGAGACCCTGATAAAAGACCAATCAGCTGATATCGTCAATTAATTATCAAAAGCGATTAATGATCTCCGTTCGGATTACAGGAATAAGTATGCAAGGAAAAGGAGCACACACGGTCTACTTGCATGCGAGCCTAACACCTAAAAACCGATTTTTATTCCAACAAGCAATGCGCCTCAAAGACAGTGGTGCTCTTACTAGAGATTATACACGCTCCGGTTCAGTTTATATTAAAGAGAGCGAAGATGGGGAGACAATACACATACACAACGATACAACATTGAATGCATTGCACTCCGCTGCTGCTGATAGTGCTGCGTCATTCAACCAAGAAGAAGAAGACTACAGAAGAACACACCAACTACAATCAACATGTTCCAAAAAATTTTGTATGAATTATTATCTTTACTTATATTACCACTGTCATTATTTTTTATTTTTACTCTTACTTCTTTTCCTCTCAATATTTTCTCTTTTATTTCTTATGTTCACCTATTCTTATTTCTTATAACTATCCTATCCAAACTGTATGTAACGGGTGATTTTTTTGCTACTTGGTTTTTGACGTTTATATTTTTGACAGACCACACATGACAAATTCCACGAACATTTGACATTTCGATTCAGTATTGTTTGCCATTTCATCATGAATAGACTTACGCCTGAACAACGTTTGCAAATTATTGAAATTTATTATCAAAATTCGTGCTCTGTGAAAAATGTGTTTCGCAAGCTACGTCCGTTTTATGGTTGCTCATTGCTCATGCTCATTTTTGGCTAAATGGATACGTGAATAAGCAGAATTGCCGTATTTGGAGTGAAGAGCAGCCAGAGGCAATTCAGCAGCTACCAATGCATCCCGAAAAATGCACTGTTTGGTGCGGTTTATGGGCAGGCGGCATCATTGGGCCGTACTTCTTCAAGGGCGATGAAGGCCGCAGGGTTACGGTCAATGGAGAAAGGTACCGTTCGATGATAACAGATTTTTTTTGCCGAAAATGCAAGAATTGAACTCGGTCGACATGTGCTTCCAACATGACGGTGCCACACTGCACGCGAAACCATGCATCAATTGAGAGGCGAATTTGGCGAGCAGTTGATCTCACGTTTTGGCGCAGTCAATTGGCCACCAAGATCATGTGATTTGACCCCGTTAGACTATTTTTTGTGGGGCTATGTTAAATCTATTGTCTATGGGGACAAGCCAAACACGATTGCTGCCTTGGAAGCCAACATTGAACGCGTCATTGGTAAGATTCCGGCCGAAATGTGTGAAAAAGTTTGCCAACATTGGACCTTCAGAATGGACCACCTGAAGCGTAGCCGCGGGCAACATTTAAGTGAAATTATTTTTAAAAAGTAAATGGCAGAAATTGATTTATCGATCCAAATAAAAATTTCATTCACTTTTCACAAGTTTCTGTGTTTTTTTGAATTTTCAAAAACCAAGCTCTTAAAAAATCACCGTTTATATATATTATGTAAAAGTTATTGCTTTGATCCCCTCCGTTTTGTGTGTATGTTGATTCGATCTCGCTCAATAATCACTTGTTTCAGAGTTGAGTGAACATATGGTGGGTTCCATAGGAAACACCAGTGTTGTTATATTGCGAACTATGGTAAAAGTTCTTAGCAATCGGCGTGACGGTTTTAAAATTGTTCATATCAATGCTCAGAGTTTATTGATGAAGATCGATGAATTCAGATATCTTTTTGAAGTTTCAAAAATCCTCCTCTCTCCTTTTATAAAAATCATATCAATTGAATTGTTTAAATTGTTATTAAATTGTATATACTCATAGGCTTTCAATATATTATGGTATAAGATATCTTTTATCTTACTGTGTAAGTAATATTTTGAAATAAAAAAATACTAAAAAATACTAAAAATACATGCGTTGACGGAGGAACTGTTTTGTTGTGCCAATAAAGCATTGATTGCAATGATCGTCAGGTTTGCTTTAACAATTGATTTTATATATCACATCATTGGTTTTGTCTTTATCTGGCTTAACTTAACGCTTGTTGAAAAGGCGACTGTTTTGTTAGATTTATAAGCTAAAAGAACATCGACGACAATCTTAATGAAGTTAGTTAAACCAAGTACATACACAACACTCAGCTTTTTGCTTCTGTGGAGCTTTGATTTTTTGTTTTTGTATGAGACCGCGTATAGCCGAGGAAGGTAACACATTGTATCTTAGCATGATTTTTAGGTGATTTTTATTTCGTTGTTGTTATGAAATTTATAATCCCTCAGCGTGAATAATTTGCCAATAATATTTGAAGCCGTCTGGATTATGATTGCTTGGCTTTGACTTGGCTTTTCACATCAAGAAATGCTATTTCATAGTTCGTTTCCATTCCAATTGTGAATTGGATCTTTTGATGGAATCCGTTTAGAGATCTAAGAGCATCTTCGATTTTGCCCTTGTTTACGATGACAAAACTGTCATCCACATATTTTGCAATAAGCCTGGGTTTTTCTTCCATTTTTTCCAGACATTCATCAAGCAAATAATCAAAGACCAAGTTTGCGATAGTCGGCGACAATGGATTATCCATAGGCATTCCAAATACTGCTTGTATATGTCATCCTTATATTGTAAATAGTTCTCTTTTCAGCAAAAATCGAGAATTTTCAGGAATTTGTCCTGGTTGAACACTGTGCTTTCACTTATAACAAACCATCTTTTTTTTAACTATAGTTGCAAAGTATGGGAATGTTGGTAAAAAGTGAGACAACATCATATGAAACCAAAACATCATTCTTTTGAAATTAAACAATTTTTTCAGATGAATTTTTTACCGAGTAGCTTGATTTTGTTGTCGCGTACTGTAATACTTTCCCTACAAATTTCTAAAGTTCATAGCATGTCAATTTGTGTTGTATGTAAATAAATAGTGTTATAATATGCAAAAGTAAGTTACTCTGTAAGTAAACATCAACTAATAAACCTCGTCAACTAAATTGCTACCATGTTCTCTTTTTATACACTTTACTGGGGACGAGGAAAAATTTCGAACAACAAAATAAAAACGAAAAAGTTAAAAATTTAAGTTTTTTAATTAACTTATGGACACATTAAATTTAGTAGAAAAATAATGGCAAAAAAACACTTAGAACACGCTTAGAACACCTGGGGCTTATTTCATATACATTGACAGGCGCGACAGGTGACTATTTGTCAAGGACAACTTGACAATTGTCTAAATTCTGTCCCATAAACAAATCGACAATTATTTTGCATTTTCGGGGAATTTGCGACAGTTGTCAAGATTTTGGATATTTTTGAAAATTGTCACAAATTTCCCGACAAATTTGTGGTGACAATTTTTTTATGGAACAGCAAAAAATGTAAATTACAATTGTGTCAATATGTAAGCGACAATTGTGACAAGCAAATGAGTCTCGGTCGTGGAGTGACAATTTCGGTAAGAAATTTCTAATATTGATGAAATTGATGAAATATTTGATGTGCCATTTTAGCGAAGTACGCTATCCTCGAATTTTTAAAGAAAGAATTAAAATCATTTTGCTGCATTAAGTGATTCTTAATTTAATGAAAAATTTCGCGTCTGCAAAAGTACAGCGGTTGACAGCTCCAGCATCCCACAAAAATAAATCGTCCTCTTGATACTAAAGTGCCCTACACACGATCAATATATCTTGTCAATTTCCATTGAAGGCATTTTATGTCAATAAACATTGAAGAAAAATCGCCACCACACGTATCAAGCAAAATTGACAGTTTTTTGACATTTCGCGATCCTCAACATTGATAGTTACATTCTTCCGAAAAAATGTGGACGAAAATTTATTAATTGAATTAGCTGCAAACAACTATTAGGTGAAGCAACCGTTACTCTTTATAAAAAAGTCAGTAATTTTTAATTGTTTTGTTTTATTTTTTTTTTTTTTGATACCAAGAAACTGCAACGCTGACATAAAAATTGAAGGTACCACCACACGATCAAAAAATTGTCAATAAATATTAGGCGCGTTTTATTATGCTCAATGACCCATATAGTTCACAACCTCCTAAGAGAAGAAAGATATAGGAATGTGCTTATAAAACAAACACTCAGATGTTAGGTATTTTTTTTTAATTTTGCACCCACTCAAGGGATTATAAATACCCTTTTTATGTTTTAAACACAGCGCGGGCATCCCGTGAAAGAATAGAAAGAAGGATAGGAAAGATGTGTTGCGCGATGTTCTGAGACTAGGGCTGGTTGTTGTCTTAGATTTATCTCCATGGATGGCGGCTGAACTAATGCGGAAAGGATTACCGTGTCTTATTTATTTATGTCTCTTATAATTCGCATTATTTTACTTATTTTGTTGTCATGTTTATGGGTATACTAGGTTACTCAATCACATGTTGTTAGTGTTATGCCTGAAGAGCATGTAATGAGTAAACCAGCAACTCATTTTATGACAATTTTTAGAATGTTTTTTTTATGGAATATAAGAAGACATAGACAACGGCATGAATCGAACCTGCAACCACGAGGTTGACAGGCGATCACACAACTATCGCCCCACGGCCACCCCCAAAAAGAAAAACGACTTGATATATATTTTGTTTTGTAGCAAACATGTTTTATTGAGCAAAACGGAAAAATAAAAATCATTGTTTAATGAATTTGAATGCCCAACAACAACTTGAGTGTGCTACCACCAAGTTTTTTCTCAATTATTTTTGGCTGGAATTATAGCTATTTCACAACTTGCCAAGGTCGATCCTCAGATTCCTTAGATCTAGTGGTGCTGGTCTACTTTTTAATTTTAATTGAAAAACTTCTTGTGCCTTCATCGTGTATTGAATCATGCCCAGCCGCTTAATAGCCAACGCACTTCGGATCACACCACCGAGCCCACATGATCAGATCCAACCTAATGCAGGTTTTTTCTGTTTATCAATTGCATTGAAGCGACTAGCGCTTTTATTAGCCACGCAATTTTGTTGTTGTTCATTCGGGTTCTTTATTTTCTCCTAATAATTGAGAAAAAACTTGGTGGTAGCGCACTCAAGTTGTTGTTGGGCATTCGAAGTCATTAAATGATACGAAAAAGTGCCTTAAAAGCAAGTATGTAATCATAAAAAAACTGAATATAAAAATCATTATTGTTTTGATTGTGAACAAGTAAACAAAGAAATATTTTATATTAAATTCAATTAGAAAATAATATATTGTACAGGATCTTCTCAGCTTTGGATTATCAAGATATTTGGTAACATATCGAATAAAAGTAAGAAAAAAACAGTCCAGTTTTGCCGAGAAATTTTTACACGCCACGAACACGAAACTTGCTCCTGTCAAAATTAATTTGCATGGCGATAATTGCCAGAACCCACACCGAATCGGTGCGATTTATTCTCATATAAGCCCGATAACTGACTGGATATACACTGATCTCTATACAACAATAGATAACGCATTCATACAAGAAAGATAAAGCAATTTGAAGACTGTAGTATTTTTTATCTGTATAAAACAATAATATACAAAAATATTTCTTACTTTGTTTGTACAGGACATATGTCAACTTTTTTTTACTCAGATAGACGTCAATGATAGTACCAGCGCGCATTATCTCATCTTTAAATTGCCTAAAAAACTATTATAGAGAACACACTACCTACTGTGTTATAGAGATGTGGGTATATTATCCGCATAAGTGTTTTACTGCGTATTTGAATGAAATTGCGTAAACCGTGTAATATTAGTCTTCGAATGGTGGTGGCGGGGGTAAATGAAAATTATTGCGAGTTATCGCTCTTTCTTCGTTATGCTCTTTGCCTTAATGTATGAGTAAAGAATAAGGAGTGCGGAGAGATGATTCTGTTTTACTTGAACAAAAGTAAGTTTTACTTTCCATTTCAATTGCTAAATAAAGAATTTGATGGAATGCGATTTGTATTGAGTTTGTTTTCGATATGTTATTGGATTGTATTCTTGTTAAAATACTTTGTTTATGTTAAAATACTAGTTGTCAAAGTAAATTCATTCAATTGTACTGGTTGATCTACAGAAAAATACGGATCTGCAAAATTGATTCAGAATATAAAACTTAAGGACTTAACTTTGCAAAATTGATAGGGGTATTCACGATCCGATCCACGCACACAAGAATCTTTTCTGTTCCTCTTCCTATAGACCCATAGACAACACAGCCCTAGTAATTTGTTTTTGTTTTGCTTTTCGATTTCCCATTTATTCATGGATAGAGTTTCAAAGCTACAAATACAACAATGTTAACAAATGGGTTTTGGGGGGTGAAACGTACGAAGGTTTCCAATCTTTATTATGGATTATTTGTGGTCTGGTATCTGGTCTTATATCATTGTAAAAGTGTTAAACAATAGCATTTCTTTGCAGTACAACAACAAAATATAATGAATGTCAAAGTCTTACACTTTTACAATACCCGAACCCTAGTGTAATAGAAAAATACAAGAGTGTAAAATTTTTTTAACAAACTTAAGATATTTCAATACAAATGTGAAGCAACATTTGCTTCAGTGTTGCTACAGATTAGTAAAGGTGTGTTCACAGTCTGTTGTAAAAAAATAAAATTTTACAAGACTTGTTACACCAGATCGTGAATACCCCTGAAATCTTTTACCAATATGCAACCACATCAAAATTGCACTAGTGCAGACGCAGACTTAAATAAAAAATTATAAGTAAATGTTTGGTAATTTGGCGACACCGTGCTTGGCAATTCAAAACTGAAGTACCAACTTGTCCAAGTTAAAATGCTAACCGTGGTGGTGTCCCATGTAATTAAATTCAGCGTCAGGAAAATTGAACTGGATAAATATATAGATCTTGTAGTGTTGTTGTAATGCATGCAAAGCTCTGATCTATAGACCTATATATAATAATATCGTGCATAATAAAACGCGGCTATTGACGACATTGAAGGAAACCAAATCGATTTTGATTCCCTTCAATGTCTTCAATGTTCATTGACAATTACATTTAAGAGCATACATACGATCAATCTTAGTAGTTAGAATATGAGACTTAAGCAATAATTGAGTGCTCTCCAGTGTAAAATGTTTGCTCCTTCCACCAAAGTTGCTCCTCGAGGAGGAGAGCCAGTGGTCGGGGGAGCCTGTTGTAGCATGAGTTTAGTGTAAAATTGGGTGCTCGTAGTAACAAAATTGGTCCTGGTGAAAAGGGGTCAGTTTTGATGTAGGAGACTGATTAATATGCATTGTGCGTCTTGATTGTGCGTCGTGTGTGTGGAAAAAAGGTGGATGAAATGGGTATAGGATCTTGATTACAATGCATTATGTGTCGTGTGGAAAAGAGTCAGTGTTGGTGTAGGATCTTGATTAGAATGCATTGTGGTCTTGTGCATGGTAAAAAAATGGTGAATGAAATGTAAAGGAAATTGTGGCAAGAAAATTGTACCTGATAAATCGACGGAAAATGTCAGGAGAATGTGTTGTGAGAAAAAGCTGTTGTAAGAATTCACCTTTTGGGCGTAGAAATAGAAATGCGAAAATTTTATGTTTTATAATTACAACAACTATACAAAGAGTAATTTATCCTACTTGAGGAATAGAGCAATTTTTGAATAATTTTGGTGGTTAAAAATTATAATATTCGGGGTGAATCTAGTTCTTGTGACTGTACGTAGTAGGTATAGATGGTTTGCAGGTAGTTTTAAAGTGGGTATGTTGATATGGTTTTTGAATAATATAGTGCAGTATGTATGTTCATTGACTTCCAGATGCGTTTGTTGGCTGCCGGGCGGAAATGTAGACGAAATAATTTATGAATATTAAGGAAACAAATATTGTATGTGTGTTTTATAATAATTGAGACTTATTAATCCATGAATTGTTAGCCTGTGGAAAGCCGAGCCATTTAACATATACATTGTCTCCCTTACTTTTAAGTACTTTTTCAACAAGATAAATATTAGGGTATTTAGTTTTTTGTAACCCGTTTTCATAAAAACCTCCGCTGATAGGTTGAGCCTTAAAATCTTCAAGGAGATATGTTGCTGGATTTGTTAGGTTTGCTTTTCTTATCTTAACCATTTCCGTTGTCCAATAAGGACAACTCGAAAACGTTTTTGAACTTGCTTATTCTAACAGTGTCGTCAACTTGTGATTTACCACGGAGAGCGATTTTAATTCTATTATACGCTGTAGATAAGATTTTTTTAGAGTTTTCCTGATTCACATCGATTGGGCACATTTTTATAGTTCTATGCATAGAGTGATTGTATTCATCAACCAAATCATCAATAATGGATATCCATTTGTACTTACCATTAAAACTGAATTCCTTCCACATTTTCTCCTTAAGTGTGCGATTAAAACGTCCAACAATTGATGCCTTGCGTGAGCTGAATATAGAGTAATGATTTATATTGTATAATTTCATTAAATCATGAAAGATCTTATTTAAAAATTCTTTTCCATAATCTGTATGTAGGTTTTTAGGATGTCGCGATGATTTGCAGAAAATCAATTTCAATACTTCTGCAATAGATGAAGCAGTCTTATTTTTTAAAATTATTGCCCATGCATATTTCGAGAATGTGTCAATGACCGTCATTAAGTATTTGTAGCCATTATTTTCTCTGTGGTAGGGTAATCATTTAAACCAAATCAGCATGCCACAGATCACCAATCCCTTTGATAACAACAACCTTAAAAATGCAGTAAAAGAAGCGAAAGCGGTAATCAAAAATTTGAATTCTGTAGATACAAATAAATTAACAACGACTGCTTTACATGTAGCTAGATAAATTATTAAGAAAAAACAAAGCAGTATTAAATTACCCAGAGTAATACCAATTCCAAAAGTTGGAGGACCTTACCATTGCCTCCTATTTTAGCAGGGTCATCTGCTGTAGGTTCTCTAACTGGTGGTGTTGCAGGAATGGTAAAAGCCTTAAGCGAGTCAAAGATCGGAAGAACACAGTTTGAAGAAAATACGCGACATAATAAAAGCTATGGAAACAATAGAACTTAAACAAGGAAAGGGTCTCTATCTAAAACCATATAAAAGTGATTTGATATTATTTTTAAGTTCACAAGAATCAAAAAACTAATAAAAATGCTACACACGGTCCTCCCCCTAATATAAATATATTTAATTTTGGTAAAAAGTATATTCCAAATTTCCGAGGTGTTTTCGTGAAGGACAGATTGCCAAACAAACCCTTTAAAATTGAATGTGGGGTCGTAAATTTAGATAATAATAGCGGGGTCGGTACACATTGAGTAGCGCATAACAAATATAAAAATAATGTTAAATATTTTGATAGTTTTGGAAATTTAAGATCTCCACAGGAAATAGTAAGATACCTACACGCAAATAATATCAATTACAATCATAATTGTTTACAACGTTTTAATACCTTTAATTGCGGTCACTTATGTTTAGAGTTTCTTCTAAATCAAAATAAATAAGATACACACTATAACATCTGTTTCATTTCTTTCACACCGATAATGTCGATAACACTTACGCTGGGCGGAAACAAGTCTACTCTCACCACAGAGTACTTCCCACCAATAGTATTAGACTCAAATTATGTGTGTGGATTAGTGGATTTTCAAACCTACAACTCTATACCTAACGTAAATGTAATGAATAAATTATTTCATTTAGGTAATGATGTAATATTTCTTCCAGTTGGCTCTTACGAAATTGAAACTTTTAAAATTTCTCCAAAGTCCAAATAAATAATTATATTCCAGAACACTTTTTAAAAATTCTCCCAAGTCCAAATAAATAATTATATTCAAGAAGGACTTAAAGAGAAAAATAATACAGCTAGTGAAAAAATTAGAGCAAATAACATCACTTTGAAATGTGAAATATATTGCACTGAAGATGTAGATTCTTCACTTCCTTATTCCATTGGTTCACTGTTAGGGTTCAGCAAGAGAAAACTGATTGCAAAACAAATGCATGAATCAGACTTTTACGTTGATATAAATCGTGTAAATACAGTGAGAGTTGAGTGTAACTTAATCGATGGAACTTTCATAAATAGTCAACCTGCGCATATACTTCATAAATTTTCAATCCAAGTCAGTCCTGGGTATAAAATAATTGAGGTTCCTAAAAATGTTATTTATCTACTAGTGAAGGTGAAGAAGATAAGTTCAATAACAATAACTTTATTATATCAAGATGGAAACCTTATTAATTTTCGAGGTGAAACCTTAATCATCAAAAATGATAATTTATAATACTATTCCCGATTTTACTAATTTCTATAAAAGACTTGGTTTACCGAGCTCTACAATCAATACTTCATTAACTCGTAAAGATAAAGTACAGTCGTTATCAAAAGAAAGCCAATCGTTTTTACTATCATTAAGATTCACATTGAAGTAAAGAAAATAATAATTTCAACCTAACAAAGTAAGATATGCTGAATATTTTTCAAGAACCAACATTTGATGATAGTATTTCAAAATACGATTATCACTCCTATTCGCCGTATTTAAATAACTTTGGTAAAAATGACATCATCCACATCTGCGTGCAACATCAACATCTCAATATATTACCTTCGGAAAGTTTCATTTATGTTGAGGGTATTGTATCAAAAATGATGGATCGGAAGTTTAAAAGACAAACCTTGGAAACAATTGTATAGCATTTTTATTTGATGAAATCCGGTATGAACTGAGTGGTTTTGAAATAGATAGCAATCGTAATGTTGGGATCACAAATTTTATTAAAAATTATGCTTCCTTGAGTCAAAATGAAAGCGTATAATGGAGGATGGTGTTCAAATTCTTCAGTAAATTTAGATGGATTACATTTTAATTTTTGCTTACCTCTTAATAAGCTTTTGGGTTTTGCAGAGGATTTCAAAAAATAATTCCTAACGCTCGACATGATTTAATACTTACGCGTTGTCTTACTGATGAAAATCCACTTATTTGTGATGCAGATGAGCAAGCGAAGATAACATTACTTAGAGTTCAATGGAAAGTACCACATGTTCATCTTATGGACTCTTTGAAATTGAAACTCTTCAAATCTATAAATGATAATGACACTATGAAAATTGCTTTTCGCAATTGGGATTTTACCATTCCTGCACCACCAGCAGTTAGAGAACTTACAGCAGATAATCCTGCTAAAATAGGAAGCAATGGGAAGAATCTGCCAAATTTCGGAATTGGTATTACTATGGGTAATTTAATACTGCTTCGTTTTTTCTTAATAGTTTGTCTAGCTGCATGTAAAGCAGTCGTTGCAAATTTATTTGTATATACAGGATTCAAATTTTTGATTACCGCTTTCGCTTATTTTACTGCATTTTTAAATTAATTAGTGTTCTTAATTCTATGACACTGACGGCTTTTCTTCTTTGTTTTTGATGATATACCCATTCCAAGAGTAGATTTATCATTCATCATGTTAGTAACTAAAAGACTATTTAGTTTTTCTGATAAGGTTGAATCCTTAGCTTTAAACCTCTGCCAGGATATTCCAGCTAAAATTTATATTATTAATTTTATTGTAAGCTATATCGTGTTCACGACAAGGTTCATCTAGTTGATTTATTGCCCGATCTCCTCTAGCAAGACACTCCTTACGTTTAGGTCCGGGGCCGCAAAAGTTATAAGATGGAAGGTGTAACTGTTTTTTAAAGAATTTATTAATCCGTTTCCTCTCGCTGAATTATTAGAACTAACTGATGATCTTCTAAAATCAATCATTATATAACTGTTGCATTAGAGGTAAGGAACGATTATGAAATAATGTTTATAAAACATGGTGAATTATATGGAAATGATTCATTCAACAAAATGAAGTTTATAAGACAGCAAGAATCTATTTGTATCCAAAATTTTTATGGAAATGTAAAACAAAAAAAGAAGCATGGACAATTATTTCCTAATAGTATTTGCGGGATAATTGTAGGCCTGTCTAATTATGGAAAAACTAACGTTAAGTTAAGCATTCTTTTAGATGAGAATGGGCTGAAGTTTGAAAACATTTACATATATTCGAAATCACTACATCAACCCAAATATGCCTACCTAAAAAAACTCATAAAATCAATAAAGGGAATGCAGTATTATGAATGTTTGAATAATTGTGAAGTTATGTTGCCTTCTAAGGCTAAACCAAATTCAGTTTTTATATTTGATGATGTAGCTTGTTGAAAAACAAAATACCATAAGAGACTATTTTTGTATGGGGCGCCATAACGGTGTAGATAGCTTTTACTTATGTCAATCATATACACACATTCCAAAACATTTGATTCGAGATAGCGCTAACTATATAATTTTCTTTAAGCAAGATGATCTTAATTTGAAACATATATATAATGATCATATAAATTCAGATATGTCATTTAAACAATTTAAAGAGCTCTGTTCCCAATACTGGAAAGAATTGTATGGGTTTTTAGTACTTGATTAAGATAGTTGTGTTAGAAATGTTCGCTATAAAAAATCATTTAAAGAAACAGTTGTTTTATAAAGTGTCACAGTCGTTAAACTGCTACGCGTATTAATAGACTTATATCAAAACCGCCCTGTGTTAAACAGCTGTGTATTGAACTGCCCTTTATTGAAATGCCCTGTATTGAACCTATCTGGTTATCTCCTACCTACCTATACCTATATACAACAGACATGAATACTAATATAAATACACTTAAAAGTCTAATAAAGACAAAAAAGGCTTTAAAGAAAAAGTATATGCTCCTAAAGACTGGAAAACTCATTAATGATACGGAAATTGAAAAAAACCTTCAGACCAATTGTTGAATAATGAAACCGTGAAAGATTAGTTAAAGAAAATGAAATCACCCATTGTAAAACGGCCTCTTCAATTTAAAAGTCAAAGAAAAGAAGCAGAAGAAGATGAATATGAAAATATTTCTCCAGAGCGAGATTTACATTTATCATTATTGAATTCAGAGTCGGTCGAATTAGAACCTTCATTTAAAACACCTACAAATAGCTTCAATGAGAGTACTCCGATCAACGGAGCATTAATTTTAAACTCAGATCATGTTAAGATCTTTGGCCCATATTTTGATGCTAAATTGAATACAAATAAGTTAGGGAGATCGAATTTTAAAATTGACGATGACAATAATATTATAATTGATGATGAAATTTTTCATGGAACAGAAGCCCGGCTTCAACTTGTTCTACATAAAAATCCTCGAAAGAGTATTTATAACACTGAAGATTTAAGACAGTATCAGAGAATATTACAAAAAACATGCACTTACTTGAAAAATCATGATATAAATTCACAGGTTAACGGCAATAGAGGACAAAAGTACAAGAAAATCATTAAACCTTTGGTTCAGGATATGTTACAAACTAAAGAAAAGAAAGTGGGAAATGCATACAGAAGTAATTCGGCTGCAATGATTTATTCAGCTAATCCAATCGATTATATGTATTGGGACAATCCAAATGAGCTAGTTGATAGGTTGAGACTTTTAATTGCATCTGAAACATTAGGGCATAACATACATAAAAATGAGATAAATTCGATTGTGGAAGAGTTGCGTGAATAAAATTTAATTTATTAGCAAAATGAGTGTTGACAAGTTAGGAAGAAGCTCCAGCAAATTTCAAAACACAATAGTTGGTCCTCAAGGGCCTCCTGGTGTTGGATTTAAGCAAACTGCGAATGTTGACTTTGATATTGAAGAAAAACGTTTATACAATGTTGGCAGCCCTATACTGCCTAATCAAGCAGTAAATAAATCATACATAGATGATGAATTGAAAAATAAAGACATAATATTAAGAGAATACATTGATCTACAAAATTTTAATACAATCCGCTTGCTGGATGATCTTCGAAAATATTTTCTTCTTGAAATAGGAAAAATTAAAGTGAATCACGAGCAGGAACTAAAATATTTTTGATATAAGAAAACTTAACAAGACAATCTTAAATTCAGTTAATATTTTTAAGTCAGACACGATATAACAACCATGTCCAATATCAACATACCATTAATTTTAAATGAATTTTTGACTTTTTTAAGGATTCATAAAGATAATATGCTTCACGAACATCATGAAGAATTCTTAAGAAATACATCGTTTTTTAGTAATTATAGAAATGTTGATCAAGTTGAATCTAAGTATGGATGTCATTTAATGAAATCATGAAGTCATGATTTAATGAAATTATACAATATAAATCATTACTCTATATTCAGCTCACGCAAGGCATCAATTGTTGGACGTTTTAATCGCACACTTAAAGAGAAAATATGGAAGGAATTCAGTTTTAATGGTAAGTACAAATGGATATCCATTATTGATGATTTGGTGGATGAATACAATCACTCTATGCATAGAACTATAAAAATGTGCCCAATCGATGTGAATCAGGAAAACTCTAAAAAAACCTTATCTACAGCGTATAATAGAATTAAAATCGCTCTCCGTGGTAAATCATAAGTTGACGACAATGTTAGAATAAGCAAGTTCAAAAACGTTTTCGAGTTGCCCTTATTGGACAACGGAAATGGTTAAGATAAGAAAAGCAAACCTAACAAATCCAGCAACATATCTCCTTGAAGATTTTAAGGCTCAACCTATCAGCGGATGTTTTATGAAAAAGAGTTACAAGAAACTAAATACCCTAATATTAATTTCGTTGAAAAAGTACTTAAAAGTAAGGGAGACAATGTATATGTTAACTGGCTCGGCTATTGTAACAATACCATCATAATACTATGTACTATTTATATTAAATGGTAACACTTATTCTATGTACTATGTTATAAGACATACGTATTCATTATCATCCGTCGTAGACTCGTTATTTATCTGGTATCACATGGTGTCAGAAGTTCCGCGTTTTTATCAAAAAGTAATTAATTCGCGATAATGGCTACAAATAATACATATAACACTTACGAATCCGGCATTAATATCAAACCTCCAAAACCATTAGAAGTTAACAGCAAAAATGTTGCTCTATCATGGAAAAAATGGTTCCAACAATATAAATGGTTGGAAACCGCGTCTCAATTAAATAAAAAACCTGCTGAAATACAAGTTGCTACTTTTATGTCTGTCTTATGACCTGACGCTGTAGACATTTATAATTCCTTCACGCTTACTTCAGAAGAAAGCAATAATTTAACAGTTCTAACATCTAAATTCGAAGAACATTTCGCCCCCAAAATAAGTATCACCTTTGAGAGATACGTCTTCAATAAAATGAACCAAAACGAAGAGGAGCCGTTTGATGAATTTTTTACGCGTATAAAAAATTAGGCTAAAAAATGCGAGTTCGGTACGTTGTTAGATAGCTTAATACGTGATAAAATTGTTGTCAGCATCCATAGTGACGTAATTCGAGAAAAAATTATTAGAAAAAGTAGAGGTATCATTAGGTGATACAGTTAAGATTTGTAGGGCAAATGAAATAGCGGCGAGTCAACTCAAAGAATTACATAGAAACGAAGAAACAGTACATGCAGTTACTAAATACAGAAAAAAATACGAGAAAACGAGAAAACCGATAAATAACCACGTCGAAATAAATGAATTCTATTGTCGAAGGTGTGGAACTACTCACTCAAGAAAAAACTGCCCAGCATTCAACAAAATTTGCAACAAGTGTGGAAAAAAGGGCCACCTAGCTACGGTCTGTAAAACAAGAACAAAAAAACGAGACAGAAAAGTGCATGCAATTACAAACGATACAACAAGTGATAGCGAAGACAGTGATAACAATAGTCTACTAATGGAAGAGATAATAATAGAAAACAAAAAAGTAAATGTAAATAGACACGGGTGCCCAGTGCAACGTATTGCCGAAAAAAATTATCGCTACACTTAATAACGTTAAATTAAATCAATCAAGCACAAAAAAGTTCGCAAACGATAAAATCAGTGTTCTCGGTGAAGTATCCCTATGTTGTACAGTGCGAAATATAAAACACATATTGTCATTTAAAGTTGTTGACAAGGCTGTCTGTCCAATTTTTGGTAAAAGTGCATGCGAGAAATTAAAGTTGATATTGCGCGTAGAAGAACTAAAAATTGACGAAAATATGTTCGAAGGCCTAGGCTGCATTAAAAAATTTGTTTACGACATTGATTTAGTCGAAAATACAGTCTTTGAGAATTATGCCCCCCGAAAAATACCACACGCATTACAAGACGATGTTAAGAAAGAGATCGATAGAATGATTCAATTGGGTGTCATTGAGAAAACAGAAGGTGCTACTCCAACAACCTCACCTATAATAATTGTTCGCAAGAAAATAAGAATTTGGCTCGACCCTACCGATGTAAACAAAAATATTTTAAGATTTCATCCTCTTTAATCCATGGATGAGATTGCGGCAAGGGTGCAAAACTCTAAGTTTTTCACAATCTTGGATTGTAAAGATGGTTTTTGGCAAATCAGAGTAACAGATCGAACCAAAGGTTATCTGGCTATGGCTACACCTTGGGGTAGAGTGTCGTTCTTGTGTTCCGTTTGGTCCAGCATCCGCCCCAGAAATCTATCTATGACGGATTTATTGGAAGGCTGTGAAAATACAGAGGTTTCGATGGATGACGTATTAATTCATGCTCCTGATGTCAAATCATTAAATTTGCTTACCGAGAAAGTGCTTAAAAAGCTTGATGAAGCAGGGATCAAATTAAATAAGCAAACATGCATATTTGCTACTGCGAAGGCACTATTCTTAGGACACATTATCACATCGGATGGAATTGCAGCAGATCCCGAAAAGATCGAATCAATAAAAAACTTAAGGCAACCGAGAAATAAAACTGAACTGCAAAGATTGCTTGGTATGGCAACTTACTTAGGTAAGTTCATACATAATTTATCTGAAATTACCAATCCGATGCGACAACTTCTTAAAAAAGACACTCAATGGCAGTGGAGTGCAAAACAAGACGAATCCTTTAATGAGCTTAAGTTGTCTCTGTCAAAAACACCACTATTAAAATATTATGATCCGAATCTTCCAGTAAAGCTTCAAGTAGATGCCAGTCAGTCTAGTGCAGGTGCCGTATTGCTACAAGATAACCAGCCAGTGGCGTATACATCGAAAGCGCTAACAGAAAGACAGAAATTAGCTCCTCAGATCGAAAAAGAAGCGCTTGCTATTAAATTTGCATGTGAAAAGTTCCATGATCTAATATTCGGAAAACCTCTTACCATCGAAAACGACCATAGGCCTCTGGAAACGATTTTCAAGAAGCCTATACACAGCGCTCCTATGCGTTTACAAAAAATCATGCTCCAAGTTCTTCAGGATCAACCAAAGGTGGTTTATTTAAAAGGCAAAGATATACCTGTCGCAGATACACTCAGCCGTGGCTGTCATAACCCAAAAAACAAAGAAAAAGATGACGAGCTAGAAGTGCAGGAAATTCTACAATTAACAGATATACCAAAAAAAACGACTACAAGAAGCTACAAAGAACGACAAAAATTTACAAAATGTTTTACAATACGTTAATTTTAAGTGGCCTGAAACAATTCAACATGTTTCGAATGCGATTAAAAACTATTGGACATTTAGAGAATCGCTCAGCAGCAATGAAGGTCTACTCTTCAAAGGATCCAAGGTCATCGTTCCAGATGACATGAAGAAGGAGATGATGCACAAAGTCCACCAAGGTCATTTTGGCATTGATCGGACACTTAACACTGCACGCGAACAACTTTTTTGGATCAAGATGACGACCGACATCACCAAATGCGTTGAATCCTGCAGTATTTGTCAAAGCCAACAACGCTCTCAACCGAAAGAGCCAATTATCATCAAAAAGATTCCTCAGCTGCCCTGGGAGATAACTGCAGTAGATATATTTTATTTTAAAACTAATGAATATCTTGTCGTTGCAGATAGCTATTCCGGTTACTTTGACTTTGTTAAGTTAAGACAATCATCCAGCGCAGAAGTCATACTTCAACTCAAAAAGATGTTTGCCGTCCATGGTATACCTTTTGTCTTAGAATCGGACAATGGTCCCCAATTTTCCTCCAAAGAATTTCAAGCGTTTGCCAAAAAATGGGACTTTACTGATCAGACCTCAAGCCCGAGGTATCCAAAATCCAACGCTCTTGCCGAGAGGTTCGTCCAGGTGGCAAAATCTTTACTAAAAAAGTGCCACAAAGACCAGTCAGACGTTTATCTTGCGCTACTCAAGTACCGCAACACACCTCGAAGCTACGATTTGTTATCGCCCAATCAACGTTTGATGAGCCGAAGAACTAGAACAACAATACCACCCAGCAAACAATCGCTTAAACCTAAGGTTGTACAAAACGTTCAACACAAACTCATTGAAGCACGGAACAGAAGCAAGTTCTATGCTGATAAAGGAAGTCACCAAAACCAACCCTTGCAACCCGGTGAAAAAATCCGTATTCAACAACCTAATCGAAACTGGATCTCTAGAACTGCTGTAAAACCAGCTAACACACCACGTTCGTATATGGTACAAACGGACGATGGATCAATCTATCGTAGAAACAGCAGTCAATTGCATAAGACCAGAGCAAACATCGTTCCAGAAAAAGATATCATAATCGATCCAACAGCTGATAAGACAACACCAACAACGAGTTCTGCAAGTGAAGCTCCAACGAACACCTTAGAGTCTATGCCTTATGTCACCAGGTCTGGAAGAACAGTAAAACGGTTATAAGATACAATCCATGTAACTCAATTTGATATCTTTTGAACATTTTTTTTATAAAACTTGAATTTTATATTATTTTTTTGTTAAACTTTATATTTTTAACTTTAATTTAGAAAATTTTCGAAGAATATAACGTTTATTTTTGAAATATACAATGAAATTAAAATAAAAAACGTTAAAGAAAAAAATAATAATAAAAAAAAAAAATTATGAAATATGAAATAAATAGTCACAGTACAATAATTTGAAATATTTTATTAGTTATCTACTATCCCATTAGTATTGTAGTTATATTATGCTTTTCAAACTAAAATTATAAAAAGGGAGATGTAACAATACCATCATAATACTATGTACTATTTATATTAAATGGTAACACTTATTCTATGTACTCTGTTATAAGACATACATATTCAATAAAACCAGTTGATTATCATCCGTCGTAGACTCGTCATTTATCTGGTATCACAGCTATCCACAGGCAACAATTCATGGATTAATAAGTCTCAATTATTATAAAACACACATACAATATTTGTTTCCTTTCTATTCACAAATTATTTCGGCTACATTTTCGCCCGGCAGCCAACAAACGCATCTGGAAGCCAATGAACCTACATACTGCACTATACCATTCAAAAACCATATCAACATACCCACTTTAAACTTACCTGCAAACCATCATATACCTACTACGTACACATCCACCACGTCAACCTTCAATCCTAAAAACATAAATAACTCTGTACATCACTAGATATAAAAACAGTCACAAGATCTAGATTCACCCCGAATATTATAATTTTTAACCATCAAAATTATTCAAAAATTGCTCTATTCCTCAAGTAGGATAAATTACTCTCTGTATAGTTGTTGTAATTATAAAACATAAAATTTTCCCATTTCTATTTCTACGCCCAAAAGGTGTATTCTTACAACAGCTTTTTCTCACAACACATTCTCCTGACATTTTCCATCGATTTATCAGGTACAAATTTCTTGCCACAAGATCCTTTACATTTCATTCACCATTTTTTTACCATGCACAAGACCACAATGCATTCTAATCAAGATCCTACACCAACACTCACCCTTTTCCACCAGGAGCAATTTTGTTGCCACAAGTACCTAGCACACGACACATAATGCATTGTAATCAAGATCCTATACCCATTTCATTCACCTTTTTTCCACATACACGACGTACAATGCATACTAATCAGTCTCCTACACCAAAACTGGCCCTTTTTCACTAGGAGCAATTTTGTTACTACGTGCACCCACTTTTACACTTAACTCATTCTACAACAGCCTCCCCCGACCACTGGCTCTCCTCCTCGAGGAGCAATTTTGGTGGAAGAAACAAAAATTTTACACTGGGGAGCACTCAATTATTGCTCAAGTCCGATATTCTAATTACTAATCTTCATTGAACAATGACTTGTGCAATGAAAATTGACAATAAAAATTGATCGTGTGTAGGGCTTTTAAGACTCAACTTTTAAGGGCGTTACACTGTGTTGGAAGTGGAACACAGTATCTTATAGTTGGTGATGGACAAGGTGTTTCTAAAAAAAACTATAATAATACTCTAAAACGGATTGAAAAGAAGGTCAAAATTAAATGTAAGAGAAAAACAGTTATTTTACTTATAAATATATGCAGGTAGGTACATACATAAATACTAGTGTAGATTAATTCAACCTCTCGAGTGCTTTACAAAAAAAAATTGTCAAAATATAACAATGACGAAATTGTCACGACAAATTTGTCATAGTCTGACAGTAACACAAAAAGTTGACATGAAAACTTGTCAGATAAGTGCGACAAATTTGTAGAATTTTCACTTGTCAATGTTTATGAAATAGGCCTCTGTTTATTTTAAATCAAATAGAGGATTCCAATATAAAAGTTTTCCTTTTCATTTTAACGAAAATAAAAAAAAAAATGTGAGTGCCGGGACTAACGGTTATGATGTGTAAATATCATCGTTCGCCCGAGTGCCGAATAGCAAAGATACCCAATAAATATCTATATCTACAAATTAACGTTATCGTAACGTGAATTATTTTATAAACATTGAAAACATTTTTGTTAATAATACGTTTAATGTAATAACAATTGAATTCAATGAATATTATAAATGAAGGGTAGTTTTAGTTTGTTTACATTTTTAACTTGTACCTTCATTTGTAATTAAAACCAAGTCTTAAAAAGGTGTATGTAGCTCTATATACGTAGATGTACCTACCTAACTATTATGCCGCAGTAGGCGGAATTTTTTAAAACGAATTTCTTAATTTTTGTGGTTCATACAAATAAACTATGAACATTTCATTTAAATCATTTAAGTCGTATTCCGAAAACTAAACAATCAGAAAGGTAGACGTGGCTGTAGGAGGATCTTATTTGATTTTTTTTTTAAATTTATTCTTGCTCCTAAAGGACTATTCGCATGGGAGCGACCAAAGATCGACGTATAAACGAATAAATTCGATTTAGAACAAATTACCCACTTAAATTCTTCAAAAACTCTAATAAAAAGTTGTGGAAATATAATTACCTTTTAGATACAAAAATGTACTTTTTAATTGCCAAAATAAGATGAATTCGAGAAAACATTATTGGTCGCCGCGAATTGCATTTGATTGTTACGAACAGGCAAACCTATTCGGGTTCCACATACCATCCACATCCAACGAATAATTTGTTCTTGCGACTAACCTCAAAATCAGATTTTCAACTTACTCGTACATTCAGTTCGAAAAAAAGCCATGTGAAAGAACTGCCAAAATGGACGAATATTCGTTAATTAGTTGGTAGGTTTCATGTGCTAAGTACTTAAAAACAAACTGAAATTTTCATACAAATCTTTATATTCGTTTCTGAAAAACGAAGAAATGATAGAAGTAGACGTGGTGTGCTGATTTTACTAAAATATTTTTCTCTTGGGCAAAAGAACAAACACTGGTAATGGCATCCACATCATTTAAGTAGCCCGCCATGAAATAAAACAAATACTGTAGTGTTTGAGAATATTGTTGAAAGAAGTGCGGATTTCGTTTCAATAAAAACATCGATCAGCAGTCGATCCGCCGTCAATTTTTTCTGAAAATCAGATTTGTTTCAAATTAAAACCTGTTTTTTTCTGGAAAAACAGATTACAGATCCGTATTGAATCTCTTTTTCGAGACGGATTCAAAATGGATTTGTACACAGATTCTTAAAAACACCTACATATTTCTTTTGATGTTTCTGAAATGTGTTGCCAATAAAGTTTGCATTTTCTGGCAAAAAAAATAAATTAATATTAAAAAATAAAATTTTTGCAGAAACTTCTTTGAATCAAATATAAGAGTACAATTGGATTTAGGAATTCCTCGCTGTGGAATCAGAAAACAAAAATAATGTAATGTTGCATTATTTAATTGATTTTTTTTAGAGCTGTCAAGCACCACATTCACAAAAAGAGATTCGGTCCTTACCGTATCCAAATTCTATTATTTGAAACGAAATCGGAATTCAAAATACCTTCCTCTGAAATAAAAAAATATCGTTATTAAGATATTAAAATATTATGGCGATTTCGTTTCAAAAAGTAAGATTCTTTACCAAAACCAATATTTTTGAAGTGAAACTTCTTTACCGGGGGTAAACATTTTCCATGCCACGGCAACGGCAAACGACATTATATTTTAAAACACAAACAATCTACTTCTTTATAATTTTTTTTTATAAAACAATAAACACTGTTCCAAATATCACTTGGGACTTTTTAAATTAAACCTTTTCATTATTAACTAATTTTAAATTGAAAAACCAAATTAAATCTACCAAAAATACAAAACCAAAAAAAAACAAATGAATTAAACTGTCATGTTGACAACCGTAGACCGGTAATACAGGCTGGCCCACGAATCATGCTACAATAAGAAATTTTAATAACTTTTATTTTAATCGATGTATTTCATTAATTTTCTTTTATTGGATTAAAAATTATATTTTATTTTAAATAACTAATGGTTTTTAAAGATGATATACCGCAAATGACCTCCACGCTCATTCACGCATATGCGGCACCTGATCAGAAAATTGTTCATTACGGCCTGAGGGGTTGAAAATGGGATCGCCTCAATTATTGTCTTAATGGACTGCTTCAATTCAGTCAAATTCCTGGGCTTCATTTTGTCAACTTCCTGCTTGACATAACCCTATACAAAAAAGTCTGATGAAGTCAGGACAGGTGACCTCAGGGGCAGCGAAATGTGCAGTTTCTGGATATCAATTTGTTTGGGAATTTTCGTTGGAGTTCCGCCATAACTTGTGTGGCTTGTGCACTTGCTCCATCTTGTTGAAACCAAATCCTTCTGAAAGGGATACGTCTTCGGCGAACTTCTGGGTAAAAAAAAGTTATTCAACATCTTTAAATAACGGTCCTCATTGACAGTTTGTGTTACACCGTTTTCTTCAAAGAAGTATGGCCCGACAATACACCTTGATGGAACTGCGCACCACACAGTGACTCGTTCTGGGTGCAGTTCCATCTCATGGAGCATTTCTGTATTAGATTCACTCCATATACGGCAATTTTGCTTGTTAACATTGCCGTTTAAGTCAAAATGGGCCAGAGATGAACAAACAATGTATCAATGTGTTGTCTTCTTCGGCCATTGCAATCATTTTTCGGGAAAAATTCAAGGCGAAAAGGCAAATCCTGAGGGTTTAATTTGCTTGTAATTTGGACTTTGTACGGAAACAAGTTTAAGTCATCATTAAGTATCCGTTGTAGTGACCGTCTGCTAACTCCAATTTGGCTCGATAAGTTTCCAGTCGAAACAATTGGATATGCCTGTATTGCCGATGCAACAGATCTCGATGATACGGTCTTCGTTCGATGCTTCCAGATTCGGCAAACATGGTCACCAGCCTCTTAATGGTCCATCTACTCAGGGGAGTACCGCCAAACAGCCTAAATTTCATTTGGACGGAAATGACGGACTGCAAAGAATGGTATCGCTGCACTATCCAAATCCTTTTTTCAGTATCCCAAGCATTCATTTTGATAAATCTAAATAGTAGCCTATAAAGTAAAAAAATAAGCCCATTACTCATACTGAAAATAAGTTATTACGTTTTATTTTTGTACCACGATTCGTGGGCCACCCTGTAAAAAGAATCTTAAGTCCGCTGTCAAATCCGAAACCATGCATTTGTAAGAATTGTTTATTATTTAAACACAATGAATGTGATACGAAAGCGATACGTAGGTTATGGAGTTCTTATTTAAATAAGTGTCAAACTATGAGGAGGATACACAATTCATGTCATAACGTTATGTCTAATTAATAGATAAAGTAATTGCAAATCAGTTAGCATCACTATTATTTTCTTAAATCTCGTCGCGAAAAGATTCATCCCATTGAATTGTCAAATAGTTATAGTAGGCGTTTTTCTTTTTTAGTTCAGAGCAGAGTCGGAATTGTCAAAAAATTTGTTTGTTTCTTTTTAACTCAGAGCATGCAGAGCTCCAAATGTGTGTTACTTTTTTCGTTCTGAACATGTGTAGATCGCACTCGACGTGCTCGAACTTAATTGACTGAGCATGTGAGTAAATTGCTGAACGCACCAAATGCCATGTGTGTCAAGAAGGAAAATGTGAAGATAAAAATAATTAGATACATAAGTTGGCAAAAGAAGTTGATCGCTGGTTTTTTTTTGTATCTGGTATATATAGATATAGATATATATAGATAGATAGATATATAATTTTATTTCATTAAAAGGTTTAACAAACACATTTTATATACTGGTATAAAAATTAATTATGACAATAACATAAAGTTGCCTGTCAGGATAGGTATATATCAGTGTACAAAAAACGATAGGTATTGCCCTTAATGGTTAAATATGAAAATGTATTCTGATGTGTGTGGTTCAAGTCTGCTTAAAAAACATATCAGTGTTCAGAGCTCGCTCTGTTTGGACCAAGTTCAGTGCATAATCTATGTGTTCGAACTCTGTTCAGTGCTCTGCTCTGAACGAAAAAAGAAAAACGCCTAATAAGACAAGATTGTCTTATTTTCTTGAGCATTGTGAATCACATCTTTTGCCAAAACTCTGATAAGATGTTCGGTCCATTGTCACTTGTGTAACAATTATATAACTACTAAATTTTTGTGGCAGGCCCACTTACAAACGTGGTTCAAATAGTTGATCCAAATTGCTGAACCATTAAAAGTGATGACCCGAAAACCCTATTGTCATTCGCATTTGCCTACACAAGTGGCTTTTCCGTTCATCCTCCAATAGACACATTGATAAACACGCCCACAAGAATCTTTTCTGTTCATCTTCCTATAGACACATAGATAACACAGCCTTAGTAATTTGTTTTTGTTTTGTTTTCGATTTCACATCTATTTATGGATAGAGTGCCAAATTTACAAATCCATCATTGTAAAAAAATGGGTTTTGGGGAGTTTAACGTACAAAAGTTTCCAATTTTGGTATGACTTATTTGTGTTTGACAGTATGTTTGACGTATGTGAACCAATATAGACATACCGAGTGCGTTTCTTTATTTATTCCGAATACTGATTAGAATGAATGGAAAAGACGAAATGTTTATTCTGGATAATCTGGACATCTAGAATGGAATAAATAAAGAAACAAAAATACTATCCGGAATAGAAAAGAAAAAGATGACATCAGCCGTTTGAAAGTGTTGTGATGACCAAACAACAGGAATCTCTGAGAAATAGTAAAAATAGAATATTATTGATTTATGAATTAATGAAAACTCGCATTTATTTAGTATTTATATATTTATTTCAAAAATAAAAACATGGAAAATGTTTGCTCATACATTATGTTTACTTACTTGGTTTTCGTCTTTGTCTGCTGTCATTTTTTGCATTCATATGAGAGTGTTATTCCGAGAATATTCTTTTCATTCCGTGCTTAACATGGAATAAAAGGAATGCATTCCAAACGTTCTGAAATGAATAAAAAAACACTAAATTCGTTTATACAGAATATTACATGGAAGAAAGAAACCCCAAACTGGTATTCGGAATATTCTGGACATACAATACTGAATATAGAAACACACTAACAGTAAAGGAGGCTTTACATGCATCTTCATCTTCATCTGCATTGACATCTGCAAAAAAAGAGGAAACAAAATAAAAAATTCATACTTGTGCGATAGAGAGCGAAAACCAAAATTGAGATCATCTTCATGTATGAAGATTATAGGAAGTACGAACCTGAAGATTGCAGATTATAGTGAAGATGAACATGTTAATCTCATTATAGCATTTTCATCTGCACCATAATTTGTTCCGTTCAGATAACGAATTTTCAAGTTTTTTTTTACCATTTCACCTCAGTTTGCTTAAAAACAACGAAAATAGCGAAAATTTTCTTCTTAAAACTACATACCTGAACGCTAAGAACATGTGATTGTGAGATGTGTCAAGAAAGTTATAGCAGAGTTCGAGTAAGTTATTAGTGTGTACCCTGTCTTACTTTTATGATTGTTTTATATTATTGGCCCGCTCTACTTTTCTTCAAGTCTGCAGATGCAGATCCATGTAAAGCCGCCTTAAGTCCTCCATCCCAACAACAATCCAATCTACAAACATTGCATTTTTACTCACTGGACAGATACCTCTGCAATTTTCAAATTGATACATTTTGTTTACCCCGCCACCGCATACGAGTTAAAAATCGCAAACTGAAATTGTATTATGTAAACGCAGTCAACCGAGGCGAAATCTCGATTACAATCTTTCACTCTAACGATAAGGAGATAAAAAGAGAGAGTATGAATTTTATTTGACAACGTGGTTTGGGTTGATGGATTAAGTAAACAAAAAATGGTTTTTGCTTATGCTTTTGAGAGACGAATAATGTGTATGCTACACGTTCAGAAATGAGCGTTTTGGAATGTCATTTAAGATGTGATAGTGTACCCTACTTAACGCGCAAGCCTTGGTTATTTTCTTTTGAATATACCCACAAAATGAGAATCCACAAACGTGTCAAAAAAAAAATCGTCAGCGAGCCGCATAATGAAGATATTCCGGTTTTACGCAGCGCGTGTTTATCCCTGCTTGAATGAAGTGCGAAAGAGAAAGAAAGAACGAAATGATGAAACAGAAATAAATCTATCTGAGCACGATCAGGTAAGATTTTCCTTGGGTATTTTTGACGTTTCTCTTTCTACTTTTTCTTTCTTTTTCGGATTTGATTCATTTAATTTTCGGTAATATAAAACAAACATAAAAGTAAGACAGGGTACACACTAATAACTTACTCGAACTCTGCTATAACTTTCTTGGCACATCTCACAATCACATGTTCTTAGCGTTCAGGTATATAGTTTTGAGAAGAAAATTTTCGCTATTTTCGTTGTTTTTAAACAAACTGAGGTGAAATGGTAAAAAAAAACTTGAAAATTCGTTATCTGAATATAATAAATAATCTGCAATCTTCAGGTTCGTACTTCCTATAATCTTCATACATGAAGATGATCTCCATTTTGGTTTTCGCTCTCTATCGCACAAGTATGAATTTTTTATTTTGTTTCCTCTTTTTTGCAGATGTCAATGAAGATGAAGATGAAGATGCATGTAAAGCCTCCTTTAGATGAAACGTTCAGAAATGAGGGTTTTGGAATGTCATTTAAGAAATGATAGTGTGTACCCTACTTAAGGCGCAAGCCTTGGTTATTTTCTTGTGAACTTCTATTCCGTAACGCGCGTGTTATTCCACGAAGCCTTTTCTCATTTTCAGTATTGCGCATTTCTTTGGCAGCTATCTTTCATTTTATCTTCTGCCCAGTGCAGATATTGAACAAAAAATAATATTTAAAAGAAATATGGAAGGCAAAGTTCTTTCTATAGGTATTGCGGATGACAAAGACAAGGATTGTAGAGAATGGTGTTCATTTGGTAATTTAAAATAAGCTCAGAAGTTTTTTCTTTGCTCCATTTAAATTCGTCAGCCATTTGGATTGGTGTTCATTCATCTACACCGAATATTAAATGAAGCAAATCCGAAAAAGAATGAAAATGTAGAAAGAGCAACGTCAAAAACACGCAAGGAAAATCCTACACGAGCGTGTTCAGACAGATTTATTTCTGTTTCATCGTTTCGTTCTTTCTTTCTAACACGCGCTGTGTAATACCGGACTATCTGCATTATGCGGCTCGCTGACGAATTTTTTTATTGGTACGTTGGATTCTCTTTTTGTAGGTACAGCTACATGAATTGTGTGTGTATATTTAATGGGAAATTCTTTTTTTTGTTGCTTTGTTTTTCATTCAATTTTTTTTTGTAGGTGTGATTGCGATTTTGTGTTGGTAGTTTTGTTGATGTTCATATACATTTAACTTTAGTGTATATTGTGCTGTATTAATGTGTGTAATGTTTAAGTCGATGGTCTCGTTGCCAAAGCTTCAGTAGATTTTTCGTAGATTTAAATATATAGGTATACGGAGTAGTATAATGTATGTAATGTAAAATTACTAAAAATCAAAGTTCTAACGACGCGACGGTGACGTTTGTATAATTGGAAAACATTGTCGATATAGGCGATGTATTAATGCAAGTTCGGGGCTGGTATCAAAAAATGTCAACTTCATTGTTCATTGACCGGATTACATGAAATTGAAATATGGTTTAGCTGGCATAGAATTATGAAAGAAAAAATGGTTTCAAATTAGGAAAGTTTTACTTCTAGCGCGTGTAAATAAGTACATATATTCTTGTTTTGCTTCGTAACGAACGAAAACGAATACATATCGAATCTCTTTTTGTGACTGTGTTGCTTGGCAGCTCTAAAAAAATCTTCAATTCGTTAATGCACCATTATTTCGTTTTTGTTTTCAAATTTCGCAGCGGAGAAGACAAGACACAACATTTGGGTTCAGAATGCCATTAGATATACTGCTTTGATATCATACAATTTGAACATGCATTTTTTTAGGGCTGTGTATGGTAGACGGGTAGACAATTGCTCAGGTTAAAAAATTGCAGAGTTATCGTCCTTTCTTCTTTGTAAATTTAAGTTATGGTATGGTTTAACTGTTCTAAATAAAGTGGACTAAAATGTGGATATATGTTTAAAGAAAGTTAACAGTGTTTAAAAGTATCTCTGCAACCCTAAGGAGTCCAAAACGGAAACGTGGATTAAAATTCGTAGTGGTGCAAAAGCAGTAATAGTCTTTGTACTCGGGGTTTCGTAACTTTCGTAAAAATTAAAAAATAATGGTCCAAAATTATAGTCACATGAAATACACTTTAAGATTAGTTTGGTAGATACTTAATTCGAAATTAGTTTTTTGACAATTATTGACGAAATAAAACCCACTTTATCGTTAGCGGCTCGTGATAAATTTAATACCGAACAAAGTATCTTTTATCCTCTTAATATTTGCTTTCATTGAGTATGAGACGATTATTAGCTTTTCCGACAACCCAAAATTTACAAAAACCGGGCGAATCCCTTTGAAGAATTTGTTGAACACGAATTTTACTCCCGATTTGATAAGATCACTGTCCAGTTTCTAATCGAAATGCTTCTGTACCAATTGCCTGAGTATTCCTCGCTTATCCTCACTCCAATTTGGTTCCCTATCTCGCTTAACATTTATGGACAAAAATTGCAGATATAAATGAATTAATATATGTTTATTTTATAAAATATCCCTACGGTCATTTTATAATAAATACAAGTTTTTTGTTGAAAGTTTGTTTTCTGTATCTTGTTGCATTTTGTTGTTTACTCCTTGGCTTACTACGTCTTCTGGCAAATTATTTTCTTTATTTTGCAAAAGTTCGTTTATTTTGAGAAAGTATACTCTTCAAACTGTACTTGATTTCCCCAACTGCTTAGTTTTGGGTTTGTTCGAAGTAAATTAATTGTGGACAGGATCTAAGGGTATTACTAGTTGTAAGCAGGTTATAAAATGTTTATAATTGATGTAAAACTAGTAGCTGCTTTTAAAATTAAAAGGGCTTTTATTTAGTACGTACTAAACCTGCTTAGTAGGAGCTGACTATAATTTTGCAGCCATCACTTTAAGTCCCCTTTCACACCAGGGCAACTGAGTTGCGAACAGCTTTTAGAATCGAATTTAAATAGAAAAATATGTCGATTTTGACAAATTGTTTTTTTTTTTGTATTGTGCATCGATTGAAAGGTGGCACTCCCTTCATCACGAACCAGTATTTCTTAAATCGCTACAACGCTTAACTTACCCGCAAATCGAAGTTAGAGAGAAAAAAGATTTGAAGTTTGATGCCTTTAGGATGCTTCGTTTGGCCGCAAATCGCGTTTAAAGATAAAAGTAGCTTTATCATTTCATGCAATACATCGATGGAGAGATCACGGATATGGTATTTTTAACTCTCTAAGATGCTTAGTTTCGCCGCAAATCGAGATTGAAGAGAAAAATATGTCGATTAAGCCAAATTGGTTTTTCGTATCATGCGATACATTGATTGAAGGCTGGCACTCCCTGCATCACCAATATGCATTTTTAGTCGCTACTACGCTAAATTTACGCGCAAATCGAATTTAAAGAGAAAATAAATTTCAAGTTTGATGCATCTGGGACTCTGCTTGACCGCAAATCGCGTTTAAATACAAAAGTCGGTTTTTCATTTCAAGCGATACATCGATGGAGAGGGACATTTCCTAGTCGGTCTGTAACAAGCTATCCGACGACAAATGTACAGAACTGCAGACTGCATTTAATGCGACTTTTGTTCTGGTTTTTGACTGCTTTCAGCCAACCCTTCCGAATCGTTCACAAATATATTCGGATACATTAATACACAATAAACCTTATCCATTAAATAAGTGAACGCACACGCCCAACACGACTTCAACACGTAAAAGTCTTGTTGGCGTTAGAGACGCTTATGTTACTTTAATAAGCATTAACCGTGTTTTATTGGGAAATTTATCCACCGTAAGTTTATCCGTCGTAGCATTTTACATACAATTCGCTACGGTCGATAAAATGCTAAAGTAAAAGATACGGTGTGTGGCTGGTTGACGTTTATTCGAGTCTCGACTTTGATTTTGTTAGTATTGTTGGTACGATTGATAATTGGATTGAATCTCGATGGATGTGTTCATGGAGTGTTATTATTATTAATTTCATTCGCAGGACAAATCGATCTTTTTGATTCTTCTTTTTTTTTATAGTTGGCGAGTTTATATTTCTAAAATCTTTGATAACTCCATTTTTTAATAAATTATAAGCTGTTCTTCTAAAAAGTTTCTAACTTTTAGTATTAAAATATGAATTCTTTGGTCTAAAATTCCACCTATATCTGCAATTTTGCATACCCATAATGTCACTTCGTCAATTTTAACAAATTTCGATTTCCATTTTGAAAAAAAAAATCAATATCCTTTGAATGAATTCCGTTTTACCTTTATTTTTGACTAACTAAGACCAATATTCGTTTGTGTTGAATTTTTATTGATTGTTATAAATAAACGGAGTTTGGGGAAAAAAATTATCTTTTTATTTAGATCTACAAAAAAGCAATTTGAGAACACAAACCGCATTCGGTGTAACTGCGCTATAGAGGAAATATTTATTCGTATGAAATTCTATGAGCTATAAGGATAGGCGCGCACATATATGCAACTTTTAGTTTTGCAACAGTTTGTTTGTTAAAGTGAATACCATGGTCTTATATGAGAGTGCGCGCACATGCAAAAACTATTCAGCCCGCGATTAGAGCAACTTAAAAGTTTGTGATGTGAAATCGAACGATCACCCCAAATGAGTTCATGCAGTTTGTATCACACCGAACTATAATGTAACTGCGCGCAAATTAAATCAAAATATTGTCTGTGTGGTTTGTTCGATTCGGACAAATTGCATGTGCGCGGCAAGCCTAAATACACTAAGCGGCAACTGAACTTTACAAATGTTTATTGGCTTCACTACATCGACTTCGACTGGGCGTACATTTTTGTGATCCCATTGTTTTTTTTCTTGGGCATGTGCATGGAAATGGCAAACCAAATGTTAACTACTTGTCCTTACTCCGCGTATGTTTAGTGCAGTCTGATGAGTGAATATTGAATTGAAAGCAAAACATACTCAGAAAATATATTTGTAAATTGACTTGAAAACTAAAACTCATAGCTATCGATCTACTCAGAAAATAAATAAAAGCATGAAATATAAAGGGGAGATGTAAGCGTGTGAGCAATTTAAAATACGTTGTAGTGTGCGTTCAGAACCAAGAAACATTAAAAGGAAACATGCAAATCTGCCGCAATTTTGTTTCTGCGTGTGAAAGTCTTAGACGATTTTTACAGCAATACAAAAATTGCCCTGTGTAAAAAGGGACTTGACCATAGTCTATGAACAAACCCATTCACTTATCATTTCCTTTCTATGAGTGCAAAATGAATGTTCGAATTTAAAATTGCAAATGCAGAAAAAATGAAAACAAGAAATAGGTTTGAAACATAAATTAACTATTGGTAAGTTTTTCTACTCTCTATTTTATATGAATAAAAGCTAATTATTGTTCATAATTTTGATAGTTTTTAATTTTACTTTGCACAAGACTCTTTCATTACTTGTGACTGCTGTGCAGGGGTACCATTTTTACAAAAATAAAAAAGCTGCGGTCCATGCTACGGTCGATGCGTTTTTTTGGGAAATAGTTACGGTACAATGCATAGAATCCCAATAAAACACAGCTACTTTTGGTGCTGGAAAACATTCCATTAGTTGCTGTAATTCTACAGGAATGCTTCCCATGAGAAACCTCTCAACCATAGGTGTTGCATGATGATCTTCGCTTGGATGATACAGGTTGCTATCCATCCTAGATGATTTGTTTTTTTTTTTTGTTTAAGCTATGCGCGCACTCAAGGGGTTATGAATACCCTTAAAATGTTTATACACAGTGCAAGCGATTAGGAAAATGGGATAGGATTAGACAGGAGATACCGATGTACATTGGTTTTAAATGCCTGATTATTGCAATGAAGGTGGTCAGTGATGCACATACCGAGAACTGAAAGTTCTTCGGTTTCCCCGATGCTAGCGCCGCTAATGGACAACGGCATTGGGGGAGAGTCCCGCTTTAACGACAAAAGACAGCATTGGGTTTTTGAAGCATTAAATTCTACGCGGTGTTTTATTCCCCATTGTAAAATGCTGCCTAGATCAGCATTTAATGAGCTAATTATACGCTGCCGTTTAAGTTCCACATCCGAAGGACATGGATGAGAATTTAAAAACGAGTATGAAAAGCTGAGGGTACTGTCGTCAGCGAGACAGTATATTGGATTAGAAGTTTCAGACAAGAGATCATTGATAAAAATGATCAAAAAGACGAGCAATAGTTGAAAGTATCGTACGTTTAGTTATAATATTGTCGATGGCGATCTTTTGAAATGAGAAGGAATCAGTAGAAGGGAACCAACTGATTCCCAGAGGCTTTGTATGATCCAGAGGCCCAAAAGTTAATGAAATACCCTTTTCTCGATCTTCTTCCGGTATAGACCGAAGAGGTTCCTCGTCGTTTCTCATCCATTTACGAAGATGAAATCCAGCAGATGATAATACCGTTGAAATTTAATGGTACTTCTCTCGAGCTTCTTCTACTGAATCTGCACCTGAGACTAAGTCATCGATATACATATCTTCACGAATCATTTTGGCGGCTAGTGGATATGTCGATTCTTCATCAGAGGCGAGTTTCTTCAAAGTTCTATTCGCAAGGTATGGTGCTGGAGCAGTACCGAATATCAGGACTTTGACCTTATAAAGTTTTACTGTTGTCGTTGGATCTTCGCGCCAATAAAGCATCTGGTAGTACGCGTCATCCTTATGTAACTGGATTTGCCTGTACATTTTCTCAATGTCAGACGTGAAGGTAATTTTGAGTGTTCTCCACTTTAGAACAATTGATATTATGTCTTTTTGCGTTTAAGGTCCAGTCATCAGATGATCATTTAACGAACATCCGTCCGAAGTTCGGAACGAGGCATTGAAGACCAGACGGAGCTTTGTTGTTGTGCTAGAATCCTTGATTACGGCATGATGAGTTTAGTAATTACTTTTCTTTTTTGTAAAACATCCTTAGCGCCGTTTGTTGTGTTGATTTTAATTCTGGACGATGGTTTTCTTTGAAGGGTAAAGAGACTTCAAAGCGCCCTCCCGGCAACCTCTTGGTGTTGTGTAGAAAGTGCGTTTCACACATAACATCTTCTTCTGCTTCAGCTTTTTCATATGGAGGTTCTTCAATTTCCCAAAATGTTCAGATCTGTGTGTCTATGTCAACGATTTGTGTGTATACTTGTATGGAACGACGATTTTCGAGTGGTACTTTTCCCAAAATGATCCAAGCAAATTCAGTTTTTTGAACTATTGGAGCAATTTTTTTCCTTATTTCGAATTATTTCATTTCGAATTATTTCGCAGTAAACGTCATTTCCTAACAAAATATCGTTGTTTGAAGGTCGATGAAACGTAGGATCGGCTAATTTCAAGTCTTGAATATCTTTCCATTTCGTTGAAGTTATTTCTTGGTTTGGTAGAAGTCCTGTAAGAGTTTTGTATATGTAACCTCTTGTTGACGTAACGAAAGCTGAATAATTTCAACCCAGGTTCAATTCAACAAAGTTTTGACAATAACCGCTTTTGTTTTGCCTTAAGACTGAAACATCAAATTAAGTTGTATGTTTTTTCAGACCTAATAAGTGAGTTGCGCATTCTGTTATAAATGTTGCTTGTGATCCAGGATCAATCAAAGCTCTTAATTTTATAAAATCACCTGTTGCTGACTTAACTTTTACAATCTCCGTAGCAAGCAGAATTTGTGTATTTCGAAACTCATTTCGATGAAAACCATTAGGAAATGCTGACGGTATATCATATGGTTGAAAATTTGGAGCATTTGGATTAAATTCCATCGCTACATGGTGTGTTTGTGAGCGATTTTTATTCTGTGTATTTGTATTTGGGTGAGTGAATGAGTTTTTATTATAATTCTGTTGAGTGTGAGTGAGTGAGTTTTATTGTACTTGAGGGCTTTGAGCGAATGATTGTTGATTGTATGTATTTGGAAAGGTGTTAAAATGAGAGTGCGACTGCTGATTTGTGTTATTAAAATTTTAGGTGTTGGCAAAATGTAGTAGTGAATTGTGTTTTCTCTGAGAAAAATAGCACGATTTATTGCTTGCGCAATTGTTTGTTGGGTGACTGTAGGCTAAACAATTAAAACATTTGCCAAATTGTCTAACAACTCGTTGTCTAGTACTTACATCCATTTTTAATAATTTCGAGCACGTTCGCAAAGAATGTGCACCATTATTGCACACTTTACATGCAAAATTCGCTGTGGATTCAGCATTGAGAAGAAAAACATTCTTTTGTTGCTTTTTGTGAGTAGATGTAATATTTGTATGGTGCTGTTGGTCCATTATCTCTAAAGTTCGGAACCTTGTTTTCAAAAAGTCAGAGAACTCTTTGAATGTAGGTATATCTTTTTTTGTACCCAGAGTTGTTTCCTATTTTGGTTGCACCGTAGGCGGTAGTTTCTTTAAAAGCAAAAATATAATAATTGCGTCCCAGTGATGGACAGGCAATTATAAGTTCTTTAAGGCGTGTAAGATTTTTGTCGAGTTATCTAATAACTCGCGAATGCCCTTAGAATTCTCTTCCTTGACGACAAGCAATTCCTAAAATAACTTGAGTTCGTTCTTAACGAGAATTCTTTTAAAATCGTACCTTGAGGTTAAAAGTTCCCAAGCTTTATCATAACTGACATCATCTACACTGATGTGTTCCCATAAGAAGCCTGCACCTTCTTTACAACTTGACTTTGAATAATGTAATTTTTCTGTTTTAGTCAATGGAGCATTATTATGTACCAACGAAACGAACTGGACGTGGAATGAACGCTAATTTTGGCATTCACCTGTGAATGTCGGTGGATGGATTTTCGCCAGGCGTTTTTCACAAGCTTTTTTGCATTCATTTTATTTATTTAATTTGTATTTTGATTTTAAATTATTTAAAATATGTATATAATTTACAAAAAGTATAAGCAAAAATATACTCACAGCGTTTCCTTTGTCTTTACAGCGTAGGTACTAGTATGTGGCTGCTTGCTACACTTAACGGCGCGGCGCGGCGGCTCGGTTTTATGCACTTTTGATGATGCACTTTCGCTGGTAATTTCTTCTCCAATGTACGTCTTCGTGGGACTTATTTTACTTTTTTAATGTTTATTTATTAATTGAAAATTATTTTATTGTTATATTTATAAAAATGTTTTTGTGTTCAAATTAATTTTCTTTAATAAATTAAAAAAAAATACGACAAAATGTCGGAACACCCTCTTTTATTTTAATATTAAAACTTTAATATTAATGAATTAAAGTAAATGGTTCACTTTTAATAGGCACCGAAGGACCAAAATGTTTGTTAATAAAAATAATAATCAAATCTAAAAGCTCGCTCTAAATAATGTTCCAAAAAAAATCAAACTCAAAATAAAAACACAGCTAAATATAGTGGTGGTAAAATATCCAGTGAGTATATTTATTGATCTTTGCCCTCCTTATAACCTTGTATGTTGTATCAAATTGTAGGGTGGAATTCGAAAAGGCACATTTGGTCGCCTTCACTGCGGTAGGTACCAATTATTTGAAGGGCAGCATTCAACAAGCTGCTTGAAATATTATCCCGAAAGCAAGGCTATAGGAAACATTTGACGACTTCTACTCAGAAGTTGTTATGATTAGTGAATCTAATATTCGGTAAGTTGCGAATAATTTAGCGAACTTCGATTGTCACAGTATTATTAATAGCGAACTTCAACGTTCGCTTAAAAATGAATGGTGCCAAAAATTAATTCGAATAAGAAAACATATGTTAAACGTCAAATACTATTTATGTTGCGTTAAATTTTTTGTGAATTTTTTGTTTTGTGTTCTTAATTTAGTATTTTTCGACGATTTGAGGAAAAAAAAACCTTTATGTTAAGCAACATTTTATTTTTTGATGTGATTGATTGTGATTTGAAATGAAAAGGCAAGAAAAAATTAGGATGGGCCGGTTGAAAAAAAAACATTCGTTATATGTATTTCTAATCCCTTTAATCTCTTAGAACTCCCCAACAAAAAAATATTTTATTTCTTCTACTACTTTCTTGTAATTTCACTTTTGATTGAAAACGCTTTGCATCATTGAAAAATCAAAAGTGAGTTTATAAGAAAGTGGTAGAGCAAATAAAATATTTGTTTGACAAAAAATATTATATATCTTATTACCTTCATTTTGATACCAAAATGACATCAGTTTTATTTGTTTAAGTGCCTCAGAATTGATAGTCAACGTTTTCAATGATGAGATTCAATGAAAGCTATAACTGGCGATATAGTCCAACCAAACCTTTGTCCAAAAACAATGTTATGTGGAAACAATAAAACATTTTCCTACTAACCATATGCAACTCTTTTCCATCACGAATGGGAGGCTCAAGAAAGTTTAATTCGACAGGAAATTGTTCCCAAAAATCTTTTTGGTTTTTATTCAAGGAACCAAACACACCTATACCTTTACATACGTCCGCACATAGAGAAAATAATTACATAGGGGCGCGACTCGTACCCCCCTTGCCTTAAAAACCCGCAAATTTTTTTTTAGGTGAGTAAGAGAAAACTCTCTTAAATAACTCATTTTTTCCTATCCGTGAATACATGTGAGTAGTGGATTAAAAAACCCTTTTGCTCAAACTGACAGATAATTTTTTTTGTTGTTGGTTTGTCAAAAGTCTGTCTGACATTTCTAATTACCAAAACATAATTAATAGTTTTTTTCACATTTGGTAAGTTTTATTTCATATTTATTTGATTATTCTTTATTTCAATGGAAGAAATATATATAACTATAAAAAAATCCTTTTTTTATGTTTGTTTGATAAAGATTTGGCCACAATGACGGAGATCCGATGGAAAGCGTACATCCAAAGGTATATCTTAGATTGGAAACTCAGAAACCATACTCAATTTTTTCTTGTTTTCTATAATTGTTTTGTTGTTTTATTTTAGATTGGGAGTGAAGACGCACTTAGTCCATCTGGGAGTGATACCACTAACACTCCACTTTACACAAAAACCAATCCATCAACAAAAAGTGAAGATCGAATTGGTTATTTAGAAAAGGAGGCTTCACATTGGCGGACACAATGTGAAATCTCACGAATAAGCGATTCGCTGCCACATGAAGTGTCTCGTCTATGTAAAGAGAAACAACAATACAATGAGCCATTAGTAGTGGCGGGTTGTTGCTGTAGTACAGCAGCGACTGGATTGTCTGTGGTCGTATATATATTTTCTTAGATCCGTCGCATTTGAAAGCTTTTCTTCGAATCTCTTCTTCGACAGGACATGGGTATAACACAAGCTCCGGAAACAATTTCCCCTGCAAAATGACAGAGTAAGTAAACCTTTATTTTGCAAGTGCAAATTCATATCTAATCGATGTTTTTCTTATAAACTTTCAGAGATCTCGATAAACTAAAAGAAGGAATCGCTGAGAAAGTAGCCATATTATCTTTTTGTGAGAAATATATCGTGAGTGGCAATCTCATGAACGAGATCACTATGCACATGTTGACCGAAACACCTCGGTCTATATCTGTACCTTCTAAACAGATTTTTGGTTGGTCTGTCTGTGGATCAGCATTCAGTCAAGCAGAAATAAGGTACGTCAAATACAAAAAAAAACCTACTTTGATATATTTTTGAGTATTTGTTTTTCTTTTAATTTTGTAGGATAAACAGCGCCTGCCATTCATCCCAAAATCATGACGAACAACAAGGTCAGACCACACAAAAAATGAAGCCCAGCAGGAAGTCATTATTGCAAGATATTATAATTAAATACATTGGGCTCAATATTTTAAAGTGTTCTCCTTATGTATATATATTATATGTATAGCTTAAGAATTGTGATTCACTTAATTATTTTCGATTACATTTTCTTTATGGGTGTTCAAAAAAAATCTTTTCTTTTTAAGGGAAATGTAATGTGTGTCTCAATGACACATAGGTAAGTACTATAGCCATATGCTGAGGTAAATTAACACTCAGAACTGTTACAATCATCGAGATCAAGCAAGTACTTTCGAAATGACAGCTTGTCCAAAGTAGCAAATCCAAGAAATTTCTACTTATATCAAGAAAAACCTTGAAATCAGTACTTACGCAAAGTTCTCATTTCCAAACTACTTGATTGATTTCGATGTGTTCTGAGTGTAAATTAACCTCAGCTTCTAAATGCTTGTAATTATTTTATAATCAAACAATTATTTCGAAAAATTGCTATCCAAAAGTAGTTCTTTCGTGTTTTAAATAAAATGAAAAATTACAAAATTACTTTCAGATGCAAATTTTTTGAAATATTTGCTCGTATTGAAAACGGTTTAAAGAATTTACAAGCTGACATAAATTAAAACTCACAACAGTTTAAATGATCGAGATCAAGCAAGTACTTTGGAAATGACAGCTTCTCCAAAGTGGCAAATCCAAGAAATTTCTCTTATATCAAGAAAAATCTTGAAGTCAGTACTTACGCAAAGCTCTCATTTCCAAACTACTTGCTTGATTTCGATGATTGTAACTGTTCAGAGTGTAAATTTACCTCAGCTTCTAAATCCTTGTGATCAATTTATAATCAAACAATTATTTCGAAAAATTGTTATCTAAAAGTAGTTTTTTCGTGTTTCTAAAGTGAGACCGTTTTTTTAAAGGTGAATTTGAACAAACATTCCCGAAAATAAACAAAGAATTATATACATATATATATATACAAATATTGTATTAATGACAACACAAAATAATTAACATTATTATTATTATTCATTACAAATAAGTTTGCTGCTCGCAGAGATATATAGAACATTATGAAGAATACGAGTATAATAAGATCACATTTTTGCCAGGAACACAATCAATGTTAACTATTTTGATCCTTTTTAATTTCAATATTGGATGAGGTGGATGATGTGGTGTCTTGCAGTTTGTGAGGCAGAATCATCTGAACAGTTGTAGCCTGTGCTTCGCGTCGTCGGTGTTAGTGTGTGTGTCGTCATCGGTCTCATTGACTGCAGCAGATATTCCTCCATTGAACTTAATCAAACATCACAAGGCTCCATGGCAAAGGCAAGCAGAGTCATAGAAATTGGATTCACACGCAGCAAATTTCCCACAAAAACTATCTGTAAAATAAAAATTAAACAATCTGTAAATATTTAGAAATTATGAAATCCGATTTTATGATTTTGGACAACTAATGGATGCTATGATAGATTTTTCAGGATTCGTAGTAGATTTTCGATTGCGATGGATTCTGTGATAGGACCGATTTATTAGTTTTAGATTTCGAGTTTTCTTTAATGTAACTAAACTTTGGCGCTGTTACGAGTAGTATGTAGGTCCAATTATCATTAGGTAAGCTTAAAGCCGATGTAGGTAAGTTCTTAGTATAATGAATAGAATTATTGTATGTTTCAGGAAATAGTTACTAGGTACCTACCTAAAAATGTATATTTATATCTATGTTATGGATTTTAATTCTGTAAATTGGGATTGTAAAATGTACCTAAATTACATACATATGTATGTATATGGAGCCTAGGTATGTAAATATGTAGCTACATAATAATGTATAATGAAAGTGTTGGATGGTTATGGTTAGGTAGGTCCATATATGCATATAAAACTTTATGTGATAGTTTTAATATACATAATATTCATTTGATTTTTAAAGATATATATTTATATAAATGTCGGAGAGTCCACCTAGTACATAACGTATGTACTAGGTGTACCTATTCAGTGACGCAGATATCAGAAAATACTAACTCGATTTGTGTTTTGTACGTAATTTATTATTTTTGAAATGGAAATTAAAAATTAAAAGAATACTCAAATTTAATAAATAGTAATAGAAAATTAAAAAGCAGGTAATGTTTTTTATGTGAATTATATGCCCTTTGTAAAGATAAATATTTTGCTTATGAATATGCTGTAGAAATGAAATATAATTTGGTAGAAGAAATGGATATACATATTTATATCGACCTACAGATAGACAGACGGAATATCAACTATAATTAAAAATTCGGATTTTAAATAAAAGTACAATTTGCAAAAAGGTAATTCGTATTCGAGATAAAAAAAAAAAGTTTTTTTATTGATTTTGTAAATATGTGATAATAATTGTTTTTTTTTGTAACAACTTATTATCAAATATACTGGCAATCCATTAAACAAATAAAACTTAACCTATTATACTAACTATGAATTCTTTTCATTTTTTTCATCGTTAAGTAGGTCTATTCTTTATTGGTTGATAAACATTTTGCTTTGTTTCTGATATAGAAATTCATCGGCAAGTAAACGATTGCGGCAAATTGTTTCCATATTTTTTATAAATAAATTAAGCACAATATTGTTAGTAGAAAAGGTTTAATATTGCGAAATGTTATATCAACAAAAGATTATGTCTCACACTATTTTTACATCCGGTGGGAGTTGTTTTGAAGCACAGAAAATGCTAGACAATCCATGAATATATTTCTTTTACTGGCAATGCTTTCTCCTTGGAGTATTCAATTGCCATGAAGATGAAAGAACTATTGGGAGTTAGAAGTTAAATATAACATTTTATTTTTGTGTAAAGTTTCAACTAACTTACCTACAGATATAAGGCGGTTTATTATGTGTATGCGCATGGATTATATGGCACATTCGTTTGAAAATTTTGCTTTGGTGGAGTGGGAGTTTTTCCAGTTCCTGCAGGGCATGGATACATGTCTCCATTGCAGTGGCCATAGACTTGTGACGCCACAACTTCCAGAGCGTTCATAAAAGCTTCGGTGGCTTTCCGTCTTCAAAAGTAAAGCAAGCCCAGTATCGATGACAGTGGAACGATTCGATCCAGTATTATTCTTAGTTACATAATTGTCCCAAAACGCATGGACCAATTGTTGGTCAACGTAATCAGAAAGCAATGAATGAGCTGGATCTACTTGGTTCCGAATACCACAATTGGCGATGTTACAACAAGGGGGTGGCCGTGGCGCGAAAGTTGTGTGCTCGCCTGTCAACCTCATGGTTGCAGGTTCGATTGCTGACGTTGTCTATGTCTTGTTATATTCCATTAAAAACCAATTCTAAAAATTGTCATAAAATAAGTTGCTGCTTTGCTCATTACATGCTGTTTAGGCATAACACTAACAACATGTGATTTAGTAAACTAGTATACCCATAAAATATGACAACGAAATAAATAAAATAATGCGAATTATAAGAGACATAAATAAATAAGACACGGTAATCCTTTCCGCATTAGGTCAGCCGCCATCCATGGAGATAAATCTGAGACAACAACCAGCTCTGGTCTTAGAACATCGCGCCACATATCTTTCCTATCCTTCTTTCTGTTCTTCCACCGGATGCTCGCGCTGTGTTAAGAAAAGCATATAAAGGGTATTCATAATCCCTTTAGCTCGTGCAAAGTTCTAAAAAAAAAAAAAAAAAGCTAACAAAGCGCCCGTCTTGTGGTAATCAGAAACATATAAATATTTGTCAATCAGGGCCAAGCCGCCATGGACAGAATGAGGCCCAATGAAGGTGTAGCGCTCAACATTGTGCTCATTGTTGATGGACAGTCATTTCTTGCCATTCTCGCTCAAAAGCTTGTCCACTCAAAATCCGGCGTTGGCGAAGCCATTTAGAAAACTTGCAGCCCGATTCTGCATTCCGGAGTTCACTTGAATCGAGGGGAAATTATTTCTTAATTAAACTTTTTTATGTGTACAACAATTCACAGAAGACATTTCAATCAAAACGAAGAACTAAAACTTGAAAAGAAAAACATCCAATTGTGGAAGACATTATAATAAGAACAGAATAATAAAAAAAATATTTACGGACTGATTGCTAGAATAATTTAATATATTTAATATATATTATGTATGGTCGTTAATGTTTCATAAGTTAAATAAATATGTATAATGAAGAGAATGTTTTGAATAAAAAAAAGTAACAGAAACGCTCACTGTATTATTTATAATTTAAGTGCAATATGCATAGGTACATAAGATGTGATTTTTAAAGATACATAATTATGTATATATAAATGTATGACGGCCTACATCGTATGAAGTATTCAGTTCACTTATTTTGTAAATAAATATTTTTTTTGAAAACTCAAAATTTCAAAAACGAATCAATACATTTTTTCGAAACTTCGTATTTGGTATTTTTTGACTTTATTTTAATAGCTAAAAAACAAACTATTTTCCTAAAATAAGAAACAACGGTTCCTCCCATACAAATGTTAAAAAACCGTTAGGGAAAAAATGTATTTCTCAAAAACGGTTACAAGAATTTTTATAAACAAAATGTGTGTGTTCTTAAATTAGTACAGTACATTTTTAACTACAAAAATATTTAATTTTGCGTACTTATCAGCGGCATTTCCCATAGAACCATCTTAGTGGATGGCCCGATTAAAACAATTTAGTTTATACAAACGCTTCCTAAAAGTGTTAATAAAACTGCATACTACAATTTTCGAAGAAAAATTTCTTCGATTCTTAAAAAATAAAAAATATTTTCTTTTTGAAAAATCGATTTTTCAAAAAACCATTTAGTAAATATTTTTGAAATTTGAATTTTATATGTATATTAATAGTATTTTCAAAATGGCGTTTAATTTTTTTTTAATATTTTTAAAATTTTATACATAAACAAATAATTAATTTTTTTTTAATATACATCTTATTTATCCAGGAATTCAAATGGCATATTTGTTTTCCCTCAAAACTATACAACTAAGCAATATGAAAACATTTAATTATGTGTATATTATCTATTTATTTTATTTGAGAAGGTCCTTATATATTTATATATATGTACATACATAAATGATTACATGAATCTTATGTATGCATAATACACATAAATGGCCCTCATTATGAATAGCTAATCGAACATTCGATAAGTTATGAATAATTTAGCGAACTTCGATTTTCACGGTATTATTAATAGTGAACTTCAACTTAAAAATAAATAGTGCCTAAAATAAATTCCAATAAGAAAACATATTGTTAAACGTCAAATCAAATGCTGTCTGGGTTGCGTTAACTTTTTGTGAATTATTGTTTTGTGTGCTTAATTTTGTTTGTTCGACGATTTAATAAAAAAAAACGATTTATGTTTAGAAACATTTTATTTTTTGATGTGATTGAGTTTGAAACGAAAAAGCAAAGAACAATTTATAAGCCTTCAAAATTTAATTAATTATTCAAAAAAATCAATGTTTTGTTTTCCATTAGGTTTATTTTGTACTTCCCATTGGACAAGGATGGTGTTGCGTAATTCCCAAACCAAATAAAGCATGTATTAAAACTAAGAACTTCTATGCAGATCCAAAAAAACAAAAATGTGTCAGTAACCATTTCTGTTTGGGACTTTTATGTCAAATGTGTCAGGCGACAAGAAAATTTGGCAGTATGGCCCGCAACCAGTCACATTTTTTTGTTAAGAGCAATTTGTTTAACTTATAGCCCGATCAAATCTTTGTACAGAAACAATCAAAGGGGCAAAAAATTAAATATTTTCTTATTAACGATATGCAACTCTTTTCCCCCACGAATCGGATGCTTAAGAGAATTTAATTCGACAGGAAATTGTTCGCAATAATCTTTTTGGTTTTCTTCGAAGAACCAAACATACATGTCAGGCAGACGGCAGTGCCATTGCCCACTTATTTTATTTTTCTCTTGTAATAATATCATGTAAGAATTGTTTAATAACATAAATAAAATTACATATATCTATCTATCTACAAACGTCCATATTCGATTCCATCAAAATAACTAATTTTGCAAATTGATTTGCATTGGTTTTTATGATAAGTTATTATTTTTATTTATTTAATATTCACAATTTGCACATCAATACCTTTTCCGTTTGTCGGTCATTACGAAAAATAACTAGCGGCTGGTTAATGCAAGGAAATTCGAAACTTTTATCAACAATAAATATAAAATATTTCCCGGCAAAACAATTCGCTAACGTAATCACTAAATATTTTAATTCGATAGTACATCACACATACATGGGTTGGATAAGTTTGAGCGAATCGCTATTAGTAATACGAAATTAGAGAATTCGCAAGATTTTAAGTTCGATTAGCTATTCATATTGAGGGCTTTTAGTTATATGTATGTATATAGCTACGTACCCACCCACATCCTTCGTGTTCAAAATTATATGTATATATTTACATATTAAGGTTCCATCTATGTATGTACCTACATATTACTCTCCTATCTTACATAATTAAAATCCATACTCTAAATTTAGATTGACATTTCATCTGTCAAAAGTTAAAGTGTTAAAGTTATAGTCTCTGGATAATTTTTTTAATTTTAAATTAAATTAAAGTCACTTTAATTGTTTAAAAGTTATTTTTTCAACATTTTTTGAATTTTGTTTTATATCGGCGTTTTTAAATTTCATCAGTTTAATAAAGGTACGAAGCTTTTCTTTAATTAATTTAAACTTCGAGCAAAGCCAGTCGCGCCTATACGGGATTTTCCCTATGAAAAGTAATTCAAACAAAAGAAGTCTTTACGAAACCTCTCCCGAACCAAACTCCGATTACAAAAAGTATTTTATTCACAAAAAAGATATGGCAACGGAAAGATGTCTGTTGTAGATTTGAAAAATGTACTGGAAACTACTTTGGATGTACAACTCACTGAAAAACTAAAGAATTTTGCAACAAAGGATGATTTTACAAGACTCTACGATGAAGTTACCACTTTAAGAGCCGCGAACACTCTTCTTAACCTTAAACTAAGCGATATGTCACAAAGATCCGAACTGCTAGAAAACCAGCTGGAAATAATTTCACGAAAGGCTAATGAGTCATCCGTTGTTGTTCACCTTCCCTTAAATAAAGAAACCGATGCAACTCAAGTCGCATTACAGACTTGCAAAGGGCTTCTCAAGATAAGCGAAGATGAAAATATGACCATCAAAAGTTCCCGGGTAATTCGCAACAACAATGCTCAGCGCGGCACTGTCATCTTTAAACTTCTTTCCTCAGAGATGGTCGACAAGATTATTGCCGCGGCGCATCAGCTTAAAGGCTCGGGGATAAGTGTATTCCGCGAACAATCTCTTATGTACCGAAAGAGAAGACAAACACTGGTTGAAATAAGATCCAAGTTGCTCGAAATAAATTCAAACGTAAAAATAATTGTAAAAGACGATAAAATACTTATTAATGGTCACTCGTTTGTTTACAAATATTCACGAGGTTTGGCTATCAAAACGAAAATAGAAATGTCATTTCTCAACCAAACGTTCGGTGACAGATTTTCCGAATTCTTGGATGACAGCGATCTCTCATCTCCATCACCATCCTCTTCTTCTTCTGCTGCTGCCAACTTTCATCCGATACACGCGCCACCTATACGTCAACCGCAAAATCAACATCGACCACCTTTAAGGGTGGAGTCACAATAGGATGTATCTGTCGTCTGCCATAATTTAAATAATTTTAATATTAATAACTTTAAAAATGTATCTATCTTATCTTATAATATTACTGGTCTCAAAAGCAAATTATTATTACCTGATTTTTTTAGTTTCATTCAAAATTATGATATTATCATTTTATTGGAAACTTTTGTAGAAGAAAAAAATGAAAACAATTTTTTGAAATATTTTAAGGATTTCAATATTTTATGGTCACCCGCAATAAGATCTAATGTTCATGGCAGGGCTAGTGGGGGGATTTTATGTGGTGTAAAAAAAACTTTAAACTCCAACTTCGCTAAAATTTATCACTCTGAAAACAGGATTATATTCAATATTGTTATTAATAATTTAAATTACACCATTATCCCAACATACTTAAATTGCAATAACTGGCAGCATGATTTTGCTAGTCTAGTTGACTTCGTTCAAAACTCCAATTTGGATAATATTATGATAATTGGAGACTTAAATGATAGGATCGGGATCTATCAAAATCCTTCTGTACTCAACACATTCTCGCAAAACAATCTCAATCCAACCAGAAACTCAAAAGATGACACCTTTAACCGAAATGGAAGGCTGCTTACGGAATTCTTTGAAAAATTCGGACTATCCGTGTTAAATGGGGCTTCTAAAGATGACGCTTCGGGAGAGTTTACATTCATAAGTGGTCAAGGACAATCTGTTATTGATATTGCAGCGATATCTTTTGAATGGCTTAAACTATCGGTAGATTTTGAAGTAGGCGTGGCGAATTTCTCATCGCACCTTCCGATTGAGGTAAAGGTTCAGTTTATCGATGAAAATGTACTGAGACAATCAACTAACTTTTTAAAATTGAGGTGGAAAGAGAATTGTACCGCTCTATACAATTCCTTACTAAACCGTAACATCAGCTCTATTCCCCCGCTCCAATCCAACAGTATAGAAAATTATGATGAACATATTGCAAGAGTTATCAAGGCCTCAGCACCATTTGCCCACAGTACCAACAGCCGAAGTCACGCTTGTACACCAAAAAACAAGTGGTTTGATAATGATTGTGTGAAACTCCGTAAACTTTCATTTGTCTATCTTAAGCTGTTCAGATCCACAAATGCTTCAATTTTTAAAAACATTTACCTTCATATTAACAAGGATTTCAAAAGACTTTGTGCCAAAAAGAAAGTTCACTACATTAACAATATTGCAAAAGAACTAGCAAACTGTAAGAACTCAAAGACATTCTGGACCAATGTTCGTGAGCTGGGTGGGCGTGGTAGAAGCCTGGTGTCTACCCTCGAAGTTGAGACACTAGCAGCTCATTTTAAAACTCTTTTGTCGGCTGATGAGAATCACCAGGTTTTCTATTACGCGCAACCCAATGTCACTTCCTGCGGACTGGATAACCCAATTACTCTATCTGAGATCGAAACAACTCTGAGTAAAATGAAAAATAATAAGGCACCCGGCATAGATGGTATTCCGATGGAGTTCTACAAGAATAGTACGGAACCGTTTAAAAATCTTCTACTGGCATATTTCAACAAACTTTATGAAGACTCATTAGTTCCAAGTAACTTCAACAAAGCGGTTATATTCGCGATCTTTAAAAAAGGAGATTCTAACCTGCCGGAGAACTACAGAGGAATTTCGATTCTCAACTCGCTAAGAAAGATCCTAACTTCAATTCTTTATGATAGGTTGACGGTATGGATTGAGAACAACAACCGACTCAGCATGTTCCAAGCAGGGTTTCGATCGGGATTCTCAACGCAAGACCATATATTCGCTCTGACGACTATTGCCAGGAGATCAATCGAGCAGAAAAAGAAATTATATGCTTGTTTTGTGGATTTCAAAGCAGCCTTTGACAATGTAAATAGAAATGCCTTGATGTACAAATTGTCTTCGTTAGGAGTTTCTCGAAAATTCTTAATGTTTTATTTCAAATTTCTGGCCTCATCTACTGCATCAGTGTGGGACGGAGCTAAATTCTCCGAATGGTTTGAAACCACAACAGGCGTCCCCCAAGGATGTATATTAAGCCCGATATTATTCGCCCTGTTTATTGATGACGTGTGCGATGTACTTCCGGGAGGAATACTCTTTGCCGGTATACAAGTCAAGGTTTTGCTCTACGCCGATGATTTGGTTTTATTGGCAGACATGCCATCTACCCTTCAGCTGCAAATCAACAAACTCAATTCCTTTTGTGAATTCTGGGGTCTGTGTGTCAATTCTAACAAGACAAAAATAATGATATTTGAACCGCGTCAGAGAAGAAGGCTCCCGGAGGAAAGCTGGTCCCTAAACAACGCCCCTATCGAGGTCGTTCATTATTTCAAATATCTTGGAGTTTTGCTCTCGTACAATCTGAATTTTTCGAAACACGTGAAAGAGAAAAGCAACGAAGCCAAACTAGCTTTAAACGTAATGTGGCCTAAGTTCTACTCTAACCAAAAAATCGATCATACATCCAAATATCGCGTTTTTCAAGCAACAGTGAACTGCTGCATGTGCTACGGTACCCAAATTTTTGGTTATTTACAACTGGACGAGTTTGAAGCCGTGCAAAGATATTTCTTCAAACGCTTGTTCAGATTGCCTTCTTCAACGCCCAATTATGCTATATATGTGGAGTCTGGTCTAACGCCTCTTTACATTATAAACCTGAAAACCAATTCAGACTACATAATGAAAATTATGAAGAGGGATGAAAGAAGCCTTCACAAATCCATTATGGCAAGGCTCATGCAAGCAAATGCCTCCCCGTTTAAGGAATGGAACCAGCTAGCTTCTTCAAATGGCAGTAATTTATCTTTTAGGGAGTCCAATTTGAATGAATGGCACAATATGTTCAATGATGTTATCACCAAAACTGATGAAAATATTTTCAGACAACATATTTCAAGAGCCTCAACAACTGTGTCAATAAATGTATACAGGTACCTCAACCACCAAATAACATCGCAGGCTAACTATTTCAGCAACGAGTTTTCTTCTGAAGCTATAAGCTACATATTTAGAGCCCGAGTCGAAATCTTGAATCTTAACGCTATGCCGCATCGAACTGATCTCACACAAATCTCTAGGCTATGTAATAGAGGAGAACCAGAAGACATTACCCACTTCTTTGCAACGTGTCCTTTACTTCAAGAGATTCGACGACTGCATTTTGAATTGAGTTATCTTCCCCCTACTCGACTCTATGAAATCCTTGATGGAGATCTTGGATGGTCAACGGTTTATAGATACTGCAAACATGCTCTTAATTATCGCAATAGTTTTCTATAGCTCTACAACCAGTTATTGCAATTTGAAGTTTCAAACAATGTTTCTAAATACTTACTAATTTTTTATGTTTCAAATCATTATAAAATTGATAAATTTTTATTTTGTGTTTCAAATCATTTCAAAATTGATATAATTTTTTGTTTCAAATCATTGATACATCTATTTTTGTGTTTTTGAATCATCTCAAAATTGTTGAAAACGCTATTGATGCTTTAATAAATTTTTAAATTAAACTTTCTATAGTTAATTAACTTATGTTATGTTTATTATTTGAATTTAACTTCTTTCTATATAAACTGTATTTTGTTATAAAATGTCATTCAGGCAGACGGCAGAATAGCCATGTCCTTATTCTTAAAGAATAAATAATGTAAATAATTTATATTTTTTAAATAAAGAAATTATCTATCTATCTATCTATCTACTCTAAATTTAAATATGCTTTTGTAGGTAGGTACATGTGTAACTATTCCTTGAATCATCCATTCGACAAGTTATTCATACTTACATCGGCTTCAAACCTGCATAGGATAACTAGATTACCTACATACCATAGAGAAACTAACATAGAGGCACGACTTCGGGGGTTTATTCTCTTTCACCCTACAAGCTAAATTGAGAGGATTTCCTCCGTTTCGACAAGCATGTGTTAGTTGCCGGTGCATTTTAAATGGAGCAGACACCAACACAGGGTTATCGAAACGGAGGAGTGCGCATTCCCAATTTTGGTAGATATGATGACCTTATATATTTAAAATGGAAATCCGTTAAATTTAAAAATTGAAAAATTAATTGCTTTTTAGTTAAATTGTATTTTTAAAGGCCTTAATCAAACATAAAACATACTAATAAAAGCTTTTTGTTGATTCTGGTTTACAAATTAAGCAATATTTATTAATTTTATGTTCAAAATGAAGAAAATCCAATCAAAAAGTAGAAGCAAAGCATAGCATATTAATGCGTACGTGCCAAAATTCCACCACATGAAAAGACCAGTTTACCCAATTTGAGGTGAGTATTTTGACAGATGAAAAAACAATAAAAAAAAAGATATTCATTTCAAAACAAATATTGGAAGTGCGCGAGTTTTATTTTATTTATTTTGTATTTTGTCCTGTAATTTAATTTTAAAATATATTGATTGCATTATTAAAAATGAAACTGTCCAATTGTCAAATTCATCACTTTTACAATCTCCGTGTTCAACACCAGTTGCTAGTGAAAATTCCGATCCATCCATACGTTCTACGAAAATATTAACTCAAAAAGAATACTTTCGTAATTTAACTAATTTTTATCTTCCATCATACCAAACCAATCTTAATCTTCCCGAAGTTATTGGTAAAACTACTTTGAAAACAAATTTCGTTAAGCATCTTGTATTGGCTCACAGTAAAAACAATGTTAAACCAATTGAAGAATGCCTTGTTTACAGCAGAAATCCACCAAGAAATGGAGCACATGCGATTGACTAAAATGTATCACATCCAATCGTACGCTTGGTCGCATTTAGTTCGTGGCAATTGCTTTTGGGTGATCAACTCGAATAGAACTGGTAAAACCTGGTGTTATTTGCCTCCATGTTGAGTTTCCGTCGGCATTCTGCCGACCTACGGTCCAGCTGTTATTATAATCGCACCATCGTCCGTTCAGGTTGAGAGTATTTCTCGTCATTGTCGACGCATTTTGGCTAGCACAACACCAAAAATTAGTATTGTCCCAGCATATGGACTTCGAAACAACGAAGATGTTAAAAATGAACTGCACAATGGGTGTGGTGTGCTTGTAATTACACCACCGTGCTGCAGCGTTTGCTCGAGGCCAACGAGAAGGAAAACTTGCTCAACATACGCCAAGTAAAACTTTAGTTATCGATGAGAATCCCGAGTTTGATGAAACCCTCTTCAAGCTTATCTCTCCAGTTCTTCAAGATGAAAAGATTCCATTTCAACTGGTGGTCACTTCCAAGACATGGACTCGGCGATTTATTAATTTTGTAAGGATTGCTAAGCAGCCTTTGTTGTGCATTGCAGACTATTTAGAAGCTGCAGTCTATGCCAAGGCTAAAGTTTCCATTAAATTGCAAAGTAACTCCGAAAAGATGTCGGTTGTTATGAAATGTTTTGATAAGTGCGCATATCAGTTGGAGCGTTGTGCAGTCTTGTGCAATTCGGCAGATGAAGTACTGGAAGTTGAGAGATGCTTGCGCGAATCCGAATACATGTGTATGGTTTATACGGATCAAATGCCAGATGATAGTACCGATATGATCAAGGAATGGAAGGAGAAGGTAAGTCTCATAGTATAGTATAGTATAGTATAAAAGACAAAAACTCCTGCTTTTTCTCCGTCATTATTAAATAAAATGCAAGACTGGATCGCACGAACTTGCTGTTGTAGCTAACAACTTTAATGTATATAACCATTATAGCTGTTTAGTAGGTATGTAGTCTAGTTATCTTATGCATGTTTAAGGCCGATGTAGTTAAGATTACTTTAATTCTTAGTATAATGAATTGTCGGATAGATGATTAAAAGAATAGTTACTTAGGTAAATACCAAACTACAAATGTATATTTAAATCTTTGTTATGGATTTGAATTATGTAAGTTAGGATAGTAAAATATACATAAATATATATATATATTTATGGAAGCTAAGTATGTAAACATGTGCATATAATAATGAAAATGAAGGATGTAGGTGGGTAGGTAGCTATATGCATATAACTTTATAATTTAGGTGCAATCTGCATACATAAGATTCATGTGATTCTTAGACACATATTATTTAATATAGAATACGAATAGCTTTTGAACTATATCTTTGGAACGGGTTGCCCAATAAAGGCGAGCGCTATCTTCTTAGAATCAGCACTTCATACTTTCAAAGGATGCATCAACATTTTCTGCAAAGAAGTTGTATTAAAAAAAATAGCTCCAGGAATACGCATACATCATTCTAAATATGCGTATTTCAAGAGTGATTTTTTGCAATAAAGCTTCTACATAAAAACTTTTGATGCTGATTTTGAGAGTATCAAGAGTAGATTACAAAAAGGTATCAACCAAGTTTTTAGGATAACCCGTTCCAAAGATACACTTCAAAGTATTTTCAGATTTTACTTACAGTATATACTATTTGGGCTCTCATACATTTATATACCTATATTTCATTAAAAATCAAATGAATATTATGTATATTGCACCTATCATATAAAATGATATGCATAAATCTACCTACTTATCACCAACTTGCACTTTCAATGTACATTGTATGTATACACATTTACATGCCTACATATTCATATCTGTATGTAGTGTAGATACACAATTATTATCCTAATTTCCGTAATTAAAATCTATAATCTAGATTTAAACATGAATTTGTAGGTAGGTAGGTACCTAAGTAACTATTCCTTGAATCATCCATTCAATCCATTATACTAAAAACTTACCTACATATTTGGACCTACCTACTAATAGCGTCAATGTTTAGCTACATTAAAAAATATTCAAATTTAGTTTAAAACTAATAAATAAAAACGAAAAATAGAAACTTGAAGTTATGATTTTGGATCGGGCCAGAGCAAATTAAATTTATAAACTTTAAACTTTAAATTTATAAATTTGACTATCTTTTAATTTCCATTTCAAAAATAATAAATTACGTACAAAACGCAAATCGAGTTAGTAGTTTCTGATATCTAGGTCACTGAATAGGTACCAACCTACATACATTATGTACTAGGTGGACTCTATGACATTTATATAAGTATATATCTTAAAAAATCAAATGAATATTATGTATATTAAAACTACCATATAAAGTTTTATATGCATATATGGATCTACCTAACCATAACCATCCAACACTTTCATTATACATTATTATGCACCTACATATTTACATACCTAGGGTCCATATACATACATATGTATGTAATGTAGGTACATTTTACCATCCCAATTTACAGAATTAAAATCCATAACATAGATTTAAATATACATTTTTAGGTAGGTACCTAGTAACTATTTCCTGAAACATACAATAATTCTATTCAATATACTAAGAACTTACCTACATCGGTTTTAAACTTACCTAATGATAATTGGACCTACATACTAACAGCGTCAAAGTTTAGTTACATTAAAAAAAACTCGAAATTTAAAAGTAATAAATCGGCCCTATCACAGAATCCATCGCAATCGAAAATCTACTGCGAATCCTGAAAAATCTATCATACGAGTAGCATCCATTAGTAGTCGAAAATCATAAAATCAGATTTCATAAGCTCTAAATATTTACAGATTGTTTAATTTTTATTTTACAGATAGTTTTTGTGGGAAATTTGCTGCGTGTGAATCCAATTTCTATGAAACTGCTTGCCATGGAGCCTTGTGTTTTGATTCAGTTCAATGTAGAAATATCTGCTGCAGTCAATGAGACCGATGACGACACACACACCAACACCGACGACTCGAATCACAGGTGACAACTGTTTCAGATGATCCTGCCTCACAAACTGCAAGACACCACATCATCCACCTCATCCAATATTGAAATAAAAAAGGATCATAATAATTAACATTGATTGTGTTCTTGGCAAAAATGTGATCTTATTCTATTCTTCATAATGTTCTATATATCTCTATGAGCAGCAAACTTATTTGTAATGAATTATAATAATAATTTTAATTATTTTGTGTTGTCATTAATACAATATTTATATATATATACATTTATATGATTCTTTGTTTATTTTCGGGAATGTTTGTTCAACTTCACCTTTAAGAAAAACGGTCTAATTTTAAAAACACGAAAGAATAACTTTTAGATAGCAATTTTTCTAAATAATTGTTTGATTATAAAATGATTGAAAGGATTTAGAAGCTGAGGTTAATTTACACTCAGAACAGTTACAATCATCGAAATCAAGCAAGTAGTTTGGAAATTAGAGCTTTGCGTAAGTACTGATTTCAAGATTTTTCTTGACATAGGTAGAAATGTCTTGGATTTGCTACTTTGGACAAGCTGTCATTTCCAAAGTACTGAGTGTTAATTTACCTCAGCATAGGGCTCTAATACTTACATATGTGTCATTGAGACACACAACATTACATTTCCCTTAAAAAGAAAAGAGTTTTTTTTAACACCCATAAAGACAATGGCGCAAAATTTTAAACGATTTAGTAAAATGTTAAAGCCACTTTTAGCAATTTACTAAGCTAAAAAGATGATTGAACTAATTTTAAACTATTTTAACATTTTACTAAAGTTAAAATCACGGAATGGCTGCTTTAACTTTTTGCAATTTTCTAAATCCATCGTGGAATCTTATAGTATATCCGCCTTGCACGCGGGGTGCCCAGGTTCGAGTCTTGCTGGTGCACATTTTGTTTTGTTTTTTTTTTTAAATAATGAAGTTAAAATGATGAAAATAGAAATAACTAATACCTTTTTAGAGCACAGGTTGGGTTTTCATCACCATATAATTAATTTACAACACATAACAACAATAATTGTGTTCATCAAAATTCAAACCCTACAAATGCTCAGCTTTCTGCATAATTAGCAATTTGCTAGTTTAGAAAAGGTTTAAAAATTTTGAAAAAGTTATTCAATCAATAAGCACTTAGGAAATTGCTAACTAGTAAAATGTTAAGCCCTTAACAATGGGTTGTTTAAAATTTTGCGCCAATGTTATCAAAAAAATTAATCACAATTCTTAAGCTATATACATAAGGAGAACACTTTAAAATATTGAGCCCAATGTATTTAATTATAATAATGACTTCCTGTTGATCTTCAATGTTTGTGGTCTGACCTTGTTGTTCGTCATGATTTTGAGATGAATGGCAGGCGCTGTTTATCCTACAAAATTAAAAGAAAAACAAATACTTAAAAATACATCAAATTAGGTTTTTTTGTATTTAAGGTACCTTATTTCTGCTTGACTGAATGCTGATCCACAGACAGACCAACAATCTGTTTAGAAGCTACAGATACAGATGAGGTGTTTCGGTCAACATGTGCATATCGATCTCGTTCATGAGATTGCCACTGACGATATATTTCTTCCAAAAAGATAATATGGCTACTTTCTCAGCGATTCCTTCTTTCAGTTTATCGAGATCTCTGAAAGTTTATAAGAAAAACATCGATTAGATATGAATTTGCACTTGCGAAATAAAGGTTTACTTACTCTGTCATTTTGCTGGGGAAATTGTTTCCGGAGCTTGTGTTATACCAAAACATGTCCTGTCGAAGAATAGATTCTAAGAAAAGCTTTCTAATGCGACGGATCTAAGAAAATATATATACGACCACAGACAATCCAGTCCCTTCTGTACTACAGCAACAACCCGCCACTACTAATGGCTCATTGTATTGTTGTTTCTCTTTACATAGACGAGACACTTCATGTGGCAGCGAATCGCTTATTCGTGAGATTTCACATTGTGTCTGCCAATGTGAAGCCTCCTTTTCTAAATAACCAATTCGATCTTCACTTTTTGTTGATGGATTGGTTTTTGTGTAAAGTATAGAGTGGTTAGTGGTATCACTCCCAGATGAACTAAGTACGTCTTCACTCCCAATCTAAAAAAAAACAACAAAACACTTATAGAAAACAAGAAACAATTGGGTTTGGTTTCTGAGTTTCCAATCTAAGATATATCTTTTTATGTACGCTTTCCATTGGATCTCCGTCATTGTGGCCAAATCTTTATCAAACAAACATAAAAAAACGATTTTTTTTATAGTTATATATATTTCTTCCATTGAAATAAAGAATAATTAAATAAATATGAAATAAAACCTTACCAAATGTGAAAAAAACTATTAATTATGTTTTGGTAATTAGAAATGTCACACAGACTTTTGACAAACCAACAACAAAAAAAAATTATCTGTTAGTTTGAGCAAAAGGGTTTTTTAATCCACCACTCACATGTATTCACGGATAGGAAAAAATGAGTAAATTAAGAGAGTTTTCTCTTACTCACCTAAAAAAAAATTTACGGGTGTTCAAGGCAAGGGGGGAGTCGCGCCTCTATGTAATTAATTTCTCTATGCTACATACTAAGCAGCGTCAATGTTTAGCTTCATTAATAGGTAGCTAGTGTGAATCAAATACATGCAACCGTTTAGTCTGCAGACTCGATGACAGACAGACAAACGGATTTGAGGGAAACACTTTTTTGGTGTTTTCTATGATCGTAAACGTAATGTCAAGTTTGATTGTTAGATTATTTTTACGAATGTATAACTTGCCTTATAGTACCTATAATACATACATTATGAATTTTTAAGTTTTAAATATGTTTCGTTTAATTTAAAATATACACACTCACTTTGTTCCTTGTATTGAAACCTTATAGATGTTGCACTCCGGCATAGAAAGTGTTGAAAGATTCTTTAAGCATGTATACATTTGAATCAGGGTACTAGATATTCCGAATGTAAGTGACCAAAGGAAGACTGACTTTAAAAAGATGCATCAAAGTTCTTCAAATTACGTATTAATTTTGAGCAGAATGATCGTTCCTTGCTCTTTAAAGAAGCCAGGAACATTTCACGTTCATCTTCAAACACTATCTTTACTTGCAGACTATTTGCCTTTCAGATAAAATATTCAACTTTTCCAATTTGTTTACGCAAAGTTGCATACAAATAGTTGATGCAGGAATCTGCGCTGGTCAAGGTGACGGATTTTAATTCAAAATTCATACTCAGATCAGCCTAGAGATTCAAATATTTTATAATAAAATCTAATTATAATCGAAACTACTCACCTGATCCGTAATTTGTCCACTGAACTTCTCAAGATGCATATCAATTCTATTTTGCATTTGGATGAATAGGAATTTATGAATAATTCCCATTTCTTAGTAAAAACTGCGTTGTTTTTACAAGATTTTAGAATTTTTTTTCGAGTTGCGCAGACAATTATGTAGACTTTGTTGATGAAGTGTTTTGTGGCATAATATGTAATTGAAGATATAATTGTCACTGCTGCTAGAATTATGTAGATGATGAAGTGTGTTTTTTTGTCCCAAGAATTAACTACCAGTGGCACCGTCTTAATATTCGGATTAATTCTTGGCAATAGAATATCTACGTCAGGATATTTGATTAACACCGATGTAAGCATATGCGCTTCTTTTGTAGCATCGGTGAATCCTTTTATTGTAATGCTTCACTCAGAATGGTTTTGCCTTACTTTTCCACTTTATATTTGTGCTCCAGGCACGAACTTCTGACTACGTGTAGTATAATCTGAGTTGGCAGGACTCATGTGACGGGGTTAAAATCTTTATTGACTTGCGGGCGGCTCCTTTCACAGAATTCCTATGTTGTCTCTGCCCTTTTTACCGCCTGCAGTGAAGTTGGCTGAAATATAATAGGAAAAAATAATTTAATAGTAAAAAAGTTATTTAAACAACTAAAATAAATTATAAAAAATTATAATTAAGTTACAGAAATAGTAAAATAGGTAATAAACAAATTCAAATGCGCTCACTTTCAATATTTGTTTTGAAATTTTAATTTCTATTTTTTTATTTTGTGATCTGTCAAAATACTCACCTGAAATTGAGTAAACTGGTCTTTTCTTGTGGTGGAATTTAGACACGTACGCATTAATATGCTATGGTTTGCTTTAAATTTTTGTTTGGATTTTCTTCATTTTGAACATGAAATTAATAAATATTGCTTAATTTGTAAACCAGAATCAACAAAGATCTTTTATTAGTATGTTTTATGTTTGATTAAGGATTTTAAAAATACGATTTAACTAAAAAGCAATGAATTTTTCAATTTTTGAATTTAACGGATTTCCATTTTAAATATATAAGCTCACCATATCTACAAAAGTGCAAATGAGAACTCCTCCGTTTCGATAAGCCTGTGTTGGTGTCTGCTCCATTTAAAATGCACGGGCAACTAACACATGCTTGTCGAAACGGTGGAAATTTAGCTTGTAGGGTGAAAGAGAATAAACCCCCGAAGTCGTGCCTCTATGTTAGTTTCTCTATGGTCCCTAGTATCACCATTAGCTTCCAATTAGCCTGCGAGTATGCATTATATTTGCATATCATGTTCACCACATCACTCAAACTTTTATTTGATTATACTGAATTCAATAAAGCTCAATTTCATAACACACAGCTTCCCAAACTAACTAGCATGAAGATCCTAGTTTATCGTTTTGACTCAATGTCATAATATTTTGGCAAAGAGAACAGTAAAGCTATATATATTCATGGATGGTATAAATAAATTCTTTACTTTAAAAATGATTTTCTTATTCAACCCACCTAAAATAGGATTTTAGAGAGATGATTACAGAGAAATTTCACACCTAATTGTTTAGATATATGTTAAGCGGTAAACTGATAAAATTTTTAAATAGATAGTACGATAAAGGCCGACATAAAAAGGTAATATGCTGTGTCAAGGAGATTACTCTACAGGCAACACAGGGCAAAGAAAGAAAAAAAGAAACAAGGAAAGAGTGAAAGTAAGGAAATATGAGAGATATTAAGCATAGCTAAAAAAATGAGATGACAAGAAACTAAGGTTTCCCACACTCTTAAATAAATTTATTAATGAAGCTAAGGATTATAATTAATAGTTCAATAGAACAAAATGTGTAATACTTGATATTTTTTCTTGCCGATTAAACACCTTTTACTTTTTTTTCACGGGTGCATCTTCAATGTCAATACCATACATTTTAGCTCTTAACCCAATAAATTCCTTCATTATTCTTCCATTATTCTCATTCTTCATATAACCTAATTTTTTCACATTGAGCTGAGTAATATCATAGGTATTATGAAATGGATAATCTGAAGTGTAAAACATTTTAATGATATCAGGCTTAATATCGCTGTAAAAGTCATCTGTTCGTATTTGATAAATAAATGAGTCAGTATCCATATAAGCCAGCTGTTCTTTGTAAATTTTGGTTTCATATAAGCATAATGAAAGTCATACATTTTATACTTTGAAATCTCTAATGCATAAAAACCCAAGTATATAGGCCTATTATAGACAGAGTAAATTCGTTTTAACTTAATAGCAGCCATAGTTTCGGAAAATTCTAAAATGCTATGAAAATTAGGTTTAGCGATAAGAGCACGACTACGGGGATGTCTACCTCTACTTTCTACTGAATCAACAATTCATCTTTTCGTTTGTCTACATTCTTAATACCAAATACAGCATTATTACAGAGTTTACGCTGATCCTTTTCAAACTTTCTGGTTGCCTTTTTTCTTAACTCATTGTTTAAATCAATATATTTTTTTAATCGTTGAGATTGTTTGAATTGCATCGCTGAAGACACTGAATTAAAGTTCTGTAATGTGTTATATAGTTGATATTATTATTTAAATCTGTAATAAATTTTTTATCGGATTTGCTAGACAGTGAAATGTTTGAAGGACCGAAAGGAAGATCGTTGTGATCATCATGTATTTCAAGATCAACTTCTAAAACATAACCAATATTTACATTTGAAATTAACCATTCTTTAATCCTATTTAAATTAGCTGTAGGTTCAACCCATTTGAAGTCTTAATGTGGTAGATAGTTAGACATTGCCCAACCGTTAATGTTATTAGCATGCAAGTACATTAAATAATAAGATGGTTTACTTGAATCATAATCATCCATAGATTTATTATTTGCTCTACAATGTCGCCAGCTACACTTTGACAAACCTCCTCTTACCCTTTTAGCGAAAAAGTTATGTATGATAATGTCTGTCAAAAGCTCAAGTTTGACACCTGTTTCTTTCAACATGTCATCCCACGAAAAACCTGGTACTATATAATAGTGACAGGGGTCCAGACCATAAATTGTTCTAGAATCAATTCTGAACTTTTCAAAAATGTCTGCTAAAATTAAAACGTCTGTTTTCAAACAATGTTACACATATTCTCTTAAACTGTTACATTTAAAATGTGACCAAACTTTTACAGCGTGATTATAGTTATCTTGGCTACAATCTTCTTCAATCAAAAAATTTCTAAAAAGATTATATTGATGGAAGCTCTGCCTCACTTAATTTTTCTATAGAATCTAAATAGTCACAGCAGAAAACACCTTTACGGCTCATTAGTTGAAGAGATTCATCATCTTTGAAAAATTATGTTCAAATTTTTTGCTATACTGTCAATAATCGACGGTAGAAATCTAAATAATTCTAAGAATCGTAGATCTAAAAACTCTCCCTGCTTGCTGTTTATTGAGTTTTTTTTTTTTGAAATTGATATATATTTCTTTTTGTTGAGAGGAATAATATTTATAGACCCTTTGATATTACCCAGCTCTTTTATAAATAAATGTGAGTCATATCCGTTTAAGTTATAAAAAAAATAGCAATAAATTTAGGTATCTTATGGTTTAAATTACATTTCGAATGTGCGGCCGCTCTAAATTTCCCAGTTAGATGGTCATGATCCCGAACCTTTACACTACCCCTCACTGGTTTCTTGATGATATGACATGTTGTTGCTTGTTGAAATTTAATTTCAACTGAGGTGTCATAGTCATTGGGATTTTCTTACCCAAATGGTTTTTGTAGAAAGTGAAATTCATCTTTATCAGTTTGTTTGCTAAGGCTAAACTCGGGAACCACACCTACAATCTAAAAAATTCGTTTGGTTTTGAGAGGTTGTAGTTTACAAGTAGCTTGAGGGTTAAATATTTGTTTGCAAAACTTAAAGACACGAAAAAAAGATTCCCTTGCAAACTTGAAAAAATTGATAGTTCAGTGCGAAAACTAAGCAACCTTTTGGCTTTCATGAAAATAGTCCTGGCGACGGTCGAATCATGTATGTGTATAAGCCCCGCATAAAATACAGAAAATGGACAATTCTAGTGTCGAATTTTTTTCATCGAAATCTTCGGAATTTTTCATGCTGGGGCCCTGTTAGCGTGAAACTCAAAATGTCGGAGCTTTAAGGGTTTAAAGTAAGACCGCAATAATGCGACATTTTCCGACACTATGCATAATTTTTTTTTTCAAGCCGTACTTGAATAGCAGCCTTTCTCGTCTTCGCTATCATCATGTCATGTTTGATTATTACATCAATTTTTTTTCAAAGAATGCAAGTTATAATCACACATCCCAATATAAAGTCACACCAAAAAGTGCTGACATTACATAGCGAATTACATTTCTTCCGTTCATCAAAAGACCCATCCATCGATCACAAACAACTTCACTACATGATATCAAATTACAAACATTTAATAAACACATCGTCGACTCATGATTATCTGCGTTGGCGATCGCTACATCCAGAGGGATGACTTAGATTTAAGATATTATTTTAAAATCAGTTTTTAAGCTTGCACCGAACCGATCGGAACAATTTTGTTCTCGATCAAAAATAAAATTAACCTTTTTTAAAACTTATAAAGAAAAAGGAAAATAATAATTGGCGCCCAACAACGTGGGGCAAGCTTATACTCAACAAAACCATTAGGTTTGTTTAAAAAAAAAATAATAATAAAGTTATTTCGGAAAAATAAGTTCGGAGAAAATTTTTCCTATAGTCCGGTAATTAATAAAAAGTGGTATCTATTGAAATTCAAATACCGAAGTAAACGGTTTACTTGTAGTTATTAAATAGTATTGATAAAATTAAACGACCGATCAGTTTGACTTTCAGGATAGAAGAAGGAAAAAGTTAAAGTATTTATTAGATAAAGAGTTCAGGTTAAAACTTTAACAATATATAAAAGAATGCAGTTCAGTGTATTTAGTACTAACGAATGTATTCAGAGTGTGTGAAGGTAATTCAAGTTAATAATGTATATTCAACACTCCCCCTCATTATTTACAATTTCTTATTAAAACATGTTATTAAATTACGTTAATTTTGGCTTTAAAATATTCAAACTTTTCTTTACATAAAGGTTTAGTGAATATATCAGCTAACTGATTATTAGTTGGAATATAACAAATCTCAAAAAAATTTTCAAAATACTTTTCTCTTATAAAGTGCACACGGACATCAATGTGCTTGGTCCTCGAATGGTATTCAGGATTTTTGATTAGCTTCAAAGCTCCTTGGTTGTCTAGATGAAGCATTGCCCGCACATTATCATCATGTAGAAGATCTCTAAGCAGAACTTTCAACCACATCAGTTCTTTTACGGCTTCTGACGCTGCCACATACTCGGCTTCAGTTGACGATAACGCTGTACAACGTTGTCTTCGTGACCCCCAAGAAATTGGTGACTCTCCCAGTAAAAAAAACGTAACCGCTTGTTGATCGTCGAGTGTCAACATCGCCCGCATAATCAGAGTCACTGTAACACAAGAGATTTAAATTATTTTGTTTTCCGAAAAATATACCTATATTTTGTGTAGCCTTCAAGTAACGAAAGACTCGTTTCACGGTTTTGATATGCTGTGGAGCTGGGCTATCCAAATATCTACTCAGGACTCCTATAACATACGAAATATCCGGCCTTGTAGCGATGGCCAGATACATAAGGCAGCCAATCGCTTCTCGGAAAGGAAAACTTGATACATCCAACGAAGTTTCACTGAGAAGTAATGGTTTGTTGTCAGCTTCACATGGTGTGGATATTCCCTTTGAATCTACCATGTTGAAACGGCTCAAAAGTCGTTGGATATAGCCAGACTGGAAAACATGGACTTCTCCCATAGAATTTCGCTTCAGTTCCAAACCAAGATAGTAGCTTGCCTCACTTATCTTAAGCTCAAGATGTTTCTTCAAGTAGGTTACCAGGTCCTCAACATCCCTCATGTCAGTTGCTGCCAGTATCCCATCATCTATGTATAGTGCGACTATAACAATTCTGCTCTCTTTACGAAGCACGAACAAACATGGGTCAGCAGCGCACGTTTCAAAGCTATAATGGTTGAGTAGTTTAGACATTGTCAGGTTCCAATTTCTTGAAGCTTGTTTCAGACCGTATAATGTTTTGTTCAGCTTACAAACCCATCCCGATCTGTCATCATACCCAATTGGCTGAGTAATATAAATCTCTTCTTCTAAAGTTCCATTCAAGAAAGCGGTTTTGACATCAAATTGGTATAATAAAAGACGTCTGCATGCAGCTATAGCAATAATTGCCCGTTTAGCAACTGGGCTAAATGTTTCGTTGAAGTCAATTCCTTCTTGTTGACAATACCCTTTGATAACTAACCTAGCTTTATATCGCTCAATATTATTTTGGGCAGAAAGTTTTACTTTATATACCTACTTGCATGCTATAGCCTTTCTATCAGTTGGGCACTTCACTAGATCCCATGTCTTGTTCAAACGATGAGCTTCCATTTCTTCATCCATTGCGGTCTTCCACATATCTGAATCCTGTGAGTTAATGGCTTCAGTGTAAGTCACTGGCTCTAACATCCCAGCCATAAAAGCATGCCCTTCATTAATAGCAGAAAACAGACTTCGATAGGCACCTGGTTTTCAATTTTCATTGCTGCGAAGGTTAGATTTAATACCAGACTGTGGAATTCTGGAGTTTTTCTTTGTGTTTTTGCAACGTTTAAGTTTCGATTCCTGTTCTTGAATTCCTGTTGGCGAAGTTTCTCTTTCATTGTCATCAGATAAAAGCCTTTCTTCCATCTGAACTGGATATGGTTCACCTTCATCCGCCGAACTAAATCGATCCTCTTCGCTTTCTTCTTTGTTTTTTATCTCCTCTGTTTTAATTGCATCTTCTTTCAGCTTATCAGTATCATAAAGTGGTTTAGTCGGCTCCGCTGCATTGTCCCTGTTTACTCCAAGATTTAAAACCGTCTTTTCCTTGAACACAATGTCACGAGAAAGCTGTATTTTGTCAGATTCTGGTATCCAAACACGATATCCTTTACTATTATCTGGATAACCAACAAAGACTCCTGATACAGCCTTTTTGTCCCACTTTTGCCTCTTCTCTTTAGGAATATGTATGAAAACATCGCTACCAAAAGTTCTCAAGTTACTCATACTGGGAGTTTCCTTGAACCACAGCTCATATGGACTCTTGTTCTTGATGGGACATGGTCCAAAACGGTTCAGTAAATAAACTGCGGTGTTGACAGCTTCGGTCCATAGCCTAAGAGGCAAGTTGTTGGCGTGTAACATAGTTCTTGCTGTCTCTACAATAAACCGCATGTCCCTCTCAGCACGTCCATTTTGTTGAGGACTATACGGAACTGACAACTGATGTATTGTGCCACGTTTTGTCAAAAGATCTTTGACTTGTTTATTTAAGAACTCCAACCCGTTGTCTGACCTAAGTACCTTGATATTTTTACTGAGAAGAGACTGAACTTCATTGAGATACTTTTCAATCAAAGATGGAACCTCACTTTTTTCTTTGATAAAATAAACTTTTCTGTAGCTTGAATAATCATCTTTAAGTAATAAAAAATACCTTGATCCTCCCAATGACTTTGTTTGCATGGGACCGCAGAGGTCTGTATGCACGAGAACACCTGATTCTGGTGCTCTAGACTGACTTTCGCTGAATGGAGAACGGTGCATCTTACCAATTGCACATGCATCACAAAAAAAATTGGATTGTCAATAAAACTTATAGCACGTTGAGTTAGCACCTTTTTTACTTGTCCTATGCACATATGACCAAGTCTGTTATGCCACAGGTCAATAGATTCCTTTTTTGACGCAAAATTAGCCACGGCACTTTCATTGTCTATTCTAAATAGCATTTTATATAGACGACGACATCTGACTCCCATCGCGACTGTTTTGCCATCTTTTAAAATCTCACACTTTTTGCTATCAGATATTAATGAATAATTTTTATCTAGAGCACTTCCCGAAGAAAACAAATTTACCCTTATGTCCGGAACAAAAAATACTTTTGTAAGACGTTTTTTAATCCACTTTTGGTAATTGAATGCTTCTATGTTAATTTCGCCTCTGCCATGCGCTCTTATCTGTGTTCCATTACCCACTGTTATCATCACTGGTTTCTCCAATTCCTCATAAGAACTGAACCATTCTCTGCGAAAACACATGTGTTCACTCGCTCCCGAATCTAACACCCAATCATCCACTGTCACAGCATCTCCAATGTTGATTGTCTCGCAAACAAATGCGTCACAATTACCTACATCACTCTTGCCACTCTCACGATGGGCAAAATTAAGCTGTTTCGAATTGCTTCTCCGCTTTGCACAATTATTCTTCCAATGACCATACTGCTTGCATAAGAAACATTTACCTTTTCGTCTCTGAGAGCTATAATTCTTGTTATCAGATTGACTGTATTTTTTATCATTCTTCACATACAAAGCTACATCTGATCTTGGACTTTGGACATCACATGTACCCATACGAGACTCTTCCATAATAAGTCTTGATCTAAGATTATCAATAGTCTGCTGCTTTATGTCAGTGGATTCCCATGCGCTAAAAAAATGTGCAAATTTATCGGGCAACGTCATTAAAACTTTGGTGACTAACATTGAATCAGAAACCAATTCACCGGCTTCTCTCAGCTGCTGAGTTAAACTCTCTAGCTTGCTTATATGAGTTGCAATGTCATCATTTTTGTCTTTTTGGAAACCATGAAATCGCTGCTGTAGCATGTTTATACTTGTGTTTGATTTCTGATCATATATCGAACAGAGCTTAGACCACATTTGATTAGAAGATGAGCAATGCATTATATGAACCAGAACACATTGTCCTATTGACGTCGCAATTATTTTCTGGGCTTTCCTATCCTTTTGCTGCCAAGCCTTCAAAGCAACCATGGTATTAGGTTTTGCTTCATCGACAACTGGCATGGCCTCTTCTCCAGTCATAACCTCGAACAGATCACTTGCATTTAAAAGAATGCGTAATTGAAATTTCCATGTGCACCACTGTTCCACACACTGTAATTTGTCGATTTGTATTATTTCGCTCTCCATATTGTGCAAAAAAAATTTAAGATTCTGGCAAATCTCTTACTGAAGGTGTACACTCGTTGAAACTGATCTTATTATATCTTCGCAATCCGGCTATCTTTTACAAATCTGAAATACTTATTTAATTTCTCGCAAAGCAACGAATTATCCGCAATTTATATTTAAGATTAAAGACTGGAATTTTTTGTATTTTTTTTTTAATAAAAAATTTGCTTAAGGGACTGGGCCCATAACCTGATAAAATTAATCGACCGATCAGTTTGACTTTCAGGATAGAAGAAGGAAAAAGTTAAAGTATTTATTATATAAAGAGTTCAGGTTAAAACTTAAACAATATATAAAAGAATGCAGTTCAGTGTATTTAGTACTAATGAATGTATTCAGAGGGTGTGAAGGTAATTCAAATTAATAATGTATATTCAACAAGTATAGCTAAAGATTTCCCCACCAGTGGTAAGGGATCTGAAGCTTAGTTATCAAGTGATATAGTGAATATTTTTTTCCCTTTTTCCCTGTGTGAAAGGTTAAATTCAAAAGTTTAATGTCTCAAACGCGTCAATTACTTAGAATTTTAAATGACGAAGAACATGTGTCGCGAGGGAACCAAAACCCAACGGATGTTCCCATCGCCAGAAACCCAACGTCAGCGTCTGGTATAATGCAACCCAACACCCCAATTGTATTGCCAATCGACTAGAGTTCAACGGCAAGGAAAACCTGACTCAGCAAAATAGGTCATTATCGTAAATAATATAGAATATAAAATTTAGTCTGAGATCAACTGTTGTAGTGAAATATTGTATTTAATTTTTATAATCGAAATAAAGTTTTTTTTATGATTTACCTTTCGTGTACGAATTTAATTGGCGCAGTCGGTAGGATTTCAATCCAAAGATTGGAATTCATTTAAATACATAGATAATTAAAAAGTGACATACAAAATTAAATTTAAATTAATATTGAGTCGCCGGAATCAAACCTTGAAATCCGTTTCACTTAATTATCAAGAAAGGACATAAAAAGACAAACCTAAAAATAATAAGTTTCGAAGTGAAGTAACCTAGCAGTCGGAATAAACTATCACAAAAAAAAAATAAAATAAGTGAAAATGCAAAACACAGAAACAACAAGTCATGATCCAGCTCAAATTCCTGTTCCAGCAATGACCATAACGATTACGGAGTTATTAGAGGAATCATCTAAAATCAAAGAGTTTTGGGGAACTTCCCAATACTCATTAACGTCATTCATCAGAGAGGTCGAAATATTTTTGCCTCATTTCATCGGGACACCCTTGGAACAATACGTTTTACACAGAAACGTCATAAACAAAATACAAGGACCAGCGCTACAAGCTATTAGAACTTTAGGACCTAATACAACGTGGGAAAATATCAAGGTTGGTGCGGAATTGGTGCGGAACTTCGGAGTGAGGGATACTTACTACAATCTTCACCATCAAGCCCTAAGCTTAAAGAACACGAATGTAAGTGAATATTTTGAAAACCTTAAAGATATACTAGATAAATTAAACACAAAATACGAATTTGATGTAGAAAAACCAATTGAATTTTCACCCATCGCGAATGAAGCCATGATAGTCAAAATTTTTTTAATGGATTAGATCCAAATTTAGCTAGTGTGGTCATTAGTAGACAAACAAACAATTTAAGAGACGCATTTTACATATTAGAAGAGACAGGATTAGTCCAAATGAATAAAAATAAATTTAACAGGCAGAACATACATGGTAGAAATACCCACAATAATAACCGTCATCAAATTAGCAACCAGAATGATCAGATTAGGCATAGACATAATTACCAATATAACCAGGGAAATCGTCAAAATAATTCAGGTCATTTTAGGAACTATAATAATTATAATAGTTATAATAATTCAGGTCAGTATAGGAACCCAAACAGGAACAACTCAGGTCAATATAGGAATAATTCAGGCCAATATAAGAATAATTACAATAACAATAATAATAATCCCAATCATACACCAATGGAGTGTGAACATGTCCAACAAGGGAACGAGGAAGTAAATTTTCACTTACCGCCTCCAGACCCAATTTACCGATAGTAGAGTTAACATTAGGAGGAGACACAATAAAATGTCTAATAGATACAGGTTCTACCACCACACTCCTTGATAAAACAAAATTGAAATATTATAAACGAATCCCTTTGAAAGAAAATGTTGTTTTCAATACCCTTAGTGGAAGAACATTTATAGATACCGAAATTATAACAGAGCTTCCTAAATAGTTTGTACAGAAAGCCAGAATGTGTTGGAAGCTTACTTCCTTTAGTGATAAGGATTTTGATGGTATTATAGGGCAAAATCTATTGAAACCTTTACAAGCTCATATTAATTTAGAAGAGGATTATATAAAAATATTGTGTAATAAAATAAAATTTATAAATGCTTGTCCGTATACATATTGTTCAGGAAACCTTTCATCAAGAAACCAAACACAGCGTATATCACCTTATGTTTATAATTTTTGAATATATTGTATCATACTGTTAGCTCTCTCTCTTAATCTTTTTGTATTGGCACTCAGTTGAAGAAAACATGTAATTTACAGTAACTTATAATCTTTTCTGTTAACAAGCAATCATTCGATATTAAGAAGTCAACAAGTGCAGTTCGTCCGATTTTGCCTATTTAAAGCTCCCTTTGTTAAACATTAAATTTGTACAGTTTACACACATATAATTATACACTTACACGTAACATTCATTAAACACATTTTATACATTTATTAAACATTGAACACACAGTTTTTTTTTTTTATTTCTTGAAACAATACACATAGTAACAAAAATAACAAAACAAACAATCCCAGAATACCTGTCACGTTCCCTAACATAATGGTCCTTCTGTGTCGGATGTTCGCATCAGCTTCATGATTTTGTATGAATGGTTTCAGGACTTCTTGGATCGGAAATTATTATTTAAATCAAGCCAGTGAAGTAAATAAAATCTGTATTGTAAGTACGTTTAAAACAAATTTTATATTTTTTCATGATTTCAAAAGCATGATTCATGGGTTATATAAATTACAACATAAAGTTTGCGCGAGACGTGAACAATAAGAATTAATTGATTTGGTAGATTTACATAGGACTGTACCTTATAAAGCTCAATCAAAGCAAATCTATTATTTATGAAGATTGTTACATATACAATACGTGTACATATGTATGTATAATATTATGTTTGTGCGATTTTGCCCTTGACCGCGTAGAAATTTGTCAGGACATACCTATATACATATAAGATCACGCGTTTCGAAACATAGCGGTACCAATGATTACTGTATATAACGAACATTTTATACCGCTCTAACGGGACAGTAATTAAACAGAAGCTTTATTGAAGCCAAATATAAATTCGCGTTTAATCATTTGCGACCTTATTGATAAAAAAACTGAAAAATGAACAAAATCATTGCCAAACGCGGTCGAGCAAAAAGTTGTATAACGCTTGCCTCGTCGTTTGCTGATGCAATTACTAGCACTACGAGCTTGTATACATTGGAATTCCGCCTTAATAAACTAGTCGAATCGTGGGGAGAATTCGTAACTTTACAAGATGAATTGTTAGACTTTTTAGAATCGGAAAAATACATAGATCATGAACCCGAATACGCAGAATATGAAGAAAAATATTTTCGTACGCGCGCGGTTATTACAGACGCCATTTTTAAGTTAAAGGAACCTATTGACAATAAGGTTTCCCATACCACAAGAAATCGCGAGTCGCCTTCAAACACTGCTTCTGCTGGTGCTCTGAACCAAATGCAGGATATCCCTGAGGAACAGAGCGAAACTCCTGCACGCCCCTTACACAATTCGATTCAATTGCCAAAGATGACGATTGAACCATTTTCTGGCGATTATAAAGACTGGCCAGCGTTTCGTGATATGTTTTTAGGAACCATTGATTCCAATAATACGATATCGCCCGTACAAAAACTTCATTTTCTTAAATCTTTTCTCCGTGGAAGCGCCGCGGATTTAATAAGCCATGTCAAATGCTCTGAAGCAAATTACGTCGAAACGTGGGATAGGCTGGAGAGGCGCTACGATCAACGCCATTTAATCGTAAAATCATTTATTGAGTCGTTTATATCGCTTCCAACCTGTGCCACTGGAAATGTTAGTTCGTTAAGCAAGATCGCTGATGGAGCGGAAGAAGTCATAAGGGGGTTGAACGCACTTGACTGCAATAGTAGGGACCCTTGGCTCATTCATATTTTATACGAAAAATTGGATCATGAAACCAAAAAGGCATGGGCATCAGGTTTAAGGGTTGAAAAAACGGTAGATGACTTCTTAGATTTTCTCCAAGCGCGATGTCGATGTTTAGAAGCATGTCAACCACTAGGTCGTTCTAATCAGATTCGTGGAAGGGTCTCTAAGCCAATTCATTCTCATGTAGTAGAAACTCGCCAAGTTTGCCCAAAATGTAAGGGCACCCATTTTCTTTCACAATGTCCGGATTTTAAGGGTTTTTCTGTAGCTGATCGACGCGATTTTGCCACAAACTCATCGCTTTGCTTCAATTGTCTAAGAGAGGGCCATACATCTCGGAGATGTCAGTCGAAATCTCGTTGCCATCTATGCAATGCTAGACACCATGTTTTAGTACATTTGGCAGAAAATCCAAATATCCTATCTTCGTCTCAATCCTCATCGCTTCTTAAGTCAACTACTAATTTTCCGAATCACAACTCTGAACAAGCTGCCATTGTTAATCTATCGGTTGAGCCTTCTCACCGTACCACCTCTATTCTGCCTACCGCTGTTGCTCGGATTAAGGATAGATCTGGTATTTATCAGCAAGTTCGTATGCTTCTTGATTCAGGATCACAAGTTTCCTTTATCACTGAAAGGATTGTTCAAAGGTTAGGACTTATTCGAAAACGATCTTGTATTCCCATCATGGGAATAGGATCTACCTCAGCAGGCGTTACTAATGGAGTGGTATCCCTTCATCTGAGCTCTTGCTATAGCTTTGAGTCTATAGATATTGATTGTTATGTGTTGCCCAAACTAACTTCAAATTTACCTAGGATTATTTCAAAGCACATTCCTCAAGCTTTGTACACAATCGAGCTTGCTGATCCGAGCTATCATACACCAGGTCCTATTGACATTTTGGTAGGTGCGGATAAATTCTTCAGTATAATTAAGGGAGCATCTACACCAGTTCAAAATTAAAATCTTAGGTCGATTCCGACTATCTTTGGTTGTGTTATCGCTGGAAGAAACTTAGATCCTGACAACTATGAAATCAATTGTTTTTGTACTACATTGGATTTTGCTAAGGAATTCGACCTGGAGCGGTTTTGAAGACTTGAGGAAGTCTCAACTGAAATTCCCTTATCTGTGGAAGAAGAATTGGCTGAAGAAATTTTTGTTAAAAATCACACCCGCCGATCGGATGGTAGATATGAAGTCGTACTGCCTTTTAAACCTTCAATTAAAATGGACTTTGGTAATTCCCTTGGCACTGCCATTAGTCGTTCCATTCTGTTGAAAGAAGGTTTGAATTCAATAGGGATTTAAAGGCACAATACTCTGCATTCGTAAATGAATACATATCTCTTGGTCATATGGAAGAGGTTCCATTGCATGATCTAGAAGTGACAGGAAACATTTACTACCTGCCTCACCATGCTATTTTTAAGGGCGACAGCACAACGACAAAAATAAGAGTTGTATTCGATGCATCGGCTAAATCTAGTTCAGGAAAATCGTTAAATGACACTCTTCTCGTAGGACCAACTATACAACGTGACATTTTCTCAATTTGTCTACGCTATCGACAACATTTATATGTCATTTCGGGGGACATCGAAAAGATGTACCGTCAAATTTGGGTAGCTCTCATCATGCTGATTTTCAACGCATAGTCTGGCGAGAAAATCCTGAAGAGCACTTGAGACACTATCGACTACTCACTGTCACCTACGGTACATCTTCAGCTCCATTTTCAGCAGTTAGAGTTCTTAAGCAACTGGCCATCGATTCTGCTAAAACACATCCATCGATTCTGCTAAAACACACATCGCTTCAAAAATTCTTCTTCATGATTTTTATGTCGACGACGTAATAACAGGCACTGACAACATCGAAGACCTCTTTACTCTTCAATCAGAACTAGTAGATTTGTTAAAATCAGCGGGATTTAACCTTCGAAAATGGACTACCAACTGTTGGCCACTTCTAATAAGGTTGCCTGAAGATCAACGCGAACTCTCTCCAGTGGACTTTGAGGATTCTAATTCGGTTAAAATTCTTGGGTTACAGTGGTGTCCATCAAGAGATTGTTTCTCTTACAAAGTAAAGTTCAGCGAAAATTCCACTTGTACGAAACGTCGCATACTTTCGGACGCGTCGCGATTATTTGATCCGTTAGGTTTCCTGGCACCTGTTATTGTTGGAGTCAAAGTACTTTTCCAAGAGCTGTGGAGAAGGAAATTAAAATGGGACGAAGAAGTTCCCGACGAACTTGCTCTTCAGTGGAGTATCATAAGAGATGAACTTCCTATTTTAGAAACTCTATCTATTCCGAGGATGATGCTGAAAAGTAAATTGAACTGGGAGCTACATGGTTTTTGTGATGCTTCATTAGATGCATATGCTACAGCTGTTTATTGCCGAAGTACCTCTCCAGATGGAACAATTTCAGTGGCACTTGTCGCAGCCAAATCTAAAGTTTCTCCTATAAAGGTCTTATCTTTACCTAGGCTCGAGTTATGTGGAGCGGTAGTGCTAACTCGCCTAATTAACAAAATTAAGTTATCTTTGCAGGAACCAGATGTGAAGATATTTGCTTGGACTGATTCGGCTATTGTGTTACATTGGTTGTCAGCTCCTCCTAAGAAGTGGTCAGTGTTCATCGCAAATCGAACGTCAGAGGTTTTGTCTTCGATTCACATTAAGTTTTGGAATCATGTCCGATCTGCCTCAAATCCTGCCGACATCGCCACACGAGGAATCTCACCATCGTCATTACCATCGGCTGATTTATGGTGGAAAGGACCACCTTGGCTAAGAAAGGAACGAAGTGATTGGCCTGTATCAAATGGTTGCCAAGAAGAAATAAATTTCGAAAATCTGGAAGAGAGAAAAGTATCTCCAGCACAGGTATTTGTATCAAATATAACTATTTCTGACGTTGTAGATAATTTGTTGAATAACTCATCCAGTTGGATTCGCTCGGTCCGTGTAATAGCCTATGTTTTACGTTTCCTGTCAAATTGCCGGTTGATGAAGCCTTATCGTAATTCAAATACCTTGTCACCTAGTGAAATAAACATTGCAAAAACTAAACTTATTAAATCTGCTCAGATGTCTATATTTCGCACAGAAATTGAATCTTTGAATCAGGGAAAAGATCTACCCGCTAAAAATCGTCTCCTTTCGTTAAGCCCATTTATTGATTCTTTTGGTGTGCTTCGCGTTGGTGGCCGCTTGGAACATTCAGAACTATCTTATGCCGAAAAACACCCTATTATATTGTGCAAATCTCATCCTATATCGAAACTTATCGCTTATCATCTCCATGACAAATATTTACATCCTGGAGTATCGCTTCTGTTCGCGTTGATAAATCAAAATTATTTTATACTGGGATGCAGAAATCTCTCACGTAAGACTGTACATGACTGTGTAAAATGTTTTCGAGAACGGGTATCTACAACAAAACAACTTATGGCAGATCTTCCAGTCGAACGTATTCAGTACGCGAGGCCATTTAGTAAGGTGGGTTGTGACTATGCCGGTCCCATTAATTTACGCTTAAGTCGAGGAAGAAATCCTAAGTTTGTAAAGGCCTACATAGCCCTATTCGTCTGTTTTGTGACCAAGGCTATTAATATCGAGCTTGTTGGAGATTTGTCGTCCGTCGCGTTTTTACTGGCACTAGATCGTTTCGTTGCACGTCGTGGTAAGCCACAAGAAATCTGGAGCGACAATGGGACAAATTTTCGTGGTGCAAAACGGCTATTAACTGAAATGCATAAATTGCTGTGCAGCCAACAGCATAACAATATTGTTGCTGATCATCTTGCTAATGACGGTATTAATTGGAAGTTTATACCACCCTCTGCACCTCATTTTGGAGGCTTGTGGGAGGCTGGTGTAAAATCAGTAAAACTACATTTAAAACGGGTCATAGGTGACACAAAACTCACCTATGAGGAGATGTATACTCTATTGGTTAAAATAGAATCTTTGCTCAACTCTCGCCCTATGTGGAAAACATCCGATTCCGAACCTATAGCGCTTAGCCCTTCCCATTTCCTAATAGGGGAACGCTATACAGCTGTTCCACAACCATCTGTTCCTAATTCGATTATTTCTATGAATATTAACGGGTCTATTTTACAGGCAATGTTACAAGGGTTTTGGTCTCGCTGGCATAGCGAATATTTGACATCACTGCAGCAGCGGCCAAAGTGGCAAAAATCGCAGCCTAATCTTTGCATGGATGATGTTGTTCTAATAAAAGAACCAAATTTGCCACCATCAAAATGGATCATAGGAAGAATCACTAAATTACATCCTGGAAGCGACAGCAGGATCAGAGTTGTTACCGTCAAAACCAATCACGGAGAATTTGTTCGTCCAGCCGTTAAGGTATCCCCATTACCTTTTTCTGAAAGACCGTCATCTTTCAGCGGGGGGTGAATGTTCAGGAAACCTTTCATCAAGAAACCAAACACAGCGTATATCACCTTATGTTTATAATTTTTGAATATATTGTATCATACTGTTAGCTCTCTCTCTTAATCTTTTTGTATTGGCACTCAGTTGAAGAAAACATGTAATTTATAGTAACTTATAATCTTTTCTGTTAACAAGCAATCATTCGATATTAAGAAGTCAACAAGTGCAGTTCGTCCGATTTTGCCTATTTAAAGCTCCCTTTGTTAAACATTAAATTTGTACAGTTTACACACATATAATTATACACTTACACGTAACATTCATTAAACACATTTTATACATTTATTAAACATTGAACACACAGTTTTTTTTTTTATTTATTGAAACAATACACATAGTAACAAAAATAACAAAACAAACAATCCCAGAATACCTGTCACGTTCCCTAACACATATAATGAAGTGCATAATTTAGAGGGAATTGTAGAAAATCAAGACTTACCACAGAGTCTTTTTGGCAGTCACTTAAATAATGAGGAGAAGGAAACATTGGGCAAAATGCTTAGAAAGAATAGAGATCTATTTTATCATGAAGGGCAACGGCTTACTAGTACTCATGAAGTGAAACACGAAATAATTACCACAACAGATAGACCAATCTATGCTAAAATATATAGATACCCACAGGTACACGAACAAGAGATTAATAGGCAAATTAGGGAAATGCTAACACAGGGAATTATTAAGGAAAGTAACTTTCCATATGATAGCCCTTTGTGGGTTGTTCCCAAAAAGGTAGATAATTCTGGGCAAAAGAAATGGAGAATAGTAGTCGACTACAGAAAGTTGAACGAAGCCACTATTGATGACAAGTTTCCTATTCCTAATATAGACACTATATTAGACAAACTAGGAAGGTCACAATACTTCACCACGTTAGCCCTAGCAAAAGGTTTCCATCAAGTCCTAGTTAGGGAAGAGGATAGAAAAAAAACAGCTTTTTCGACTCCTCTTGGGCATTACGAGTTCACAAGAATGCCGTTCGGGCTTAAAAACGCCCCTGCGACGTTTCAGAGATTGATTAACTCTGTACTTAGAGAGTACATAAATCAAATATGCGTAGTCTATCTAGATGATATCTTAATCTTTAGTTCATCTCTCAAAGAACATATTTTAAGTGTGCAAAAGGTATTAGATAAATTAAGACAACACAATTTAAAAATTCAAATAGATAAGTGCAAGTTCTTTGCAAAAGAAACAGAATATTTGGGACACGTCTTAACGACGGAAGGAGTAAAACCAAATAATAAAAAAATTGAAGCCATTCAGAAACTTCAACTTCCTGCAACTACAAAGCAGATAAAATCATTTTTAGGTATAACTGGTTATTTCAGAAAATTCATTAAGGATTATGCTAAAATCGCAGAGCCAATGACCAGATATCTCAAAAAGAATACAAGAATAAATCTAAACGATTCCAATTATGTAAGCTCGTTTGAAAAATTAAAAATAATCCTCACGGATTCACCAGTCCTAAGATATCCAGATTTCAATAAAAAATTTCAACTTACGACCGATGCAAGTGACTTTGCTATCGGATCAGTACTTACACAGGAAGGACACCCAGTATGTTACGCGAGTCGTACGTTAAATGATCACGAACGGAACTACTCCGTTACTGAAAAGGAACTATTAGCAATAGTTTGGAGTGTAAATTATTTCAGACCCTATATTTATGGTAGATCTTTTGACTTATTGACAGATCAACAACCACTCAAATGGTTACAAACGAAGCATAAGGGCAGAGATATAAATCAACGACTTCAGAGATGGTTGTTACAATTAGGAGAGTATAATATTAACATAGATATAAAAGGGAAAGAAAATAAAGCTGCAGATTTCTTAAGTCGAGTAAATAATGAAACAGGAGAAATAAATGTGATCGAGACGCTCATAAATGAGGAGGGAGAAGTAACACTCCATACAAATTTAAATTTTGAAATTGACAATGTGAGTGTAGACAATAATACAATTCATTCTCAAGAAGAAGAACAGAATGACCATTTTCCAATATTAGATACAGTAGTTAATAGATTCTATACACAAATTATTCTAACAAACAATAAAAATAAGGAGATTCAAATACTAAATAATAAAAGAATTATATATATAAATTCTGAAGACATCCGAGAAGGAAAGCTTATAGATATATTTAGAAGGTTCATAAAGAGGAAAGGTAAAATAGGTATTTTCTCAGAACTAACGGAACATGAGTATAATTTAGTCCAACTTAAACTAATTGAATTATTTGACACAGAACTTATTAAGTTCTATAAATGTATGTTTCACGCACAAAATATGAAAAGTGAAGACGATACTTACAAGCAGATAGCAAAGTATCATAAGTATGAAACAGGTCATGCAGGCATAAACGAAAATTATGAAGGTTTAAAGAAACTAATATACTTTAAAAATTTAAAAATACTAATTCAAAAATATATTAACAATTGCGATACATGTAATCAGGCCAAGTACGATAGGAAACCAATTAAACCAAAGTTTATACACACAGAAACGCCAAGCGATATAAATGAAATAATACACGCAGATATTTACACTAATTCAAAAAACAATTTCTTAACTTTTATAGATAAATTTTCCAAACATAGCATAATATTTTACCTAGAAGATAGAAATAGCATAACAATAAAAGAAAAACTAAGACTATATTTCTCAATTAAAGGTAAACCAAGCAAGATAGTGTTAGATAATGAGTTCCAAAGCATTAATGTCAAAGACTTCTTAAGGCAAGAAAATATCGAGGTACACTTTACTAAACCAAATAGTCACACAGGCAACTCCGACATAGAGAGATTTCACAATACCATTAGCGAAAAAATGAGAGTATTCACAACAGAAGGATCAGAATTAACAACAAAAGAAAAAATATATAAATGTGTAGAATGGTATAATAAGTCAGTACATTCAGTAACCAAATTTAAACCAATAGATGTCTTAGAAGGTAGAGTAGACAAAGAAAAGGTTAAAATAAACATGCAGAATATAAAGGACAAGGCTATTGAAAAACTCAATATAGACAGGGAAGAGTATGTTGAAGAAATAGAGGAAGGTTTAATCAAAAACTATAAAGCACTTAGGCATAAAGAGGAACCTAGATATAGAAAGCTAAAACTAGATAATATACACCCTTCAAATGCCAAATAAATTTTCAGGTCAAATGGATAGTATTAGCTCTTCTTCTCACAACAACTAGTGCAACATTGACCATAGAAAAAATAGATACAAATAGTGGATTTGTAGAAATAAAACTTGGAAACGTTGAAATAGTAAGAACCTATGATGTTATACTACATATTGTACACCCAGCACAAGTTTTGAAGATAATTGCATGCCTCGAAGAAAACATTTCAAATATTCAAATTGAAAACGGAAAAGAAATTTTAATTCATGAGTTAGATTCACTTAAATATAAAATTTATACTATTATTCCACACAGACACAAAAGAGGGCTTATCAACATAGTAGGTACAGGTTTAAAATGGCTATACGGAACGATGGATGATGATGATAGACAAAATATTGAAGAACACCTGAAAGTCATCGACGAAAATAACTATAATATAATAACTCAAAACAACAAGCAAATATTTATCAATGATAATTTTAACCAAACCTTTTTGACTCTAAAAAGAACAATTGAAAAAGATAGATTTAAGATATTATACCAATTTAACAATATCAAGAAAGAAACTGTTAAGATGAATAATAAAATTATGTATTTAGAATCATTATTAAAAATTGGAATTTTAAAAGAAAACATAGAGCACATTCAAAACAATATTGCTTCAAGTAGAACAGGAATAATGGGAAACAATATTTTAAGTAAAGAGGAAATTATTAAATATGACATAAGTTTGGAAAAGTTAAAAAATATTAAAATTGGTACAGCCTTGTATGAAAATGAAAAAAATTATCTTTGTAATTAAAATACCTAATGAAGTTATAAATACAAGAAAATATTTAGTTACATCTCTAACGAATAAGTACTTCGAAGAATTAGTAATGGGTGATGAAGAAATTGTAAAAATAAATGAAACTGTTTATAAATTTGAACAAAACATAGATTTTAAGAATTTAAAGAAATCCCAATTATGTTTATATAATAATATTTGTATGAAAACAAAAAATTCCCGAACTAAGTTAAAAATATTAATTTAACAAGTACTTGTGATGAAAGCATTATACAACTATATGGAAACTTTTTATTAAACTTTAACAATTGTAAATTAAAAATCCAAAATGAAACCTATGTTAACAGAAAAAATATATTCGAAGAAAGATTTATTATGCCTTATGAAATAAACCTTAATACAACTGAAGAAACACTCAGTTTCAATGATATTGTAATAAAACAAATAGAAAATATTGAAAATATTAACGAATTAAAATATAACCATAAAAATCATATTATGTTATATATTTATACTGGAATTATCATTGTATAGTTATTTATAAGTCTAATGATTTATATTTGTATAAGATTTAAAAAACTCAGACATACATTCTATACAACTCAGGAGAGTTTCCATCTTAAGGAGGGAGAGGTTATATCAAGGTCAGGGAACCAAAACCCAACGGATGTTCCCATCGCCAGAAACCCAACGTCAGCGTCTGGTATAATGCAGCCCAACAACCCAATTGTATTGCCAATCGACTGGAGTTCAACGGCAAGGAAAACCTGACTCAGCAAAATAGGTCATTATCGTAAATAATATAGAATATAAAATTTAGTCTGAGATCAACTGTTGTAGTGAAATATTGTATTTAATTTTTATAATCGAAATAAAGTTTTTTTTATGATTCACCTTTCGTGTACGAACTTAATTCGAGTGCCATTGTTAAATACTAAGGAATTAAAAGAGCGCACGAATGATAAAATAAAACGCGTAATTTTATTAGACACTAACTGGGGAGATGATAATTCCGAAAAGGAATTAAAAGAACAAAAAAACAAAAGTGAAAAATAATTATTCAATTTATAAATTAACAGTGAAGGTAGTAAAAAACTGAGTGCTAATCACTTAAAAGAAAAAAGTGAAGAAACTTTAGGATTTGTACATTAGAAAAATATTTCAACAAGTGGACTTTAAAACAAAAATATTTCAACAAAAACACTAGAAGGAGCTGTTAAAATAAAAAACAGAAAACATCAATAAAAGGACCCGCCTACATGAAAGGATTAGTAAGAAATTTTATATTGAACATTTTTTTTTTACAATTTTTAAAAAGTTAACAAAGTAAAATAAGAATTATTGTTGCATATTAAAATAAATATTTTTTTTTAAAAAGTGGAAGACTTAATATTAAAATTTAATAAAATGGCGACGAATAATGAAGACATTATTTCGCGCATTGTTTTAGCAAATACCGCTTCTTTACGTAGTGAAATAGAAAGTCTTAAAAATCAACTTTCGGCTTTGCCCACGGATACAAACGTCACGGAACATAAAACTCAAACCATTGACGAACACATAAATTGTATTGAATCCTTAGATGTGATTAAATCATTACTTGAATTTACTGTTGATGAAAATTCGTATGTAAGCTGGAGAGAAGCAGCTAATAATTCAATGACTCTCTACACGAGTGGAAGTCGTAAATATTTTGCAGCCTTAACCATATTAAGGAATAAGATCACAAAGAAAGCTAATGATACTCTTACGAACCACGGTACGGTTCTAAATTTTGATGCTATTTTGAGTCGTCTAGATTTCGCCTATGCTGATAAACGTCCAATCCATATGATTGAACAACAATTAAGTATTTTGAGACAAGGTTCCTCATCCTTAATTGAATATTACAATTTGGTCAATACAAAATTGACACTATTAATAAATAAAACTATTATGACACATGGCCAAGACAGTTTAACCAAAGAGCTCAACGAAGCTCACCGCAAGAATGCCTTACGTGTTTTTATAACAGGACTTAACGCTCCATTAAGTTAAGTTTAATTTTATTCATCAATCAGAGCATATTGTACTCTTACAGACTAAGATACATAAGTAAAAATTTTGTAACAAATTTGTAGGTGGGTATATACACTTCAAATTACATTTAATTGATTTACATATAGTTAATCTATTATTAAATAATAAAAAATGGTATACATATGTATGTATAATAAATAACGATAATTAAATTTTATTTAAAACTATTGATTTAAAAGTTTCTCTGGTGGAATCCATATAAAAGTTAATCCCAGAGCAAACTAAATTGCTTTCTCTGATGCAACGAGAAATGAGTTCATTGCGACCGTAGTTTGTGCGGTGAAACTGCTCATAAATTAGAAACCGTTCTCGTGTAATTCTTAGAGGAGCATTACCCTCATGGACTAGAGCTGCTAGAGGTGGACAATTAACATGATTTGTAATGATATCCCGAACAAACATAATTGAAAAGTATTTACGACGAGCTTCTAGCGTTTTTATTCCAAACAAAAGGCATCTGGTTTCATAGGAAGGTGTTACTATTCTCCAATTTAACTTGAAAAAAGCATACCGTGTAAAATTTCTTTGAATTTTTTCAATTCTTTCTGATGTATTTGCATAGTAGGGATTCCAAACTGTACAGCAATACTCAAGTACTGATCTTACCAGAGAGTTATAAAGAGATAGTAAAGTGAATGAATCAGTAAATTCTCTGGTATTTCTTTTTATAAAACCCAGCATCTGATTCGCTTTATTGATCAAGTAATCATAATGAGGAAGGAACGACAGATTAACATCTAGGATTACTCCCAAGTCTTTTTTTTGATTTACCCTTGTTAGAATTAGGTTGTTGATATTGAAATCAAAGATAATTGGATTAAGAATCCTGAAACACGATAGTATTTGACATTTTTCTACATTCAAATGAAGGTTATTTATCCTGCACCAATCGACCAATCTCACCAGGTCTTCTAGCAGAAGGCTACAATCCGATATGCAGGTAATCCTACGGTAGATCTTGAGATCATCGGCAAAAAGGAGACAGTCAGAATTTTTAAAAATTGTTGGAATATCATTCACAAATATAAGAAAAAGTAAAGGTCCTAAATGGCTACCTTGTGGAACGCCTGATGGGACATAAATATCATTAGAATAAAAGTTTTTAATTTTAACAATTTGTACTCTTCCAGTCAAGTAAGACTCAAACCAGTTTAAAAGAGACGAACTTATACCAAAGGAAAGTAATTTGTGGAGCAGAATTTTGTGATTGACTCTGTCAAATGCTTTGGCAAAGTCAGTAAAAATTATATCGGTTTGACACCCTTTTTCCATATTATTTATGATTGCATTCACCATAATAGTTAAGTTAGTTGCACTAGATTTACCTACTACAAAACCGTGCTGAAAAACTGATATCTTTTCTTGGATTAAAGACGAAATTTTGTTATACACCACTTTTTCAAATAACTTTGGTATAGCAGATAGCTTGCAGATTGGTCTATAGTTTGTGACCTCTTGCTTTGATCCCGATTTAAAAATAGGGGACAAAAATGAGATTTTCCAGGTTTTCAAAAATTGGCCTGTAGCTAACGAAATATTAAAAATGTTTGTTAGTGGCTGAGCTAACGCAATTGCACATTTTCTTAGTAGAAAAGGTGGAATTTTGTCCGGGCCTTCACTTTTATTTAAATCTAAGTTCAATAAAGCCTCCTCTATTTCATTTTGACATAAAACAAGTGAACCAATATCAACGCATTTGTTTAAGCCTGATGGAAAATCGTAATTTGTAACAGGTTCTGAAGAATAAACAGATTGAAAATATCTCGCAAATAAATTGCAAATTTCAGAAACTTCACTAGTAGTTGTGTCTAGATACTTCATACAGCTAGGCAGCCCAAAAGATTTACGTTTGGAGTTTAAGAAATGCCAAAAACGTTTGCTATTGCATTTGAGTTCATTTTCAATTGAAAGAATGTAGTTACGATGTAGAAATTTATTTAAATAGTCAAATTTTCGCTGACAATCTATATATTTGTTTCGTAAACTTAGATTTTCTTTATTATTTTTGTGTAATTTGTATGCTTTATTCTTTTGATTTTTGAGATTAGTAAGTCTTCTATTATACCATGCAGGGTTAGAATATGTTTTTAAATATTTCGTTGGTACATACTTTTCAACTGCATTGTTTAAAATATTTGTAAAAATTGCGTAATTGTTATCTAAATTAGAATCGCTGAGTATATTTTGCCACGAAAACGATAACAAATACTCAATCATTGCATCAAAGTTAACATTTTTATAATCATAAATAATTGTGTTAGATTCATTTTCATTCTTCAAATAACTATAAAAGATAAAATCACCTTCTAATGCCAGATGATGAATTGAATTTTCCACTAAAGGAAAGATAGACTTTTCCACATAAATATGATATTCCTTATCTACAAATATAAGATCTAGAATACGATTTAGATTATTTATTTGAAAATTAATTTGTATTAGATCATACTGACTTAAAAAATCAATGACTGTTATTTCAATTTCATTTGTTATATTATACGGAATTAAATATTTATCATCAGAGTCTAGAATCCAGTTTATATTTCCTAGGTTGAAATCTCCAGCAAAAATAACATGTTCTAAATTTAAATTATCCAAGATATTTTTAGAATTAAGTAAATGTAAGTTATAAAGCTCTAATGGACTCTTTGGAGGTATATAACTCGCTAAAACATACAATTCATTCTCATCTATTTTTATAGAAACAATAAGCTGATCAACATCCACGTTAGATGAAGAAGAGTTTGATTGCAAGTCAATTGCTTTACATGGAAATGAAGCCCGAACCGCAATCAATACTCCACCTCCCCTTTCCATGCCTGTTTTCAGTTTACATCTATCCTTTGAAAAAATTTGAAAAAAATTCAGATGTTAAATGATTCTCGGATAACCAAGTCTCTGTTAAAATTATTATATCATAAATACATGAAGATAATGAAAGATATACAGAATCAAGTCTGGTTCTTAACCCACCTACGTTCTGATAATAAAATGAAAGTTTACTTCTTCCAAAATGAGAAATTGAAGTTTTATTTGAAAAATTTAGAGCTGAATTAAAAGATGATGATGATTCTCCAACAGGTACATTACCAGCAGCATCAACAATATTATTTATTAAGTTGTAAGGATTTGAGAAGAGAGATTGTCGTTTTTTGGAAAGTTTATAAATTGTTTAACTTGAACTGAAAACGGCCATATAGACTTGTTATTCAACAAATCATTTAAGAGAGTTGAAGGCACGCTTAGTTTGAAGTTGACATGTTTAATTTCTGATTCTGGGATACCTTTTTTAATTAATTTGAAACACTTTAAAAGGCTTATTGGTATACCAGTTTTAGATGAAACATAGTTAATAACATCTTCACATTTTGTTTCCTTTTTGAATTTTGAAATATGTAACCACTTAGAGGCGACAACAATATTAAGAGAAGAGTTCATATCAGATCCAATGATGGCACTAGGTTTATTTTTGTTCGGTTTATTTTTTAGAACTTTATGCCATTCCTGTTTATTATTGATAACATTCCTGCTTTCTTGTTCATCAACGTTGACTATAGCTTCGGTTTGTGGTAGGTCAGTGAGGGCTGAGACAGCGACAGCGGCAGGTTGAGAAGATAACGCATGCGCAGAATAGTTCGCAATTGCATTAGATGATGATGATGATGCGCTCTCAGCAGAGTTGCTATTGATATCAGTAACTGTAGGTAAGAAAGCTACATTATTCTGAGCATGGAGAGCCGTCAATTTGTCTATACTCGTTGAGTCATCTAATCCAGTAGACAATGAAAGGGTATTTTTTTTGTCAACAGCATTAACATCCAATGCTACGTCTGCGTCGGTGGCGGCGGCGGTGCTGATGTCGGTGGCGATGGTGTTGGCAGTGGTGGTGGTGGCTGTGATGGTGGCGTTGGAGGTTAGGGTGAAGGTGGTGGTGGTGGTGGCGGTGGTAGTGGTGGAGGCGGTGGTGATGGCGATGATAGCAGTAACATTTTCAGACTCAATGCTTATGATTTGTTTTGGTTGAGATTGACTTACTGCACTTAGCGATGGTAAAATTTCAGAGGCGATGGCGGGGATTTCATCTGATGGTACTGAAATTTGGTTTGTGTTGGAATCGTTTGGCGTTGGTTGAACAAGTTGGGAGACGGGGATTTCGGCGATTTTGTTAACGATGGTATCGTTTGATGGTGGTTTAGCGGTAGGGGAGGAGGGGATTTTGTCTATAGGTTCGTCGGTTAGATTTATGTAGGCTTCCACTGCTGTGGTAATGGCAATAGCACTCACAAACTCAGGGGTTTTATCATAATGATCTACATTTTTGGGTATTTGCGTTGATGGCCGAACGGATGGGGAGAGAGGGATTTTTTGTGATGATTTATTTAAACGATTATTTTTGTTCTGCACCACAAATGGAGAGCTTTTGTTGGTGCTTAATGGGAGTCTTTGGCGAGAATTTTTTGATGACGATTTATAGGGTTCAATGACCTTTTCTACTCTCTGGGTAATCGTTGAAGGGCGTACATTACGATTTATATTAGATATATTTTGTTCTTTATTTATCGGATCAAGGTTGAGATTTAACATAAGATGAGAAAATTCCTTTTTAATATCAGAGAAATCGTTGTCAAGCACTTTCATAATGTCGTTTAATTTGTTTAAACAGATTGAAATGGGTTTTGATTTGCACTGATCACATTTATAGAATATGTTTTTATATGATTTTATAATTAGTAGATCGGATTCTTTTATTTTAGCACAATTTATGTGAGTAAGAGCATTGCAAATATCACATTTAAGTGAGTTTTCTAATGGAACTGCGATTTTGCACTTTACACAATTGATCATAATGAGATAATTTAAAGAGCGACTGACACAGGTGAAAGTTGAACTTCGAATGAATTGAGCAATATAATATTTTCTCTTAGTCCTAATGATTTACCCAGCGCCCTTGCTAAAGCGCAAGAGCTAGAATGCTACAAACAAAGAGCCCAGTTCGCTCTTCATTTCAGTAAAAATATGCATTATAACGATAGTACAAATAATAGTGCAAATAACAATAACCTACGATTTCCTAAAAGATCTGTTTGTGAAACTAATCCAAACCACAATCGCCACCAAAATCAACATTCGTCACCAATGACACTTGGCAGTTCAAACATGAAAGTGCCTACCCATAATAATTACCATAATAATTACCATAACAATAATTGGCGATCTAATAATAACAATAATGTAGGACAACGTTCGAATCCTTTTAGGCAAAACCAAAATAATTATAATAATAATTTTCAAAGAAGTTCATATGTAGATAAGAGACCACATAGTGTTCAAAATAATGGACAGCAACCACTAGTTAAGAATCAAAGAATAAATAATATAAATGAGGAGGTTTTTTAGGCGAACGCCGTGTCAATTACCCTTCATCCTCAGAAACCACCCAACGGAACCAAAGCAACTAAAAATTTTGATTGACACGGGTGCAACAAGTTGCTATTGTAGACCCAATATTCTACAAGATAGACAAGAATTTTCAATAAAAAAAAAGAATTCATACAATAAATGGTTATTCCATTATAACACTGTGATGTGCTTTTTGTTTCTCAGCCGAAGTTTTGCTCGTCGGATAGCCAGGGTCGTAAATGAAGAAAACACGAAACTTCAAATGAAAGGTCTTAAAACCTTAATATCAAAATCTTTATTAAAAACAACTCATTAATTCACAACTTACAATATTTGGTTTGGGAAAATTCTGGTTATGTGGATATTCTGGTTTAAAGTAGCAGTATTGATACTCCTTCAAATAAAGTGTATTTAAGTCTTGGCTAAGTAGTCCTTGGGGGTTGTTTCTGGATCTGGTGCTACCTCTGGGTATTCTGGTTTCTGGTTAGTTCCTGGTCAATTGCTTCTGGCATCGGTATGGGCTCTTAGCCCCCCTGGTGACGGATCGGCAGGTACAATGCCCACGGTGGCGATCAGCAGGTATAATGCCCCTGGTGGCAGATCAGCAGGTATAATGCCCCTGGTGGCGGATCAGCAGGTATAATGCCCCTGGTGGCGGATCAGCAGGTATAAAGCCCCTGGTGGCGATCAGCAGGTATAATGCCCCTGGTGGCGGATCAGCAGGTATAACGCCCCTGGTGGCAATCAGCAGGTATAAAGCCCCTGGTGGCCGATCAGCAGGTATAATGCCCCTCTTGGCGATCAGCAGGTATAATGCCCCTGGTGGCGGATCAGCAGGTATAACGCCCCTGGTGGCAATCAGCAGGTATAAAGCCCCTGGTGGCGGATCAGCAGGTATTAATGCCCCTGGTGGCGATCAGCAGGTATAATGCCCCTGGTGGCGGATCAGCAGGTATAATGTCCCTGGTGGCGGATAAGCAGGTATTAATGCCCCTGGTGGCAATCAGCGGGTATAATGCCCCTGGTGGCGGATCAGTAGGTATAAGGCCCCTGTGGCGATCAGCAGGTATAATGCCCCTGGTGGCGGATCAGCAGGTATTAATGCCCCTGGTGGCGATCAGCAGGTATAATGCCCTTGGTGGCGGATCAGCAGGTATAATGCCCCTGGTGGCGATCAGCAGGTATTAATGCCCCTGGTGGCGGATCAACAGGTATTAATGCCCCTTGTGGCGGATCAGCAGGTATAAGGGCCCTGGTGGCGATCAGCAGGTATAATGCCCCTGGCGGCGGATCAGCAGGTATAATGCCCCTGGTGGCGCACAGCAGGCAAAAGCTCTGGTAGATCAGCAGGTATCGAAGCCCCTGGTGGCACTTGCAACGAAACCCGTTACCACTGGTGGGGGGAAGTTCTTAGCAACAAAGCTACAATTGACCTAATCGACCTACCTCGTCGGTGGTCAAAGCTAAACTGAAAGAATGAATCAAATTTACCAATAACGCACGACTTCAAGTGTGGTCGAAGGGGTGCTTTCGTCTTTCGTCAAAGGTCCTCATGTAATGTTTTCAGTCAACACTGAATGTGAACTGTGAGGGTGAAGATTGCAAATAACAATTATTGATTGTTTTCTTATGACGTCACATGCTCTACCGAGTGTGAATTGTATTGCTATTAAAAGCAATTTATGCTGAATATATCTTAGTGGGTGTCGGCAGAGTGGAATTATTTATTGAAACCAGGAAAAGTAGGTAGCATGTAACACTTCGTTACATACCATCTCCCCTTTGGAGACGAGAACCTTCTCGTCTGGAAAAAAGGTAAGAACGAAAGTACTGCGACTAATTTCCGTCCACAACAACAACGAGTTATACGACTGTGTAAACATCACAACTATCTATTAAAATGAAATATATAGTTCATAAAAGACAGGAAAAAAAAGTAAGTTCATCAAATTCAAAGTAACCTATATGACTTCTAACGAAAACAGCTTTCTGTTAAAAAAAAGTTAACTTAAACTTACTTATTGGTGCCCTATAGGGCTTTTAACACAAAGAGCTTCTTGCTGAAAAAAAAAATTCAAAAAAAGGACTGGAAATCATTACTTTTAGCCAAAAAAACAAAAACAAAGAACTTAAACTAGTCATAATTCGTCAAAAAAGAAACTAAATCTCTTTCAAAAAAAAAACAAAATTAAATACACTTTTTCACAAAAAACTGACTGAATTGGTAACTGTAATTCAGGGCGTAAACACTATCCTCTTCTTCATACCACTCCTCGGATGTTCAAGAATGGCCACTCCGGCCTTTATAATGCGCACATTGACCTTTCCATGCCGTAGCTGTAGCGAGAACCTCTGCCGTCTATATTTGGATTATCCGCATGATCCGCATGGCGTGTTATCTTTACCCCCAGGAAAGGGTCGTATAGTCTGGTGTTCGGTGGCTGGTTGCACACTGTTTTCCTAGCCTGAGGCCCGCTGGTTTGTATCATCATCGGGAAATTTAATTCCATGGTCACCGGCGGAATATCCATTGTTTGATTCGTTGGCATTGATCTGGTTGGCACGGCGGCGGCAAGGACTTCGTGATCTTTATTGAAGTTACCTTGTAGTGGATTAACCGGGGCCTGTTTGTCCTTAGGTAGTCTCCTATTGCTACTGGCGCTGCGCGTTGTGCACCTGAATGGTGGCTTATTTGATGCTAGCGAGGCGAGAGCGGCTGCCGAGGTGGACGGCATGTTGTGAACTTCCATAGAAATTGGTGGCGACTGGGAGATATCGATCGGCATGGGGCTCTGAGTTGTTCCTCGTCTCCGCTTTTGATCGACTTTTCTGGCGGTTGACTTGTCTCCTTCACTTCCAGCTTCGTGCATCTTCTTGTGTGGTTGAGCGATGGTGGTGTCTTTTAGGTTAGGTTCTTTCTTAAAACCCACCCTTCGGGTTTCCTGTATTCCAGCGTGAGGTGTGGCCGGCAACGTGTCAAGGTATACCACAGACTTCACCTGGGGATTCATCTTAGCAGGGAGTGATGCTTGTCTTTCCCACGGCTGGAGAATTGGTTTCGTCTTCTTGGTTGGCTCCATCGGTGATGTTGAATGCTCGGCTGTCACAGACTGAATGAAGGCGAGCTTAACTTGTTTCGATGATTTGTCTTCAGGTGACGAGAAACCTTTTAAATCTTTCAAATGAGAGCGAGTGATTTGGTTTCTCTTTCGGGTATTATTGTCTATCCTTCTTATTGCAACGATGACCGGAGAATCAAAACGAATGACCTCGTATGGCCCTTCATATCGTGGTGCCAGCTTTTCCGTAAAATGTTTACTGTGAAATGGTAACCTTCAAGATATGGCCTCATCTTCCTAATACCAAAAAGAATCGCCAAACACTCCTTCTCAGTAACCGAGTACTTCTTTTCCAAGTCGGTCAAGGTTCGGCTAGCGTAAGCGATTACCTTTTCCTGATTGTCGGAATTTTGACATAACACGACTCCGAGACCGTGTTGGCTTGCATCTGTCTGTAGCACAAACGGGAGATCAAAATCTGGGCACATTAGAATTGGTGCTTCAGTTAGCCTTTTCTTGAGTTCCTGAAAAGCTGCTTCTTGCTCGGCCCCCCATACCCATTCTTGTCCTTTCTTGAATAATTTTGTTAATGGCGTAGCTACCAACGAGAAATCTTTTATAAACCTCCGGTACCATGAAGTGATTCCTATGATACGCCGTAGTTCCTCAACGTTACGGGGAGGTTTCAAATCGCGAACGGCGGCTATTTTCTCAGGGTCCGTGCTGATCCCGCGGTCGCTTACCACATGCCCAAGGTACACGAGTTCCCTCTTACAGAACTCACATTTTTCCCTATTTATCCGGCTGTTAGCGGCTTGCAGTCTCCTAAATACTTCTTTAAGATGTTCGAGGTGATCTTCGAATGATTCACTTACGATAATTATGTCATCTAAGTAAGCGAAAGCATAATTTTCCACGTCGGCTCCAATAATACTATCCAACATGCGCTGAAAAGTGGCGGCGGCGGAGCTAAGGCCACAAGGCATCACTTTCCATTGGAAAAGGACGCGTCCGGGCACAGTAAAGGCAGTGGCTGACCGAGATGCATGATGCAGTGGTATCTGCCAATAACCCTGCTTAAGATCGATTATCGAAATAAATCTAGCTGCCCTGAGTTTGTCCAAAATTGCGAAAATCTGTGGGAGCGGATATGCGTCCATAACCGAAACTTCGTTCAGCTGTCGGTAGTCGATACAAACTCTCCATGAACCGGTCTTCTTCCGCACTAACACGATAGGTGAACTGTACGGGCTATTGGATGGCTCGATTTTATCATCCCGGACTAAGTCGTTGATGTTATCGTCAATAATTCTTTGCATTCCTAGAGTAATACCTTTGTTTAAAAGGTTGGTCGGTTTTCAATTTTATATGATGTACGACCGCGTTAGTGGTGCTGGGTAAATGTTAGAATTTTGGGAGTTCCGTATCGAGTAACTTACGCAAGACTTCTTCTTGTTCCCAAGACAACGGTTTTCCTCCCAGTGCGCCAACGCAATTACGGTCGGGGCTAGGCACACCTTTAACCATTGGTATTTCTTTGCCTCGTAAAGTCATTTTGAAGTCAGCGTTTAACAGCACGTCGACACCTAACATCATATCTTCGGTAAGCTGTTCCATATATGTCACTTCCCCATGAACTAATTGCCGAACGATGTACATGGTTAGGAAATAATGCTCTCGACTCTCGACAGGGTTTCCGTTGGCCAAGTGTGTCAAATGTTTCCGGTATCGCATTGGTAATTTATTCCTTCGCAGAACTCGGTGGGTTTTAGCGTTTATAAATGATTTAGTGGCCCCGGTATCTAGCAAGGCTTTTATTGTTTGGCCGCAAATCCTGACAGGGATGAAACACCTTGGGTCTTGCCAAGCTTCTCGTGGCGAATGCTGCCCTAAAATTTGTACTTCACCCACATGCTCCGGGCCGGGCGCTTGTAGCCCTGCGACTTGGTCATCGCATGGCCGGGTTGAAACCGGCGCTGGGTCTGGTGAATTGGGTTGTTCCATTCCCTCAGTATAAGGAACACTTTCGTTGGTCTGGTCTAGGGTCGTCTGGCTCGGCAAATCAGGTCGGGTATCTAATATGGACGCCCTGTGTGGATGACAGTCACAATCATCTGTTCGACGACCCTCCGGTACAGCAAGAACAAAACAGTCGGAAAGGCCGATGGCAACTACTCTTTGTATGCCCCCGCTGCTTGCAATTCCAGCAGTGAGTTGCTCGGTCGTACTGACCTGTGGTGCGGTTCAAGTTATTTCGGTCAAGGGTTACTCTGGGTGGTGGCGACCAACGGTTGAATGTTGGCCGATTCGATGTCGAGCTTCTGTTTACTCCAACTGGAGGTCGGGATGACAACGAGCGCGAGTTGCGGTCTTCCGCCTGTATGTATTCATATTCCTCGGCTAACTTCATTAGCTCGTCCAAGGTCTCGAAGTCTCGTCTCTTAATATATAAGTGATATTCCGGACGGAGGCTGTCGTAAATTCGGTCGACACATTCTGAAAGAGTTAAATGTGGGTGCCGATGTATTAGATACTGCGTGGCCTGAATGAACTCCTTAGCCTTCTCTCTTGGCCCTTGCTTGCGTCGCATAATTTCATCCTCTAACTTATGTACGAAGCGGGCAGGCAGGAAGTGTCTTGAAACGACCGCCATGTTCTAAGTTCGGTCTTATTTATCCGGTACCATTCTAAGGCTGTACTTCTGAGAACCTCTGGAAGAGCTTTTAGCATATCATTCAGGCTGGATATCGTAACATTCAATCAATTCCTCCACCCGTTCCATAAATTCCAACGCGTTGCCTTTAGAATCGAATCTCAATCCCCACTTTCGCACGGTGTTCATGACCTCAGCATCATGACTGATGGGGAACCTGGCCAAGATTCAAGAGTCGGGTTGCGGACGGTCAGCGGCGGTACTAACTCCGGCACTGGGCCCCAGGCGTGCTTCTGGAGGCCGATCAATACCCCTATTGGTGCTGGCAGTGGCTGGACGAGGAGGAACCTGGAAAAATATCTCCGTAAAATTCGGTGACTTCGGAATTTTCTTTTCTTCGGTAATGCTGGTATTACTGGGTGGGGCCAAATCCTCAGGGTATTCTCTCGCATTAGTGAAATTTTTAATTTCCTCGCTTAAATTCTGGGTGGATTTCCGCTGCCTCGCTTTCTTAATATAAGCGCTGAAGCGGGCTCTTAGAACGGATATAGGACCTTCAGTTTCGATACCTAGCTGGCCCATCCTATCTACCAACTCCTGTTTCCTTAGGAGGTAGATGGCTCATAAGCTAGCAAAAACGTCGAATCCCTCTTCGGTATCGGACATGGTGAACTCTGATATTCTCCTTTTGTTGTGTGAGTGTTTAAGATTTTGTTTTTACGGGTATGGAGCTTATAGTCCCTGCTCGGGCGCCAATTTGTGATGTGCTTTTTGTTTCTCAACCGAAGTTTTGCTCGTCGGATAGCCAGGGTCGTAAATGAAGAAAACACGAAACTTCAAATGAAAGGTCTTAAAACCTTAATATCAAAATCTTTATTAAAAACAACTCATTAATTCACAACTTACAATATTTGGTTTGGGAAAATTCTGGTTATGTGGGTATTCTGGTTTAAAGTGGCAGTATTGATACTCCTTCAAATAAAGTGTATTTAAGTCTTGGCTAAGTAGTCCTTGGGGGTTGTTTCTGGATCTGGTGCTACCTCTGGGTATTCTGGCTTCTGGTTAGTTCCTGGTCAATTGCTTCTGGCATCGGTATGGGCTCTTAGCCCCCCTGGTGACGGATCGGCAGGTACAATGCCCACGGTGGCAATCAGCAGGTATAAAGCCCCTGGTGGCGATCAGCAGTTATAATGCCCCTGGTTACGGATCAGCAGGTATAATGCCCCTGGTGGCGATCAGCAGGTATAATGCCCCTGGTGGCGGATCAGCAGGTATAACGCCCCTGGTGGCAATCAGCAGGAATAAAGCCCCTGGTGGCGGATCAGCAGGTATTAATGTCCCTGGTGGCGATCAGCAGGTATAATGCCCCTGGTGGCGATCAGCAGGTATAATGCCCCTGGTGGCGGATCAGCAGGTATAAGGCCCCTAGTGGCGATCAGCAGGTATAATGCCCCTGGTGGCGGATCAGCAGGTATAATGCCCCTGGTGGCGATCAGCAGGTATAATGCCCCTGGTGGCGGATCAGCAGGTATAATGCCCCTGGTGGCGATCAGCAGGTATAATGCCCCTGGTGGCGGATCAGCAGGTATTAATGCCCCTGGTGGTAATCAGCAGGTATAATACCCCTGGTGGCGGATCAGCAGGTATAAGGCCCTTGTGGCGATCAGCAGGTATAATGCCCCTGGTGGCGGATCAGCAGGTATTAATGCCCCTGGTGGCGATCAGCAGGCAAAAGCTCTGGTAGATCAGCAGGTACCGAATCCCCTAGTGGCTATTACCTAACTTGCAACGAAACCCGTTACCACTGGTGGGGGGAAGTTCCGAGCAACAAAGCTACAATTGACCTAATCGACCTACCTCGTCGGTGGTCAAAGCTAAACTGACTGAATGGATCAAATTTACCAATAACGCACGACTTCAAGTGTGGTCGAAGGGGTGCTTTCGTCTTTCGTCAAAGGTCCTCATGTAATGTTTTCAGTCAACACTGAATGTGAACTGTGAGGATGACGAACGCAAATAACAATTATTGATTGTTTTCTTCTGACGTCACATGCTCTACCGAGTGTGAATTGTATTGCTATTAAAGGCAATTTATGCTGAATATATCTTAGTGGGTGTCGGCAGAGTGGAATTATTTATTGAAACCAGGAAAAGTAGGAAGCATGTAACACTTCGTTACAACACATTATTATATAGCATATATATTTGACAGGGACGTCGTATTTTATGAAATTGAAAATTTAGAAAGTGATCTATTGATAGGATATATGTTATTAAAAGGAGCTTCTATAAAGCTAGATTTTGAAAATGGTGTTTTAATTTATAATAATAAGAGCGAAAAAATATTCTTATCCAAAGATTTAAATGATTCAAATTTAAAAAATAAACAATCAGAATTAAATAATACAAGGGAATCAGAGGATTCCGATAGCACACTAAAAGTTGAAAATGTAATTAGGGAAAATAGTGAAAATATTGAAGAATTAAAAAAATCTATAATTAAAAAGATTGAAAGGATACATTCTAACATAAATTTAAATTCACTTTTCCGAACAGATGTAAAGGCAGAAATAAGGACTACAGTCGATTCTCCTATATGGAGCGGACAATACCCATACCCACTGTCAGTTAACACATTTGTTAATAACGAAATTAGAGATTTATTAAAAGCGGGAATTATTCGTCAAAGTAGAAGTCCATATAATTTACCGATTTGGGTTGTTCCAAAAAAAGGCACCAATGAAGATGGTAGTCAAAAGTTGAGAATGGTTTTAGATTATAAAAAATTAAATGAAAAAACGATATCAGATAGATATATATATACGATATATATATATATATATATAGATATACCCGAGAATAATGTTAGATTGTCAAATTTAGTGAAAGCAGAATATTTCTCTACGATAGATTTAGAATCAGGCTTTCACCAAATACAAATGAAAGAGTCAGATATTGAAAAAACGGCCTTTAGCATAAATAATGGCAAATATGAATTTTTGAGAATGCCATTTGGCTTTAAAAACGCTCCTAGTATTTTCCAAAGAGCTATGGACGATACATTGCGTGAATATATAATATAGGTAAAGTATTTCATGTATATATGGATGATATAATAGTATACTCTAGCAGAACATACCAAACATTTAAATGAAATTGTAGATATATTAAAAAGAGCCAATATGAAGATTTCCTTAGAGAAATCAAAATTTTATGAAAAAGAGACAGAATTTTTAGGTTACATAGTTGCTCATAATACTATTAAAACAGACCCGAATAAGATAGCCACAATAAATGATTTCGCATTACCAAGAACATTACGTCAATTAAGAAGTTTTCTAGGTATGACTGGTTACTACCGTAAGTTTGTTAAAAATTACGCTTCAGTAACAAAACCTTTAACTAAATATTTAGCCGGAGAAAATGGTAGAATATCAAAAAATTTGTCCAAGAAGACAGACATAAATCTAGATGAAGAAGCCATTTTGGCTTGTAGAATTTTAAAAAATCTTTTAATAAACCAATTGAATTAATTCAACCAGATTTTAATAAAAAATTTATATTAACAACTGATGCTTCTAACAATGCTATAGCAGGTGTTTTAACTCAGGAAGGAAAACCTATAACCTTCATTTCGAAAACGTTAAATAAAACGGAACAAAACTATGCTACCAATGAAAAAGAATTATACGCCATAGTATGGTCTTTAAAAATTTAAGAAATTATCTTTACGGAGTTTCTAACCTTGAGATCCATACGAATCACCAACCACTTACCTTTGTAGTATCAGTACGAAACCCAAACGCCAAAATGAAACGATGACATGCATTTATTGAGGAGTTTGCTCCCAAAATTATATACAAACCGGGGACTACAAATGTAGTTGCAGATGCCTTGTCTAGGCAATATTTAAATCATATTTCTGACGAAGACTCTTCTAGTACAGCTACACAGCACTCTGCCGAGAGTAGCGATAATATAGAAATTAAAGAAACTACCAAACTTCTTAACCAATTTAAGCAACAAATTCTTTAAGTCAAGGATTATTTACTGCACATGAACAAATAATTTTTCCAGAACAAGACATTTAATCGAATATGATACTCCAGAAAATTTAATAATCATTTTAAAATAATTCTTACAACCGGGAACTGTTGCAATCCGTTGCACACCGGAAGATCTTTATAATATTAAACAAAAGTTGAAAGAGACCTATAACAATAATTTCCTTTATACAAAGAATTTCCCCATAGATATAACAAATGAAGAGGATCAAATTATTATTCAGCAAACACACGTTAGAGCACATCGTAGTTACCAAGAAAATTTAAAACAAATTTATACCTCATATTATTGGCCACGAATGATGAAACAACTTAAAGAATTTGTTAGAAATTGTGAAATATGTAACCGTAATAAATACGAAAGACATCCTTTTAAAGCTCCAATTGGAGAGGCTCCAATTGCTAAGAAAGAGGGGGAGCAATTACACATAGATATTTTCTTTACCCAAAAATTGAAATTCTTAACTTGCATTGATTCATATTCAAAGTTCCTAGTAGTTAAATTAATAGATGATAGGACAAAATTAGATGAAAAAGTATTAGAACTTTTACAAAGTTTCCCAGAAGCTAAGAAACTCTGTGTCGATAATGAACCAGGCTTTTCAACACCCCAATTCAGAACATTAATGCAAAGACTTAAAATAGAAATGTTTTTTGTGATCCAAAACACAGTACTTCCAACGGACAAGTAGAAAGAGTTCATTCTACAATAATAGAAATAGCCAGATGTATGAAAGACGAATATTATTTAATAAATGATTTAGAATCAATTTTTAGAGCAGTACAACAGTATTGATGGCGTGTATGCCTGGTTGTTTTGTACTTACGTTGGCGGACGTGCGTCTGTCCGCTTCTGGTGATGTCTTGTTGGCGGACGTGCCTCTGTCCGAATATGGCCTCGGCGTCAGACGTGGCCAAGGATTAAATATGTACGCCCAAATGTGCCAGCAGGCACTCGGGCAAAAGCTGAAGGTTTCTTGATGGCGGACGTGCGTATGATGAACGAAGTATGTGTGAGTGGTGAGTGCTATGCAGTGCCACGCAGAAAAAAATTAATAAGATTTTCTAGATTATCAGCGTCGTTCAGTGATGGAATCAATCAACTGATCAGACGACGACTCCTGATAACTCCGACGAGGATGATCAATGAATATACACATGTACACGAAGTCAATAAGCAGATTATTCCAATCAGATTCAAGAAATTCACAATATTTTTCCCAGCTTGGTATATTGTGCGACACAAATGACTCCGACAATGATGATCAAGGAATATACACATGCACGAAGTTAATACGCAGATTATTCCAATTAGATTCAATAAATTCACAATATTTTTCCCAGCTTGGTATATTGTGCGACACAAATGACTCCGACAATGATGATCAAGGAATATACACATGCACGAAGTTAATACGCAGATTATTCCAATCAGATTCAAGAAATTCACAATATTTTTCCCAGCTTGGTATATTGTGCGACACAAATGAATCAGACAATGATGATCAAGGAATATACACATGCACGAAGTTAATACGCAGATTATTCCAATTAAATTCAATAAATTCACAATATTTTTAATGTTTAAAGCTGAGTGTTTTTAATGGATTTGTATTTGTATGAATGAAAAATGAAAAAAAAGGGTTTTTTTTTTTTTTTATTACAAGCCGAGAGCACGAAGTGCTTGCTATCGCATCCAAAATCGAAAAGGGAAGAATTAGAGGCAAATCCGGAAATGCCCACCAACTTACAATGGGGGTTTTTCCTTTTTACGTTGGCTGCCATCCTCGATTGTAGTAGATGATGGTTGCTGCCAAATTGTCATATGTGCGGTAGCACAGTTAGCACTAAATCAGTGCGGTGGCACAGGCTAAATTAATCTGACTACAATCGAGGATGGCATGAACAAGTATAATAAAACTATTCATTCAGTAACAAACAAAAAACCATTTGAAGTCTTATTTAATAAATTAGAGTATGAAGACTTACAACCAAAACTATTATTAGCTCAAGAAAGAATGTTAAAAAGAAATAACCCCAATGTAAAGGTAAAAACCTATAAGGCAAATGAAATAATTTATGAAAAAATCATAGGAGCTAGAAATAAACTTCAGCCAAAATATAGAATATATATTGATAGAGAATGGGAACGCAGTAATTTACGATATTTATGGAGAGATTTTCCATGTGACAAATTTAACATATTACAAAACTATTTTCGAGACTAATCGAAATATGTTAAACACAGAATCAGAATTCAAAACGGTACATTCAAGTAACTCCTCTATTTATATTAAAATGAATCAAGACGTAGACATTAACCTTATAGAAATGTTATTAAGCCAGTTGAAAATAAAAACTATTAGACAAAGACGAGGGATAAATGAACTAGGTACTATATGGAACACCAGACCACGATGACCATTTATTTGTTACAAACAAACTTTCTGAACTAGTTGACAATAATAATAAACAATTCATGATAAATTCTGACATATTTAAAACTATAGATTATTTAAAGAAAACAATTTCTTTAACCCAAAACAATTCCAAATCAAGAATGGCTAAGCAAATAAACAAATTAATAATAACTGACCTACAAAATACTATTCAATCAATTACATTAGCTAAAGCTGGAATACTAAATACCGGCATTTTAAACTTAAAAGACATTCAACAAATTATAAATCATGAATATGAAAGCATGACATTGACCGACCTTATGGACGTATCAAAATTTAACATTTTACAAAATAAAGACGCGGTTGTTATATATATAAAATATCCAATAATAAAAAACAATTGTGAATTATACGAGACAAGAGCTGTAAGTCAAAAAGACGGTAAATTAAAAATAGAGAAAGAAATAATTAAATGTAATAATACATATTCAAATGTTGAAAATTGTAAAGTAGAATTAAGAAACACTTTCTGTAAATTATCCATGAAACAATCTTGCTTATCTAAAATTTTGAATAAAGAACATGGAGAATGTATTAAAATAAAAGAAAAGAATAAAAATATAGATGTAATTAAAGATGGTGCTATTTTGTTATCTGGTAACCATACAGTGGATAATAACCCTATAGAAGGAGTTTTTTTAATAATTTTTGAAAATGAAACTGCAATAGATAACGTCACTTATGAAAATCCATCTTATAAAATATGGAATTATATTAGAACAACTCATGTTAATAATTATATAATTACAAAATTTACGGAATCAGATAATGAAGATCTGAAATTCAAAAATATAAATTTAATGTCTAGAATTGCAAAGCATATTGAAAATCATTCAATTTCTATTGTCCTCTTATTGGTAATAACTATCTTAACATATGTAATACTTTCTAAGTATATTAAAATATTATATATTAAAAAACAAAATCAAAATCGATGCCAAGATGATATCATGTTCGACAATATCAACAAAAAAGTTATATTCCTCACAAAACATTTGGAAGAAGATTCGGGACGCATCATTTAAGAAACAGGATAGTTATAATCACACATCCCAATATAAAGTCACACCAAAAAGTGCTGACATTACATTTTAATTAAGGATCAAAATCATCAGTGGTCATGATGATAATATAGCGAATTACATTTCTTCCGTTCATCAAAAGACCCATCCATCGATTTCCCATCGATCACAAACAACTTCACTACATGATATCAAATTACAAACATTTAATAAACACATCGTCGACTCATGATTATCTGCGTTTGCGATCGCTACATCCAGAGGGATGATTTAGATTTAAGATATTATTATAAAATCAGTTTTTAAGCTTGCACCGAACTGATCGGAACAATTTTGTTCTCGATCAAAAATAAAATTAACCTTTTTTAAAACTTATAAAGAAAAAGGAAAATAATAATTTGCATAACTTGCCTTATATTGTACTAACTATAATCGCATGTAAAAAAACGAAAAAAAAGAATAGTTCGTTTGTAAACAAAAATACAAATAATAAATCTTCTTTGTTAAATTTAATAAAAAGCTAATCCTGGTTAAATAAAATGAGAAATCATTTTCCCTAAAAATTTTGTATCTTATTTTTTTATTTCATTTGTAATCAAGATATTGCATTAAAAGACTTGCCTCGGGTGCCCAGGCAACAGCGAGGACATTCTGCTAGTTTGGAAATAGAATCCATAACAACTGCGGAAGTAAACAAAACAAAATCCAATTTGGATATAAAATCCATGGACACGGCAAAACGTAAGCAACATAACAACAGCGGAAGTAAACAAAACAAAAACCAATTTGGATATAAAATCCATGGAAACAGCAAAAGGTAAGCAAAACGAAATATAAATCTGGAAATTATATTTTAAAATCAGGATAAATTTAAGAGGTAAGTGCAAATATTTGTGTATTAAGCGTATAAAACAAAGCTTATATATTAAATTTAATAGCATATTAGTTGCCCAAAGGACAACAGAAGAAGATACAATCATTTTTGTGTCGTGTAAAAATGTAAGTCGTCAATTTATCTGTCATATACAGACAAACTGACATCGAAACAAAATTACACTTTTATATATTAGTAGAGATAAGTCGACTTAAAACGTAAAACCGTTCATTCAAGACTAAACTTTTTTGTATGGAATAGAAGATAAAGAAAAGCCATGAAATAAATGATAAAACAGGCTTCTTTTTTCATAGAAGAGAAGATAAAGAAAAACCACAAAATAAATTAAAGCTCATAGAAGGAAGGACAAAGAAAAATTCCAAAATAAATGGAAGCTTTTTTTATGTAGAAATTATTTTATTAACAAATTTTAAAAACAGTCACGATTTTGTGAGAATACAAAAATATCATCATCGTCTTCTTCATCTCGTGGTATAATTAAAGTGATTGATATTTATGCAGAAAATATTCCAATGCAGACGCATTGATCTTATATTAAAGCATATATAGCAACCTTTATTATTTTTTAATTCATTAATGTCAATTACCCTACAATTGAAATCAACTTCTAGTTCAAGTGTATCATTTGTGATCTCCATTTTTATGTATTGTTTTAAACTTCTATTTGTTCTGACAAAAAACTACTAAAACTATTGTGCGCTCTTTATATTGTTCACGTCTTATTCAGTATTAATTATCAACGATGGTGTGTTCTAACTTCTACGTGCTAGTATTTTGCCCGCACTCTCCCACACATATTTCCAGTTTTCTTGTTTTGACTTTGCTTTTGTCAGCCAGAAGAGATACTTACTGTGCCTTGTAAGCTGATTATTTACATAAATTCAGCTGGCATAGAATTTATATTTATAATGGTTGTTGGTATTATTCCTAACAGGAGAAAGCTTAATTGGTCGTATGGCTCGCGCTTGTTTAATAAATTGTGTTTTGCACTTATGTGATGTAAACTTTTTCGGAATTTTTAATATTCGTTCTGTAAACGTCGCCGTCGGTTATATCGTTGTCGTTTATAATATTGTTGATTGTTTTCCCTATTCCTTTTACAACTTCTATCAAATTTTCCTGTGGAGTCATTGGAATGTTTTTAATATCAATATTATTGTTAAGCATTTGCAGTTCTAATGTGTGAATTTGTGTTTGCATGCTTTCTATAACGATGTCTTTTTTTCATTTGTTTCTTTTAGTTCGTTTATTTCTTTGGTGAAACTTTCAATAAGAGCATTGTTTTTGATCATATTTGCATTAATGTCATCGTATTTGTTTCCCAGGAATTCACAGCTCGCAGTTATTTTCGGTAGTTGATCTCTCAGCTGCCGAATCTCAGTGAGCACAATTTGGTTGTCGTTGACATTCCTCCGAGGTACTTCATTGGCATTGTCGGGGCTGCTAATCGGTCTTATGCGCTTCGGTGCTTGCAAATCTGGTGTCTTCGATCTAGGTGGGTCTGCATTTGCGTTGATGAGTCCTTCGGTTATGCTCACGTTTCTACACAACTGGCATTTCCAAGATTCTTTGCGAATACAAATGGCCCTCCAAGTTTTTTCTGAGACCGTTGTACATTGGAAATGCAGTTTGCGCTTGCAAAAGGAGCAATAAATGAAATCTCCTTCAGTTGGGAGAGTAACACCGCAAGAACCACATGCAGGTATTTTGAGAGTGCTCTTTTAGAGACTGACCAATTTAAGCAAAGGAATATATTCAATATGATACCTTTGGTGTATAATAAATCAAATGCACTTCAATAAATCTACTGAGTTAATCACTTTTCTTTCGTTAGTTGTTAATTCTTTGGCTAAATAGAGTTTAATATGAACGGATATTTGGTGGAAATATAAGTAAAAGAAAATGCCAACAAGGATAACTTTTAAAACACGTCTATTCAACAGTTATGTTATGAACAATATTTTCAGCTTCCTTAAATAAATTCATTGATTTTACTAATGGAAGACTCTTCGCTTCCAAGGAAGTTATTAATTCGGCAACTCGCTCGAAATTCGATTTTGTATATATAAAATTTGGCAAACGCCTTAATCGCCGACGGAAATGGGCCCAGTTCCCTGTTAATTTCAAAGACTAAGCTCCGGTTCATCTTCGATTCATTTAAGAAAAAGAAGTCAGCAGGAGTCGATGGTATATCCAACGTTGTACTACGACATTTGCCGGAGGAAGCAGTTGACATTTATACCACACTGCTTAACAACGAGCTGAATAATGCATATTATCCAGTGCGGTTGAAGACAGCAGTGGTGCATTCTCTCCCTAAAAAGGGAATGGACAACTCTAATCCAGCGAATCTCATCAGCAAGGTATTTGAAAAGCTTAATAAAAGGGTTCCGTTCAAGTGGGCGGATGATAACAATATCATACCGGATAATCAGTTCGGTTTTAAGGCCGGACATGACACAATTCATGGTTTCTGATATCCAACGGAACAAAACTAAAAAGCAGTGTACGGGTGCCTGTTCGGTTGATTTGGAGAAGGCCTTCGACACCGTATGGTTAGAAGGTCTCTATCTAAAGCTTACCAGACTGGGTACAAGTAAACAACTATTGTTTATGCGTTATGACATGTTAAATGGTAGACAGTTTGTTGTCAAGAGTGGCAACCCAACTAACATTTTAGCTTGTAGAAGGCTATATACAAGCTATTTCCTAGCTTGTATATTAACCACAGAAGGCCTTATGCAAGTCATTTTGGCGCACATTCTGCAAGCTATTACTTGCATATGCTCATCCGTCACAAGCCATATGGAAACAAATAGCTTGTATAATGCCTGCTTCTGCATGCTATATGGACACAATTAGCATGTATAAGAACACTGAAAATAGTTCTAAAAAATGGTTGCTTATATTTATATTAAATTTTTTAATATCTGCATTATGATCGACATTTGGGACTTAGGGAACTGCTTTTCCTGCTTATCTGAAATGTATAGAATTTAATTTAATTATAAAAATTTCAATTTACTTACATTTTTCCGGTATTTGAACTCAGGACATTTCGATCGCCATCCGAGGGCTCTGCCACTACGCCACCTAATGATATACGAGTGGAATGTCCAAATTTTGATGAGTTGATACATCGCGTGCTTTCACGTTATAATCATTATTTTGCGTTCGCCCAATGAATATCATTGTGCGATGGCGATTAGTAAAATTCCATTCTTTGGATTTCTTAAAAAAATAATATTCGAATCTATATATTTTATAGTCATGTGTATTTAATTAAATATGGTAGGTATGTGTAAAAATTCGTTTTACAAATAATTTTCACCAGATTTAGGTACATACAACGTAAATATCTTACAATTATTTAAATCGCAAAAGCTCTATATTTTACAGCTTTTATTATTCTTTATTATACTTTCATTGCATTTACAATTACGAACAAAAAGTATTGTATGTTAATATTCATATTGCATTAACTCCATTGTCATAAAAAAAAATGTGTGTCAATAGGATTCGACCGCCGAACACTTCGGCTAGTTAAATTTCGGTAGTACTTTCTGATAATATTAGCATGAATATTTCTTTCAGAAAATAGTTTTTGATAATACATAACCAATTAAAGCCATTTTTTTCCAAAATAATATTTAATTTTTTTTTATGAAAAAAACACATTCTTCTTAAAAAAAACTTTTTTTTTTAGAAAAAAATTGTTTTATCAACAAAAAGAACCAATTTTAAAGAGAAGTTTAAAGAGAAAAAAATGTCAATTTTGAATATGCGTGATGTTGGGAGTGTTACCTTTCAATCGATGTTTCGCACAACGCTACAAAAACATATTTTTATTTTTAAACTCGAAAAAAATAGGTTCTTTTTGTTGATGTTGGTTTTAGTAAAAAAAATTCTTATGACACCAAGGTTCGTTTCATTGAAAATAGAGTGGAAAACAATATGCATATTTTAAATTTGTTTGTATATTTGCATGAAATGCATATGCATAGTATATGCAAACTATGCAAAAAATATGCAAAATATGCAATAATTTCCTATGATAAAAAAATCAAAAAATAATATAAAAGCAATTCAGTGGGAAGTATATCTACATATTGACATTTTATTAAATATAGTTATTATTAAAACAATTATTCAACATAATTATTATTCTAGTATACCATATAACTATAATTTTTTCTTAATTACTAATTGATAGACTTTGACGTTTCTCTACAAAAACTATTTTGAAAGCGGAAAAGCTTCCTTCAACATCACAGAAGTAATTGGAGCAAATTAGTATTTAATAATATTCTCTTTAATAATATTCTCGTTTTCACAAATCTTCACTATTGGGATTTAAAATATAATTCATTTTTGAAATTATATGAAAATCTGAATTGCTTTTCAAAATGACTTCAATTTTTTCTTTTAAATCCATACACAAATCACCAGTTATGTTATGAACAATATTTTCAGCTTCATTAAATAAATTCATTAATTTTATTAATGGAAGACCCTTCGCTCAGAAGGAAGTTATTAATTCGGCAACTCGCTCGAAATTAGAATTTTGTACTCGTATATATAAAATCCCGGTATAGAATGTTATTGTGACCTTTAGTCCAAAATGCGTTTCGCCCAGGTACTACAGCTGGGCTCTTAAGTTAGATGCTGTAGTACCTTTCTAAGACGCATTATTTTTTGATGGATGTTTACCGACTTTAATAAAACTAACAGCGAGTACTCACTGCAAATTATATTTTTCTAGGGGAATTTGGTTAGATTCATTAACCTAGAAGTATGTTTTGCCCGTGGTCTGGCCAGTTTGAAGAAAACGCAAGCAATATGTTTATATTATTTTTGTTTTTGTTTTAGTGGACTGTGTGGATTTAAAGCCAATTGAAAAATAATATAAACATATTGTTTGCGTTTTCTTCAAAGCACGGGCAAAACATACTTCTAGGTTAATGAATCTAACCAAATTCCCCTAGAAAAATATAATTTACAGTGAGTAATCGCTGTTAGTTTTATTAAAGTCGGTAAACATCGATCAAAAAATAATGCGTCTTAGAAAGGTACTACAGCATCTAACTGATGAGCCCAGCTGTAGTACCTGGGCGAAACGCATTTTGGACTAAAGGTCACAAAAACATTCAATTGGCTTTAAATCCACACAGTCCACTAAAACAAAAACAAAAATAATATAAACATTGTTTGCGTTTTCTTCAAATCCCTGTATAGTTGAAGATTGTTTATCAGCTCTTTTGCCTAGTTTATAGATTCAGGATCTTCTGAGTTAAGTGTTCCAAGAACGTAAAATGCGATAAAAAAAATTAATTCACCGATGACCCACTTTTATGATATGGATGCTATTTTTAAAATGTTGTTTGTTGAGCCGTATAAAGTTACCATGACTACTTTCGAAAAAGTAATTGTTAAGTATGATCGTAATTGACGAATAAAATCCGTAAATTTATCCGTGAAGTCAAAATATTTCTCCCACAAGGATTAAAACGTCTCCACATAAAGTAAGCAGGACACTTTTTAATCATTCTTTATCATATTGTGGGAGAAATATTTTGACTTCACGTATAATTTAGGAATATTATTCGGCAATTACGCGCATACTCAAAAATAATTTTTTTGAAAGTTGCCATGATAACTATATGCGGCTTGTTTGTTGGTATACATTATGTAACATCTGTTATCTGCATAAAATGATGATGCCTCCAACCATGTACTCCATCAGTCGATCTAGAACTGTGGAAGTCTTCATACGTTTTCGGCTTTCACAGAAATTCCAAACTAATATCGCGTGTGACTTCAAGTGCAAGTTTAGTTTACTTTTTTTCAAGTAGTGCTATAGCACAGAGGAAGTAGTGGCGGACCGCAGTGCTGAGGGTCGCAAGTTCGAGTCCCAGCCGGGCCTAAAAAAATTACAAGTTTTTTTCAAAATCGTGAGGTGGAAAATATTATTGATTGGGAACACAAGCAAAGGAAGAGGAGTTTAACACCGGGGCATCGAAATGTGTCCTAGGGCCAATCAGAGCAGCAATGGAATCATACAGTTAAGGCAGGAACGTTAGCACAAGCAATAACAACAACGGCAACATCAGCCGATATATCAAGCAAACAGAGGAAGCGAACCAAGTGTGCACCGAACTTGGTTTACAGGCGCTCTACGACCACAGCAGCGAAGGTACCAGTCGCGATGAAGAGTACGGCATCAAAATAACTTGATACGCCACCTTCTGATAAAGAGGAAGTTATTGCATATATGTCCGAGGAAGGAGAAGGACATTACACGACGGGGAACAGCAATGCCTTCCTAAACCTCTCCACTTCAGAGGCATCGTCTCATGAGGAAGATAATGAGGAGCAATTAATGCTAAGCAAAATTGAAGCAGTGGAGGCAGAAATTGAACGCCTCACGGAGCAACTGAACCCCCAAATACTCGCCCTCAAAACCAAACAAGAGGCGCGTCGAGTAAAGGAAAAGCAGGAACTTGTGTGGCGCAACCACCAACTAAAAAGCTGCAAAACGATCAGCAAGATCTACACCAGCAAAACGAAAATACATGCAATACAGCCACAGCAAAAGCCGAACCAATAGCGGCAACATCAGTAGACACAGTCCCAGCAGTAATAACAGCAGCACCAGAATGAACAGCAGCAGCCACAGCCGCAGAAAAACTAAAAAGAAAAGGTGCCGCCAATTAACACCTACAAAATGGAACTACAGGACACCACTAACTTATGTAAGTCGGCCATAGGTCAAAATTTCACAATTAAAAGATTAAATAACTACTTCACAATGGAAGAGCACAAAAAAATTCAAAGTGATACTAAAAGAATCAACCACTGAATTCTTTGCTTCATCCCCAAGACCGAAAAGTTTCAAACGCTCCTATTAAACGGCATAGATTCCTCTACGGAACCACAAGTGCTCTTAGATGAACTCCGCCAAAAGGCGAATGACGGTCTCGACTTTATCGGGGTCAAGCCGTTCGCTACAGTTAGAGCTAGGCGGGAGAAGCGGAATCTACCCTACTGGATAGTTTGAGGAGTATCTCCGTCCTCAACTACCAGGTTGTTACTTGGGATAAATGAAAAAGGCGCGGCGACATTCTTCAATGCATGTGTTGCCAAAGGTTCGGCCACGCCGGAGCGAACTGCGAAATGCAGTCATGCTGTGTTAAGTGTGGAGAGAACCACAATGGAGATGAATGCCAGTTAGCGAAGGCACGGGTCGAAAATAGGACCCAGCTAAAATGTGCACTTTGCCGAGAGGACGGATACCCCGTTAATTATCGAGGATGTCCCACGTTTCAGCTTTTGAAACACAACAAAGCAGCAAAGCAAACGGTGGTAGAGAAACGACCCACAGTGTGCCCTCCTACAACGACTCCCGTCAATCACCAAATTTCTTACGCCCAAATGGAGTAAGGAAGGGGAAGCACGGTAAAGCCTACGCCAAAGGTAGCCCAACAGGCCGCCGTGCCTAAGGCGCCGGCGGCACAGGCGGATATTATGGGGATTCTGCTGGCCATTCAGGGTCAGTTGACAGGCCTTCAAAACCTGATCAGGGAGCAAGCGACTATTGTGGATCATCTCTACTCTGTTTTGCCGAGCTTAACGCAACTTAGAGGGTAAGGTCGCGCTGCCGGAGAGGCCCTTTAAGATCCTAGCTGTGAATGTACGTTCACTGATTAGGCCCGAACGTAGACGGAATTTATTCCAATTGCTTAAAGACCTAAGTCCAGATGTGTTTTTGGCTAGCGAAACTAAGCTTAACCAGAAACACAAATTAACTAACAACAATTACAATATCGCAAGAAGAGACCGACCCAACTCCACTCAAGGACGAACTGCCGCAATATTTATACGTAAAGGAATTAGGCACAAAGTAATGTATAATAGTGATGTGCGAAAATTTCAGACGTTAGAGGCATGCATCATATACATTCATCTCCCAAAGGGGAACCGAATGTATGTCATCGCTGCCTATGCACCGGAAACACTACAGCCCACTCAGTTTATAACAGAGCTTGAGAAGCTTTTTGAATGCTTAAGACTGAGCTCGGAAGAAAACTTTTAAATATTGGCTAGTGATTTAAACGCCAGACACATAGGTTGGGGAAATCAAATACAAAATCCTCGAGGTAACCAGCTGTATAATTGGATGGATCAATACAATATGGAGTATCGCATCGACCTTCTTGCTACAGAAAGGCCATCGTTTCCTAGAAGCGGTGCCTATCTGAATCTATTGCTGAAAGACGTAAGAACACCAATTACTGACACTGTGGTTCAACGGCTAAGAAATTGTTTACGAACCATCGAGTACGACAGTGACTATCGCCGCCGTAATACATCTTGCGAACGATCTTATGGAGTTGGAGGAGTATGTGCCTGTGTATACTTACAACTACAGTAAGGTGAGCTGAGAACGCTTCTCCAACGCCCTATTGAGTGAATTACGTTCAAATGGTATGTGCTCACCAAATGACAGAAACCTGAGAAATACTGAAATCGACAGATACTGAGAACAAATGGACGAAACAATTCTACGAACAATGAACATAACAATAACAAAATACAAAGAACGTAACCCAACCGACATGTACCGTAGCACGACCATTGGTGCAAAAGTGGACTACTGACAAAACGAAAACGCTTGTACAGACGGTTTACTGACACAAGAGCTCTGGAGATAAGGACACTGAAGTCGTCCGTCAAAAACATCAACCAATTGATCAAAAAAAATTATAGGTTGTATCTTAATTTGTTTTAAGACAATAAAATTCGGGCCGTTAACTCTAGCGACCCGAGTATGTTCCCAAAAATTAATAAGATAGTTACAAGGAAGATCAAAACGATTTCCGTTTCATAAGCTCCATAGGACGACAGAGAACACAGAAGTACTTCTGATAGTAGGAATAGACCCAGAGGACGCCGTATTGGATGAAGACCTCTATATAATCGAAGATTCGCAGGAGAAAGTGGAGGATGTGGGGGCTGCTTTCCAGAAAGTGTACAATGTGAATGCTAGCATTAGCCCGCATCATGACCTGGAGAACAGAGCTCTGCTTCATCACTTATGGCTCCGGAATGATATAACCGAATGGCGACCTGAGAACCTTGGTTTTACCGGGTTTAATGATGAAGATTTGGCAAACGCCATAATCGTCGACCGAAATTGGCCCATATTGGGTATAAGTAAACCACTATTGTATATGCTTTATGACATGCTAAATGGTAGAAAGTTTGTTGTCAAGAGTGGCAACCCAACTAACATTTTAGCTTGTAGTAGGCTATATACAAGCTATTTCCTAGCGTGTATATTAACCACAGAAGGCATTATGCAAGTCATTTTGGCGCACATTCTATTACTTGCATATGAACATCCATCACAAGCCATATGGACACAAATAGCTTGTATATAGCCTGCGTCTGCAGGCTAAATTGAAACAAATAGCTTGAATAAGGCCTGCTTCTGCAAGCTATATGGAAACAATTAGCATGTATCAGACCACTGAAAATAGTTTAAAGATGGTTGCTTATATATTTAATTTTATTAATATCTGCATATTGATCGATATTTGGGACTTAGGGAACTGCTTTTCCTGCTTATCTGATCTGAAATGTATAGAATTTAATTTAATTTTAAAAATTTCTATTTACTTACATGATTTTTCCGGTATTTGAGCTCAAGACATTTCGATCGCCGTCCGAGCACTCTGCCACTACTCCACCTAATGATATACGAGTGGAATGTCCAAATTTTGATGAGTTGATACATCGCGTGCTTTCACGTTATAATAATTATTTTGCGTTCGCCCAATGAATGTCATTGTGTGGTGGCGATTGGTAAAATTCCATTCTTTGGATTTCTTAAAAAAATAATATTCAAATCTATATATTTTATACTCATGTGTATTTAATTAAATATGGTAGGTATGTGTACAGTGTGTAAAAATAAGTTTTACAAATAATTTTCACCAGATTTAGGTACATACAACGTAAATATCTTACAATTATTGAAATCGCAAAAGCTCTATATTTTACAGCTTTTATTATTCTTAATTATACTTTAATTGCATTTACAATTTCGAACAAAAAGTATTTTATGATGACTTTGAATGCCCAACAACAACTTGAGTGTGCTACCACAAAGTTTTTTCTCAATTATGTTTGGCTGGAATTATAGCTATTTCATCAGATTCCTTTGCCTTAGTGGTGCTGGTCTATTTTTCATTTTAATTGAAAAACTTCTTGTGCCTTCATCGTGTATTGAACCATGACCAGCCGCTTAGTAGTCAACGCACTTCGCATCACGCTACCGATCCCACATGATCAGATCCAACCTAATGCAGTTTTTTTCTGTTTATCAATTGCATTGAAACGACTAGCGCTTTTATTACCCACACAAGTTTGTTGTTGTTTATTCGGGTTCTTTCTTATTTTCTCCTAACTCGTTTATAAGCCAACATTTTTGTTGTTCATATAAGGAGGGAGATTTTGTATGTGAAAGATTTTTGACATTGATTACTTTTATTTGTATTATATTCAGTTTTTGTATGATTACATACTTGTTTTGTAAAGCCATTTTTCGTATCATTTGCTATAAAGGAAAGTTCACCTTGATTTTAGTATAATGAATTTCCGAATGGATGATTCTAGAAATAGTTACATAGGTACCTACCTACAAATGTATATTTAAATATAGATTATGGATTTTAATTAATTATAGGTAGGAGGGTAATAAGAAGAAGAACCTACGTACATAGATGGAACCTAGGTATGTAAATATAAACAACAAATATAAAAGTGTAGGATGTAGGTGGGTGGTAGTTTATGCATCTAACTTTATAATTTAGGTGCAGTTTACTTAATATTTATGTGATCTTTACAGATGCATATATACATAAATGTATGAGGGCATACATAGTACATATGTATGCATTCAGTGACGCGCTCAAAAATGCGTAAAATGAAATATATTTATGTAGAAATAAATGGAAGATACCCATAATATAATCTTTGTTGTTTGCTTACTTGTTACAGTTTGAGGGAAAACAAAGATGCCATTTGGATTCCTGGATAGATAAGAATATAGCGAGAAAAAAATTTCAAAAATCCTTGGAGCTGTTTTTAAAAAAAATAATTTTGTATGTATAAAATTTTAAAAACAGTTTTAAAAAAAAAATTGAGACGTCATTTTGAAGACTATATTAATATACATATAAAATTAAAATTTCAAAAAAATTCTGTGACTGATTTTTCAAAAAATATTATTTATTTTTTAAAATTCAAAAAACTTTTTTTTTGAAAATTTGAGTATGCAGTTTTATTAACACTTTTAGGGAGCATTTGCATTAAAAATTAATTTTAATCGGGCCAGCCAATAATGAGAAAGTCTAAAATATGTAAAGTGGTTATTCTATTGGAAGTACCGTTAATAAGTACCCACCAAATATTTTTATACTTAAAAGTGGACTGTACTTATTTAAGAAGACACATTTTTAAAAAAAAAATTGTTGGACCCGTTTTTGAGAAATAAATATTTTCTTTTCGGTTTTGTTTAAACTTGTATGTATGGGTGGCAATTGCGTAGAGGATAAAGTGCTTGATTGCTACCTTAGACGTGTGGGTTCGATCCCCACGCTAGGCGCATTCTTTTCTATACCTCCAAGTTTAATTGGATGCCGCCCATGGGTTAAAATGAGAGAGTCAATACCTGGTTCTCAAATCCACTGTGCCAAACTAGTGCCGTGCAAGTCAGGTTGCATTTAAAAAGACCTTAGGTCTTACAGGCATATAGTTCAAATTAAAAATTAAATTAAATTAATTATGGGCGGTAACGTTGTTTTTTATTTTAGGAAAATATTTTTTTAACTATTCAGGATAATGTCAAAAATTTCGAAAAAATCTATTGAATTTCAAAAACGAACTTTGAGTTTTAAAAAAAAAATGTTTTCAAAAAAAGAAATTTTTTTGAAAAATTTTGATTTACAATAGTGTTTAAACTTTCTAGGAGATTCTGCGTAAAAAAAAAATAAAAAAAATCAAATTAACCGTTTCCCCGAAAATCGACTACCAAAATAAATGGTTCTACTAGATGTAGCAAAAATAACAATTTTTTTCCAAAAAAAAAATATCAAAATGTACCCTTTCCCTTCATTAATAAACTGATTTTTTGGACAAAAAAAATGTATGAAAGCTATACTGTCGCCTTAAAAAAGTGAAAAAAACGTTTGGGCATATTACCGAAAAACAATATGTACTAAGTTTGAAGTAAGTCCATCGAACCGTTTAGGCTGCAGACTCGAGGACAAACAGACACACGGAGTTGCGGGACCCACTTTTTGGTGTTCTCTATGATCGTAATGTCATGTTTGATTGTTAGAAAATTTTTTTTATTTTTACCAATACATAACTTGCCCTACAGTACCTATAAACGCAAGTAAAAATGTGATATCAGATACTTATTCAAAACTAATGGTGGAATTTCCATGAAATAAAAATTAATTTACAATATACAAACCATACAAATGCACGTTGTGCTTGCATAAGATGGCTATATACAAGATTTCTGCAAATAAACGTGCTTTAGGTTGCATTAGATGGCTTTATGCAAGCTATAGCTTGTATAAGATGGCTATATACCAGCTAGCTAAAAATGCACGTGCTATAGCTTGCAGAAGATGGCTATATACAAGCAATATCTTGTATAAGATGGCTATGTATAAGCTATCTACAAATCCATAATGCTTTAACTTTTGTGGTTGTTTATTTGCTGAAGGAAATTATCCGATTTCTGTATTTCAATTGATTTCGGTTTTTGATCGACATTTTTCGATTTTGTGCTCACTTGGAAATTATTTTTCTTAACAATGAAGTTAAGTCGATTTCAACATTAATATAAAATGCTTATTCAAAACTAATGGTGGCATTTCCATGATGTAAAAATTAACTTACAACAATATAAAACACACAGTCCATACAAGTGCACGTGCTCTAGTTTGCAGAAGATGGCTATATAGAAGATATAGCTTGTATAAGATGGCTATATACAATCTACCTACAAATGCACATGCTATAGCTTGCATAGGACGGCTATATACAAGCTATAGCTTGTATAAGATGGCTATATGCAAGCTATCTACAAATGCACATCTTTAGCTTGCATAAGATGCCTATATACAAGCTATAGCTTGTACAAGATGGCTATATACAAGCTACATTGCTATAGCTTACATAATATGCAAGCTATGAGCTTGTATAAGATGGCTATATACAAACTATTAGCCTACGAAATTCTCAAAATCGTACCTACTTCAAGCTAAATTGTTAGTTGGTTTTTAATATTAAAAATGGTCTTCAGCTGAGAGCAGTTAACTCGCCGATTCTATTCAGCATTTACACCAGCGATCTGATAGGGAGTCTTACTAGGGGAATTGTGTACGCCGACGAGCTAATACAGTTCAGGTCATCAAAAATCTCTTGCAGAGTGACTTCGACAAGATTCAGCGATATTGTGATGACTGGAAGTTGAAAAATCAACTTCCAGAAATCAGAAACTATTCTGTTTAGAAGTTGTCTGACGCCTCAAGGGATACGAGAAAGAACTGTCGCAAGCTGGTGATCGTAGAACCACATGGACATCCACTGGCGAGTAAAAGTGTAGTAAAGTACCTTGGCATCTGGTTGGATTAGTACTTGTTTTTCGACAGCCATATCAGTGCTGCTCTGACCAGGGCTAGGGGAGCCTTTGCCCTAACAAAACGATTGTTTCACAGCAGGCGTCTTGACAGCATTACGAGATATATTTTAGTTTAGAGCGCCCGTAAAGGGCCAGTAAATTAGTTGTAATTTATTGATAATTTTGCTGGTTTTAAACATTTTTGTCTAGCCTTAAGATAGTTATAAGACGATAATAAATAAAAATGGATATACAAAAAAAAAAACAAAAAAAACTCCATCTGGTTATGATCGGTTCTGGTCACAAATAAGCCATAATAAAGATTGGAAACCTTCGTACGTTTCACCCCCCAAAACCCATTTGTTTACATTATTGTATTTGTAGCTTTGACACTCTATCCATGAATAGATGGGAAATCGAAAAGCAAAACAAAAACAAATTACTTGGGCTGTGTTGTCTATGTGTCTATAGGAAGAGGAACAGAAAAGATTCTTGTGTGCGTTTTTATCAATGTGTCTATAGGAAGAGGAACAGAAAAGTTACTTGTGTGCGTGTTTCAGCTTGTAGGCAAATGTCAAATGAAAGCAGAGGTTTCCGGTCTTTACATTATTAGTTTATGGTTCTGGTGGTAACTTCTTATTTAGTATTTGCTTGTAGCGTTGTATTCTGAGCGGAGCTTTTATGAAAATTTGTCCCTATAATCCAATTGGTGACATATCGCCCTTGTTTGTCTGTTGTTTCGTCCACTGATATCCAAACGCTTTCGTCTTTGATACTGTCTCGTATTTTTTTTGGATTGTTTGTTGGTAGCATTTATCCAAGTAGCTCTTTTTGAGAGTACTTTCATCTGGAATTAATTGCCCTGTGTATTTTCTTAAGAAATTATTAAATGTAGCATTGCTAAGCACATTCCATGGTATATTTCCCGCAACCAAAGCTGTACATAAATCCACTTTGAATTCATTGTTGAAATTGTCGAAAAAGTTGCTGGACGTACTGCCAGGAGTATGTCCATTTTCGTCGTTGTTTTTATAAGATGCTTTTGACCGTCTGTGCAGTGAAGTAGCAATATGCTGCTGCAATTCTTTTTTTCCCAAGTAATCTAATTTTTTTCCCAAGTAATCTAAAATATTAAAATCATTAGAACGTATGTTTAATTTTACAATCAGGTTTACTACAAACAAATAGTTCGATGAACAAATTTTGAAATTCGTATATAGTTTGCATAAGCCTGAATATTTAAATTTCACCTTTTTGTCATTTTAAAACACTTTTCGGGAAGACTGTTAAATTATTTTTTCAATCAACTTTTGCTTATATTTGTTTATTTTTGGCATTTCACTACACTACACTTTATCCAACTTAAATTTATTTATGTGATAATTTTGCGACTGTAGAAAAGTACAACGAACGCGCAAATCAAAAGCGCGAAATAACGATAAAGATAAAACAGATAAGAAATTATACTAACAAATATGTTACAGAGAATCTCCAAATAAATAAGCTGCACCTGTTCTTGGCTAAACTTTGCTTTGCGTAACAACAACAAAAGCTTTGATATAGTTTTATGGCGGGCTTACGATAAGAACAATACAACAATATATTATGGTAAAGAGTTGGACAAGGGAAAGGGGTAGGTATAAGCTTCTCTTTCTTCATGTTTTTTAACCAAGAAAAATATTCTCCTGTATTGCTCACAGTTTAATATTTATCGAGTTTAATTCAATTTATCAGTAAAATTGGTTTGCATATATTTTGCATATTTGGCATATTTTTCGCATATGTTGCATATATTTTGCATATTTTTTTTACATATTTGTTGCATATATTTTGCATATTTGTGATATGCATTACAATTTGTTATATTTGAACGATTATACGTCTAAATACAAATTTTGGTATCAATCTGATAAAAAAATATGCAAATATGCAAAATCCGAGGTCTACACATACAGATTCATATAGATTCATTTCCTTTTTCGTATAAAATGTGCTTTAATATGTGTGTATTTCTAATATTTTTTTTTAAGAAATCCAATGAATAGAATTTTACTAATCGTCAACGCACAATGACATTCTTTGAGCGAACGCATAATAATTATTATTATGCGAAAGCACGCGATGTATCAACTCATCAAAATTTGGAAATTCCACTCATATATCATTAGCGTAGTGGAAGAGCGCTCGGACAGTGATCGAAAGGACCTGAGTTCAAATACCGAAAAATTATGTAAGCAAAAATTGAAAAAGAAAATGCAGATATTAATATAATAATAAAATAAATATAAGCAACCATATTTTAAACTATTTTCAGTGGTTTGTATAAAGTCTTATACAAGCTAATTGCTTCCATATACACGCAGATGCAGGCCTGTATAAGGCTATTAGTTTCCATATAGCCTACAGATGACGGCCTTTATAAGCCCTTACGCAGTCTAATTGTTTCCATAAGGGCTTACACAAGCTAATTGTTTCCATATAGCCTGCAGATGCAGGCCTATATAGGGCCTTGTGCAAGTAAATAGCTTGCAGAATGTGCGCCAAAATGAGGAAATAGCATGTATATAGCCTACTACAAGCTAAAATGTTAGTTGGGTATACAAGCTGCCTTGCTATAGCTTGCAAAAGATGGATGTATACAAGCTGTGGCTATAGCTTGCATAAGATGGCTATATACAAGCTATTAGGCTGCGAAATTTTTAAAATCGGACCTACTGCAAGCTAAGTTGTTAGTTGGGTTACAACCGCCTAAATCCCCTCTACAAAGAGCTATCCAACAAAATAGCCTTATTCAATAGAATAATCCAGGACAAAGTCAAAATCTGGCTAAACTCCCATTTTCGGGATAGAATGTCTAAGATCAAACCTGGCTCCCAAACATTTAAAGAAGCGTTCAGAATCTTAGGGAAAAGAAAACACTTTTCGTGCGACAAAATCACAGTCAATAATCATACTTTAGCTAACGAAACTGACATTGCTTCTGCGTTCGAATCCTATTATAAAGAAGTTTATACTTGCAAACTTCGTGATCACAGCACCGCCACCACCCAAATAACACTCTATACTGCAAGCTAAGTTGTTAGTTGGGTTACAACCGCCTAAATCCCCTCTACAAAGAGCTATCCAACAAAATAGCCTTATTCAATAGAATAATCCAGGACAAAGTCAAAATCTGGCTAAACTCCCATTTTCGGGATAGAATGTCTAAGATCAAACCTGGCTCCCAAACATTTAAAGAAGCGTTCAGAATCTTAGGGAAAAGAAAACACTTTTCGTGCGACAAAATCACAGTCAATAATCATACTTTAGCTAACGAAACTGACATTGCTTCTGCGTTCGAATCCTATTATAAAGAAGTTTATACTTGCAAACTTCGTGATCACAGCACCGCCACCACCCAAATAACACTCTATAAGGCAATTCGCATTCGCATACATAAGCCAAGCTGAATTTTTATATTCAACAATTACTCGGCTCTTGGCCCCAACGTAACTAACATGTTTACGAATACTGAGGAAGTTTCCTCCATTATCAAAACTCTAAGCGTACGAAGTCTTCTGGATATGAAGGTACCTTGAACTTCGCGTTAAAAAGGAAGGATCACCCATATCAATCCGGGTGCCGACGGCGCAGTACGAGTTGTTACAATTAAAACCAACAATGGAATTCTTACTCGACCAATTGAAAATGTTCTACCGCTTCTTTTTACCGAAAACGATGAATATTAAGTATTAAAATTATTTTATTTAATTATAAAATATTACAGAAGTATATTTTTCCATTTGTTTGACCAAATTTGTATTTCAGTTTGTTCCAAGGCGGGCGGAATGTTCAAGCCCCATCATACATACATATGTATATAAGTATAGATAAATGTTTAGTATTGCTCGAACCATCCAAGCGAAAGATTGTTCCAACATTATGTTATCAATGGCATAGAGAAAATAATTACATAGAGGCGCGACTCGTACCCCCCTTGGCTTAAACACCCGCAAATTTTTTTTTAGGTGAGTAAGAGAAAACTCTCTGAATTTACTCATTTTTTTCCTATGCGTGAATACAAGTGAGTGGTGGATTAAATAACCCTATTGCTCAAACTGACAGATAATTTTTTTTGTTTTTGGTTTGTCAAAAGTCTGTCTGACATTTCTAATTACCAAAACATAAATAATAGTTTTTTTTTCACATTTGGTAAGTTTTATTTCATATTTATTTAATTATTCTTTATGTCAATGGAAGAAATATATATAACTATAAAAAAAATTGTTTTTTTATGTTTGTTTGATAAAGATTTGGCCCAATGACGGAGATCCGATGGAAAGCGTACATCCAAAGGTATATCTTAGATTGGAAACTCAGAAACCAAACCCAATTGTTTCTTGTTTTCTATAATTGTTTTTTTTTTTTTAGATTGGGAGTGAAGACGTACTTAGTTCATCTAGGAGTGATACCACTAACCACTCCACTTTACGCAAAAACCAATCCATCAACAAAAAGTGAAGATCGAATTGGTTATTTAGAAAAGGAGGCTTCACATTGGCAGACACAATGTGAAATCTCATGAATAAGCGATTCGCTGCCACATGAAGTGTCTCGTCTATGTAAAGAGAAACAACAATACAATGAGCCATTAGTAGTGGCGGGTTGTTGCTGTAGTACAGCAGGGACTGGATTGTCTGTGGTCGTATATATATTTTCTTAGATCCGTCGCATTAGAAAGCTTTTCTTGGAATCTATTCTTCGACAGGACATGTTTTGGTATAACACAAGCTCCGGAAACAATTTCCCCAGCAAAATGACAGAGTAAGTAAACCTTTATTTCGCAAGTGCAAATTCATATCTAATCGATGTTTTTCTTATAAACTTTCAGAGATCTCGATAAACTGAAAGAAGGAATCGCTGAGAAAGTAGCCATATTATCTTTTTGGAAGAAATATATCGTCAGTGGCAATCTCATGAACGAGATCGATATGCACATGTTGACCGAAACACCTCATCTGTATCTGTAGCTTCTAAACAGATTGTTGGTCTGTCTGTGGATCAGCATTCAGTCAAGCAGAAATAAGGTACCTTAAATACAAAAAAACCTAATTTGATGTATTTTTAAGTTTTTGTTTTTCTTTTAATTTTGTAGGATAAACAGCGCCTGCCATTCATCTCAAAATCATGACGAACAACAAGGTCAGACCACAAACAATGAAGATCAACAGGAAGTCATTATTATAATTAAATACATTGGGCTCAATATTTTAAAGTGTTCTCCTTATGTATATAGCTTAAGAATTGTGATTAATTTTTTTGATAACATTGGCGCAAAATTTTAAACAACCCATTAAGGGCTTAACATTTTACTAGTTAGCAATTTCCTAAGTGCTTATTGATTGAATAAATTTTTCAAAATTTTTTAAACCTTTTCTAAACTAGCAAATTGCTAATTATGCAGAAAGCTGAGCATTTGTAGGGTTTGAATTTTGATGAACACAATTATTGTTGTTATGTGTTGTAAATTAATTATATGGTGATGAAAACCCAACCTGTGCTCTAAAAAGGTATTAGTTATTTCTATTTTCATCATTTTAACTTCATTATTTAAAAAAAAAAAAAAAAAAAAATGTGCACCAGCAAGACTCGAACCTGGGCACCCCGCGTGCAAGGCGGATATACTATAAGATTCCACGATGGATTTAGAAAATTGCAAAAAGTTAAAGCAGCCATTCCGTGATTTTAACTTTAGTAAAATGTTAAAATAGTTTAAAATTAGTTCAATCATCTTTTTAGCTTAATATATTGCTAAAAGTGGCTTTAACATTTTACTAAATCGTTTAAAATTTTGCGCCATTGTCTTTATGGGTGTTAAAAAAAATTCTTTTCTTTTTAAGGGAAATGTAATGTTGTGTGTCTCAATGACACATAGGTAAGTATTAGAGCCCTATGCTGAGGTAAATTAACACTCAGTACTTTGGAAATGACAGCTTGTCCAAAGTAGCAAATCCAAGAAATTTCTACCTATGTCAAGAAAAATCTTGAAATCAGTACTTACGCAAAGCTCTAATTTCCAAACTACTTGCTTGATTTCGATGATTGTAACTGTTCTGAGTGTAAATTAACCTCAGCTTCTAAATCCTTTCAATCATTTTATAATCAAAATATTATTTAGAAAAATTGCTATTTAAAAGTAGTTTCTTCGTGTTTTAAAAAAAATGAAAAATTACAAAATTACTTTCAGGTGCAAATTTTTTGAAATATTTGCTCGAATTGAAAACGTTTTCAAGAATTTACAAGCTAGCATAAATTAAAACCCACAACAGTTTAAATCATCGAGATCAAGCAAGTACTTTGGAAATGACAGCTTGTCCAAAGTAGCAAATCCAAGAAATTTCTACTTATATCAAGAAAAATCTTGAAATCAGTACTTACGCAAAGCGCTAATTTCCAAATAACTTGCTTGATTTCGATGATTGTAACTGTTCTGAGTGTAAATTAACCTCAGCTTCTAAATCCTTTCAATCATTTTATAATCAAACAATTATTTAGAAAAATTGCTATCTAAAAGTTATTTTTTCGTGGTTTTAAAATTAGACCGTTTTTTTTAAAGGTGAAGTTGAACAAACATTCCCGAAAATAAACAAAGAATCATATAAATGTATATATATATAAATATTGTATTAATGACAACACAAAATAATTAAAATTATTATTATTATTCATTACAAATAAGTTTGCTGCTCATAGAGATATATAGAACATTATGAAGAATAGAATAAGATCACATTTTTGCCAAGAACACAATCAATGTTAATTATTATGATCCTTTTTTATTTCAATATTGAATGAGGTGGATGATGTGGTGTCTTGCAGTTTGTGAGGCAGGATCATCTGAAACAGTTGTCACCTGTGATTCGCGTCGTCGGTGTTGGTGTGTGTGTCGTGATCGGTCTCATTGACTGCAGCAGATATTTCTACATTGAACTGAATCAAAACACAAGGCTCCATGGCAAGCAGTTTCATAGAAATTGGATTCACACGCAGCAAATTTCCCACAAAAACTATCTGTAAAATAAAAATTAAACAATCTGTAAATATTTAGAGCTTATGAAATCTGATTTTATGATTTTCGACTACTAATGGATGCTACTCGTATGATAGATTTTTCAGGATTCGCAGTAGATTTTCGATTGCGATGGATTCTGTGATAGGGCCGATTTATTACTTTTAAATTTCGAGTTTTCTTTAATGTAACTAAACTTTGACGCTGTTAGTATGTAGGTCCAATTATCATTAGGTAAGTTTAAAACCGATGTAGGTAAGTTCTTAGTATATTGAATAGAATTATTGTATGTTTCAGGAAATAGTTACTAGGTACCTACCTAAAAATGTATATTTAAATCTATGTTATGGATTTTAATTCTGTAAATTGGGATGGTAAAATGTACCTACATTACATACATATGTATGTATATGGACCCTAGGTATGTAAATATGTAGGTGCATAATAATGTATAATGAAAGTGTTGGATGGTTATGGTTAGGTAGATCCATATATGCATATAAAACTTTATATGGTAGTTTTAATATACATAATATTCATTTGATTTTTTAAGATATATACTTATATAAATGTCATAGAGTCCACCTAGTACATAATGTACACATACACAAAAAAGTCTCCGTACAACAGCTTATTTTTTTTATATTTGCAAGGAAAAAGTAGTAAGGTGCAAAATTACATCTAAAATGGGAACACAGGTTATAGCACGTGTACTCCCCATGCTTTTTAGAAAAAATGCAGAAATTTCAAATAACAGAAAATACCGTTATGATTTTTACAATGCGAAGAGTCATACTAACAGCCAAAAAAGTTTCCGTACAGTTCTCATTCTTTTGTTATAGTTGGCGATTAAAGGTTTATGATAACAGTTTCTTTTGATTTTTGGTAAGTTTCAGTCTTATTTATGATATTTTGGCTAAACACTCTCATTTTCACACAAGGAAATAAAAATGGCAACCAGAAATAAACAAATACCCTTAGCCAACAAACAAATCATAGTGGACTTGCGAAATGAGGGGAAATCTTTGGCTGAAATTTCCAAAATAATCAAAAGACCACGTTCGTCAATTCAATATGTGTTGGAACAATTTAAAAAAACCAAAACAATTGCTAACAGACCTAGATCTGGCCGTCCAAGGAAGATAGATCATCGATGGGAGAAAAGATTATTGAGGAGTATTGCTGAGGATCCGAAGCAAAGTGCAGCAGTACTCGCAGGCCAATTGAAAACCAACGACGGGATTGATGTTACGCCTCAAAGCATACGAAACCTTTTAATTAGAAACGGTTTCCATGGTCGAGTGAGCCGGAAGAAGCCATTCATTCGTAAACCAAACAAAAAAGCTAGACTGGAGTATGCTATCTCACACTTAGAGAAAGAAAATTCATTCTGGGATCAGGTAGTATTTACCGATGAAAGTAAGTACAACATTTTTGGTTCCGATGGACGTCGTATGGTGTGGAGAAAGCCAAACACTGCACTTAATCTTAAAAACTTGACACCTACTGTCAAGCACGGCGGTGGCAATGTCATGGTTTGGGGGTGTATGGCCTCTTCCGGCGTAGGCAACCTGGTATTCATTGAAAACACCATGGATAAGTTTGGGTATTTAAACATTCTGAAGGAAAATTTACACTCGAGTGCGGAGAAACTGGGTCTCGGCAGGAATTTTATATTCCAACAGGACAATGATCCGAAGCATTCGTCCAAGGTTGTAAAGGAATGGCTGCTTTACAATGTACGTAAGCAAGTGAAACATCCCGCTCAGTCCCCAGATCTTAACCCCATTGAGCATCTGTGGGATCACTTGGAAAAAAAAGTACGTGAGCATACAATCGCCAACAAAAATGACCTGAAAACAATCTTGGTAGAGGAATGGAACAAGATTTCCTCAGAAACGACTTCAAAACTCGTCCACTCGATGAAAAAAAGGCTGCAGGAAGTGATCAGGAATAAAGGAGGTCCTACTAGTTATTAAGTTATTATTAAGTTTATGTTTTCATTTAAATTGAATGAATTTTTTATGTTTTAATCAACGAGAATTAATCAAAAAATGAAGTGTACGGAGACTTTTTTGTTCCTTTTTTTTTCTTTTTGTGCTGTGAAATCATTTTTTTTTAAGTTTCTTATATTAAATTATATATATTTTGTTCTAAAATTATTTGTTGTTATCATTTTTCTTATATCTGGTACTTTAAAAGAATTTTGTTGATGTTAATTCTAAAATTTTTAAGGATTATTTAAAAATCTACAGCTGTACGGAGACTTTTTTGACTATGTGTATGTAGGTTGGTACCTATTCAGTGACCTAGATATCAGAAACTACTAACTCGATTTGCGTTTTGTACGTAATTTATTATTTTTGAAATGGAAATTAAAAGATAGTCAAATTTATAAATTTAAAGTTTAAAGTTTATAAATTTAATTTGCTCTGGCCCGATCCAAATTCATAACTTCAAGTTTCTATTTTTCGTTTTTTTTTATTAGTTTTAAACTAAATTTGAATATTTTTTAATGTAGCTAAACATTGACGCTATTAGTAGGTAGGTCCAAATATGTAGGTAAGTTTTTAGTATAATGGATTGAATGGATGATTCAAGGAATAGTTACTTAGATACGTACATACCTACAAATTTATGTTTAAAGCTAGATTATAGATCTTAATTACGGAAATTAGGATGATAATTGTGTACCTACACTACATACAGATATGAATATGTAGGCATGTAAATGTGTATATATACAATGAACATTGAAAGTGTAAGTTGGTGATAAGTATGTAGATATATGCATATAATTTTATATGATAGGTGCAATATACATAATATTCATTTGATGTTTAATGATATATAGGTATATAAATGTATGAGAGCCCAAAAAGTATATACTGTAATGCAAAAACATGTGTATGTATGTAATTTAGTCATTATTATGCGTAAAAATGAAATATAATTAGGTAGAAGAAATGGATATACATATTTATATCGACCGACAGAGAGACAGACGGAATATCAAGTTTGACTAAAAGATTAAAATTTCTTCGATTTTTTTTAAGTGTAAAATTTGCAAAAAGGTAATCCGTAATTCTAGATCACAAAAAATTAATTTAATTGATTTTTAGTAAATTTGTAATTAATTTTTTTATAACATAACTTATTATAATAAAATATACTAGCAATCCATTAAACAAAAATAAAACTTAACTTATTATACTTACTATGAATTCTTTTCATTTTTCGTCGTTCAGTAGTTCTACCTCTTTGTTGGTTGATAAATATTTGCTTTGTTCCTGATATGGAAATTCATCGGAAAGTAAAAGCTTGCGGCAAATTGTTTCCATATTTTTTATAAATAAATTAAATGCACGGTTGGATCGTATGTACTTGCTCTTGTGTTCGATCACATTGTTAGTAAAAAAGGTTTAATATTACGAAATGTTATATTAACAAAAGATTATGTCTCACACTATTCTTACATCCGGTGGGAGTTGCTTTGAAGCACGGAATATTTCTTTTACTGGCAATGCTTTCTCTTTGGAGAATTTGATTGCCATGAAGATGAAGGAACTGTTGGGAGTTAGAAGTTAAATATAACATTTTATTTTTGTGTAAAGTTTCAATTAACTTACCTACAGCTATATGGCGGTTTATTGTATGTATGCACCAATGGATTATATGGCACATTGGAAAATTTTGCTTTGGCGGAGTGGGAGTTCTTCCAGTTCCTGCAGCGCATGGACAAATGTCTCTATTGCAGTGGCCATACAGACTTGTGAAGCCACAACTTCCAGAGCGTTCATAACAGCTTCGGTGGCTTTCCGTCTTCCCAAGTAAATCAAGCCCAGTATCGATGAAGGTGGAACGATTCGATCCAGCGTAAAGAAATTCTTAGTCACATAATTGTACTAAAACGCATGGAGCAATTGTTGTTCAATTTAATCAGAAAGCAATGAATGAGCTGTTGCTGTACAGTCATTTGTTGCCATTTTCGCTCAAAAGCTTGTCCAGTACAAATCCGGCGTTGGCGAAGCCATTTACAAAACTTGCAGCCAGATTCTGCATTCCTGAGTCCACTTGATTCAATGGGAAATTATTTCTTAATTAAACTTTTTTATGTGTAGAACAATTTCCAGAACATATTTCAATCGAAACGAAGAACTAAAACTTGAAAAGAAAAACAGATAACATTCATCCAATTGTGTAAGACATTCTAATAAGAACAGAATTATAAAAAAATATGTACGTACTGATTACTAGAATAATTTAATATGTATTATGTATGGTCGTTAATGTTTCATAAGTTAAATAAATATGTATATATATACCGAAGAGAATGTTTTGAATAAAAAAAACGAATCAATAGATTTTTTCGAAACTTCGTAATTGGTATTTTTTTGACTTTATCTTAATAGTTAAAAAAAAAACTATTTTCCTAAAGTAAAAAACAACGGTACCTCCCATACAAATGCTAAAAATAACCGTTTAAAAAAATGTATTTCTCGAAAACGGCTCCAAGAATGTTTATAAAAAAATGTGTGTTCTTAGATTAGCCCACTTTCAAGTATAAAAATATTTTTTTTCGTACTTATTAACGGCACTTCCCATAGAACCACTTTTCATATTTTCGACTTTCTCAACATTGAATGAACTGAGTAAAATATTTTTTTTATACAAATGATCCCTAAAATTGTTACTAAAACTTCATACCAAATTTTCAAAAAAAAAAAATGTTTCGATTTTTAAAAAATAAATACAATTTTTATTGAAAAATCGATTTTTCAAAAACTAGTTACAGAATTTTTTTTTAATTTGAATTTTATATGTATATTAATAATATCTTAAAATGTTTTCGAAATTTTATACGTAAAAAAATTAATTTATTAAAAAACCGCTCCAACGATTTTTTAATTTTTTTTTTTATATATGTATTCTTAAAGAATTCAAATTGCATCTTTGTTTTGCCTCAAACTATAAAGACTAAGCAATATAAAACCATTTAATTATGTGTATTATCCATTTATTTCTATACCTCATTATTATTCCCTTTTTACTAATCTTTGCGTCCGTTACTGAATACTACATAAAATGTACGACCTCATACATTTATATATACACATGTGTCTTTAAAAATCACATGAATCTTATGTATGCATATTGCAGATTGCACCTAAATTATAAAGTTATATGCATAAAGCTACCTACGCACCTACATCCTTCATTTTCATTATTATATGCACATGTTTACATACTTAGCTTCCATAAATATATATATATATGTATATTTTACTATCCTAACTCACATAATTCAAATCCATAACAAAGATTTAAATATACATTTGTAGATTGGTATTTACCTAAGTAACTATTCTTGTAATCATCTATTCGACAATTCATTATACTAAGAATTAAAGTAATCTTAACTACATCGGCCTTAAACCTGCATAGTTAGATACATTAAAGTTGTTAGCTACAACAGCAAGTTCGTGCGATCCAGTCTTGCATTTTATTTAATAATGGCGGAGAAAAAGCAGGAGTTTTTGTTTTTATACTATACTATACTATACTATACTATGAGACTTACCTTCTCCTTCCATTTCTTGATCATATCGGTACTATCAGCTGGCAATTGATCCGTATAAACCATACACATGTTTCCGGATTCGCGCAAGCATCTCTCAATTTCCAGTACTTCATCTGCCGAATTGCACAAGACTGCACAACGCTCCAACTGATATGCGCACTTATCCAAACATTTGCAATTTAATGGAAACTTTAGCCTTGGCATAGACTGCAGCTTCTAAATAGTCTGCAATGCACAACAAAGGCTGATTAGCAATCCTTTCAAAATTAATAAATCGCCGAGTCCATGTCTTGGAAGTGACCACCAGTTGAAATGGAATCTTTTCATCTTGAAGAACTGGAGAGATAAGCTTGAAGAGGGTTTCATCAAACTCGGGACTATCATTCATTATGCTGTCCAAACCATCGATAACTAAAGTTTGTACTTGGCGTATGTTGAGCAAGTTTTGCTTCTCGTTGGCCTCGAGCAAACGCTGCAGCACGGTGGTGTAATTACAAGCACACCACACCCATTGTGCAGTTCATTTTTAACATCTTCTTTGTTTCGAAGTCCATATGCTGGGACAATACTAATTTTTGGTGTTGTGCTAGCCAAAATGCGTCGACAATGACGAGAAATACTCTCAACCTGAACGGACGATGGTGCGATTATAATAACAGCTGGACCGTAGCTCGGCAGAATGCCGACGGAAACTCAACATGGAGGCAAATAACACCAGGTTTTACCAGTTCTATTCGAGTTGATCACCCAAAAGCAATTGCCACGAACTAAATGCGACCAAGCGTACGCTTGGATGTGATACATTTTAGTCAATCGCATGTGCTCCATTCCTTGGTGGATTTCTGCTGTAAACAAGGTATTCTTAATGCGTTCAATTGGTTTAACATTGTTTTACTGTGAGCCAATACAAGATGCTTAACGAAATTTGTTTTCAAAGTAGCTTTACCAATGACTTCGGGAAGATTAAGATTGGTTTGGTATGATGGAAGATAAAAATTAGTTAAATTACGAAAGTATTCTTTTTGAGTTAATATTTTCGTAGAACGTATTGTAAAAGTGATGAATTTGACGATTGGACAGTTTCATTTTTAATCATATGACAATATATTTTATAATTAAATTACAGGACAAAATACAAAATAAATAAAATAAAATAACGAACTCCAGCAACAATTGAAACTGCGGGAATAGCAGTTAGAACAACTGAATAGTGCATTCTAGGCTCTACAAAGTAGAGAAACAGCACAGTTGGACCGTGGGAGGGTCCTCCGAGAAGTACATCACATGGCAACGTTCACTGGAACCGGTTACGGTAAACGGATTCGTAAGAAAGGTCGAGTGTTACATCAATGACCCACCGTCTTTAACAATAAGAAAGTACATGATCAAAACCATTTTTAATGAAAAAAATACAAGGACGTGCTAAAGAAGTATTGATAAACATCCAGGAAGCAGACAATTGGGAGGAAATTAAACGCCACCTAAAACTCCATTTTAAACCGGACACCGAACACTGTGAGTTATACAGAGCAATTTATGCCATTAAAGCAAATACCGTAAGCGAATTATTAATATAAGTTCAAAAAATCAAATATAAGAAAGACGAATTAAAAGAATTTTATAAAGATAACAGTATCATAGATTTAAGTAATATAGATTCCATGTTAGTAAATATTATTAAAGATGAAGATATGTCAGGGCACTTTACTGGACAAAATCTATGAAGCGAAAGATGTAAACAAAATATTCGAAATTATGATCACAAGAAAGTCTGAGGATTCACGTATAAGAAATGAATTTGAAAAGCATACAAAAATCGGGCTAATAATATCAATTTTTTTTAAAATCAAAGTAGCTCAGGTCAAGTTAATAGTTATCAAAATAATACACGTATACAACAAAATTCAGGAAACTATTATAATCATCATGGAAATTCGTACCAAAATCGCCGCGAACAGAATTTCAACCAAAATAATACTTCAGGTCAATTTAGTAACTATATTAATACTAATCACTATCAAAACAATAATAAAAATGAAAATTCGGGCCAATATATGGCTCAACATAATAGAGTTTCAGGGAATTCGGGTCAATATCGCCCTCAAAATGATCGAGTTTCAGGGAATTTGGGCCAAAATCGCCCTCAACATAACACCCCAAATAACGAGGTACACATGTCAATAGGGAACATTAAAAATCATAATGAAATAAATGATGTCGAGTTTTTTATCAATTAGCCTCGGATGATTTGCCTATTATTGAAATAACAATTAATAATATTAAATGTAAAGCTCTTATAGATACAGGCTCTTCATTGAGTATCATAAACGGAAACATTAAAGATTTTAATTTTATTGAAATAAAGCCCATTAGTTTTACCACAATAAATGGTAAAGATACGATTAATTATGAAGTTCATACTCCTACACTACACCAAAGGAATTGAAACTTCCTATAGGTACCAAAATAAGATGTAAATTAGTTGGAATTAGGCTATCCATGCTGTGACCTGTTTTTAACAAAGTTTTTTGGCTAATTATGTTAACAGAGGAGCCTGTATCAATCAATAACTCGATTTTTTTCGTTTAGTAGAATTTCCACTTTTGCTGTTTTAGTGCCGGTTTTTGATAGGTTGTATACCGACCCATCACTAGATGATTCCTCTATCACTTGGTTTTCTAAAATGTATCGGACAAAACATATGCAACTAGAACTGGATCCAAGCAGTTTCTTAAAATTTATAAACGTTCTATTCAAAAATGAAATAATATTCATATATTATAGAAGCTGTGTATTTAAAGTAAACAAAAATATATAATTTTCAAAATCATAATTAACTTTTAGTAATCTACGTTGAATTGTATCAAGTAACTTCATATTTACACGCGACAAAACAATTGCAACTAAAAACGCATCAACAAACAACAGCATATTGACCGCTACTTCGCTCTTGTAATCCAATTTGTTAATTGTAGATAACATTGACCATATGTTTGAAGGTCGTAACCTGAAAGCTCAGTTGCATAAAAATTTTTACTGAGAGCAGATATCCGGTGATATCGATCTTAAAAAAAGATATAATGGCACCTAATAAATTTGGTGATGCGTTAAGACAGCGTATTGTAGACGATTTAATTTCGGGAATGTTACAGAAAGATATTTACGAAAAATATGAAATACATAAATCGTCGGTTTCGCAAATTATAACCCGATATCGTACATAAAAAAGTAGCTGTTTTGCATCGCGGCGGTCGACCACATAAGACAAGTTCTCGAATGGACGCTATGTTAGCCAGAAAAGTTAAACAAAATCCGTTCATATCTGCATCGAAACTAGTCCAAGAGTTCAAATTAACAGTAAGTGCTAGACAGTATCTCATCGGCTGGCTCTAGCTGATTTATGTTCTTATCGTCCTGCTAAAAAAAAACTTAATTTCGATTCGTAATCAGAAAAAGCGTATACAGTTTGCAAAGGGACATCTCTCTTGGAACAAGCAGAAATGGCGTCCTATTTAGTGATGAATTCAAATTTAATATCATGGGTAGTGATGGAATAGCTTACAAAAGAAGACCTCTTGTCAAGCGACTTCAATCACGTTACTGCTTAAACACTGTTAACCTTGGCGGAGGCCATTGCATCGCATAAATGGAATAATGGACCAACACATATACAAAAGTATCTTGGTGGATGTTATGGAGAATGGGAAATGCCATTGCGTTGGGTCTTTCAGCAGGACAATGACCCAAAATACACATCATGGCTAGTCGAAACGTGGTTCAATGATCATATGATCAAAGTTATGAATTGCCCGCCACAATCACCAGATTTGAACTCCATAGAAAATCTTTGGGAAATCGTCAAGTCAAACGCAAAATTAATCGGCATAACGTAAGAACCGCGGACGATTTGTGTACAAGGGTAGAGACAGCTTGGATTGAAATTCCTGTAAAAACAATCTAAAACTTAATTGAATCAATGCCAAAAAGATGCAAGGCAGTCATTGAACACAATGGCTTCGCCACGAAATATTTATTATTTTTAAATTTTTTTTATATTTGAATTCCAAGATGTAATTTTTTTGTCGCGTTTAATTTTTAATTTAATTGATATAATTAAATATTATATAATTAAAAGTTTATTTTGATTTTGAAAATTATATAATTTTCATTTACTCTAAATACAAAGCTTTCATATTGTATGAAGATTGTTATATTTTTGATTAAATCCCTTATAAATTTGAAGAAAGGGCTTAATTTCATTTCTGGTTGCAAATGTTTTCTTTCTCTCTGCTTGTTGGTTTTGCACACTTTGCTCCAGTGTCCCTTTTTGTTACATAGGTTGCACTTTGATTTCCGAGCCGGGCATTTAGAGAGACCGTCGTTGTGCCATCCACCACCGCAGAAAGTACACTTGCGGTCCTTAATGCTATTCTTGTCGCAGTTATAACTGCTGGTAGCTTTATTAGAGGTGTTTCCATTGTTTCGTTGTGAAAGGCGTCTCTTTCGGATAGCGTTAGTGTGTTCTTCAGGTCCAACATTGCTGTTTTGGTTTTCTATCTTTTTAACTTGGTGGTCAGTGCTTTCGAGTAGTTTCGCGTATGATAGCAGCTGATCTAATGAAGGACCATCTCTGAGGCCATAGCGTCTTAGAAGTGATAAGTTTGTTCCATAGATGATGTGTCTTTTTATTTTGTCCATTTTTGTATCGGTTTCGTATCCACAATTTTCAGCACACTTCAGCAATTTGGAATAGACTTGTGTGATGGTTTCTGCAGAATCTTGTTGTAGCTTTCGAAAATTAAATATTTCGAACTCCTTGTTGCTTTGAGGAGTGAAATGATCGAAAAGTTCTTGTTTTGCCTGCTCAAATTCATCAAGGGTTGGGTTGTCGTTATCACCACCTTCTATTGGATTGGGGAATGGGGAAGGGAAGTATAAATATCAGACACTAGCTCACCTGCATTGTGTAAAAGAAGTGCTTTCTTCCTTTTTGCGTCAGTTATTTGGGCAGCGACCATATAGTTGTCCTGTCTCCAGACCCACTTTTTCCTCGCCAATATTTAAGGCTTGTGTCGAATGGAGTAATTGATAACGAGTCTATTCTCGTCGTCAATTTATTCTATAGAAACACTTTTATTAAATATGTCTTTTATATTTAAATCGCTTATTTCCGAAAGGCGAAATGTGACATATAAAACTTAACGGAATCACAATTTTCAACACACACATATATATACAAGGTCATAGAACATACAAACACAGTTGCCATAAACGCAATGCATTATGAAATGAACTTATAAAAATCCGCAGAATTTGATAATTTCCCTAAAAAAATCAACTTATCGAAAGTGACGCCAAATGATTATCTTCGAGTTATCTAGACATTCGAGTTAACGAGAAATTCAGTTATCAAACAAAAATTACACGTAAACTTCAGACTTCGCGCTATTGCCAACCAATTTCATTCGAGTTATCAAATATTCGACTTATCGAAGTTCGACTGTATATATATATTATGAGGAATCAGGAAACAATGTTTTGAAAATAAGACCTACCATTATATTGTAGGTACCTACATACCTATGTATGTACCTACCTACAAACATCATCACAATCGCTCACCAAGCAAAACAAAATATTTTGTCTATCCTTTAGGCCGTGTGTGAATTGCGTTAAAATGTTGGTTAAATTTTGTAACTTGGTTAAAATTTGACACTAGCGTGGTGAATAAAATGGGTTAAAATGTAGGCAGCTGTAGAGCAGGCTAAATTTGCGTTAAAATTTAACGTTTCTCAAGATAGAGTAATTTAAAACTGTAAGCGATAACCGAAAAGAAATATGAACTCCAAAAAGTCCAGATCTACTGGGAAACCATATAATACATGAAGTTTTAATTTATTCAATTGAAAAATTAAATTACATTATTATTTTTGTTTGTGTAGGGTCTCAAGAGGAAAAAACAAATATTATAATCCGTTGATATTTTAACAAATATAAAATAATTAATTAAAATACTCATTGTATTTCATTTTGCAAATTGAATACAAATAGATTGATTTGTCAGCTTGTCAAATTCTTCAGCTGTGAAAACTAGTGTTTACATACTAAATCACCAAACTAACCATAATGGGAATTGTTTTGAAAAGATTTGGAATGGTTGTTTTAAAATATTAAATTAACGATGTAAAACCGAAACATATTAGTAAAACTGAGAATTCGTTACTTTTTCGTGCCAAATTATTAACTTTGTATCTTCTAAGTCGGATTTTGGGAAAGAAATTAATTAACTTGAACAACAAAAAAAATGTTTTTAGGGAAATTTCTTCCATCTTGAAGGAATTTTAGCCAAAATAGTGTTTTAATAAATCCCTTTTAACGCAATTCACACAGCAAAAAGCTAAATTTGATCCCACCACAAACCAAACTTCAAAATTTTACCAAGGTAGAAAATTTAACCAACATTTTAACGCAATTCACACACGGCCTTAATTGCCAATTTTTTATTAAAAAAAAAGCACCAAACACATACATACATACAATTGTATACCTATATAAACAAAATCTGTGCACGACCCCAAAATCAAAAGAAAATACTCAAAATTGTGTCTGAACGTACTATCGCAACTTGAAAAAAAATATTTCCATTTCTCTCCCGCAAGCTGCTAGGTATAAGCTGTTTATTTATTTTTTTCATTTAACCTCCCTACCTACCTACCCCGTAAACCTATCCTAATGCATGGGACCGATGAAAATATCGAAATCATTGAATAAACAGTAAGTACCTGTACCTAATAGCTACTAGTTAGATATCTAAGTAGGTAGATAGGTACTTCTTAATTTTAAAATTATCTAAAATTTCGTAACAGAAAAATTATGGTATGGTACATATATATGTACATATATATACACCTAAAACCTTTACTGTTAATTGCTTCAACTTTCGATTCATAGTATACCTACATAGGTACCTAACATGTAAATAAAAATAAACACTTGTATCTAAGTGTCTACATACTACCTACTCGTACCTATGAATTGAAAACTTAGAGCAAAAACAAGATGCCTATAATAATAAGATATAATAATAATAATAGGTACTTAGGTAGGTATGTAATGCGTTGATAGGTAGGTACTACTTATAATAAAATTAAATAGTACATACGCAATACATATTTCCTACCTAACATACTTATTTCAATCATATTGCAACTTTACCAAATTCTTTAGCGAACTAGAATAATTGTACGTAGGTACTCGTACCTACCTACTCATTAAAAAAAATCACAAATATGTAGGTATACTAGCTTTCCACCAGCCTACTTACAAAAGTAAAGTAAATTTGATCGGCAAAAGGATTACCTAATTTAAGCAGTTTTATAATTGACAAAGGTCAACGTCTTTGAAACCATTTTTTTCTCAAATGCGCAAACCAGACCGAAGATATAAACTAAAGGTATTGGCGCAAGATTTTAAACAACCCATTGTTAAGGGCTTAACATTTTACTAGTCAGCAATTTCCTAAGTGCTTATTGTTTGCATAATTATTTAAAAAATTTTAAACCTTTTCTAAACTAGTAAATTGCTAATTAAGCAGAAAGCTGGGCATTTATAGGGTTTAAGTTTTGATGAACACAATTATTGTTGTTATGCGTTGTAAATTAATTATATGTTGACGAAAACCCGACATGTGCTCTAAAAAGGTATTAGTTATTTATATTTTCATCATTTTAACTTCATTATTTACAAAAAAAAATTGTGCACCAGCAGACTCGAACCTGGACACCCCGCGTGCAAGGCTGATATACCATCAGATTCCATAATGGATTTAGCAAATTCCTAAAAGTTAAATTAGCCATTCCGTGATTTTAACTTTAGCACAATGTTTAAATAGTTTAAGATTAGATCAATCATCTTTTTAGATTAGTAAATTGCTAAAAGTGGCTTAAAACATTTTACTAAATTGTTTAAAATGTTGCGCTATTATCTTCATATATATACCTACCGTATAACTATAAAGCATTCTTTATACCTACTATGAAGCAATATTCCATATCTTATACGCAACACAATATTAGCTGTGTTTTATTGGGATTCTATCCATTGTACCGTAACTATTTCCCAAAAAAACCCATCGTCCGTAGCATGGCCCGTAGCTTTTTTATTTTTGTAAGAATGGTACCCCTGTACAGCAGTCACAAGTAATGAATGAGTCTTTTGCAAAGTAAAATTAAGAAAATATCAAAATAATGACCAATAATTAGCTCTTATTCATATAAAATAGAAAGTAGAAAAACGTACCAATATTTAATTTATGTTACAAACCTATTTCTTGTTTTCATTTTTTCTGCATTTGCAATTTTAAATTCCAACATTCATTTTGCACCAATATAAAGGAAATGATAAGTGAATGGGTTTGTTCATAGACTATGCAGTCAAGTCCCCTTTTACACAGAGCAATTTTTGTATTGCTTTAAAAATCTTCTATGCCTTTCACACGAGAAAACAAAATTGACGGAGATTTGCTTGTTTCCTTTAAATGTTTCTTGGTTTTGAACGCACACTACAGCGTAGTTTAAATTGTTCAATCCATTACATGTCACCTTTATATTTCATGCTTTTATTTATTTTCTGAGTAGATCGATAGCTAGAATTTTATTTTTCAAGTCAATTTATAAATTTATTTTCTGATTATGTTTTGCTTTCAATTCAATATTCACTCATCAGACTGCACTTAACATAAGCGGGGTAAGGAACAAGTAGTTAACATTTGGTTTGCCATTTCCATGCACATCTCCAGAAGAAAAAACAATGGGTCACCTTTTGTGAAGTTCAGTTGCCGCTTAGTGCGTTTAAGCTAGGCGCTCACATGCAATTTTTGCGAAACGAAATAGTTTAATCACTAGTGATCGCGCACGTTAGCAACTTAAAATTAATCAACGAGATAAACCATGCCACAGACACACAGATATTTTGATTTAATGTGCGGGCAGTTACATTATAGTTCGGTGTGATACAAACCGAAGAACTTATTTGTTCGTAAACTTTTAAGTTGCTCGAATCGTGGACTGAATTGTTACTGCATTTGCGCGCACTCTCATGATATTCACTTTAGCAACCAAACTGTTGCAAAACTGAAAGTTGCATATTTGCGCGCCTAGCCTTATAGCTCATAGAATTTCATACAAATAAATATTTTGCGGCGCACTGTGGAGCATTCCTCTATAGTGCAGTTCCGCCCAATGCGGTTTGTCTTCTCAAATTGCTTCTTTGTAGATCTAAATAAAAAGATGATTTTTTTCACCAGACTTCGTTTATTTACAACTATCAATAAAAATTGAACACAAAACTAAAGTTGGGCATGGTTAGTCAATAAAAGTAAAACGGAATTCATTCGATAAATATTGGTTTCTTTTTCAAAATGGATATCAAAATTTGTTAAAATTGATTAATTGACATAGGGGGTATGCAAAATTGCAGGTATAGGTGCAATTTTAGACGTACTTCAGCAAATAATTGAGCAAAGAATACAGTTTTTAATAGTAAGTCAGAAACTTTTCAGAAGAACAGCTTATAATTTATTAAAAAATGGAGTTATCTAAGATTTGAGAAATATAAACTGGCCAACTATTAAAAAAGAGAATCAAAAAGATCGATTTGTCTTACGAATGAAATTAATAATTATAAAACTCCATGAACACATCAATCGAGATTCAATTCAATTATCAATCGTACCAACAAAACTAACAAAATCAGAATCGAGACTCGACTGAACGTCAACCAGCCATCCACCGTAGCTTCTACTTTAACTTTTTATCGACCGTAGCGATTTGTATGTAAAATGTTACGACGGATAAACTTACGGCGGATAAATTTCCTAATAAAACACGGCTATTGTCTTGTGTGTATGCATATACTCGCATCATAAATTTCAAATATCAAATTCAACTGCGCATATTCTTCTTGAGTTCAAAGGCACACGAAAAAAAAATATTCTTTAAAGAGATATAACAACAACTTTTCTGCTTTTAAATTTTCGGTTAACTAATTAAACAACCTTTTTGTTTTCAAACTACTATTGGCGCGTGGCAGGGGTTCAAAAAAAATCGCGGGATAATAGTACTATGGTTTTAATATACAAAGGTGAGGAACAAAAATGTTCTTATGTACTTACATACCTAACTAATTTTTTTATATAGCCAGGGCATGTGGGTCACAGCTATTATCCAGGTGTTTTGCTGCTATGTTCAAGCTATAGGTATATGTACCTATCTATTTTAGGGTATTTTTTTAAACTAATAAATACATTAACATTAAATGTAACTTGGTAGGTACATATATTAGAATTTATTAGAAAATAAAAAGAAACTAAATAAAAATGAAGTCCTTATTTTTACTTGCGATATAGGTATTTAGCATGAATCGAATAAAACAAGATTACGACAGTTCTTTGTTTTTCTTATTTTCTTGACGTCATATGTGAAACAAAATCCATTAATTCACAAGCAACCATTTGCAGATTTTGTTTCACATATGACGTCAATAAAATAATAAAAACAAAGAAGTGTCGTAATCTTGTTTAATTGATTCATGGGTTTTTAGGTGCATTTGGTATGTAGGTAGGTAGGTATTCGGGTACATACAAGACTTACTCTTTGATAAAGATTTAAGATTAAAATGATAAATGATTTAAAATTTTCATCAAACTCAGTATTACAGTGATAGAAGCTGAAGCATTGTATTTATATCTTCATAGTACTACCATGGAACATGAAAATATGTTTATTAGCGCGCCTGTTCAGATGGCGCTTGTGTCGAAAAATTTGCCTTTGCCGGAAATTGTTTGAGAGCGGGGTAGAGAAATAAAAGAGGGAAAAGAAGAGATGAGGTAGTTTCATTTCTGTTCTTATAGCAATACTGAATAAAAGCGAGAAAACCAAATGTGGTATATTTTTTTGACATCACATTTGTAGTTTACTATTTTATATGAGGATAAGGCAAAGAGGAATATAAATACCATAGAGAAAATAATTAAATAGAGGCGCGACTCGTACCCCCCTTGCCTTAAACACCCGCAAATTTTTTTTCAGTTGAGTAAGAGAAAACTCTCTTAATTTACTCATTTTTTCCTATCCGTGAATACATGAGAGTGGTGGATTAAAAAACCCTTTTGCTCAAACTGACAGATAATTTTTTTTGTTGTTGGTTTGTCAAAAGTCTGTCTGACATTTCTAATTACCAAAACTTAATTAATAGTTTTTTTTCACATTTGGTAAGTTTCATTTCATATTTATTTAATTATTCTTTATTTCAATAAAAGAAATATATAACTACATGTCTTTTTTTTCAGGTTGAATATATAATTGTTAAATTTGATGAACAAAATAAAGTGGCAAGGGTCTCACTGAGAGCCCAAGAAATCCTTGAAAAATTAAATGCATACCATTTGGAGGTTTGCTGGCGCATTTTAATCTTGTCGAAGCAAATATGAGAAACCGTGAACCGTTTATGAACTGCTCAAGCCAGACGAATGTGTAATGTCGATTACAAATTTTCCACGTCTTGGTTGTCCATCGTTGGCTGGCTTTAACTGCCGCTTCGCCCATAAATCGAGGCTATCTAACAGAATCGGATTGTCGTTGGAATGTTATAAGTGCGTCTGTCGATTGTCGTACCGAAGAAGAACGAGGTTTGAAGCCTCTTAAAGAAAACAAATTTAGAATTCTAAAGTCGAGATATGATTCCATTGATTGTTCCAGAAGGTGAAAGGTATAGACTTGGAGTTATATTCTATGCCTTCATGTTTAACATTGTATTTTTTTGTTTGTATTTACAGATACAATGATGTGCCTCTAGTTTATGATGAAGCTGTCTACCAACGCTTGCGTAGTGGAGAAATTGATCATCTATTAGCACAACACGTTGCTCATCTATTCATCCGTGAGACAGTATCTTTGTTCAGTGAAAGAGTTGATCAGAATGACGAGGAAGACACAGATCATTTTGAGAACATTCAATCGACCAACTGGCAGACAATGCGTTTCAAAGCACCGCCACCAAATTCGTCGATTGGTTGGCGTGTTGAATTCCTACCATGCGAAGCTCAGATGACAGATTTTGAAAATGCAGCATTTGTGTGCTTCGTTGTCCTTCTAACTAGAGTCATACTTTCCTATCAATTGGATTTCCTAATTCCAATTAGTAAAGTAGATGCAAATATGCAAACAGCACAAAAACGCGATGCTTGTCGGAAGGAAAAATTCTGGTTTAGAAAATCAATTCAGAAAACCAAACCATACGGAGAACAAGTAAATGGACACGGATGTTGTCCCGATGAATATGATCGATTATCTATTGATGAAATCATAAATGGAAAGGTAATTTGTAAAAATTTCATTCTCTCAAATCTTAATTTTAATTTAAATGCAATTTTTTTCTTAAACTGATGGCTTTCCAGGACTCATTCCACCAATCAAAAGTTACCTACAATCGATGGAAGTCGATGCCGATACCCAGTGTACCATTGAGCAGTACTTACGTTTGATACAAGAACGAGCATCTGGAGAATTCACAACAACTGCCACATGGATGAGAGAGGAAGTTCTTAATCATCCAGAATACAAGTAAGTTTTTTATCCTTTTTAGTAAATTATAGAATTTTTTATTTTTGAATATTATTTTGTTTGAAATTGAAATTTATTTTTAGTTTTTTTTTTCAGAAAAGACTATTGTTAGTGGTCACATCAACTTTGATCTTATGATGAAGATCAAACAGATACAAGAAGGAAAACTTCTAGTGCCTTCGCTTCTTGGACAGGATAATAATTCCAAAATGAAAGATTCCATTCCACAGGCACTGCAAAAGCATTTAGCCAAGAGTAGTTGTAATAAATGACCAGCAACGCAATCATCATCATCATCATTTACAACACTTCTTGATCAGCATTGTAATACCAATATTTTTACAACACAAGTACTTACAGCTTAAATATTCAAATAAGTATGAACGTATGTATAACAGAATTCTCTACGAGTAGAAAAGCCGGACGATATTGTGCATTTATGGAGAATAAAAGCGTGTGAAAAGGATGGGAACTAAATTCTGTAAAACAGAATTTGAATAAATACAAAGGTGCATAAGATGATATTGTAACGAGGTTTTGAATTTTAATAATTAAAGTCGGTTTAAGAAATCATATTTCACATTTTATGTAAAAAACAAAAACGAAATAAAACAAATAGTATAGCTAAAAGCTGTTGTTCACAAAAGAGACTATCGAATTTACTATTTTGAAATATACATAATTGGATGTTTTTCCAGAAAAGTGAAGAAAGTGGTTTTGATTGGGAATAATTTTAAAGGAATTAATAATAATAGATTTATTTTATTTGTAACCTATAGGTAGCGCATTTAGCTATTTGGCGGGATAGGTCAATATTTAAAGACCTTACTTTCTATTATATTTTAATTTGCCATTCAAAATGGAAAGTTATTTGTCTTCGAAAAATCATTATGCATTTGTAAATGGTTTTAATTAAAATGGCATTACCTAAGACGAAAACATTTAAACTACCTCCTCGTAAAAACGGAACGTACGCAAGTCTAAATCTGAGATCAAGCAAGTACTTTGGAAATGACAGCTTGTCCAAAGTAGCAAATCCAAGAAATTTCTACTGATATCAAGAAAAATCTTGAAATCAGTACTTACGCCAAGCTCTAATTTCCAAACTACTTGCTTGATTTCGATGATTGTAACGGTTCTGAGTGTAAATTAACCTTAGCTTCTAAATCACTGCAATCATTTTAAATTCAAAAAATTATTTCGAAAAATTGCTATCTAAAAGTAGTTTCTTCGTGTTTTAAAAAAAATGAAAAATTACAAAATTACTTTCAGATGCAAATTTTTTGAAATATTTGCTCGAATTGAAAACGGTTTCAAGAATTTACAAGCTGACATAAATTAAAACTCACAACAGTTTCAATCATCGAGATCAAGCAAGTACTTTGGAAATGACAGCTTGTCCAAAGTAGCAAATCCAAGAAATTTCTACTGATATCAAGAAAAATCTTGAAATCAGTACTTACGCCAAGCTCTAATTTCCAAACTACTTGCTTGATTTCGATGATTGTAACGGTTCTGAGTGTAAATTAACCTTAGCTTCTAAATCACTGCAATCATTTTAAATTCAAAAAATTATTTCGAAAAATTGCTATCTAAAAGTAGTTTCTTCGTGTTTTAAAAAAAATGAAAAATTACAAAATTACTTTCAGATGCAAATTTTTTGAAATATTTGCTCGAATTGAAAACGGTTTCAAGAATTTACAAGCTGACATAAATTAAAACTCACAACAGTTTAAATCATCGAGATCAAGCAAGTACTTTGGAAATGACAGCTTGTCCAAAGTAGCAAATCCAAGAAATTTCTACTGATATCAAGAAAAATCTTGAAATCAGTACTTACGCCAAGCTCTAATTTCCAAACTACTTGCTTGATTTCGATGATTGTAACGGTTCTGAGTGTAAATTAACCTTAGCTTCTAAATCCCTGCAATCATTTTAAATTCAAAAAATTATTTCGAAAAATTGCTATCTAAAAGTAGTTTCTTCGTGTTTTAAAAAAAATGAAAAATTACAAAATTACTTTCAGATGCAAATTTTTTGAAATATTTGCTCGAATTGAAAACGGTTTCAAGAACTTACAAGCTGACATAAATTAAAACTCACAACAGTTTAAATCATCGAGATCAAGCAATTACTTTGGAAATGACAGCTTGTCCAAAGTAGCAAATCCAAGAAATTTCTACTGATATCAAGAAAAATCTTGAAATCAATACTTACGCCAAGCTCTAATTTCCAAACTACTTGCTTGATTTCGATGATTGTAACGGTTCTGAGTGTAAATTAACCTTAGCTTCTAAATCACTGCAATCATTTTAAATTCAAAAAATTATTTCGAAAAATTGCTATCTAAAAGTAGTTTCTTCGTGTTTTAAAAAAAATGAAAAATTACAAAATTACTTTCAGGTGCAAATTTTTTGAAATATTTGCTCGAATTGAAAACGGTTCCAAGAATTTACAAGCTGACATAAATTAAAACTCACAACAGTTTAAATCATCGAGATCAAGCAAGTACTTTGGAAATGACAGCTTGTCCAAAGTAGCAAATCCAAGAAATTTCTACTGATATCAAGAAAAATCTTGAAATCAATACTTACGCCAAGCTCTAATTTCCAAACTACTTGCTTGATTTCGATGATTGTAACGGTTCTGAGTGTAAATTAACCTTAGCTTCTAAATCGCTGCAATCATTTTAAATTCAAAGAATTATTTCGAAAAATTGCTATCTAAAAGTAGTTTCTTCGTGTTTTAAAAAAAATGAAAAATTACAAAATTACTTTCAGATGCAAATTTTTTGAAATATTTGCTCGAATTGAAAACGGTTTCAAGAATTTACAAGCTGACATAAATTAAAACTCACAACAGTTTAAATCATCGAGATCAAGCAAGTACTTTGGAAATGACAGCTTGTCCAAAGTAGCAAATCCAAGAAATTTCTACTGATATCAAGAAAAATCTTGAAATCAGTACTTACGCCAAGCTCTAATTTCCAAACTACTTGCTTGATTTCGATGATTGTAACGGTTCTGAGTGTAAATTAACCTTAGCTTCTAAATGCTTGTAATTATTTTATAATCAAACAATTATTTAGAAAAATTGCTATCTAAAAGTAGTTTTTTCGTGTTTTTAAAGTTAGACCGTTTTTTTAAAGGTGAAGTTGAACAAACATTCCCGAAAATAAAAAAAAAAGAATCATATACATGTATATATATATATAAATATTGTATTAATGACAACACAAAATAATTAAAATTATTATTATTATTCATTACAAATAAGTTTGCTGCTCACAAAGATATATAGAACATTAGGAAGAATAGAATAAGATCACATTTTTGCCAGGAACACATGAATGTTAATTATTATGATCCTTTTATATTTCAATATTGGATGATGTGGATGATGTGGTGTCTTCTGTTGAAGATTATGTAGCAGTTTGTGAGGCAGAATCATCTGCAACAGTTGTCGCCTGTCGTCGGTGTTGGTGTGTGTATCGTAATCGGTCTCATTGACTGCAGCAGATATTTCTCCATTGAACTGAATCAAACACAAGGCACAATTGGATTCACACGCAGCAAATTTCCAACAAAAACTATCTGTAAAATAAAAATTTAAAAATCTGTAAATATTTAGAGAATTTGAAATCCGATTTTATGATTAATAATAATAATGGATGCTATGATAGATTTTTCAGGATTCGTAGTAGATTTGCGATTGCGATGGATTCTGTGATAGGGCCGATTTATTAGTTTTAAATTTCGAGTTTTCTTTAATGTAACTAAACTTTGACGGTGTTTGTATGTAGGTCCAATTATCATTAGGTAAGTTTAAAGCCGATGTAGGTAAGTTCTTAGTATAATGAATAGAATTATTGTATGTTTCAGGAAATAGTTACTAGGTACCTACCTAAAAATGTATATTTAAATCTATGTTATGGATTTTAATTCTGTAAATTGGGATGGTAAAATGTACCTACATTACATACATATGTATGTATATGGACCCTAGGTATGTAAATATGTAGGTACATAATAATGTATAATGAAAGTGTTGGATGGTTATGTATCTATATGCATATAAAACTTTATATGATAGTTTTAATATACATAATATTCATTTGATTTTTAAAGATATATATTTATATAAATGTCAGAGAGTCCACCTAGTACATAATGTATGTAGGTTGGTACCTATTCAGTGACCTAGATATCAGAAACTACTAAATCGATTTGCGTTTTGTACGTAATTTATTATTTTTGAAGTGGAAATTAAAAGAATAGTCAAATTTATAAATTTAAAGTTTAAAGTTTATAAATTTAATTTGCTCTCCAAATTCATAACTTCAAGTTTCTATTTTTCATTTTTATTTATTAGTTTTAAACTAAATTTGAATATTTTTAAATGTAGCTAAACATTGACGCTATTAGTAGGTAGGTCCAAATATGTAGGTAAGTTTTTAGTATAATGGATTGAATGGATGATTCAAGGAATAGTTACTTAGGTACCTACATACCTACAAATTTATATTTAAATCTAGATTATAGATTTTAATTACGGAAATTTGGATGACAGTTGTGTACCTACACTTCATACAGATATGAATATGTAGGCATGTAAACGTGTATACATACAATGTACATTGAAAGTGTAGGTTGGTGATAAGTAGGCAGAGATATATGCTTATAATTTTATATGATAGGTGTAATATACATAATATTCATTTGATTTTTAATGATATATAGGTATATAAATGTATGAGAGCCCAAATAGTATATACTGTAAGTAGGTAGGTATTCAGTGACGTAGATAGCAAAAACATGTGTATGTATGTAATTAAGTCATTATTATGCGTAAAAATGAAATATAATTAGGTAGAAGAAATGGATATACATATTTATATCGACCGATATACTTGCTCTTGTGTTCGATCACATTGTTAGTAGAAAAGGTTTAATATTACGAAATGTTATATTAACAAAAGATTATGTCTCACACTATTCTTACATCCGGTGGGAGTTGCTTTGAAGCACGGAATATGCTAGACAATCCATGCATATATTTCTTTTACTGGCAATGCTTTCTCTTTGGAGAATTCGATTGCCATGAAGATGAAGGAACTGTTGGGAGTTAGAAGTTAAATATAACATTTTATTTTTGTGTAAAGTTTCAACTAACTTACCTACAGCTATATGGCTGTTTATTGTGGGTATGGCACATTGGAAAATTTTGCTTTGGTGGAGTGGGAGTTTTTCCAGTTCCTGCAGCGCATGGACAAATGTCTCCATTGCAATGGCCATATAGACTTGTGAAGCCACAACTTCCAGAGCGTTCATAACAGCTTCGGGGGTTTTCCGTCTTCCCAAGTAAAGCAAGCCCAGTATCGATGAAGGTGGAACGATTCGATCCAGCGTAAAGAAATTCTTAGTCACATAATTGTACCAAAACGCATGGAGCAATTGTTGTTCAATTTAATCAGAAAGCAATGAATGAGCTGTTGCTGTACAGTCATTTGTTGCCATTCTCGCGCAAAAGCTTGTCCAGTACAAATCCGGCGTTGGCGAAGCCATTTACAAAACTTGCAGCCAGATTCTGCATTCCTGAGTCCACTTGAATCAATGGGAAATTATTTCTTAATTAAATTTTTTATGTGTACAACAATTCCCAGAACATATTTCAATCGAAACGAAGAACTAAAACTTGAAAAGAAAAACAGATAACATTCATCCAATTGTGTAAGACATTATAATAAGAGCAGAATTATAAACAAATATTTACGTACTGATTACTAGAATAATTTAATATATATTATGTATGGTCGTTAATGTTTCATAAGTTAAATAAATATGTATATATATACCGAAGCGAATGTTTTGAATAAAAAAAGGTAACGGAAACCCTCACTGTATTATTTATAATTTAAGTGCAATATGCATATGTACATAAGATCCATGTGATTTTTAAAGATACATAATTATGTATATATAAATGTATGACGGCGTACATCGTATGAAGTATTCAGTTCAGTTATTTTGGAAATATATATTTTTTTTAAACTCAAAATTTCAAAAACGAATCAATAGATTTTTTCGAAACTTCGTAATTGGTATTTTTTTGACTTTATCTTAATAGTTAAAAAAAAACTTCTTTTAGTTATATGCATATAGCTACCTACCCACCTACATCCTTCGTGTTCATTATTATATTTATATGTTTACATACCTAGGTTCCATCTATGTATGTACCTACATACATATTACTCTCCTATATTACAAATTTAAAATCCATACTATAAATTTAAATATGCTTTTGTAGGTAGGTACATGTGTAGCTATTCCTTGAATCATCCACTCGACAAGTCATTGTACTAAGAATCAAGGTAATCATACTTACATCGACTTCAAACCTGCATAGGATAACTAGATTACCTACATACTAAATAGCGTCAATGTTTAGCTACATGAAAGTTGTTAGCTCCAAGATCAAAACAACCCGTTCCAAAGATATAGCTCAAAAGCTATTCACTGTTCACCTTGAAATACATAATCTGAAAATACTTTGAAGTGTATCTTTGGAACGGGTTATCCTAAAAACTTGGTTGATACCTTTTTGTAATCTACTCTTGATACTCTCAAAATCAGCATCAAAAGTTTTTATGTAGAAGCCTTATTGCAAAAAATCACTCTTGAAATACGCATATTTAGAATGATGTATGCGTATTCCTGGAGCAATTTTTTTTAATACAACTTCTTTACAAAAAATGTTGATGCTTTCTTTGAAAGTATGAAGTGCTGATTCTAAAAAGATATCGCTCACCTTTATTGGACAACCCGTTGCAAAGATATAGTTGAAAATCTATTCACTGACCACCTTGAAATACATAATCTGAAAATACTTTGAAGTGTATCTTTGGAACGGGTTATCCTAAAAACTTGGTTGATACCTTTTTGTAATCTACTCTTGATACTCTCAAAATCAGCATCAAAAGTTTTTATGTAGAAGCCTTATTGCAAAAAATCACTCTTGAAATACGCATATTTAGAATGATGTATGCGTATTCCTGGAGCAATTTTTTTAAATACAACTTCTTTACAAAAAATGTTGATGCTTTCTTTGAAAGTATGAAGTGCTGATTCTAAAAAGATATCGCTCACCTTTATTGGACAACCCGTTGCAAAGATATAGTTGAAAATCTATTCACTGTTCACCTTGAAATACATAATCTGAAAATACTTTGAAGTGTATCTTTGGAACGGGTTATCCTAAAAACTTGGTTGATACCTTTTTGTAATCTACTCTTGATACTCTCAAAATCAGCATCAAAAGTTTTTATGAAGAAGCCTTATTGCAAAAAATCACTCTTGAAATACGCATATTTAGAATGATGTATGCGTATTTCTGGAGCAATTTTTTTAAATACAACTTCTTTACAAAAAATGTTGATGCTTTCTTTGAAAGTATGAAGTGCTGATTCTAAAAAGATATCGCTCACCTTTATTGGACAACCCGTTGCAAAGATATAGTTGAAAATCTATTCACTGTTCACCTTGAAATACATAATCTGAAAATACTTTGAAGTGTATCTTTGGAACGGGTTATCCTAAAAACTTGGTTGATACCTTTTTGTAATCTACTCTTGATACTCTCAAAATCAGCATCAAAAGTTTTTATGAAGAAGCCTTATTGCAAAAAATCACTCTTGAAATACGCATATTTAGAATGATGTATGCGTATTCCTGGAGCAATTTTTTTTAATACAACTTCTTTACAAAAAATGTTGATGCTTTCTTTGAAAGTATGAAGTGCTGATTCTAAAAAGATATCGCTCACCTTTATTGGACAACCCGTTGCAAAGATATAGTTGAAAATCTATTCACTGTTCACCTTGAAATACATAATGTGAAAATACTTTGAAGTGTATCTTTGTAACGGGTTATCCTAAAAACTTGGTTGATACCTTTTTGTAATCTACTCTTGATACTCTCAAAATCAGCATCAAAAGTTTTTATGTAGAAGCCTTATTGCAAAAAATCACTCTTGAAATACGCATATTTAGAATGATGTATGCGTATTCCTGGAGCAATTTTTTTTAATACAACTTCTTTACAAAAAATGTTGATGCTTTCTTTGAAAGTATGAAGTGCTGATTCTAAAAAGATATCGCTCACCTTTATTGGACAACCCGTTGCAAAGATATAGTTCAAAATCTATTCGTATTCTATATTAAATAATATGTGTCTAAGAATCACATGAATCTTATGTATGCAGATTGCACCTAAATTATAAAGTTATATGCATATAGCTACCTACCCACCTACATCCTTCATTTTCATTATTATATGCACATGTTTACATACTTAGCTTCCATAAATATATATATATATATATATATGTATATTTTACTATCCTAACTTACATAATTCAAATCCATAACAAAGATTTAAATATACATTTGTAGATTGGTATTTACCTAAGTAACTATTCTTTTAATCATCTATCCGACAATTCATTATACTAAGAATTAAAGTAATCTTAACTACATCGGCCTAAACAGCTTTAATGTCTAGATACATTAAGGTTGTTAGCTACAACAGCAAGTTCGTGCTATCCAGTCTTGCATTTTATTTAATAATGACGGAGAAAAAGCAAGTTTTTTTTTTAATTCTATACTATACTATACTATGAGACTTACCTTCTCCTTGCATTCCTTGATCATATCGGTACTATCAGCTGGCATTTGATCCGTATAAGCCATACACATGTATCCGGATTCGCGCAAGCATCTCTCAACTTCCAGTACTTCATCTGCCGAATTGCACAAGACTGCACAACGCTCCAACTGATATGCGCACTTATCCAAACATTTCATACTTGCAATTTAATGGAAACTTTAGCCTTGGCATAGACTGCAGCTTCTAAATAGTCTGCAATGCACAACAAAGGCTGATTAGAAATCTTTACAAGATTAATAAATCGCCGAGTCCATATCTTGGAAGTGACCACCAGTTGAAATGGAATCTTTTCATCTTGAAGAACTGGAGAGATAAGCTTGAAGAGGGTTTCATCAAACTCGGGATTCTCACTCATTATGCTGCCCAAACCATCGATAACTAAAGTTTTACTTGGCGTATGTTGAACAAGTTTTCCTTCTGTAATTACAAGCACGCCACACCCATTAAGCAGTTCAATTTTAACATCTTCGTTGTTTCGAAGTCCATATGCTGGGACAATACTAATTTTTGGTGTTGTGCTATCCAAAATGCGTCGACAATGACGAGAAATACTCTCAACCTGAACGGACGATGGTGCGATTATAATAACTTATCGATTCTAGACGGAAACTCAACATGGAGGCAAATAAAACCAGGTTTTACCAGTTCTATTCGAGTTGATCACACAAAAGCAATTACCACGAACTAAATGCGACCAAGCGTACGCTTGGATGCGATACATTTTAGTCAATCGCATGTGCTCCATTTCTTGGTGGATTTCTGCTGTAAACAAGGCATTCTTCATGCGTTCAATTGGTTTAACATTGTTTTTACTGTGAGCCAATACAAGATGCTTAACGAAATTTGTTTTCAAAGTAGCTTTACCAATGACTTCGGGAAGATTAAGATATGTTTGGTATGATGGAAGATAAAAATTAGTTAAATTACGAAAGTATTCTTTTTGATTTAATATTTTCGTAGAACGTATGGATGGATGGGAATTTTCACTATCAACTGGTGTGGAACACGGAGATTGTAAAAGTGATGAATTTGACGATTGGACAGTTTTTATAATTAAATTACAGGACAAAATACAAAATAAATAAAATAAAACTCGCGCACTTCCAATATTTGTTTTGAAATGAATATCTTTTTTTTTATTGTTTTGTCATCTGTCAAAATACTCACCTCAAATTGAGTAAACTGGTCTTTTTTTGTGGTGGAATTTTGGCACGTACGCATTAATATGCTATGGTTTGCTTCTACTTTTTGATTGGATTTTCTTCATTTTGAACATAAAATTAATAAATATTGCTTAATTTGTAAGCCAGAATCAACAAAAAGCTTTTATTGGTATGTTTTATGTTTGATTAAGGCCTTTAAGAATACAATTTAACTAAAAAGCAATTCATTTTTCAATTTTTGAATTTAACGGATTTCCATTTTGAAGATATAGGCTTACCATATCTACCAAAAGGGCAAATGCGCACTCCTCCGTTTCGATAAGCCTGTGTTGGTATCTGCTCCATTTAAAATGCACGGGCAACTAACACATGTTTGTCGAAACGGAGGAAATCCTCTCAATTTAGCTTGTAGGGTGAAAGAGAATAAACCCCCGAAGTCGTGCCTCTATATTAGTTTCTCTATGATAAATACAATGAATTTATGAATGGATTTTATTTTTCGTTTTGCCTTAATGTAGCAAAGTAAGTAATTTTGTTACTTCCATCGCTTATTGATTCTTCATACGTGAATACGTACCTACAACGATATATACGTATTATAAGTTAGGTACTGAATTGTTGGGGTAGTTTGGATGTGTACATGTTTGGATTTTAGTTTTTTATGATTTGGATTTGGTGAAAAGATGAAATTATTCTAAAAAATTTTAAGTACCTAGGTATTATTTTATTTAGCCTTTTAGAGTTGATTTCTTCTGATATATGGTAGGTACTTTACCAAAAGCGGCTTAGTCGCTCTTAAAACAATCGTAGGTAGGTAAATTAACATTTATAATGTATAAGACAAATGTACTTACATACACACCTAACTATTCTTACTTACGATTATAGGTAGGTACTAGGCAAGTTATGCATTCGTAAAAAACAAGAAAAAAATTCTAACAATCAAACATGACATTACGATCATAGAGAAGCCTCGACAAAAAATGTCTGTCTGTAATGTATAACGAGCTGCAACCTAAACGGCTTGAGCGATTACCTTCAAATTTGGTACGTGGGTATTTGTTTGGCATTCCTCAGAGGGGAAATTGAAATTTTATTCTAAGACCTAAAAATGAAGGTACCTGCCATACAACCGTTAAGGAAATGCTTATTCTTCTCAGCTCCAACGATTTTTTGCGTTTTTCGGTAACGGTATTGGATTTATCTCAAATTTTATATCTGAGAAGATCTAGGTAGCTAAACTAATTCTGCATATCAAAATTTGAATAAGTTTTTTTTCTAATTAAAATTAATTTTTGAATGAATTTTATTTTTTTATTTAAATAGGCTGCATGTGGGTGATGTATGTCCTAGAAACTAGGTCACGTATCATGTTAAAGCTATTATCTACTATAAGTGCTTTCCTGTTATGTTAAATTATTTTATGTTTTTTTTAACATATTTAAGGTTGTTAAGTATAGGTAGGTATTAAAACTTTAAAATAAGAAAAACTTATAAAAAAACATATTATTAAAATGCAGTACCTATATTAAAAAAACAGGAATGAATAAGGAAGTCTTAATAAACGTTTAGGACTTATTCCATACGGTGTGTGCAATAATACAACAGAATTTCTGATATTTCACATTTAAAAACTTAGTCTTTCGCTAAACCATCGAAGACGGTGGTTTAGTGAAGGAATAAGAATTTACATTAAGATAAAAATGTACATGGACAGATTCAAATCAGGACTGGATCGTACGAACTTGCTCTTGTAGCTAACAACTTTAATGTTGCTAAACATTAACGCTGTTAGTAGGTAGGTATAGCATATGCAGGTTCAAATAGAATAATAAATTGTTGAATGGTACCTACCTACAAATGTATATTTAGATGGATTTATTTTTAATTATTAGTAAGGTAAAGCTATATTTTATGTACATACATACATAGAAGGAACATATGTATGTAAATATGTACATATAATAGTGAAAGTAAAATATATATGTAGGTGGGTATGTATCAGTGGCGAGGCGTGAATAATTTCAAAAAGTAGTTCGAAGAAAATTAGTCACCAAAAATTTAATGTCGGAAGTTTACTTGAAATTATTTCGTTCAATGCATAAGTTAGTATGAAACCATAAGGTTCAGCAATTTAAACCAAATTTGTTATACCTTAAGTCATTTAAGTTAAATGTAACAATGAGCTTAATGCATAATAAAAGCGGTTTCGCAAGAAAACTTTTTGGCGGATGCAAATACAATATCTTAAACAAATTTATTGTTAAGTTAAAAATTTGAGGGAATGTATCACGCAATATTTCGTTTTCTAAAAGGTTATGAAGTGCTAAAACCTCAAGTTGTCGAAGAGAAGAAATTGTATACAAAACTTTAAGTTCATTTTTTAAAGCTGTAAAATCAAAAAGCCCAGGGCGAAAATTTATTAAAGAAGATATTTTTAAATTTTGATTGGAAACTTCGAAATTATCATATTATAATTTACTAAGTAAATCTAAAAAAATAAATTCGTGAAAGTTTTATATCTTGTATTTATTTGGGATATAATACTGTCTTTTATTTCTACAAAACGACGTTTGTAACGTGTTTTGCAATCAATTTCGAGCAATTCGCATTTTTGTGGTGTTTCCGCGCAATCGCTTATGCTTTCCAAAATGGATTTAAATTTATTAAAAGAGTCAGAGCTATGCCAAGACTCAAAATTTTGGATTTCTCTTTTTGCAAATTCAACACCCGTTTGCTAATTTTGAACCAATTGTAAAGAGAGTCAGTCTTAGCAAAAATTTCAGAAATACTATTAAGAAAAAAAAATCTAGTGCCTCTAATATAATTAACAAGCTCTCGGCAATAGAAAGCGAGTCAGTGTCCCATTCACTAGGGTTGTCTAATATTCTAATAAGAGTTAGAATTATATCTAATCTACAATTTAAAATGGCGTTTATTATCCACGAATGATAATACCAGCGAGTTTCCGATAACCCAGGCTTTCATCGGTTGGCTATTTGCTTTAAAAGTTTTGAACATTTAGTTGATTTGTTAAAAAAAATGGACAATAGTATTAACACTGCCAAGAAAAACTTTTAATTCCGATATATTTTTGAGTGATTGGGATTAAACTAAATTTAAAACGTGAGTTAGCCATTGGACAAACATCAAAGACTTTCTTTTTAACACCACCCACTTCCCCAGACATAGCTGCCGTAAGATTCGCCAATTAGTTTGTCCTTGCAGGAGAATATATCAAGTACATATATTTAAAAATATGTGGCGAGACTCACTAACGTCAAAAAAACCAAGAAACCTTTCTTCAATTCCGCCCTCCAAAAGGTACAGTAGAACAGCACTCCAAGCACTTGGAGAGTTGGAAAAAAGAGGTTAAGGAAACAAAACATTTTATATAAATTACAAATCCCTGTCAATCAAGTATATATATATATATATATATATATATATATATATATATATATATATACACAGAAGTATACTTTTGTTATAATGAAACGTTAAAATAGGAAACGATAAACCATCTTGTCGTGCTTAATCTTTTTTCATGGAAGGTTGAATGTTTTGAAAAATTTGAAAACAATCAAATGAACCGTTTTACAGAAAATCGAAAGCCAAAAAATGTTTTTTTATTAGAGGTACCAAAAATAACCATTTTTTTTCAAAGAAAAGATTACCAAAAACTACCTTTTCACTTTATTAATGAACTGAGTAAAAAAATTGACTAATAAATATTAGAACATAATTTAAAACAAAAACCAAACAAGCAAATAAACATTAAATTAGAATTTACTGACAAATAAAACAAACAAAATAAAACAAAAACCTTTTTTTTTAATTGCGATACATTTGGTGTATATATTTAGACATAATTGGGTAATGTAATAAAAAAAATGTATATACTCGTATTAAGATTTTCATCAAACTCAGCATTCCAATGCTAGAAGCTGAAGCGATTTTCTTCAAACTTGGTAGACACATACTTACATAGTTTTGTTTTGTTCATCATTATGAAAATCCAATCGATCGTTAGAAGAAAAGCGAACGTTTTTTAATTGATTGATTTTGACACATGGAGTGAATATTCTACTGAACTATTCTCTTAGTTATCGGTCGAAAATCCAACTCGATTTTTTTAAATAAATGTGTGAAAATTAGTAATAGAAATACGCTAGCTTTCAGTGGAATTCTCCGTTGGTTATTCATAATAACGACAATGTTAACTTACGCAGGCAAACTCCAAGTTCTAGTGCATACAAAAAATGGAATCATTTTTTTACGATTTTCGAAATCCTCGATATGAATCAATTTTTTTTTTGCATTTTTGAAAAAAGTTAAAAATATTCATAGGCAATCTTCCGAATAGTTTTTAAAGTCAAATCCAATCCTGGTTGCAATAGGTGCACGTGAAATATAATTGTCCTACTGGAAATAGAGATAAATGGTTTTCTATTAAATATCTGTTATTAATATAGAATGGAAACATTTTTTAATTTTAAATGTTTGTAAATGAATAAAATATTTGTATATGTAGGTATTCCTTTCGGATTTATTTACATTATATTTCAATTCAATTTCAAGGCTTGATATATAATGTAATATGTGCAATTCAAATTTCAAATATGTAGGTATAGAACCATTTTTCATATTTTATAATTTATCATTTTTGAATGAACCGATAAAAATAATTTTTTTTAAATGAAAATGCTTCCAAAAATGTTTAATAATTTTGCATATTCAAATTGCATATTCAATTGATAACTAGAATACCTACTTTCTAACAGCTTCAATTCTTACCTACATTAAAGTTGTTAGCAACAATATCCAGTTTGTACGATCCAGTAGTGGCGCCTACATACCTACGTTGCTACCTACATACCTAGGTATTTTGATCTGAAAAAAATATTTTTATGTACCTACCTACCTATAGGTAGGTAACTACTATATAGGTATAAAGATATTTCACAATTTGTTCACCCAACATCACGAATTAACTTCAACTTCACAAACAAAAACACTTTATCACACAGAAATAAAAAAATACCGAATTGCATTTTTTTTACACACAACCGACGGAAAAATATATTTCACACACGTACCTACAATCGCCAAAGAAAAATTACACAAAATCTTGGTTAAAAAAACCAAAACAAAGCGAATTATACATACCTATGTATATCCTAAACAAAAGTAGGTCGAACGGGATACTTACTAATTGAAATTGGGATATTCTTCCTACATAGGTATTTTCTCCAGTTTATGATAAATGTGAAAGAAAAATGCAAAAAATATATTTTCTTTTATCCTGCTTTAGCTTTTTGCATTCTTCTCCCTCATTATCTATTTGTCTTACCTTATTTTTTATTTGTCAATACTTCAAATTCTCGCTCTCTGAGAGTCTGCCCAATCAGCAGAGTTGTAAATCTGAGCGGTGTCACAAGAGGGCGCCTCGGACGTTCCGCTTCATGATAGTACTATGTAATATAAATACAATGGCTGAAGCGGTTTTTTTTAACTTGTAAAAAAGCGAATAGTGTTTGAGTTTAATACATTGAGCGAATATTCTACTGAACTACCTATTGTTCTTAGTTATATTGGTCGAAAATTCAACTCGACTTTTTTAAATAAAATATTCAAATTTGTATAAATTAGTTGACTGAAATATGTACGTTAGCTTTCAGACACAATATAATTGAAATTGTTGATCTTATAATTTCAAAAAAATATATATATATACAGTGGACGTCCAGTTTAACGAATGCCCGATATAACCAATTTCCAATATGACGAATGAATTTTTCTTTTCCATTACTGGTTCTATATAACGAATGGTTTAAAAATTATACGCTGTGTATAACGAATGTCTAGCAAATTTGTGTAGGCGGAAGTTATGCCGGATATACACTAGTGACAAATTACCATTAATTCATGCCATTAAACAGGCAAAATAATGGTAAAATCAAATCAATAATGATAAGCATATACACGGGGTAAAATAATGACTATTTGATTGATAATGGCAATCTGTCATTAAAGAATGAGCAAGTTCATTCTTCCTCGCTGTGTGCCATAATTTTCAAAATGGCATCATTGTGGATTTACATGACTCCATTATAATGACAATATTTAATGTCAGTCTTCCCTGCCATTTTTTTAATGACGAAAACAATGACAAATTTTCAAACCATTTATACGATTTTGTGAGTAATGTCAATAAAATGGAAGAAATAATGCCAATTTGTCACTCGTGTAAATCCGGTATTAACTGCGATATTGTCATTTTTTGAATGTATCCTTACTTCTTCTAGTGACAACAAAAACTGTTGTTGAGTGTATCTTTTTTTGTTATTTCCTGGTTCTTATGATCAGTTATACATACATTGATGTAATTTTAAAAGAAAATTACCTGTTTTAGTTTATTAGGTTTTATTTTCTCGCCTTTCATTTCGCGAAGTATTTCTAGTGATCGATTGTGTTTGTAGTTTATTAAAAATAAAGTATATAATTGTTATAGGTAATGATTCGTTAACCAACAGCTTACTATTTAATATCTATTTTCTTATAAATAAATACATACAAATCACTTGTTTTTTATATTCTCGCATTATTAGCAAAGAAAAAAAAGATGATCGTTACAACGAATTTTTCGTTATGCGCAGGTTAAAAGATTTTTCAATTTTTTTTTTTTTTTTTTAATTGGTATGTTTTACCGATAAATGTAATGTAAATGTGTGTATGTTTTACATGTTAAATGGTTTTTTTCAATTTTGTGTCTTTTATTCAGTAGGTATTAATTTGTAAAAAAAAATAATTTTATGATACCTATAAAAGTTCTAAATAGGTACAACTAAAGATAAATTTCAATATGTATGCATAATGAAAAAACAGCCGATTTTACCAGGCTACATTTTAAATACATCCATACACCTTTCTTAATTAAATTTCTAATTAATTATACTTCTAAATTAATACAATACCACGCACACCACTTAATCACACAGGTACATATACTCAGCACGGCAAAATTAATTGCAATAGACTAATAGCCTTCAAAAAACTCCAATTTATAATTAACGCATGCCTTAAACTAAGATATGTTCCAAATCATTGGAAAATTGCAGAAGTCATTGTTATACCTAAACAAGATAAGCCACCAACAGATGTAACATCTTACAGACCAATATTGCTTATACCAATCATGGCAAAAGTTTTTGAAAAACTGCTACTGAAAAGGCTCAACAAAATAATAAAAGAAAGGAGACTAATTCCGAACCATCAGTTTGGATTTAGAAATAAACATTCCACGATAGACCAAGTGCATCGAATTACGGATGTCGTGGAAAAGGCACTTGAAGAAAAACAAGTATGCTCGGCTATATTCTTAGATGTTGCTCAAGCCTTTGACAAGATTTGGCACTTGGGACTTGAGTTCAAACTGCATAGCGACCTTTCCAGGCAGTACTACGAAATACTGAAATCCAAAGGGAAGTGTCTAAGGACCAACCCTGTATCTGTTATATACAAGGGATATTCCAGTGGACATCAACGCTATCATGACCACCTTTGCTGACGATACGGCAATATTGGTGCCAGATAAATCCGTTACGAAGGCTACACTAAAATTGCAAAATGCTGTCGATAAAGTTAGTGATGGGACGCAGAAATGGCGTATTAAATTAAACGAAAAAAGATCGACGCATATAAACTTTACTAACAAAAACATAAACAATATTCCAATATTTATAAAACTACAATACAGTAGTACCTTACTCCAATACCGCCAAATACATTGGAATGACTTTGGATGCAAACCTTAAATGGAAAGAGCACATCAAAAAGGAACGAGAAGAACTAAACTTGAAGTACAGAAAAATGTACTGGTTACTAGGAAAGAACTCTGACCTGTCTATCCAGAACAAACTAATGTTATATAAGCAAGTACTGAAACCCGTTTGGACATACGGCATTCAACTATTGGTCTGTACAAAGAAAACAAATGCTGAACCCATCCAAAAATTCCAAAGCAAGGTCCTTCGTGGAATAATAAATGCCCCTTGGTAAGAAATAGCGATCTACATCGTGACCTTCAAATTGAAATGGTTACAGAAGTGGTTAAAAAACACGCTGTATCACACAACCTGCGACTGCAAAGTCATACCAACTCCGAAATGGAGACCGTCTGAAATGTACGAGACAATGTTCGGAGATTAAGAAGAACCAAGCCTCATGAGCTGATGGTCTAAAAGCTATGGGAAAGTGTAATAACTTTAAATTTCCCCCAATGCGATTTACATATAAATTAAGAAAGTAAAATCATTTGTCGATCTTTCATAGATTAGTCCTGATTTCACCGGTGGTTTTAGTGCCGTAGGAGTCCCACACTACTCGGTAGCGATTCTTACCGACTGTCTTTTGAAGATTTCCATCGGATAAAAAAAAATCCAAATTGTTTTTTTTTTTTACATAAAACGAACGGCACGCGACGGTAGATACATAGGTGCAATGCCACAAGACTATCACAAAATGAATTAGTTACATACTTCACTCATCGTTCAACGGATAAATTTATTTCAAACAAAAATTGAAGGCAATGAAAATATTTTTTTTACCAGAAAACGAACCGATGGCAAACATAAATGCCGAAACCAAACTGGGTCAGAAATAAATACAAATACAAATAACAACCAAATACTTCATAGGTAGTTTCTTCAATTTTAAATAAATATGAAGAAAGAAAAATGCAAAAAGTATATTTTGTTTTTTCTTTAACTTCAAGCATTCTTATCACTCATTATTTATTTTGCTTACCTCATTTTTTATTCCTCAATATTTCACATTATCGCTCTTCCCCAACCTGCGCAGCCTGCAAATGTGCCGAGATAGTCGTGCATTTGCTTAGCATGAGACATGCAAATCTCGCGATTAGAAATTTGGCCATCGATCCGCGGTCAATTTTTTCTGAAAATCAGATTCGTTTCAAATTAAAACCAATTTTTTTCTGTAAAAACAGATCCGTATTGAATCTCTTTTTGGAGACGGATTCAAAACGGATTTGTATACAGATTCGTACACACACTACAATATTTGTTCTGGAGTTTCTCAACAGTTGTGTTGTCAATTAATTGTACAAAAAGAAAAAATTTTTAAGAAATAAAATTATTGTTAAAAACTTCTTGGAAGCAAATATTAAAAAAGTGCAAGAATATCTAGGAATTCCACCCGGGGCGGAGACAGCAAATAAAAACTAAATATTGATGTATTAACGAATTAAATATTTGTTTTTTTTTAGAGCTGCCAAGCAACATACACATTTACAAAAAGAGATAAGATCCGTAGTCGTTCTTTTCAAAGCCGAAAAGTATTGGAATTAGTATAGAATGCTAATTATTGAAACCAAATCGCAATTAGTTTTAATTGGGTTTTCTTATGGTTACAAAAATTAATCTTTTCCTCCTTCAGATCTGTCAAAACACAGGCTTTTACAATTAAAGACTTCCAATAGGCAAACAAATCAATTTATTTTTAGATCGGAAATCAATTTTGCAGATCTGGATTTTTCGGCAGATTAACCCCTCTTTGCCATCTGGTTCCACAGCCACAAATATACACGAATACCGTGATAAAAAAAAATAAATATGAAATCATATGCCAGTCACGACGCAAAAAATCAAATTTCCGATCAAAATCTGAAATTACTAAAAAAACCCCATTAAAAAAAATAATTAAAATAAAATAGGATTTTTACCTTTCTATACAACAATTTCATACATATTTATCTATATAGCCTCGTTGATTTCGTTTCAATAAAAACATCGATCTGCCGTCGATTTTTTCTAAAAATCAGATTCGTTTCAAATTAAAACCAATTTTTTTCCGGAACAAACAGATCCGTATTGAATCTCTTTTTTTTGTTTTTTTTTAATTCATTTTTATTTCATATTAACTTATAACTATCTTAAAGCTAGAGAAAAATGTTTAAAACTAGCCTAATTATCAATTACTTACAACTAATTTACTGGCCCTTTAAGGGCGCTCTAAACTAAACAATAACTCTTAAAACTAATGTCTTTCGACCAAAAAACTATTTTAATTAAATCTAATTATTTTATTTTATTTTATTTTTCAGGGAAACTTTTAACAAAAAACTTGATATCTTATCATTTTTTTTTTTTAATTTTTTTTACTTATAAACTAAACCTAAATATATATTAAAAATAATTAAAACTAAATAAAACTAACTTATACTAACTAAAAATAACTTTAACTACTTAAAATACCTAATAATACTTAAAACTACTTAAAAACTAGAACAGCCACAGCAGCTTTTTTTTTCGTTTTTTATTTTTTTGTTTGTTTATTTTTTATATGCATGCAGACACATAACAACATGCAACTCACCCATACATGTACATACGCACATACATATACGTACGCACATACATGTACAAACACGCAGTTACATGCACTTATGCCCCCGCATACATACATATTTTTAATTTTTTTTTTGGTGCCACCCCGACTGTTCCCTATACCTAATTTCCCTAAATCTATGTAAGTCGGCCAAGATATACCACCTTCATCGACTTTAAATATTATGATGCTGTTCAGAGAGCCACCAGAACTGGTTCTCCTGTTTCGCCCTATCCCTCCGATCCCGATCGGACACAGTCCTACTGAACCGAAGGCGCTCTTCTCAACCTTGAGCGATGACGTCTCGACCATACAGGAGTCGCCTATCCACAGTTTTCTGGCTGACGTGGTAGATGAGCGGAACCGCCCCTCCATCCTGTATCAGCCCTCGACTGTCTAAATAGAGGAATGCCTCGGGAGGGATGTAACCACTTAACCGCGCACTCTCAAAATATTCGTTATTGGGGTAATAAGCCCCAAAAATTAAGCTGTTAGTTGAGGATATCGCTCTTGCAACGTGACCCCGAATCAGCTTGAACAAAAAATTATCTATTCTGTTTATATTGGCTCCGTTGTATAGAACCTGGTCGGAATAATATCTTGTGTACTCCAACTTTGGTGTTCTCTGTAATCCAAGGCAACGTCTAAGACATTGCCACTCAAACACCCGAATCTTTTCCATTTGAGATGGGGCAACGTTGAACCACACCGGGCATCCGTAGGCAATCATCGGCCTGATGAGGGCCATGTAGCAAATCACCTTCACGCTGCTGTCAAGACGGCTGCTATAAAGCAGTCGTTTTATCAAGGCAAAGGCTCCCCTAGCCCTGGCCAAAGCAGCACCTATATGTCTGTCGAAATACAAGTACTGATCCAACCAGATGCCAAGGTACTTTACTACACTTTTACTCGCCAGTGGATGTCCATGTGGCCCTACGATCACCAGCTTGCGCCAGTTCTTTCTCGTATCCGTTGAGGCGCTAGACAACGGAGTCCTAAACAAAATAGTTTCTGATTTCAGTCATCACAATATCGCTGAATCTTGTCGAAGTCACTCTGCAAGAGACTTTTGATGACCTCAACTGTATTAGCTGTTCTGTACGCAATTAGATCGTCGGCGTACGCAATTGGCTGAGTTAGACTACCTATCAGATCGCTGGTGTAAATGCTGAATAGAATCGGCGAGATAACCGCTCCCTTCTGAAGACCATTATTAATATTAAAAATTGCGGTAGAAGTTACATTGCCACTCTTGACAACAAACTTTCTACCATTTAGCATGTCATAAAGCATATACAATAGAGGTTTACTTATACCTAGTCTGGTTAGCTTTAGATAGAGACCTTCTAACCATACGGTGTCGTGGACTGAGGTGTTTCCGGGGCATAGGCAGCGATCACATACATTCGCTTCCCCTGTTGGAGATGAATGCATATGATGCATGCCTCTAACGTCCGAAATTTACGCACATCACTATTATATATTACCTTATGACTAATGCCTTTACGTATAAAGATTGCGACGCCCCCTCCTTGAGTGGAGTTGGGTCGGTCTCTCCTTACGATATTGTAATTGTTGTTAGTCAATTTATGTTTCTGGTTAAGGTTAGTTTCGCTAGCCATAAACACATCTGGACTTATGTCTTTAAGCAATTGGAATAAATTCGCTCTACGTTCGGTCCTAATCAGTGAATTTACATTCACAGCTAGGATCTTAAAGGGCCTCTCCGGCAGCGCGCCCTTAACCTCTAAGTTGCTTTAAGCTCGGCAAAACAGAGTAGAGATAATCCACCCTAGTCGCCTGCTCCCTGATTTTTTATTGAATCTCTTTTTGGAGACGGATTAAAAACTGTACACGGATTCTTACACAAACTACAATATTTGTGTTGGAGTTTCTCAATTGTTGTGTTGTGAATTAATTTTTATTTTGTGGCAGTGTACAGAAAAAGCAAATTAAAACTATTAAAAAAATTGTTGAAAACTTCTTGGACACAAATATTAAGAGTGCAAGTGGATTTAGGAACTCCCCAGCGGCGGAATCAGACAATAAAAATGAAATAATGATGTATTAACGAATTGAAGATTTGTTGTTTTTATAGCTGCCAAGCAACATACATAGTCACAAAGAGATTATATCTGTAATAAGAACTATATTTTAAAAAGTATTGGTTTTAGTGGCGAACTCTATTTATTGAAACGAATTCGCCATTGATTAACAATGACAAAATCAATTCCAGTTGTAATTGCGTCGCTTAACTGTTCTACCTGAAATCATTAGTTTTTCACTTAAAAAAAAACATTAATTTACCCCTTCGCTATTGATTTATTAACCTTACACAACCATTAAAAAAAAACTTATTCAAAGTTAGCTATGAACACCATGAGACCAACACCAGCCAGTAGCGCTGAAATTTCTTTAAGCGACTGGCCAAGTTTTGTGGACTCTTCTAACAGCTCAGGCAGTACACTCACAGTTGCGATGTAAATGAAACCACCCGCAGTAAAAGGTAGAACCCAAGTAGCTGCAGCATCTCCTCCCGCACCCATCAAAGCTAAAACTGTTCCAGCAAGTGCTCCAAGTGCTGTAACGAGTTGCAACATCATTGCTTTACGTTTCGAGCACCCTGACTTAATAAGAATTGCGAAGTCTCCGATCTCGTGAGGGACTTCATGCAGCAGTATAGTGATTGTCGTGATGATGCCAATGCTGTTACCAGCCAAGTAGGAAGCGCCTATTGCTAGGCCATCTGTGAAGTTGTGGGCGAAATCAGCAGCCATGTTTAGGTATCCAGAAACCTCAACTTCACCATGGTTCTTTTCAATTTTATTCACAGTCTTCATCGGTGTAGAATCTAGAGATTTCTTTGATTTGTCATCGATTTTAATCTTTCCTGTGTTAACTGGAGCATGACTGTGACCATCACCCCCTTTAATTAAACGGACGAGTTTTTCAACAGCAAGGAAAGCAATGATTCCACCTAACACCCAAAGGCCGATGGTCATGTCGTGCGAGTGGGTGTGAACCTCCTCATCCTCATGGTCATGAGAATGTCTACGAGCATAATGATCATGTTCTACATGAGTATGCGGATGTGATGCATGGGGAATAAGATGGAGGAATGCGTCTCCCAATAGACCGCCAGAAGCGAAAGCCAAAAGTATCTTAAGTCTAGGTCTCATCGCTTCAGTGTTATCCAATGGGATAATGTAGAGCAATACAAAAGGAGCAGCACTTATTAAAAGAGTGGATCCGATTGAATGCAACCAAATTGTGTACATATCTGATGGATAGCAGTAATAATAAACTTCATTGTTTTTTTTTTGTTGGTTACTCACCTAGTGGTTCCTGCGTTTTTTTTGTTCCTTTTTGCTGGTAATAAGCATGATCATGGGGATGACTATGGTCATAGACATGATACCCACTATCATGGCCATGATCCTGATAAACGTAATCATTCTCATGACCATGATGGTCGTGATCATGATGGTGGCCATGGCCTTGGATATGTAACTTTGCTGCATTTCGATCAAAGTTCTCATTAGCTCCTCTGGAATATTTAAAACTTGCAGGTGTTTGGGCGCCGTCCGACATACATAGAGCCGGCAGCGAAAGAAAAACAATAAGAACCATCCCTGCTATTGCAAGATTTCTTTTCCATTTTTTATTTCCTAATACGAGGTTTCGTGATATCCGTGTTTGTATGGAAGTTTCCATAATGGTTACAAAACAGTCTATTTGAATAAATTTGTTCTTTTTTGATTCAAATAATGTGGATTATATTCTTTAACACGTCATACAACACAGATAAGGCACACCAAAGATAAGTCACATCCTAAAAAGATAAGGACCCGAAACTTATTAAGTTCTAAAGCATGCTTACGACACTTCTATTTTTTTTATTTTAATGAATGCCTTAGAGACAAAAATCCATTAATCCACATCAGACAAACATTTTCCAAATTTTTGGTCGCTGGTGTTTTCAATAAAAGCAGAAAAAAAAGAAGTGTCGTTATCATATTTAAATATCCATACTCAGAACCATAAACTAATAACGTAAAGACCGGAAACCTCTTCTTTCATTTGACATTTGCCTACAAGCTGAAACACGCAACCAAGTAACTTTTCTGTTCCTCTTCCAATAGACAAATTGATGTCGGTTTCGTTTCAACAAAAACATCGACTTGCCGTCGATCCGCCGTCAATTTTTTTCTGAAAATCAAATTCGTTTCAAATTAAAACCAGTTTTTTTACTTCAAAAACAGATCCGTATTGAATCTCTTTTTGGAGACGGATTCAAAACGGATTTGTGCACAGATTCGTACACACACTACAATATTTGTTTTGACGTTTCTCAATTGTTGCGTTGTGAATTAATTTTTATTTTGTGGCAGTGTACAGAAAAAGTAAATTAATATATTAAAAAATAAAAAAAATTGTTAAAAACTTCTTGGAAACAAATATTAACAAAGTGCAAGTGGGTTTAGGAACTCCCCCGCGTCGGAATCGGGAAATTAAAACGAAATAATGATGTTTTAACGAATTGAAGATTTGTTTTTTTTTAGAGCTGCCAAGCAACACACACAGTCCCAAAAAGAGATTCGGTCCGTAATCGTTCTTTTCAAAGCCAAAAAGTATTGGTTTTAGTAGCGAATCCTAATTATTGAAACGAAATCGACATGAGAAAAACGCACTCAAGAAGCTTTTCTGTTCCTCTTCCTATAGACAAATAGTCAAGCCAGCCTTGTAATTTGTTTTTGTTTTGTTTTTCGATTTCCCATCTATTCATGGATAGAGTTTCAAAGCTACAAATACAAAAATGTAAACAAATGGGTTTGGCGGTTGAAATATACGAAAGTTTCCAATATTATTTTGGCTTATTTGTGATCAAAGCCTCTGTTCTAATTGGGTACATTCAAAAATTAATTCATTCCTATCCGTATCAACGTTGCCTAAGATGCACGATTGTGCACTAATGGAAGGTTGGTATAGTTGTATTACGATGTAAGAATACAGTTGATGATAAAACAATTGTTGACGAAAAAAAATCTTAAGATATCCGACATTGGGGACGTTCACTCAATTATTCTAAGCAATCTGGAATAACTTTCTGTTGTTGGAATGCGTGCAAAACCACATCTGATGACAAAACAGCTGCTCTCATGAAAGCTATCTTGAGTTATCCCAAAAAAATTGGAATAACTAGCTATCCGAGAACAAATGTATAGAACCAGCTGACTGCAAAATTCGTTGGTATGCGTTTTGCTTTGATTTTTTGACAGCTTTCAGCTAACTTATCTGATTCGTCCACAGATATACCCCGATAGCTTGGTATCCAAGATAACATATCTAATAAGGCCGTGTGTGAATTGCGTTAAAATGTTGGTTAAATTTTGTACCTTGGTTAAAATTTGGCACTAGCGTGGTGAATAAAATGGGTTAAAATGTAGGCAGCTGTAGAGCAGGCTAAATTTGCGTTAAAATTTAACGTTTCTCAAGATAGAGTAATTTGAAACTGTAAGCGATAACCGAAAAGAAAGATGAACTCCAAAAAGTCCAGATCTACTGGGAAACCATATAATAAATGTAAGTTTTAATTTATTCAATTGAAAAATTAAATTACATTATTATTTTTGTTTGTGTAGGGCATAGAGAAACTAATATAGAGGCATAGAGAAACTAATATAGAGGCACGACTTCGGGGGTTTATTCTCTTTCACCCTACAAGCTAAATTGAGAGGATTTCCTCCGTTTCGACAAACATGTGTTAGTTGCCCGTGCATTTTAAATGGAGCAGATACCAACACAGGCTTATCGAAACGGAGGAGTGCGCATTTGCCCTTTTGGTAGATATGGTAAGCCTATATCTTCAAAATGGAAATCCGTTAAATTCAAAAATTGAAAAATGAATTGCTTTTTAGTTAAATTGTATTCTTAAAGGCCTTAATCAAACATAAAACATACCAATAAAAGCTTTTTGTTGATTCTGGCTTACAAATTAAGCAATATTTATTAATTTTATGTTCAAAATGAAGAAAATCCAATCAAAAAGTAGAAGCAAACCATAGCATATTAATGCGTACGTGCCAAAATTCCACCACAAGAAAAGACCAGTTTACTCAATTTGAGGTGAGTATTTTGACAGATGACAAAACAATAAAAAAAAAGATATTCATTTCAAAACAAATATTGGAAGTGCGCGAGTTTTATTTTATTTATTTTGTATTTTGTCCTGTAATTTAATTATAAAAACTGTCCAATCGTCAAATTCATCACTTTTACAATCTCCGTGTTCCACACCAGTTGATAGTGAAAATTCCCATCCATCCATACGTTCTACGAAAATATTAAATCAAAAAGAATACTTTCGTAATTTAACTAATTTTTATCTTCCATCATACCAAACATATCTTAATCTTCCCGAAGTCATTGGTAAAGCTACTTTGAAAACAAATTTCGTTAAGCATCTTGTATTGGCTCACAGTAAAAACAATGTTAAACCAATTGAACGCATGAAGAATGCCTTGTTTACAGCAGAAATCCACCAAGAAATGGAGCACAAGCGATTGACTAAAATGTATCGCATCCAAGCGTACGCTTGGTCGCATTTAGTTCGTGGCAATTGCTTTTGTGTGATCAACTCGAATAGAACTGGTAAAACCTGGTGTTATTTGCCTCCGGTTTGTAGCATGTTGAGTTTCCGTCTAGAATCGAAAGGCATTCTGCCGACCTATGGTCCAGCTGTTATTATAATCGCACTATCGTCCGTTCAGGTTGAGAGTATTTCTCGTCATTGTCGACGCATTTTGGCTAGCACAACACCAAAAATTAGTATTGTCTCAGCATATGGACTTCGAAACAACGAAGATGATAAAATTGAACTGCTTAATGGGTGTGGTGTGCTTGTAATTACACCACCGTGCGGCAGCGTTTGCTCGAGGCCAACGAGAAGGAAAACTTGCTCAACATACGCCAAGTAAAACTTTAGTTATCGATGGTTTGGACAGCATAATGAATGAGAATCCCGAGTTTGATGAAACCCTCTTCAAGCTTATCTCTCCAGTTCTTCAAGATGAAAAGATTCCATTTCAACTGGTGGTCACTTCCAAGACATGGACTCGGCGATTTATTAATTTTGTAAGGATTGCTAATCAGCCTTTGTTGTACATTGCAGACTATTTAGAAGCTGCAGTCTATGCCAAGGCTAAAGTTTCCATTAAATTGCAAAGTAACTCCGAAAAGATGTCGGTTATTATGAAATGTTTGGATAAGTGCGCATATCAGTTGGAGCGTTGTGCAGTCTTGTGCAATTCGGCAGATGAAGTACTGGAAGTTGAGAGATGCTTGCGCGAATCCGGATACATGTGTATGGTTTATACGGATAAAATGCCACCTGATAGTACCGATATGATCAAGGAATGGAAGGGGAAGGTAAGTCTCATAGTATAGTATAGTATAAAAAACAAAAAACTCCTGCTTTTTCTCCGTCATTATTAAATAAAATGCAAGACTGGATCGCACGAACTGTTGTAGCTAACAACCTTAATGTATCTAACCATTAAAGCTGTTTAGTAGGTATGTAGTCTAGTTATCCTATGCAGGTTTAAGGCCGATGTAGTTAAGATTACTTTAATTCTTAGTATAATGAATTGTCGGATAGATGATTAAAAGAATAGTCACTTAGGTAAATACCAATCTACAAATGTATATTTAAATCTTTGTTATGGATTTGAATTATGTAAGTTAGGATAGTAAAATATACATATATATATATATATATTTATGGAAGGTAAGTATGTAAACATGTGCATATAATAATGAAAATGAAGGATGTAGGTGGGTAGGTAGCTATATGCATATAACTTTATAATTTAGGTGCAATCTGCATACATAAGATTCATGTGATTCTTAGACACATATTATTTAATATAGAATACGAATAGATTTTGAACTATATCTTTGCAACGGGTTGTCCAATAAAGGTGAGCGATATCTTTTTAGAATCAGCACTTCATACTTTCAAAGGAAGCATCAACATTTTTTGCAAAGAAGTTGAATAAAAAAAAATAGCTCCAGGAATACGCATACATCATTCTAAATATGCGTATTTCAAGAGTGATTTTTTGCAATAAGGCTTCTACATAAAAACTTTTGATGCTGATTTTGAGAGTATCAAGAGTAGATTACAAAAAGGTATCAACCAAGTTTTTAGGATAACCCGTTCCAAAGATACACTTTAAAGTATTTTCAGATTATGTATTTCAAGGTGAACAGTGAATAGATTTTCAACTATATCTTTGCAACGGGTTGTCCAATAAAGGTGAGCGATATCTTTTTAGAATCAGCACTTCATACTTTCAAAGAAAGCATCAACATTTTTTGTAAAGAAGTTGTATTAAAAAAAATTGCTCCAGGAATACGCATACATCATTCTAAATAAGCGTATTTCAAGAGTGATTTTTTGCAATAAGGCTTCTACATAAAAACTTTTGATGCTGATTTTGAGAGTATCAAGAGTAGATTACAAAAAGGTATCAACCAAGTTTTTAGGATAACCCGTTCCAAAGATGCACTTCAAAGTATTTTCAGATTATGTATTTCAAGGTGAACAGTGAATAGATTTTCAACTATATCTTTGCAACGGGTTATCCTAAAAACTTGATTGATACCTTTTTGTAATCTATTCTTGATACACTCAAAATCAGCATCAAAAGTTTTTATGTAGAAGCCTTATTGCAAAAAATCACTCTTGAAATACGCATATTTAGAATGATGTATGCGTATTCCTGGAGCTATTTTTTTTAATACAACTTCTTTGCAAAAAATGTTGATGCTTCCTTTGAAAGTATGAAGTGCTGATTCTAAAAAGATATCGCTCACCTTTATTGGACAACCCGTTCCGAAGATATAGTCCATTATATTTATAGTCTCATTATATTTTTCAGATTATATATGCAACTAAATGTAACCAAATGCCTGATGGAGACCTGCTGATATGAAATACTTCCAACGAATGTGCCATATGATCCATTCGTGCCACACAATGAACCGCCATATAGCTGTAGGTAAGTTAGTTGAAACTTTATACAAAAATAAAATGTTATATTTAACTTCTAACTCCTAACAGTTCCAGAATGTCTAAGAGTAAAGAAGAAATCGAAGATTTATAGGCTCCTTTTACGCCGTCCTCTCGATATCGCACCTAAGTATATCGTGCATAGTGGAGTTTGTAAAATTGTCACTGAGATACTCATAGAATTGTCATTAAAGTTTTCTAATCCGAGTGATGAAGGAGCAAGGATTTCTTCCACTTCTTCAGAGTAATGATACAAAACATAGAGGTGAATGTTATAAATATCTTTAAAAAATACACAGTATATACTATTTGGGCTCTCATACATTTATATACCTATATATCATTAAAAATCAAATGAATATTATGTATATTGCACCTATCATATAAAATTATATGCATATATCTACCTACTTATCACCAACTTACACTTTCAATGTACATTGTATGTATACACATTTACATGCCTACATATTCATATCTGAATGTACCTCTAGGTACACAATTATCATCCTAATTTCCGTAATTAAAATCTATAATCTAGATTTAAACATAAATTTGTAGGTATGTAGGTACCTAAGTAACTATTCCTTGAATCATCCATTCAATCCATTATACTAAAAACTTACCTACATATTTGGACGTACCTACTAATAGCGTCAATGTTTAGCTACATTAAAAAATATTCAAATTTAGTTTAAAACTAATAAATAAAAATGAAAAATAGAAACTTGAAGTTATGAATTTGGATCGGGCCAGAGCAAATTAAATTTATAAGCTTTAAACTTTAAATTTATAAATTTGACTATTCTTTCAATTTCCATTTCAAAAATAATAAATTACGTACAAAACGCAAATCGAGTTAGTAGTTTCTGATATCTAGGTCACTGAATAGGTACCAACCTACATACATTATGTACTAAGTGGACTCTCTGACATTTATATAAATATATATCTTTAACAATCAAATGAATATTATGTATATTAAAACTATTATATAAAGTTTTATATGCATATATGGATCTACCTAACCATAAGCATCCAACACTTTCATTATACATTATTATGTACCTACATATTTACATACCTAGGGTCCATAAACATACATATGTATGTAATGTAGGTACATTTTACCATCCCAATTTACAGAATTAAAATCCATAACATAGATTTAAATATACATTTTTAGGTAGGTACCTAGTAACTATTTCCTGAAACATACAATAATTCTATTCATTATACTAAGAACTTACCTACATCGGTTTTAAGTTTACCTAATGATAATTGGACCTACATACTAACAGCGTCAAAGTTTAGTTACAATAAAGAAAACTCGAAATTTAAAACTTATAAATCGGCCCTATCACAGAATCCATCGCAATCGAAAATCTACTGCGAATCCTGAAAAATCTATCATAGCATCCATTAGTTAGTAGTCGAAAATCATAAAATCAGATTTCATAATCTCTAAATATTTACAGATTGTTTAATTTTTATTTTACAGATAGTTTTTGTGGGAAATTACACCCAATTTCTATGAAACTGCTTGCCTATGCCATGGAGCCTTGTGTTTTGATTCAGTTCAATGGAGAAATATCTGCTGCAGTAAATGAGACCGATGACGACACACACACCAACACCGACGACGCGAAGCACAGGCGACAACTGTTGCAGATGATTCTGCCTCACAAACTGCAAGACACCACATCATCCACCTCATCCAATATTGAAATAAAAAAGGATCATAATAATTAACATTGATTGTGTTCCTGGCAAAAATGAGATTATTCTATTCTTCATAATGTTCTATATATCTCTGTGAGCAGCAAACTTATTTGTAATGAATAATAATAATAATTTTAATTATTTTGTGTTGTCATTAATACAATATTTATATATATATACATGTATATGATTCTTTGTTTATTTTCGGGAATGTTTGTTCAACTTCACCTTTAAAAAAAAAACGGTTAAACACGAAAGAACTACTTTTAAATAGCAATTTTTCTAAATAATTGTTTGATTATAAAATGATTGAAAGGATTTAGAAGCTGAGGTTAATTTACACTCAGAACCGTTACAATCATCGAAATCAAGCAAGTAGTTTGGAAATTAGAGCTTGGCGTAAGTACTGATTTCAAGATTTTTCTTGATATCAGTAGAAATTTCTTGGATTTGCTACTTTGGACAAGCTGTCATTTCCAAAGTACTTGCTTGATCTCGATGATTGAAACTGTTTTGAGTTTTAATTTATGTCAGCTTGTAAATTCTTGAAACCGTTTTCAATTCGAGCAAAGATTTCAAAAAATTTGCATCTGAAAGTAATTTTGTAATTTTTCATTTTTTTTAAAACACGAAGAAACTACTTTTAGATAGCAATTTTTCGAAATAATTTTTTGAATTTAAAATGATTGCAGGGATTTAGAAGCTAAGGTTAATTTACACTCAGAACCGTTACAATCATCGAAATCAAGCAAGTAGTTTGGAAATTAGAGCTTGGCGTAAGTACTGATTTCAAGATTTTTCTTGATATCAGTAGAAATTTCTTGGATTTGCTACTTTGGACAAGCTGTCATTTCCAAAGTACTTGCTTGATCTCGATGATTGAAACTGTTTTGAGTTTTAATTTATGTCAGCTTGTAAATTCTTGAAACCGTTTTCAATTCGAGCAAATATTTCAAAAAATTTGCATCTGAAAGTGATTTTGTAATTTTTCATTTTTTTTAAAACACGAAGAAACTACTTTTAGATAGCAATTTTTCGAAATAATTTTTTGAATTTAAAATGATTGCAGGGATTTAGAAGCTAAGGTTAATTTACACTCAGAACCGTTACAATCATCGAAATCAAGCAAGTAGTTTGGAAATTAGAGCTTGGCGTAAGTACTGATTTCAAGATTTTTCTTGATATCAGTAGAAATTTCTTGGATTTGCTACTTTGGACAAGCTGTCATTTCCAAAGTACTTGCTTGATCTCGATGATTGAAACTGTTTTGAGTTTTAATTTATGTCAGCTTGTAAATTCTTGAAACCGTTTTCAATTCGAGCAAATATTTCAAAAAATTTGCATCTGAAAGTAATTTTGTAATTTTTCATTTTTTTTAAAACACGAAGAAACTACTTTTAGATAGCAATTTTTCGAAATAATTTTTTGAATTTAAAATGATTGCAGGGATTTAGAAGCTAAGGTTAATTTACACTCAGAACCGTTACAATCATCGAAATCAAGCAAGTAGTTTGGAAATTAGAGCTTGGCGTAAGTACTGATTTCAAGATTTTTCTTGATATCAGTAGAAATTTCTTGGATTTGCTACTTTGGGCAAGCTGTCATTTCCAAAGTACTTGCTTGATCTCGATGATTGAAACTGTTTTGAGTTTTAATTTATGTCAGCTTGTAAATTCTTGAAACCGTTTTCAATTCGAGCAAATATTTCAAAAAATTTGCATCTGAAAGTAATTTTGTAATTTTTCATTTTTTTTAAAACACGAAGAAACTACTTTTAGATAGCAATTTTTCGAAATAATTTTTTGAATTTAAAATGATTGCAGGGATTTAGAAGCTAAGGTTAATTTACACTCAGAACCGTTACAATCATCGAAATCAAGCAAGTAGTTTGGAAATTAGAGCTTGGCGTAAGTACTGATTTCAAGATTTTTCTTGATATCAGTAGAAATTTCTTGGATTTGCTACTTTGGGCAAGCTGTCATTTCCAAAGTACTTGCTTGATCTCGATGATTGAAACTGTTTTGAGTTTTAATTTATGTCAGCTTGTAAATTCTTGAAACCGTTTTCAATTCGAGCAAATATTTCAAAAAATTTGCATCTGAAAGTAATTTTGTAATTTTTCATTTTTTTTAAAACACGAAGAAACTACTTTTAGATAGCAATTTTTCGAAATAATTTTTTGAATTTAAAATGATTGCAGGGATTTAGAAGCTAAGGTTAATTTACACTCAGAACCGTTACAATCATCGAAATCAAGCAAGTAGTTTGGAAATTAGAGCTTGGCGTAAGTACTGATTTCAAGATTTTTCTTGATATCAGTAGAAATTTCTTGGATTTGCTACTTTGGACAAGCTGTCATTTCCAAAGTACTTGCTTGATCTCGATGATTGTAACTGTACTGAGTGTTAATTTACCTCAGCATAGGGCTATAATACTTATCTACGTGTCATTGAGACACACAACATTACATTTCCCTTGAAAAGAAAAGAATTTTTTTTGAACACCCTTAAAGAAAATGTAATTGAAAAAAATCAAGTGAATCACAATTCTTAAGCTATATACATATATATATATATATATAAAAGGAGAACACTTTAAAATATTAAGTCTATGTATTTAATTATAATATCTGGCAATAATGACTTCCTGCTGGGCTTCATTGTTTGTGTGGTCTGACCTTGTTGTTCGTCATGATTTTGAGATGAATGTCAGGCGCTGTTTATCCTACAAAATTAAAAGAAAAACAAATACTTAAAAATACATGAAATTAGGTTTTCTTGTATTTAACGTACCTTATTTCTGCTTGCCTAAATGCTGATCCACAGACAGACCAACAATCTGTTTAGAAGATACAGACCGAGGTGTTTCGGTAAACATGTGCATATCGATCTCGTTCATGAGATTGCCACTGACGATATAATTCTTCCAAAAAGATAATATGGCTACTTTCTCAGCGATTCCTTCTTTCAGTTTATCGAGATCTCTGTGAAAGTTTATAAGAAAAACATCGATTAGATATGAATTTGCACTTGCAAAATAAAGGTTTACTTACTCTGTCATTTTGCTGGGGAAATTGTTTCCGTTACCAAAACATGTCCTGTCGAAGAATAGATTCCAAGAAAAGCTTTCTATATTTCTGTAATACAGCAACAACCCGCCACTACTAATGGCTCATTGTATTGTTGTTTCTCTTTACATAGACGAGACACTTCATGTGGCAGCGAATCGCTTATTCGTGAGATTTCACATTGTGTCCGCCAATGTGAAGCCTCCTTTTCTAAATAACCAATTCGATCTTCACTTTTTGTTGATGGATTGGTTTTTGTGTAAAGTGGAGTGGTTGGTGGTATCATTCCAAGATAAACTAAGTACGTCTTCACTCCCAATCTAAAACAAAACAACAAAACAATTGTAAAAAACAAGAAACAATTGGGTTTGGTTTCAGAGTTTCCAATCTAAGATATACCTTTGGATGTACGCTTTCCATCGGATCTCCGTCATTGTGGCCAAATCTTTATCAAACAAACATAAAAAACAATTTTTTTATATATATATATATATTTCTTTTATTGAAATAAAGAATATTTAAATAAATATGAAAAAAAACTTACCAAATGTGAAAAAAATTATTATTTTTGTTTTGGTAATTAGAAATGTCAGACAGACTTTTGACAAACCAACAACAAAAAAAATTATCTGTCAGTTTGAGCAAAAGGGTTTTTAATCCACCACTCACATGTATTCACGGATAGGAAAAAATGAGTAATTTAAGAGAGTTTTCTCTTACTCAACTCAAAAAAAATTTGCGGGTGTTTAAGGCAAGGGGGGTACGAGTCGCGCCTCTATTTAATTATTTTCTCTATGTATAGAGGCACGACTTCGGGGGTTTATTCTCTTTCACCCTACAAGCTAAATTGAGAGGATTTCCTCCGTTTCGACAAACATGTGTTAGTTGCCCGTGCATTTTAAATGGAGCAGATACCAACACAGGCTTATCGAAACGGAGGAGTGCGCATTTGCCCTTTTGGTAGATATGGTAAGCCTATATCTTCAAAATGGAAATCCGTTAAATTCAAAAATTGAAAAATGAATTGCTTTTTAGTTAAATTGTATTCTTAAAGGCCTTAATCAAACATAAAACATACCAATAAAAGCTTTTTGTTGATTCTGGCTTACAAATTAAGCAATATTTATTAATTTTATGTTCAAAATGAAGAAAATCCAATCAAAAAGTAGAAGCAAACCATAGCATATTAATGCGTACGTGCCAAAATTCCACCACAAGAAAAGACCAGTTTACTCAATTTGAGGTGAGTATTTTGACAGATGACAAAACAATAAAAAAAAAGATATTCATTTCAAAACAAATATTGGAAGTGCGCGAGTTTTATTTTATTTATTTTGTATTTTGTCCTGTAATTTAATTATAAAAACTGTCCAATCGTCAAATTCATCACTTTTACAATCTCCGTGTTCCACACCAGTTGATAGTGAAAATTCCCATCCATCCATACGTTCTACGAAAATATTAAATCAAAAAGAATACTTTCGTAATTTAACTAATTTTTATCTTCCATCATACCAAACATATCTTAATCTTCCCGAAGTCATTGGTAAAGCTACTTTGAAAACAAATTTCGTTAAGCATCTTGTATTGGCTCACAGTAAAAACAATGTTAAACCAATTGAACGCATGAAGAATGCCTTGTTTACAGCAGAAATCCACCAAGAAATGGAGCACAAGCGATTGACTAAAATGTATCGCATCCAAGCGTACGCTTGGTCGCATTTAGTTCGTGGCAATTGCTTTTGTGTGATCAACTCGAATAGAACTGGTAAAACCTGGTGTTATTTGCCTCCGGTTTGTAGCATGTTGAGTTTCCGTCTAGAATCGAAAGGCATTCTGCCGACCTATGGTCCAGCTGTTATTATAATCGCACTATCGTCCGTTCAGGTTGAGAGTATTTCTCGTCATTGTCGACGCATTTTGGCTAGCACAACACCAAAAATTAGTATTGTCTCAGCATATGGACTTCGAAACAACGAAGATGATAAAATTGAACTGCTTAATGGGTGTGGTGTGCTTGTAATTACACCACCGTGCGGCAGCGTTTGCTCGAGGCCAACGAGAAGGAAAACTTGCTCAACATACGCCAAGTAAAACTTTAGTTATCGATGGTTTGGACAGCATAATGAATGAGAATCCCGAGTTTGATGAAACCCTCTTCAAGCTTATCTCTCCAGTTCTTCAAGATGAAAAGATTCCATTTCAACTGGTGGTCACTTCCAAGACATGGACTCGGCGATTTATTAATTTTGTAAGGATTGCTAATCAGCCTTTGTTGTACATTGCAGACTATTTAGAAGCTGCAGTCTATGCCAAGGCTAAAGTTTCCATTAAATTGCAAAGTAACTCCGAAAAGATGTCGGTTATTATGAAATGTTTGGATAAGTGCGCATATCAGTTGGAGCGTTGTGCAGTCTTGTGCAATTCGGCAGATGAAGTACTGGAAGTTGAGAGATGCTTGCGCGAATCCGGATACATGTGTATGGTTTATACGGATAAAATGCCACCTGATAGTACCGATATGATCAAGGAATGGAAGGGGAAGGTAAGTCTCATAGTATAGTATAGTATAAAAAACAAAAAACTCCTGCTTTTTCTCCGTCATTATTAAATAAAATGCAAGACTGGATCGCACGAACTGTTGTAGCTAACAACCTTAATGTATCTAACCATTAAAGCTGTTTAGTAGGTATGTAGTCTAGTTATCCTATGCAGGTTTAAGGCCGATGTAGTTAAGATTACTTTAATTCTTAGTATAATGAATTGTCGGATAGATGATTAAAAGAATAGTCACTTAGGTAAATACCAATCTACAAATGTATATTTAAATCTTTGTTATGGATTTGAATTATGTAAGTTAGGATAGTAAAATATACATATATATATATATATATTTATGGAAGGTAAGTATGTAAACATGTGCATATAATAATGAAAATGAAGGATGTAGGTGGGTAGGTAGCTATATGCATATAACTTTATAATTTAGGTGCAATCTGCATACATAAGATTCATGTGATTCTTAGACACATATTATTTAATATAGAATACGAATAGATTTTGAACTATATCTTTGCAACGGGTTGTCCAATAAAGGTGAGCGATATCTTTTTAGAATCAGCACTTCATACTTTCAAAGGAAGCATCAACATTTTTTGCAAAGAAGTTGAATAAAAAAAAATAGCTCCAGGAATACGCATACATCATTCTAAATATGCGTATTTCAAGAGTGATTTTTTGCAATAAGGCTTCTACATAAAAACTTTTGATGCTGATTTTGAGAGTATCAAGAGTAGATTACAAAAAGGTATCAACCAAGTTTTTAGGATAACCCGTTCCAAAGATACACTTTAAAGTATTTTCAGATTATGTATTTCAAGGTGAACAGTGAATAGATTTTCAACTATATCTTTGCAACGGGTTGTCCAATAAAGGTGAGCGATATCTTTTTAGAATCAGCACTTCATACTTTCAAAGAAAGCATCAACATTTTTTGTAAAGAAGTTGTATTAAAAAAAATTGCTCCAGGAATACGCATACATCATTCTAAATAAGCGTATTTCAAGAGTGATTTTTTGCAATAAGGCTTCTACATAAAAACTTTTGATGCTGATTTTGAGAGTATCAAGAGTAGATTACAAAAAGGTATCAACCAAGTTTTTAGGATAACCCGTTCCAAAGATACACTTCAAAGTATTTTCAGATTATGTATTTCAAGGTGAACAGTGAATAGCTTTTGAACTATATCTTTGCAACGGGTTATCCTAAAAACTTGATTGATACCTTTTTGTAATCTATTCTTGATACACTCAAAATCAGCATCAAAAGTTTTTATGTAGAAGCCTTATTGCAAAAAATCACTCTTGAAATACGCATATTTAGAATGATGTATGCGTATTCCTGGAGCTATTTTTTTTAATACAACTTCTTTGCAAAAAATGTTGATGCTTCCTTTGAAAGTATGAAGTGCTGATTCTAAAAAGATATCGCTCACCTTTATTGGACAACCCGTTCCGAAGATATAGTCCATTATATTTATAGTCTCATTATATTTTTCAGATTATATATGCAACTAAATGTAACCAAATGCCTGATGGAGACCTGCTGATATGAAATACTTCCAACGAATGTGCCATATGATCCATTCGTGCCACACAATGAACCGCCATATAGCTGTAGGTAAGTTAGTTGAAACTTTATACAAAAATAAAATGTTATATTTAACTTCTAACTCCTAACAGTTCCAGAATGTCTAAGAGTAAAGAAGAAATCGAAGATTTATAGGCTCCTTTTACGCCGTCCTCTCGATATCGCACCTAAGTATATCGTGCATAGTGGAGTTTGTAAAATTGTCACTGAGATACTCATAGAATTGTCATTAAAGTTTTCTAATCCGAGTGATGAAGGAGCAAGGATTTCTTCCACTTCTTCAGAGTAATGATACAAAACATAGAGGTGAATGTTATAAATATCTTTAAAAAATACACAGTATATACTATTTGGGCTCTCATACATTTATATACCTATATATCATTAAAAATCAAATGAATATTATGTATATTGCACCTATCATATAAAATTATATGCATATATCTACCTACTTATCACCAACTTACACTTTCAATGTACATTGTATGTATACACATTTACATGCCTACATATTCATATCTGAATGTACCTCTAGGTACACAATTATCATCCTAATTTCCGTAATTAAAATCTATAATCTAGATTTAAACATAAATTTGTAGGTATGTAGGTACCTAAGTAACTATTCCTTGAATCATCCATTCAATCCATTATACTAAAAACTTACCTACATATTTGGACGTACCTACTAATAGCGTCAATGTTTAGCTACATTAAAAAATATTCAAATTTAGTTTAAAACTAATAAATAAAAATGAAAAATAGAAACTTGAAGTTATGAATTTGGATCGGGCCAGAGCAAATTAAATTTATAAGCTTTAAACTTTAAATTTATAAATTTGACTATTCTTTCAATTTCCATTTCAAAAATAATAAATTACGTACAAAACGCAAATCGAGTTAGTAGTTTCTGATATCTAGGTCACTGAATAGGTACCAACCTACATACATTATGTACTAAGTGGACTCTCTGACATTTATATAAATATATATCTTTAACAATCAAATGAATATTATGTATATTAAAACTATTATATAAAGTTTTATATGCATATATGGATCTACCTAACCATAAGCATCCAACACTTTCATTATACATTATTATGTACCTACATATTTACATACCTAGGGTCCATAAACATACATATGTATGTAATGTAGGTACATTTTACCATCCCAATTTACAGAATTAAAATCCATAACATAGATTTAAATATACATTTTTAGGTAGGTACCTAGTAACTATTTCCTGAAACATACAATAATTCTATTCATTATACTAAGAACTTACCTACATCGGTTTTAAGTTTACCTAATGATAATTGGACCTACATACTAACAGCGTCAAAGTTTAGTTACAATAAAGAAAACTCGAAATTTAAAACTTATAAATCGGCCCTATCACAGAATCCATCGCAATCGAAAATCTACTGCGAATCCTGAAAAATCTATCATAGCATCCATTAGTTAGTAGTCGAAAATCATAAAATCAGATTTCATAATCTCTAAATATTTACAGATTGTTTAATTTTTATTTTACAGATAGTTTTTGTGGGAAATTACACCCAATTTCTATGAAACTGCTTGCCTATGCCATGGAGCCTTGTGTTTTGATTCAGTTCAATGGAGAAATATCTGCTGCAGTAAATGAGACCGATGACGACACACACACCAACACCGACGACGCGAAGCACAGGCGACAACTGTTGCAGATGATTCTGCCTCACAAACTGCAAGACACCACATCATCCACCTCATCCAATATTGAAATAAAAAAGGATCATAATAATTAACATTGATTGTGTTCCTGGCAAAAATGAGATTATTCTATTCTTCATAATGTTCTATATATCTCTGTGAGCAGCAAACTTATTTGTAATGAATAATAATAATAATTTTAATTATTTTGTGTTGTCATTAATACAATATTTATATATATATACATGTATATGATTCTTTGTTTATTTTCGGGAATGTTTGTTCAACTTCACCTTTAAAAAAAAAACGGTTAAACACGAAAGAACTACTTTTAAATAGCAATTTTTCTAAATAATTGTTTGATTATAAAATGATTGAAAGGATTTAGAAGCTGAGGTTAATTTACACTCAGAACCGTTACAATCATCGAAATCAAGCAAGTAGTTTGGAAATTAGAGCTTGGCGTAAGTACTGATTTCAAGATTTTTCTTGATATCAGTAGAAATTTCTTGGATTTGCTACTTTGGACAAGCTGTCATTTCCAAAGTACTTGCTTGATCTCGATGATTGAAACTGTTTTGAGTTTTAATTTATGTCAGCTTGTAAATTCTTGAAACCGTTTTCAATTCGAGCAAAGATTTCAAAAAATTTGCATCTGAAAGTAATTTTGTAATTTTTCATTTTTTTTAAAACACGAAGAAACTACTTTTAGATAGCAATTTTTCGAAATAATTTTTTGAATTTAAAATGATTGCAGGGATTTAGAAGCTAAGGTTAATTTACACTCAGAACCGTTACAATCATCGAAATCAAGCAAGTAGTTTGGAAATTAGAGCTTGGCGTAAGTACTGATTTCAAGATTTTTCTTGATATCAGTAGAAATTTCTTGGATTTGCTACTTTGGACAAGCTGTCATTTCCAAAGTACTTGCTTGATCTCGATGATTGAAACTGTTTTGAGTTTTAATTTATGTCAGCTTGTAAATTCTTGAAACCGTTTTCAATTCGAGCAAATATTTCAAAAAATTTGCATCTGAAAGTGATTTTGTAATTTTTCATTTTTTTTAAAACACGAAGAAACTACTTTTAGATAGCAATTTTTCGAAATAATTTTTTGAATTTAAAATGATTGCAGGGATTTAGAAGCTAAGGTTAATTTACACTCAGAACCGTTACAATCATCGAAATCAAGCAAGTAGTTTGGAAATTAGAGCTTGGCGTAAGTACTGATTTCAAGATTTTTCTTGATATCAGTAGAAATTTCTTGGATTTGCTACTTTGGACAAGCTGTCATTTCCAAAGTACTTGCTTGATCTCGATGATTGAAACTGTTTTGAGTTTTAATTTATGTCAGCTTGTAAATTCTTGAAACCGTTTTCAATTCGAGCAAATATTTCAAAAAATTTGCATCTGAAAGTAATTTTGTAATTTTTCATTTTTTTTAAAACACGAAGAAACTACTTTTAGATAGCAATTTTTCGAAATAATTTTTTGAATTTAAAATGATTGCAGGGATTTAGAAGCTAAGGTTAATTTACACTCAGAACCGTTACAATCATCGAAATCAAGCAAGTAGTTTGGAAATTAGAGCTTGGCGTAAGTACTGATTTCAAGATTTTTCTTGATATCAGTAGAAATTTCTTGGATTTGCTACTTTGGGCAAGCTGTCATTTCCAAAGTACTTGCTTGATCTCGATGATTGAAACTGTTTTGAGTTTTAATTTATGTCAGCTTGTAAATTCTTGAAACCGTTTTCAATTCGAGCAAATATTTCAAAAAATTTGCATCTGAAAGTAATTTTGTAATTTTTCATTTTTTTTAAAACACGAAGAAACTACTTTTAGATAGCAATTTTTCGAAATAATTTTTTGAATTTAAAATGATTGCAGGGATTTAGAAGCTAAGGTTAATTTACACTCAGAACCGTTACAATCATCGAAATCAAGCAAGTAGTTTGGAAATTAGAGCTTGGCGTAAGTACTGATTTCAAGATTTTTCTTGATATCAGTAGAAATTTCTTGGATTTGCTACTTTGGGCAAGCTGTCATTTCCAAAGTACTTGCTTGATCTCGATGATTGAAACTGTTTTGAGTTTTAATTTATGTCAGCTTGTAAATTCTTGAAACCGTTTTCAATTCGAGCAAATATTTCAAAAAATTTGCATCTGAAAGTAATTTTGTAATTTTTCATTTTTTTTAAAACACGAAGAAACTACTTTTAGATAGCAATTTTTCGAAATAATTTTTTGAATTTAAAATGATTGCAGGGATTTAGAAGCTAAGGTTAATTTACACTCAGAACCGTTACAATCATCGAAATCAAGCAAGTAGTTTGGAAATTAGAGCTTGGCGTAAGTACTGATTTCAAGATTTTTCTTGATATCAGTAGAAATTTCTTGGATTTGCTACTTTGGACAAGCTGTCATTTCCAAAGTACTTGCTTGATCTCGATGATTGTAACTGTACTGAGTGTTAATTTACCTCAGCATAGGGCTATAATACTTATCTACGTGTCATTGAGACACACAACATTACATTTCCCTTGAAAAGAAAAGAATTTTTTTTGAACACCCTTAAAGAAAATGTAATTGAAAAAAATCAAGTGAATCACAATTCTTAAGCTATATACATATATATATATATATATAAAAGGAGAACACTTTAAAATATTAAGTCTATGTATTTAATTATAATATCTGGCAATAATGACTTCCTGCTGGGCTTCATTGTTTGTGTGGTCTGACCTTGTTGTTCGTCATGATTTTGAGATGAATGTCAGGCGCTGTTTATCCTACAAAATTAAAAGAAAAACAAATACTTAAAAATACATGAAATTAGGTTTTCTTGTATTTAACGTACCTTATTTCTGCTTGCCTAAATGCTGATCCACAGACAGACCAACAATCTGTTTAGAAGATACAGACCGAGGTGTTTCGGTAAACATGTGCATATCGATCTCGTTCATGAGATTGCCACTGACGATATAATTCTTCCAAAAAGATAATATGGCTACTTTCTCAGCGATTCCTTCTTTCAGTTTATCGAGATCTCTGTGAAAGTTTATAAGAAAAACATCGATTAGATATGAATTTGCACTTGCAAAATAAAGGTTTACTTACTCTGTCATTTTGCTGGGGAAATTGTTTCCGTTACCAAAACATGTCCTGTCGAAGAATAGATTCCAAGAAAAGCTTTCTATATTTCTGTAATACAGCAACAACCCGCCACTACTAATGGCTCATTGTATTGTTGTTTCTCTTTACATAGACGAGACACTTCATGTGGCAGCGAATCGCTTATTCGTGAGATTTCACATTGTGTCCGCCAATGTGAAGCCTCCTTTTCTAAATAACCAATTCGATCTTCACTTTTTGTTGATGGATTGGTTTTTGTGTAAAGTGGAGTGGTTGGTGGTATCATTCCAAGATAAACTAAGTACGTCTTCACTCCCAATCTAAAACAAAACAACAAAACAATTGTAAAAAACAAGAAACAATTGGGTTTGGTTTCAGAGTTTCCAATCTAAGATATACCTTTGGATGTACGCTTTCCATCGGATCTCCGTCATTGTGGCCAAATCTTTATCAAACAAACATAAAAAACAATTTTTTTATATATATATATATATTTCTTTTATTGAAATAAAGAATATTTAAATAAATATGAAAAAAAACTTACCAAATGTGAAAAAAATTATTATTTTTGTTTTGGTAATTAGAAATGTCAGACAGACTTTTGACAAACCAACAACAAAAAAAATTATCTGTCAGTTTGAGCAAAAGGGTTTTTAATCCACCACTCACATGTATTCACGGATAGGAAAAAATGAGTAATTTAAGAGAGTTTTCTCTTACTCAACTCAAAAAAAATTTGCGGGTGTTTAAGGCAAGGGGGGTACGAGTCGCGCCTCTATTTAATTATTTTCTCTATGGTGTAGGGTCTCAAGAGGAAAAAAACAAATATTATAATCCGTTGATATTTTAACAAATATAAAATAATTAATTAAAATACTCATTGTATTTCATTTTGCAAATTGAATACAAATAGATTTATTTGTCAGCTTGTCAAATTCTTCAGCTGTGAAAACTAGTGTTTACATACTAAATCAACAAACTAACCATAATGGGAATTGTTTTGAGAAGATTTGGAATTGTTGTTTTAAAATATTAAATTAACGATGCAAAACCGAAACATTTTAGTAAAACTGAGAGTTCGTTACTTTTTTCGTGCCAAATTATTAACTTTATATGTTCTAAGTCAGATTTTGGGAAAGAAATTAATTGAACAAACAAAAAAAAAAATGTTTTAGGGAAATTTCTTCAATCTTGAGGGAATTTTAGCCAAAATAGTGTTTTAATAAATCCCTTTTAACGCAATTCACACAGCAAAAAGCTAAATTTGATCCCACCACAAACCAAACTTCAAAATTTAAACAAGGTAGAAAATTTAACCAACATTTTAACGCAATTCACACCTAAGTGAGTGATCGCCCGCATTGACTTACTATATATATATATATAGTAAGTCAATGCTATCCGAGAAGCCATTTAAACCCATAATAGAAATCGACTTTCTTAATGTTGGGCTTCCACTAGGCGTTCAACGCACTAATTTCGAGTTCAACACATTCAACTCTAATGTACGATGTTCTCAATTCAATTCAACCAACGAGTTTAATCCGGTTGCAGATCGTTGCTCAAAGAATTGTTGAATAAGTGTGCGGATATTGTATGTACACAGCTCGTTGAAAATTTAGATTTTTGTTGAGCACCTTTTTGAAGATAATGTGTTGCACATTGTTTATTCAACTCGTTGATCAACTTTTCTAATTTTTTTTGGTGTTCGCTGCCGTTGAGGTGAAAATATTTGTTATGCGTTGCGCTGGATGAATCCGTCCCTCAAAACACCTTTGCCATTCTGCCTCATATCCATTGGTTTCTTGGAAGATCGACGTCACAGATGAGAACTAGGTCTCCTAATTTTAGCTTTGGAACCTTGATAAACCACTTGCTCCTCTTCGTTATTTCTGGTAAGTCTTCTTTTATCCAGCGCCTCCAGAAGCGGTCTTTGATCTGCTGACTTATGCGCCATTGCTTCCGAAGGCAGAGAGCTCTTTCATTGATTTGACCAGGAGTCTGCTTTTAGTTCGTTACGCCCATCAACAAGTGTCGGCGTAAGTAGTTTTTCTTCCTCGCTGGTCACAGGAAGATGAGTTAGAGGGCGGCTGCTGATAATATGCTCGGCTTCGATCAGTGTACTAAGCAATGTTTCCAGTCTTGGTGCCAGTTCGTTGAGCGTGGACCCGCGTATGGATTAGATGGACAGTTGAAAACCCATTCGATACCCTTTGCGGAAAGCTCAACCTTATAAGCATTACTGTCAAAAATGTTTGCATCCACCAGTTCGTTGTTAGCGCCGATAAAGTTGGTGCCGTTATCGCTCCTAATGCGTATCGGTGTCCCTCGACGGTTGACGAAATTGCGAATACACAATATGCAAGCATCTGTTGACAAGTCAGCTGCTATTTCTAAATGCACAGCCCGTAAATAGGGCGATCCCCCGCTTTTCTTTTCGACGTCCTATATTTGGCCTAGACCAAAATAGTCGAGGCCAATATAGGTAAACGGCTTTACGAAAGGGGTTAAACGGTCCTCGGGCAGCAGTCCAATCAAAGGTGGTAATGGAGAAGCAGATCAAAATTGGCAAAATGGACATCGACTTCTTATCCTTTTTATCGTCGAACGCAGACGGGAACTTTCAACTGCATTACAGTGGGAAGCACTGCCTTTCACCATTTTTCGAAGATTTCTTGAGGAATCGGTTGATACCATTCAACACCATGTCTCCGTAGTAATTGCAGCAATAACTTAACGTGGACAACAAAGTTGGCAATCATACCGTACGGGTCGAAGGCTGACATGATTATACTCAGAAACTCTCTTTTGGTAGGGCATCTTTTGCTTTCCATCACATCTTTGCTGACACGGGAGAAATTTAGTTTGAAAACAAAGACATCCTCACCTGGATCCCAGTACATTCCTAGCACTTTTTCGACCACAGCTTCCATGTTCATGTGAACTCTTTGGTTTTGATGTTTTTCGCTTGGATGATAAATACCGCTCAAGACTTTCTTCGAGTTAGATGTAAAATGCCTCAACTTAAAACCACCGGTCTTATGTATCGAAACCACATCGTTTGTGACTTCAATTGCCTCTGCAACACTATCGAAGCAATCGACGTAGTCATCGACATAATGATGTTCAGTTATCGCTCTGACGGCTTCACGATGAAGCTTAGAAAATCCCGCGGCATTATGATTTTTTATAAAATTTGTGAACACGGTGAACAACTGGCGTAAACGTCATTAACTTCATCACATAAACACCAGTTGGTTTATTTTCAACCTTGACAAAATCTTGATCTGCTGGCCGGATCAAAACCTGGTGGAATACTTCTCTAATGTCCCCAGTCACTGCAACAGGCCTCATCCGAAATTTATATAGAATGCCCATCAAAGGTTTAAGGTCATTTGGTCCTTTAAGCAGTAAATCGTTCAACGAAACACCATGCGCGTTAGCAGCAGCATCAATCACCAACCGGACTTTGCTTGGCTTGTTCGGATTTTTAACTCTAAAGTGCGGCAAGTACCAGGTCTTAGGTGAATTTACTTTAGCTTGGACATCAGTGAGTCTCTTTGCGTACCCCTTGCTTACATAGTTGTTAATGATAGACCCATATGTCTTGGAAAAATCTGGCTCTTTTTTAAACCTGTTTTCTAGACTCTTTAGTCTCCGGTGTGCCATTTCATAACTATCTAGCAGTTCGATTGTGTTTTACATCCATAAGAGACCCGTTTGGAAACGATCGCCAATCTTCTTTGTTGTGTCCACGAGAATTTCAAGTGCTCTCTTCTCAGATGTAGATGTTAACTTTTCTTTTGGTTTCTTGACACCGAAACTTTCGATGCTGAAGAACTCATGGACCATCCTCTTCAGACTAACATCTTCATTTAGTTTCTCACAGTGAAGAACGAGGTCCTTCGTTGAACTTTCTGCTGCCGTTGCTGTCTTACCGTAAACCACGTGCCCCAGTTTCGTTTCAGCTATGACTGGTCCCGATTCATTGCATCCAATGGCTCGAATTGGTGCATCCAAATGACTGTTGTCGAGCCCGATTAAAATTTGTGGACTCGCATCCTTGTACTAAGCAATTGGAAGTAGGTCAACTGCATATGCTGGATCCTGATCGGTAATAGTCAGTATTTGAGTTGGCAAGTTTAGTCCATTGACTGTCTGAACACCTTCCATGTTAAATTTCTTGGCTCCATCTATGTCTCCACTGATCTGCAAGTCCACGACCAAGGACTCATCCGTGAAGGTTTCGCTTCCAAACCATTGAAGCTTCAGGTTTGTCATGTGTCCATGTAAACGTAACTCCTTGGCCAATTCTATGCTCATTATGGTGACTGAAGAGCCTTCATCAAGGAGCGTAAGCGTTCGCACCACCATACCGTCTCCCTAAAGTCCAACTGGCAATACTCGGAAAAGAATTTTGCCTTCCTCTCCTACATTGCAACTGAGAATGTTTTTCTCTATTCCTGGATCTTTACTGGCGACTGCTGAAGCTGGTATCTTAGTATCACTGACTGGCTCATGTAGTTAAGGATGATGATTTTTGTCACAGTCACGAATTCCACATGGAAAAGCAAAGTCTTTGTCTCTTCACCAATTTCCGTCTAGCTGAAACATGCAGATCTTTGTAGTCGGAACATTTAAAGATTCAATGTGGCTGCTTGTTACAAAGGCGGCAATTCTGACCTGACGTATTGATACTCGACGTATTTGGTTCAATAGCATGAAGAACATTCCTTGTATTCATTCTGTTTCCAATCTTGGGCTCTGACTGCGATGAAATTGGTGTTACTAAACAGATTAGTCTTGCAACTCCAGTCAACCATACTTCAAAATGTCTTGTTGTCACATATGGCTGAAAATGGAGGCTCCGCTCAGCCCACTCCAGCTTCTTGCTCATAGGCAGCTTACCAATGATTTCATCGAGGAGTGGAGGATTAGCCAACTACGCCGATCTAAAACCAGATTCTGAACCTTGGTCGCAAATTGTATTAAAAGCTCGAACTTGTCTTCTGTAATCTTGGATATCCCTTTAACTTTGAGCAATTGACCAAAATATCTGGTCGGCCAAAACGAAATTCTAAAGCTGCCATTGCTTGCTCTACATTATTTGGATGAATGAGCATCGCTTCCACGACCTATCTAGCAGCGCGTTTGATACATTTCTGCAGTCGAATAAGGTTATCCGCGTTCGTGTAATTGAACATCCTGCGTAGTAGACTCACGAAAGCTGGTAGAAAATATCGGCCAGTCCTCTGGCCTCCCAGTGAATTCTGGTAGGTCATGTAACTGAAATGGCTTCTAGTGCCTTCGACTGTGTGTGAATTGCTGAAACCTCCTTCTGGATATGACTGGGTTGGCATCGTTGGGCGCAAAAATGCATGCTGTCTATAAAGCAGATAACCTGTCAATCGTGGCATGAATGTCGGAACGTATGATGCAGTATTGGAACCTAACTGTGTTGCACCCGTATATGAAATTCCGTATGGTGATGACGAAGGCTGTATCTGGATATAATTTGCATTACCCATTGCGCAGGGTACTTTGCGAGCTTGTCCAAGTCCCGTACTCATGATGCTGTTGGTAGCTGTTGCTGTGAGTACATTTGACGAGGATAGAGAACAAGATATTGGATTTGATTTAAGACTATTCGCGTTTGAGGCAGTTTCACTTGATTTGTCTTGTTGTGGATGGACAAGCATTTCTCGGAGGCGGATGCGCTCCTCCTTTTCATTGGCCGCACTGAGCATTGCTGCCTCAAGTTTGACTCGCATCTCATCTAATTGCTTTTGCATATCCGCTTCCATCGCTGTTGTCTGAAGATGTTCGCCCCTTTCTGATGACCCATGATCCTTCTGCATTTCAGTTGAGTTTTCTGATTTTGGAACGAGAGCACTCTTCGAACTCTTTGACTTTGACTTGACTGATGTTAGTTCTGTCTTCTTCAGGTTTTCGGAGACAGGTATGACTGAGTTTAATCGACCACTTCGACGTGGCGTAGATATATTTGGCATAGAATTTAAATGACTTATTAATTTTCTAATTAAGAATCTAAGATTGTAAGATAGTTCGCCTTTTCCGTATTCTTAATAAAAATAAGAATAAAATATGTTGGAATCGTCGTCGAGCAACGAAGTTGCTTCATTAAAAAAACGCACTCGTTTATTCGAAATTATGAGTAGTTTATTCTCTGTTTCAATACAAAAAAGACCTTATAAATTCAATTCACAAATGTATGTATATAATTCTTACTATTTTTAGCAGTTTCCTGGCACTGGTTTTCGTTCGACGTCCAAATCCCAAATGAATAATTTGAATTAAAGCGAATGTTATGTCTTGGACATATAACTTCGCGCAGTCGCAATTAAACATAAATTCTGTATTCCTACACTATGTCTGCGCGCTCTTTTTAAAAATGGCAGAAACGTCAAAAGCGGAACCCTGTTCGATTTGGAATTCGAACGAAAACCAACCAGTTCATGAAAGTGCGAACACATCGTTTTCAAACTTTTAACAGGGATGATTCCAAAAAAAATATGTTGGCACCATAGATTATGGAACAGATTTATCTTCAACTGAAGAACTCCTCATGCAAAAGAGGCACTTGTTTACCTACTTGTCGGAATGAACGGGGCATGGGAACTTCCTGTTGCATACTTCACTGATTGGCGTCAACATGGCGACGTCCAGTGATACAACGAATACTACACGTAAATTATGCTTATTTTACCTCCAAGTGGTAACCATCGGATACTGGTCTCTTTCATCCGAACTTGACTTGCTAAACTAATAAGCGCGAGTGTTGAACAAAAGACAAAAATAGCAACACTATAGTCTTCTGTCCGAAATGACTGGCTGTATAACTGGGCTGAAGTCTTGGACGAGCCTATTAGAAGGATGGTGTGCGGAGGATGAATTCACCACAGAGAATCAACGGTGCCATCAGCAGCACTGAGGACAGAAACCGAGAGGAGTGTTTCCACTAAGGCACTTTACCCTCTACAAGACGACAGCGGAAGAATTCCCCAGATGGTATCAACGGTGGCGTCTAAAGTTCCAGAGAGCCTGAACTACTTAGTGAACACCTTATACGGGCTACTACGACATATTCGGAGCTCAGGCATATAAGGAGCGGTGAATCCGGCTCCCCTTGGAGTTAAATTGTAAGGGTCTGGTCCTCCAGGCTGGGGGTCGTGCCGTCGGGGTGACTTCCCGGCCACGTAAAGCAACTTTTAGTTTCGAAGCAACAACAAGCCTCGGATACGGACGGATTTACTGTTGACGAACCCTGCAAACGAAATAAGGACAACGAACTTCGGATTTGCACGTGGAATTTTCTGTGTCTTTATAGACACATGCAGTCGAACATTTAGCGGAGGCCCCAAGCTGCTACAAAGCGAACATCACCGCCATCCAAGAAGTGCGATGGGATGGGCCGGGCAAACGAAAAATGAAAGACTGCGATATCTACTATGGTGACTGCTATCGACCACAAGGGCAACGCCTGCACGACACCACCTCCGATAACGGACTTTGCTGCGGGGCAAAACGTTGTGATAGCCAGTACGCAGTTCCCGCATCTCGATATACACAAAGGGACATGGCGAATTCCTGGTCAATCAATCGCCAACCAGATTGACCACATTGCGATCGACGCAAGGCACTCCTCCAGTATCAAGGATGTACGAACATTCCGAGGAGCCAACGTGGACTCGAACCACTACCTCGTTGTAGCCAAGATAATGCTAAGGATATCCAGACCAAAGGCGAAACGGGAAAATACCGTGAGAAAACTTGACGTCGGACGCCTACAGTCGCAGGAAATCACAAGGTCCTTTTCCGATCAAGTCTCTCACGCCCTCTTAAATCGTCCTTTGCCGCCAATTGCAAGTATCGAAGACCAGTGGAAGCCAAGAAGCAATCAGAGATACCGCCTTTAACGTGCTTGGCTTCGCACGACCACCACAGCGAAACCCCTGGTTCGATGAAGAATGCCGGCAAGTACACACAGCCAAACAACAGGCATACAAAGCGGCGCTGCATAGAAGGACTAGAGCTGCTCACGAGCTCTACGAGCAGAAGAGGAGAGAGGAACACAAGCTTCTAAGAAGGAAACAGAAAGAGCATGAGAAGCGCCCAATCGAGGAAATAAAGGGATGCCATTGCAGGAATGAAATTCGGAAGTTTTACCAAAAAGTAAAAAGAACCTCCAAGGGGTACAAGTCCCGAACCGAAACCTGTAAGGATGATCAGGGGAACATCGTGGTAGAATCGCAGTTGGTGCTGAGGATATGGAAAAATTATTTCTGCAAATTGTATAACGGCGATGACGAACCGAATCCCGCTATTGTGCAGACTGAACCATTCGACGTTGACGACGTAGCCCAACAATACCGTCCACCCGATCTCGACGAAGTAAAGATAGCTATATCTAAACTTAAGTCCAACAAAGCTGCTGGAGCTGATGGTCTTGCGGCCGAGTTGTTCAAAGCGGCTGGCGATGAACTGGTAATGCATTGTTGCCCGATCCTCAAGAAATGCGATCCTCTGGCCTGCACCAACTACAGAGGCATCAGTCTTCTTCATACCGCCTACAAGATCTTCTCTGCCGTACTTTGTGAGCGCCTAAAGCCTTTCGTCAACAACCTGATAGGTCCTTATCAGTGTGGCTTTAGGCCAGGGAAGTTCACTATCGACCAAATATTCTCACTACGGCAGATCTTGGAAAAGACCCAGGAATTTCAAAACGATACTTACCACCTTTTAATCGATTTCAAGGCCGCGTATGACAGCATCTACAGAGACGAGCTATATAGAGCCATGTCTAGTTTTGGCATCCCTACCAAACTCGTTCGTTTATGCAGGATGACGATGGAGAATGCACGCTGCCCTATCAAGATCGGCAAACACCTCACAGGTACCATTGATGTCAAAAAAGGTCTTAGGCAGGGCGACGTGCTGTCATGCGACTTCCTTAACATCATCCTTGAAAGAATAGTGCAAAACTCTCACGTCAACACTAGCGGCACAATCTTTCAAAAGTCCGTCCAGTTTATCGCTTACGCTTACGACATTGACATAATCGGACGAACAAAGCGCGATGTCAATGGTGCTTTCGAGAGTATTGAGAAGGAAGCCAAGAAGGTGGGTTTAACAGTGAACGGAAGCAAAACAAAATATATGCTGTCAACAAGAAAGACACCCAGCACCGGCGTCTCGGACAGAACGTCACTATAGACAGCTATAATTTTGAAGTGGTCAGGGACTTTGTATACCTAGGATCCGCTATAAACTCAGCGAATGATACCAGTGCTGAGATCAAACGCAGAATTACAATTGCCAATCGCTGTTTCTTTGGGCTAAGAAGGCACTTGAGAAGCAAAGCCCTCTCTCTCATTACAGTCCTGATGTATGGTGCAGAGACATGGACAATGTTAACGGTGAATGAGAACGCTTTAGGTTGTTTTGAGAGGAAAATTATCCGGGTGATTTTTTGTCTCGTCTGCATAGATGGGCAATGGAGACGACGATACAACAACGAACTATACGGGCTGTACAGCGATAACGACCTTGTCACAAAATTGAAAAGCCAACGACTGAGATGGCTGCGTCACCTGGAGTGAATGGACACCAATGGTCAGGCCCGGAAAGTCTTTGAAACCTGCCCCGTGGGACAGCGCAGTAGAGGTGGACAGCGTAAAAGGTGGCGCACGCAAGTGGAAGAGGATCTCAACCAACTTGGAGTGCGAAACTGGAGACAGATAGCTAGAAATCGAGACGACTGGAAGAAGCTTGTTGGTTGAGGCTCTGGGCCACCCCGGACTGTAAAAGTTATTTTTGAAGAAGTTAATGACGAAGAATGAGTCATTTTTGAAAATATAATTCCTTGGAATGATTGTGCTCCCAACGAAATTATAGTTTATATAAGTGGATTTATAGAAACTAAAAAAATGTTAAATGTAAAAATGTGTTCAGTTCTTACTTCATTCTGAAAAAGTAAGTTCAAAACTAATATCTTTAAAAACAAAGGCGCATAAAGATACTATAAAAATATGTAAAATTGTAAGAACTAATATATCTGTATTATAAAAAGAAAAAAAACTAACAAATAAAAATGTTTACAGTTTATTAGTCTTAAGTACTCTTAGAAATTTAGATTTAAGCAATATTTATAAAGAACTCGATAACCGTTATAATAGATGGCGATGTTTTAAACAAGCATAGGTATGAACTTATTAAAAAAGGTATCGAACAATGTTCAAAAGTACTGTTGTGAACGCCCTGCCGGAATAAAAACAAATCTGAATATGAAAGAAAATAATGATTATTATTATCGTAAAATAAAGACAGATATTTATAAAAAAAAAGAAAATACAAAATTGCCACAATACATTTTATTACCATAAATTCAATTTACCAAAACAAATCACGGCCATCTTGTCTTCGCCTGAACTGTCTATTGCTTAATGTTTGTAATGTTGTATTATCTGTGGAGTAAGCAAATGGAGGTCCAGCCACACATACTACACCATACGTTACACTATCTACACTATCCAAACCCATAGCCTTGTTGTATTTATAAAGGTGACTCTGTCCATAGGTTGATGTGAAATCCAACAGTCTAATGGGCATAAACCCAGATGCAAAAACATCAGTTTTCAGCCTCAGATGCAAAACTATCAGTTTCTTAACAGCACTAGCTGGTAGGCAAACCCCAAAATAGCTTCGAAATTTCCTGCTAGAACTCATCTGTGGTCAAGACTCAAGAGTAGAAAATGCCACAAACACTCCGAGCCCATGAATCATTAGGGTACCATTGCGACACTTCTTAAGTCTTTGTATTTTCGTGACGTTTCTTAACAGCACTAGCTGGTAGGCAAGCCCCAAAATAGCTTAAAAATTTCCTGTTAGAACTCATCTGTGGTCAATACTCAATAGTAGAAAATGCCACAAACACTCCGAGCCCATGAATCATTAGGGCACCATTGCCACACTTCTTTATTTCTTGCATTTTCGTGACGTCAAATGTGAAAAGAAAAAAAATTTCAAATGTTAGTGGGTTTTTTTCAGTAGAATGGGTGGCACGGAGGTGTAGTGGGCTGGCTTTCTTTGATTTATGCTCCGTGTCAGAAAGTGAGCACGTTCAATTGGAGATTGAATGGGTATCTGAGACCAATGAATCGGGTAGGTTAGCTGAAAGTAGTAAAAAAAAGGAAAAATAAAGCGTTAATTTGTTTCGAGGTGAAGAATAATTCAGGAAAAATTATCGGAGCCACCCTATACTATGTAGGGTACCTAGCGCCATCTGCACAATAACTGATCAATACAGAACAGCTGGAAATTGGTCTAGTTTTGGTGAAATGTCAATGCGGGCGTTCAATCATTTATTCTTGGATACCTCTCTATCGGAGTATAACTGTGGACGAATCAGATAGGTTAGCTGAAAGCTGTCAAAAAATCAAAGCAAAACGCATGCCAATGAATTTTGCAGTCAGCTGGTTCTATACATTTGTTCTCGGATAGCTAGTTATTCCAAATTTTTTGGGACAACTGAAGATAGATTTCATGAGAGCAGCTGTTTGTTCATCAAATGTGGTCATAGAGAAAATAATTACATAGAGGCGCGACTCGTACCCCCCTTGCCTTAAACACCCGCAAATTTTTTTTTAAGTGAGTAAGAGAAAACTCTCTTAAATTACTCATTTTTTCCTATCCGTGAATACATGTGAGGGGTGGATTAAAAAATTACTTTGCTCAAACTGACAGATCATTTTTTTTGTTGACTTGTCAAAATTCAATCTGACAGTCCTCAAATAAATTACGAGAATTAAATTTCATTTTCAGACTTTCGAAGTTTTATTTCTTCATGTTCATTATTTCATAATGTTTTTATTTTAATCAAAAATACATATATATTGTGTTAGCTTATTTACAATTCCCACCGATATCCGAATCTACAAAATTCTACTTGGAAAGCAGCAATTGGGCATTACAGGTAAACATTCATTAACACTGCTAGATTGTGTGTTGGGCTTATACGAAAGCCCAATGTAATTAAAATGCAAATCCCGATTAAAATAAATATTTGTTTTTGTAATACCGCAGGATGCCTTGTAAGTTACTTGAGCAATGCAGACCACACCGAGGATGCTTAATCAAACAAAAAAAGTCTGGAAGTTCTCGAACTATCATATCAAAGTATGTACATATTACCTAAGGAAAAACTTACCGATATATTGCCTAAGGATCATGAGCAAGCATACAAGCATTCAGTTATTCAGCCGAGAAAGGGTTTGTTTGGTTGTTTCTCATAGTTTACCCAACAAACATTTATTTCTTCCAACAAGTTATTCTTGCTCTTTAATTGTATAATAGTTGTACATTTTTGTTTATAGTCAACAGTTCGCTATGATAAGTTTGACAGCATCACTCTTCATCTACCTGATCAAAGGCGATCCGGACAAAGCTTAGGCCATTTGCTAAGCGAATTTATTACTTTATAAAATCTTACTGGAGTTAAATGTGACTCATGCAGTGAAACAGCAAATCACACACAATCACTCACATTTGCCAAACTGCCAGCTTGTCTGTGCATTCATATTTCACGTACAGTTTGGCAGAAAGCTGGGCAGGTTTGCAAACGACAAGATTGTGTCCATTTTTCAGAAAGGTTTTCTATGGCACCATACAGTTTCGTGCATCCTCATGTGAACAGCCAGGTAAAATAGTTGAAGAAAATGTTTCATTGATGTTACTTAAAAAAAAAGTATATATTAAAAATTTGCAGGAAAGAGAACTCAAATATCACGTCATAAAGCTACTACAAAATTTGGCGATCGAAATGAAAAGCCTGATCTTGAAACATCTCAGATTCATCTGCACCTGCTTCTACTGATACCGGAACACCAGTTGAGGTTTTCTTAGGGAGCTTGTAATCCGAAAACTTGGAGAAAAGATGTCGCAATACCAGCAATCAAAACACTTGGAATTTTTTTTTATAACCCAGTAAGTACTCAGTGCATGTTTAAATCTTCTGATAAGGAAAACATTTTTTAAACAGCAAGTATCCGATTGGACACCAGATTTAATTGAACTGGAACATCGAGGCAAGGAAAAAGCAAATGTACTATTTTTTCTAATGGATTCAGAAACATGGGCATCTGCTGGTGGCATCAAAACAGCCCATATAGTGGGTCAGAATTGTCAGCATTTGGTACTGGCGTTGCATCCGTACAAGCCAGATCAGTTTATAGCACAATTTTTTTTCTTTGTTAGAGAATACATTGACTTGACGAGGAACCAGCAAATGTTGTTCGAATTAGTTTCTCGGAGAGGACTGCCCGTCTTAGATAACACATCCCATCGGGTTTGCAAAGAACTAAAGAAATTTTAGCCGGAATTCGTGACGAACCATCGAATAGTGCATGAATTTTAATGTAGGTTACCTTTTCTGGCTTAACTAATAGGAATGATTAATTTCTAGCATACATAACTCTCTACAGAGTAGTACGCGGAGCTTTTGATAGAGTTAACGCAATGAAGGAGTTTATCTCATTGGAACAATGTCAACGGGCTTTTCGATTTTAAGACATGCACAGAGTATTTTAACCATAGAAAATCTTAAGTGTCATAATATCTCAGAGTGAATCCTTAGATATGTCACTACCATTTATGGAAGTAGAACCGCCCAAGACTTCGATGGAGACGACAACGACAACAACAAGTACAACACGAAACAAAAACTTCTTATGAAGGAAACAAAAACGCAGACTGTTAATGCAAAAAGAGACGAGTTTCAAATTGATTTTGATCAGTTTTGTATTTTAGCAGCTTGAAAAATGTCAGTATTGCAACAATAGATACATGAAAGTGGATGCATATCTCCAATTAAAGGAATTCATGTACCACTACCTCCAGTTCATTTAGCGAACTTGCAGGGCTCGTTTTAAGTCAGCACCTGTTTTTTTAACAATTTCTTTGAGTTTGTAACTTTTTTTCATATTCATAGGATTTCATTGCTTTTCTGGGGATGGAAACATCACAATAAACTTCCTTACAAAACACATTTATGAGACAAATAGTAAACATCCCCACTTGCTGTGGAAAATGGAACGACACAAAACTCAAAATAGTGCAAACGACGATGTAAACAAACATGCAGAATTTACGAATTGGCCTCTAAATTTACGCCCAAATCTCTATAACCCATCCTTGATGGATTCTAATCGAGTGCTTTTGCTCGTTATAACCAACGAGACGAGGTCACTTGCCCCTATGATACTTGCAGCTCTTTGCATCGGTCTCATGTATAATGTTGTACTTTTCGTACAAATGCTTCCCGAGCATTGCATATTAGGACAAGAAAAAGTAGTTTTTTTTCAAATATTATCTATTTAAAATACCTATAAATAAACATTTAGTTTTCAGTTGACACCAACGGCAATTAAGCACTACAACCGAGGCAGATCACACCTTATTGATTTGGCTTAAAGACAAGATATTCCTGTTTTTAATGATCTTAAATAAACGCTTGAGTGTACGGCAAAGAAGATACAGGCTTTAAAATTCCAGCAACGGCATTAATAGCGAGGAAAAGAAAGGAATGTCTTCTCCTCAAACAAATTAATTGTTGTTTTTTCGTGATATTAATCAGAATGTGACTTACAACCGTTTGATCAGATCACACAAGAATGAGAAAGAAATGTTAGCTTATAAATCAATGAATATTATAATTTATTAAATTATTAAACCTTTTGTTAATGTATATGAATGTATGTAATACCCAACTAGACAAATTTTATTGACAACAGAAAAAAATTGAAGCGAATATATTATTTAGTTAATTAATTACTTAAAATTATTGCAACGTGTAATAAGCGAAAGAAAATATTTTTTTTTGTAAATACTTTGTACATAAATAGAACCTATGTCTTTTATGATATTATAATTATAATATTTTGAGGTAAAATAATTATACTCTGGTCAAGTGGTAATGCGTTATAGGTACCAGCTCTATAGGGGGGAACAATTGATCTGAAGGTCGCAGTGCAGCAATACCCCAAATACATACATTCATATAAGTACATACTAAGGTAAAAACTTTTTTTACCCAAGCACATATGTATGTAAATTAATATGTTTTGTGTTGTGTCTTAATTTGTTTAATATCTAATTCAAAATGAAATTCATTGAAATAAACTGCTACACATTTTTATTGCAGGCATCAAAACACAAAATCGATTGCTCTGAGAAACGAATTTTCATACAGCAAGAAACTGATATATATTATAATTATATTTTTGATAACTACATACATACATACATATATTTACATTTTGTTGAAAAAAAAAATAAATAATTAAAAACAAATTATATCAAATGGTTATCTACTTAACATGGTTGACATGATGCAAGTTTCTTTTCAGAAACTAACTATTTACCTGTAGACTCCCTGAACACAGCAGTGTCTTCCAAGCTGAGTTCTTGACTCTGACAAATGCTGCTTAATATGTCTCAATGCTGGAGCTACCGCCTGTTGATATCACATTTTTCAAGCAGCAATAGAAACAATCTCTGCCACAATTATCAAGTCGAAGAGTGTAACTTGTTCGATTAAAGTCCCAATCTGTGTTACTAAACAGAACGTTGGGAAGATTTTTTAAAAAACCAATGAAATGTGGGACTTACTCGACACCTGTGCTACAAACAGAAAACTATGGCAACATTTCGATAAGAAAAGCACGGAAAATATTACCCACATAAACAAGAATTCCGTTCGAACTCTTGTAAGCGTTATAACCGGACACAATCTGTTGGGCCGCCAGCCGTATAAAGAAAATGAAGTCCATTAATGATGACCAAGCAGATGTTGCAAGGACGAAGTCAATTAAGAGGACACTCTTCATTCCTGTGTCATAATCCGGCATTCTGTCCTAAAAGGAACTTGTGTTGAACTTATACAATCCTCTAAATGACTCTATCATGATGATCCATAGAACTCATAGGTTATACATAAGGCGTTTTTCTTTTTTCTTTCAGGGCAGAGGCCTGAATCAGGAATCTTTTACAAAACCATATAGCAAAAATAATCTGGGGAAACAAATCTTCCGAGGGAATAAGGGCTATTTTTATTGTTAATCTTAATCATATGAAAATATTCAATTAAACTCGTGAATTTGTGAAAATTTTAATCTTGCGAATGGGGGAATGATACTTAAAAGTTGCCCTCGGAATTTATTGGTACTGGGAATATGCCTTCCCAGGGAATTTTGCTGTCGAAAAAGAATAAAATATTCCATGGCAAACGATATTCGCTGGGAGATTCCCGATAGGGCCCCATAAGTTGTATTTATTCCTCCTAACACGTTAACTGCCCCATCGTGAAAAAAATAACAGCATTTGCTCGTTGTATATTTTTTTTTGAATACTGGAAGATCCATCTAGTTTCCACTGTTCGATTATAAATGTGTAAGTAAATTGGAAAACCTAATTTATTACTTAATTTTACAATTTAAAATGCGTTTAATACTTTATTTTAGTTTTTGTTTCTAAATTTTGAATTTGAAAGTATTTATAAAAACAAAAAATGATAGAAGCAAGAAAATAACTTCTGGTCTTCAAAACTTTATAAATAGAATTTTTCTTTTCATTCTCCAGAAACTATTCTGATCTGTGTTCTTGTTTGTTCTATGCTTGATTCTCTTTAATTGTATAACTGTTTTTTTTTAACTTATTTGTTTTTAATAAGGTCACAGGCATTCGCCAGGATTTTGCGCCCAATATTTTCGGGAAATTGGTTCAGCGTTAATGCCTTGTTCATCTAAGCGGTAACGAGAAACGGACATTCTACCAAATACTTCTCTTGGAACAGCATCCATGTAATATTCGTCATCGGGATCAGTCCAGAGTCTCTTGGCCACAGCCTGTTATCCAATTTTTCTTGTTTTTCTATTTTCAGACGTCCTAGACAGAGCTTGAAGCATAAAGCCACATCACATTTCACGTAAATCAATGTCATTGAAATATTGTCTACAACACTCTAAGTTCACTTCATCGCCACCCAGGTGAAAGTGATCGGTTGGGCCGGTTAGATTTAGAAGTTCTTCATAGAGCTTATGTTAAATGAGATATGTGTTGTTATTTTTTGGATTTAGTTGTCCGCAGGGTGGTTCACCACAGTAGATACTCCATCACCGAGATTCAGCTAATTCGAAACTGCAGTGAGTGAGTGAGATGAGTCAGGGAGTGAGTGTGTGAAATGAAATGTCATATTACTCGCCTGAGAGTCATCTCACTTCACTCACCGAAATAGCTGAATCTCGGTGCATGGCTGCTGGTTGATACAAGGACTCAATCAAAAGTCCCAAATCCCATCCATTGCCTGCATGAGCTGGTGCGTCTATTTCAGGAATGAACTGAATTCCTCTTAGCTTTGCGAATGTTGATATCTCCTTGAAGTATTCGTCTGTATAAGTTTCACGTTGGGTACAATTTCGAAACAAATGGGAAACTCTGTGAATCAGTAATGTGCCAGTGAAAACGGTTCAGTTTTGCAAGTCATTGCAGAAAGAGTGCGTTTTATAGACTGCTGAAAAGTAATATTGTATCCAAAATGATACCGCGATACCGAAACTTTAACATTGTCCTCATCGTCGAACCAAATCATTTGTTGAAAGGTCGAAAGAGCATGGCGAGCTCCGAAAAACGAGTTTGCATTTATTTTGGCAGGTAATTTTCGTTGGTCATATAAAATTGGAATATTGTAACTTTCATCAGTTTCGAATCCTAAATTTGTGTCTCCAGACTTTTTAGTAGCAACTTCGACCTCAAAGCTATCAATATCACAGTTTGTCCGGTGCTGTTTGTTTATTATTAAAACTATTTGTGTTGGTATTTCTATTACTAACTACACTACTAACACTACTTCCGCCATCTTAATAGTCTATTTTTTGAATATGCCTCATATCCTTGACAAAGAGATCAAATGAACTGCGAAATAATGTGTCGACATTACGGAACGGAGTATCAATGATGACGATATCTTCGGATCGAAACTTCAAGGACTTGGAGGTAACTGCTCATTAGGCGATTCGATTGTTGGGTTTGGCCAGATATTAATGTCACCACAAATTATAGCACAATTAAGGAGGGGTACTCTTTTTTCATTTGGGGTTTCGGTGAGATAATGATATCGAACACACTTATCATCTTCGTATTTGTATGTCCAGGTCTTTTTGGATGGTATAGTGTACATATTCATTTCGGCTCGGTTTTTAATGGACTTTTCGAATGTACTTATGAATGACTGATGTTTCAATGCACCTTGGTTCCAATTTCTTGCAGTGAGTAGCATGAGTAGCGCCCTACGCAGAGATACCGCGAGAACTATTTACCTGTCATACCATTTACATGTTATAGATTCCACAGATGATAAACAGTTATTTGATTGAGTATCCGTTTTCGAATTGTTTGTGGTTGATTTGTTTTTTATCTCTGACGTAGAGCAATGGATGGCTTCGATTATACTTTCTAATTGAAGATTCCTTCTTTCCTGGATCCGTTCTATAAAGGGTGCAACTGGGCGATGCGGCTTAAGCTAAACAAAACGCGAATATATTCCTTACAGAAGTCTGGCGGTGAGCTAAAGATAACAAAAAGGAATTAAGCAAATAATTATTAAGGTTAAAGCAAATTACATCATAATTTGGCCCACAAATGAAGTCAGCATAGAGTCAGGTCACCGGCATCGGGTTGGGGTTGGACGAAATCATCATCATCTGCTTAAATTGTTTGCGATTGTTCTGCCTTCCTGGTGCGCTTTCTTCACCGCGTAGGGGTAATTTCTTGGCTATTAGTCTCTGTTTCTTCTTCATCTGAATCACCATCACCTTCACAACGACGTTTCTTATTTTCTTTTTCCAGAACTTTCTTGAAGTAAGCGAATTGAACAAGTTCGATTGCAGCTTGTGCATCGTCGACAGTTATTGTTGCCGACATACGTACACGGACTTGAGCTGTTGATAGACGAATCAGAGTTTCCAGACTACGTGCAGTTAAGGGTTGTGTTCTAGCTACATCCGATTCGACATTATCTTGGGAACGAAGGAGAGAATACTCATTTGTAATAGCTTCACACGCTGCCTCCGTTAGCTGGATCTTCGGCAACTATTGTTTTCAATTGATAGTGAAGCTTAACATCCAGATCTGACAGAACTTGGTTATTATAGGATTTTAACGCATCTTGCTCTTGTCGTCCAGAAGATTTCGGACTACCGCCAGTCATTGCCAATGTTTGTGTGCTTAAACAGTTGTCGGACTGCTAACAAATCGCTCATCTGTTGATTCCTTTGTGTGAAGCTCAAATTTTCCTGCAATAGATATTAATATCCATTTCAAAGTCAATGGTTGGTTCCTTAAAAAAGCTTACACATTTTTTGGAATAAAAATAATTACATACATAAATGGCAAAACCATACCTATTGTTTTGTAAATAATTTCCATGTATCTTGCGCATTTCAATCAATGTCTATTTCAGTTGGAGTCTGCTTTCCAATCAACGTCGCTATGCAAGCAAACAAGTAAAATATATTATAATTAAATTAAACAAAAAATACGTAATAGAAATGACTCACTCACTTCCAATATTTGTTTTGAAATGAATATCTTTTTTTTTATTGTTTTGTCATCTGTCAAAATACTCACCTCAAATTGAGTAAACTCGTCTTTTCTTGTGGTGGAATTTTGGTATGCTATGGTTTGCTTCTACTTTTTGATTGGATTTTCTTCATTTTGAACATAAAATTAATAAATATTGCTTAATTTGTAAACCAGAATCAACAAAAAGCTTTTATTAGTATGTTTTATGTTTGATAAAGGCCTTTAAAAATACAATTTAACTAAAAAGCAATTAATTTTTCAATTTTTGAATTTAACGGATCTCCATTTTAAATATATTAGGTCACCATATCTACCAAAAGTGAAAATGCGCACTCCTCCGTTTCGATAAGCCTGTGTTGGTGTCTGCTCCATTTAAAATGCACGGGCAACTAACCCATGCTTGTCGAAACGGTGGAAATCCTCTCAATTTAGCTTGTAGGGTGAAAGAGAATAAACCCCCGAAGTCGTGCCTCTATGTTAGTTTCTCTATGAAATGTGGTTTTGCACGCATTACAACAACAGAAAGTTATTACGATTGCTGAGATTAATTGAGTGAACGCCCCTGTGCGGGCGTTCACTCATTTATACTCGGATTACAAGCTCACAAATAAGCCATAATAAAATTGGAAACTTTCGTACGTTTCACCCCCAAAACGCATTTGTTAACATTGATGTATTTGTAGCTTCAAAACTAAATATATCCATGAATAGATGGAAAATCGAAAAACAAAAACAAATTACTAGGGCTGTGTTGTATATGTGGCTTAGGAAGAGGAACAGAAACGATTCTTGCGTGCGTTTTTATCAATGTGTCTATTGGAAGCGGAACAGAAAAGGTATTTCATTGTATATACATCTCTATAGTACTACTATGGAACATGTAAATTGGGTTCTTCTTGCATGATCCAGATGTCGTCTGTGTAGCTGTTTTCAGCTTTGCACAGATTAGTTTGTTGACGTGGGCAAAGGAAGAAAGGGAAAAAGGAGAGTTGAGGTAGTTTAATTTCTTGTTCTACAACATAAAGGAGTATAAGAGAGAAAACCAATTGTGATTTCTTTTTTGACATCCCATGTTTTATTTTTTATCTTTTAAGTGGATGAGGCAAAGAGGAAAACAAAGTTGATCGTTCATATCACAAAAAAGCCATAATTAGATTGGAAACTTTCGTACGTTTCACCCTCCAATACCCATTTGTTTACATTGTTGTTACTTACTATAGTTTGGTACTGAATATTGTTGGGGTAGTTTCATTGCGTGTTTGGTAGTTTGTATGTTTGTTTATGGTTTGGATTTTATTTATTTCATTCTAGGTAACTTTTTGGATTTGGTGATTTTTGTATGGCCTTTGTTTGAATAAGTAGGGTTCGCTATTAAAACCATTACTTTCTTACCTCGTAACGAATGATTTCGGATTGAATGTGTTTTTGTGACATTGTGTGTTTTGATTGGCAGCTATAAAAAAAAAACAACTATACTTACCTACCTATTCAGTTATCAATATTTTTAATTTGTTAATATTATTAATTTAATTGTCTGTAGGTAGGTAGGTACACTGCCACAAAATAAATATTTCATTGACAAGACATCATTTGAGAAACTTCAAAACAGCTATGTATTGTATTGTGTAAGACTCTGTACAAATCCGCGCGCTCAAAATGCTATATAAAAATCTTAAATAGCTAGATAAGTTAAAAAATTAAATACATACCTATAATACATAAATATTTACATACCTACTTAACTAATTTTTTTAAAAATAGGTGGCATGTGGGCAGAGGGTGCTTTGCTGTTGGTTCAAGCTGTAGGTACCTACCTACATACCTACCTATTTAGAAGTTCACAAAACAAAAATGTATATTCATTTTATTTTTAAGCTAATAAATAAATAAATATTAAATGTAGCTAGGTGTTGGTATATTAGAATTTATTGGAAAATAAAAACATGAACAAAATTAAACAAAAATCTGCATTTTTACTTGTTATATATTAAGGTGGTATATTTGGTGTGTGTGTATGTAGGTATTTAGGTACAATTGGATGAAGTACCTAGCCAATAAAAAAAAGCTGACTTAAGGTTTTCTTCAATCTCAGAACATATACAATAATAGAAGCTGCAGCGATTTTCTTCAAAACATTGTAGGTATGTGTATACTGCATATATACTTACATGCCAATTCATCATTATGAAAATCCAATCGAGTGTTAGAAGAAAAGCGAACGTTTTTAATTCATTGATTAATAGTAAATTTAAAGAAATCGTTACGAACCTGTATATTGTTATGACCCATGCTATTTTTTGGAAAATCAAAATGTATTGAAAAATGATATGCCTTCAAAACAACATCATATGCATGGGCCGAAGGTGGGTGGGCCGAATTGCTTCAAACTTGGTCTATGGAGTTTTTTAGGTAGTGTGCAGAAAGGAAATTGAAATTTTTTTAGCTCAAAAACTAACGGTGGGCGATTTTTTCTGAAATTTTGTTTTTAAATTTATATTATTAAATATTTTAAATGTTCATACCAATTTTTTGACAAAAATTTAGAAATTTATATATAAAAAATTAGGTGAAAAACGACTTTAAAAAAAATTTTAGCCGTTTCCATTAAGAATCTTTTGCATATAATGTGATCGAACATAGAAGCAAGTACGGGCGATCCAGTCATGCATTTTATTTTTTTTAAAGCCTTGAAATATTTAAAAATACTACACACTGAATTATAAAATTCAAGGAATAGCTACATGATTATGTAAGCACCTACGTACAATGTATATTTAAGTCTAGATTATGGATTTTAATCATATAACTTAGGAGGGTAATGTATGCCTATACCTACACAGATGAAACCTAGGTATGTATATATGTACATACCGTGAATGTCAAAAGTAAGTAACCACCCATATGGTTTATTGCATAATACACAATATAAACAACAAATTAAAGAAAAATCGATTTCCAACAATATAAAACAAAAGCTTTATTAAAGCAGTATATCAAAATAAACTTAAAAATTCAAAATAAATCTAATTTTTACTAATAAAAAACTAAACATATTCCACATTTTACATGTCAAAAGTAAGTAAGCATCTGTTATGTCTTTAATAAATATATTCAATTAGTACTTCGTTAGTTAATTAGTACTTCTCCTTAGACTTTATAAATTCTTTATGTCTACGTGGCATGGATAGAACAAAGTTATTTGTAACATCAGAACATATTTAGGACCATTCTTCAACTAAAGCCTTTTTTAAATCTTCTTTGTACTCTATAGTCATTTTACGACTTTGCGTGTCCAAATGATCCCATAAATGTTTATGGTGTTTAGGTCCGGCGATTGAGAGGGTGATCGAGCTGTTTTGGAGTTCGATAAAGCAACCATTCTTTAACGAGCCGCGAGGTATCCTTATCATCATTGTCTTGTCGAAAGATCCAATTGCTAAGCAAACCTAATTTGTCTACGCTCGGTTGCACGTTATTCTTTAGCATGTTAAGATAGTCTTCTTATTCATTGTTCTTTTAATGAAGACAAGATTTCCAACCCCAGATGCCACCATACACACCACACCTTCACTGAACCTCCTCCATGTTTCACTGTGTTTCTTACATTTTGTTCACTAAATTCTTTATTTAGCTTTTCAGCTTTTTTTAGTTTTCAAGTACGTTTGAAATTTTCCAATGTTTTAAATTTTTCAATATTTTTTTCACTGAAACAAGGTTTCCATTAACAATTTGGCCATTTTCCCCATATGATGTTCCTTTTTCTTCAAATCCACAATAGATTTTTACGTTTCCAAAGAAATTTCACTTCTCATTGATAAAAATAAATTTTGCACTACTGTTGAGCTTTTAAACACAACTACAGCTTACAATCTGAAGTGATGTGGAAAGAAAGATTTACCTCCACCGCCATAATTATTAAGTTTTTTTATATTTTATTTTATTATTGACAAATGTACTAGTTTTATTTTGAAATTTTATTTCTATTTACTGCTAGTAAATAAAGCCTTTGTTTTATATAATTGAAATTCCATTTATGATTATTTATTTTTATAAAATTGTATATTATTCAATTAATTATAAGGGTGTTTACTCACTTTTGACACTCACAGTACCTATACAATCAAATTGAAGGATGTTAGTGGTAGGTAGCTATATACATATACATAATCTTAGATGATTGGTGAAATTTACATAATATTCATGTGATTTTTTAAGATATGTAAATTTAAATGTATGATAACCTACATGGTACCTATTATATATGTATGTATTCAGTAACGTAAATAGCAACAACATGTCTGTATATCGGACAAAAATTGAAACGCAAATTTAAAGTAGTAATGTTATTAATATACCTATGTGTGCAGACGGTCCGAATAATAATTTAATTTAAAAAAAATCAATGATAAAATATATTTTTGTTTTCTTAAAAGTGGACTGCACTATTCTAAGAACGCACACATATTGTTTTATCAAATTTTTTTTTTTAACATTTGTGTTACAACGGTACCCGTTGTTTTTTTGTTTCGGCACAACATTTTTGTTTGAGTATTTGAATTTGAATTTGAATTTGAATTTGAATTTGAATTTGAATTTGAATTTGAATTTGAATTTGAATTTGAATTTTATTTGAAATCAACGCTGTACATCAAGATGAACTTATAACTAGTACAGGATTTAATTTATAAAGAAAATAAACACAATAATTTATGAATAGAGAAATAAAAATTAAGAATTAAAAATGAATATTACAATGAAAATTATGATAGTAAGAACAAAAATATTAATTATTTATACTTAAGTTTATTTAACAAACAAATTTGAGTATGAAAAATCGCAACCAACACATTATAAGAAAACGAAAAAATAAATTAAGTTATCTCAACTCAGACGGGAAAGGAAATCAAAGCATACTTTAAGAAATTTTCCGGGCTCAATTCTCGACTTCACATGACTGGGCAAATCATTCCAGAGCCTGACAGCGTAAATGAATAATTGTCTGCTGGAAGTCAAGCAGGTGCGTATAGAAGGTCGAAGTACCATAGACCGATTAGAAGAACAAAAAGTAATTTTATCAAACAAATAGCTAGGTTCCTTCCTGTGAATAATTTTGAAGAGAAGGGAACAGCATCGATATTTAAAAAAAGTTTCCAAGTTGCATCCAAGGAGCTGACTAGCTTCAGACGAAATGTGATCAAACCTACGAACATTAAAGACATATCGGGCACATGAATTAACGGCGACTCTGAGCTTTTGGAGCGACAGATAATCAGGATTAGCAAACAACTCACAGCCATATGATATAATGGGAATTATAAGAGCCTTTACCAGCTTCAACTTAACTTCTCTTGGTAGAATTGTTTTTGTTGTTGATAAACCTCTGAGCGAAGCATACACTTTGGATGTAATGGAACTGATGTGGTTATCCCAAGTTAGTCTATTATTGAAGAGTATGCCAAGATTTTTAGCTTGGATTACGTATTTAACTGGGCATGCGTTTAAAAGGATAGTAGGAAAGTCAAGGAAGTTTGGTTGATGTTTAGATATTGGTATGGCTTTAGTTTTGTCTGGGTTAAGTTTGAGAACATTACGTTTAGATCATTCATATATATCAAGAAGATCTTCGTTCAGTTTTGCTATTGCGTCCTCAACCATGCCAATCGGAAAACTAATATAGAGTTGGACATCGTCCGCATATATATGGAAACGACAGAAAGATATAACGGAAGGTAAGTCATTAATAAACATTGAGAACAGTAATGGACCAAGAATCGATCCTTGAGGAACACCGTTTAAACAGGAAGAAATGAGGACAATTTACTATTATATGAAACAGCTTGCATTCTATTTGTCATATATGAAAAAATCAGTCTTTTAGAAGTATCACAGAAGTTAAAATATTGGATAAGTTTATCACAGAGAATATTTGGATTGACACAATCAAATGCTCTCGAAAAGTCTAATAATGTTGTCACAGTTGTATGATTAGCATCAATTGCCACTTGTATATCGTCAGAGACTTTTAATAAAGCGGAGGTGCAGCTATATCCAGATCGGAAACCTGACTGCAAAGGATGAAGAAGCTTTTTGATTTTAATAAATTCTTTTATTTGGTTACTTATAAGGAATTCAAATACTTTAGATAGGAAGGGAAGGATGGCGATGGGTCTGTATTCGGAATTTGTACCTTTTTTTGGGATTGGGATAATTTTAGATTGTTTCCATACAGAAGGGTATGTAGATGTCATTATTATGGTATTGAATATATGGGTAATATAGGGGAGGATCAGAGGAAGGAGAATTTTGACAAAGTCAGGGTGAATGTTGTCCAGTCCCATAGCCTTGGATTTGATGGGAAAAACTGCATTTCCCACATTATATACTTTCATTTTCGTTGTTACTCGGTGGTGTTAAGAAAGCTAAGATAGAAGACGGGGTGGTTATGGAAAATTTACGGTTTAGCACATCTAAATCAATGTCGTCCGCAACTGGAATATTATCTTTTTGTAATCCAATACTGCGGATTTCTTTCCATAAAAACTTTGAGGAGCGATCAGAATTGAATCTATTATTATAGTAGTTTAGTTTAGCGGTCTTAATAAGCTTTGTAACAAGGTTACGAGATGTTTTAAAGCTACGAAGCATTTCAGCATACCCGAAACGTTTCCACCGGCGATTGATAGCATTCAAAATGCTATAAGAGAGACAAGGACAGCTTTGCGACCATATTAGATGAGTTTTAATAGGGACGTGTTTATTAAACAGATAATTAATCGACACCGTCAGGAATTCAGTTTGTCTTTCAACGTCAGACGACAAAAAAACTGAGTTCCAATCAATTGACGTGCAATCATTAAATAGACTTTCAACACTCACTTTGCGGAAATCACGATACGCAAACAATATCGATTAAGTTATCCTCAAAAAGCATTTTGAACTCATCAATCTGATTCACAAGACTTTGAGCATTAATGTGGCAAATGCGCAATCCATTATGGCTCCTGCAAATCGTATCAAGTAAAAATTTGTTTTTATCATTTACACTATCAAGCCAACCATTATGATTGCTGTCCATTGCGACGATGAAAATAACAGCCCACAGTGAAGAGAGAGACGAGGACAGATATTGCCATGACATATGATAAATAAGCAAAACACAAAAATAAACAAAACAGTCTGAACATAGATAACTTTAACATAAATAACATAAAAAAGTTTACAAAAAAAGAAAAAAGTAAAGGTTTTGGTGCGATATATAAAGAAATAGAAACAAAAATTAAAAATTAAATTAAAGTAAGCAATGATTATAATTAAAGCAGTGAATATCATAGTTGCATGTTGACTTCGGACCCGATGGAATTTCTTAGATCTCCAATGTTTTGAATTAATGTAGAATTTTGATTGTTGGTGGGGCAGACGTAAACTTTTCCATTGAATGCATGTACAGAGGAAAAAAGAAATTTTCGTTTCAGCCTCAGTGCATGACGCTGCAGTTGATAATTGTTTTTTGTCAGACTATCGTTGATGTAAAAGTAGTTTAACGAGTCAAAGCCAATATCGGAAAGTAATAGTGGGGATTTTTTTTTTGCAGAAGTTTGCAGTCGCTCGCATAAGGTTTATTTTTTCTTGCTTATCAGCAAATTTTAGTATGATACATGCATCAGTGGGGTAGCGACCGTTGTGAGAGCTCGTTTTGGCACGGAAGATGTTACTCAGGCGAGGAGGGGGTATATCAACTGTAGCACATACTTTACTGTAGAAAGTCTCCAAATTTTCCCCAGGAGACTCTGGCACACCAAAGACTACGGCATCACAGCTGATTTTCTCTCGCTCGAACTTGTCAAGCACGAGCTCGAGTTGTTGGATATTGTGGGATGCTGTTTGTAGTTGTTCTTGGAGAATGGAATTGTTAGTTTCTCTAACCTGTATGCTGAGAGAATTCTCAATAGCGGCGATTTTATCATCCTGTGTGTTGAGGCGATTCTCCAAAATAGCTAATTTTGCATCCAGCGATTTGGAGAAGGTCTCCATCCATTTTTCGAGCTTAACTTCAATGCGGCTCCACAATTTATCAGCCGAAACAGCTGAATTGCTCCCAAAAGAAACACTCGGAGAGCTTACACCTTCTTGTTGTTGTGCACGACCAGGGGCTCCAGCACTAGCAGCCATTGCATTTTATATAGGTGTAAAATATTATATTGCAATTAAAAAAAAAAACGATAATTTACCGAGAAGATGCAAATATAAATGCAAAACAAAGACTAAAACAGATGGTCAAGAAAAAAAAATATCGGATAGGTTTGTCTATTATGAACCACCCAGCTGCGGTTGAAATAGGCGACCCCTGTATGGTCGAGACGTCATCGCTCAAGGTGGAGAAGAGCACATTCGGTTCAGTAGGACTGTGTCCGATCGGGACCGGAGGGATAAGGCGAAACAGGAGAACCAGTTCTGGTGACTCTCTGAACAGCATCGTGTCGATTAAGATGGTATGTCTTGGTCGATTTACATACATTTAGGGTAATTAGGTATAGGGAACAGTCGGGGTGGCACCAAAAAAAAATTAATTAAAAATATGTATGTTTGCGGAGGCATATGTGCATGTACCTGCGTAACTGTACATGTATGTGCGTACGTATATGTATGTACGTATGTACACGTATGGATGAGTAGCATGTTGTTGTGTGTCTGCATGCACATAAAAATAAACAAACAAAATATATAAAACGAAAAAAATGCTGCTGTGGCTGTTCTAGTTTTTAAGTAGTTTTAAGTGGTTTTGGGTATTATTAGGTATTTTAAGTAGTTTAAGTTATTTTTAGTTAGAATAAGTTAAATATATCTAGTTTAAATTATTTTTAGTTTATCTTTAGGTAGTTTTTAAGTAAAAAAAAAAAGAAAAAAAAATACTGATACTGAGTTTTTTGTAAAAAAAATTTCTTGGTTAAAAAAAAAATATAAAATAATTAGTTTTAATTAAAAGAGGTTTTAAGTCGAAAGACAGGGCCAGTAAATTAGTTGTAAGTTATTGATAAGTAGGCTAGTTTTAAACATTTTTGTCTAGCTTTAAGATAGTTATAAGTGAATATGAAATAAAAATGAATTTACAAAAAAAAAAAAACTGTTTAAGTTTTTGGGAGCTTCACCATAATAAAATTTAAAAAAAAATCAAATAAGCCGTGTTCCAGTAAATCGTGAACCATAACCACTTTTCAGAAAAAAAAACGATTACCAAAAAGTACTTTTTTTCTCTTCATTAATCCACTAATTTTTTCAAGATTTACCTTTATGGCATAGTAAAATGTATCGTTATTTTTGGTCTCAAAAAATGCAAAAAAAACCTATGGGCATATTACCTATTACCGAAGGAACATTTATATTACCAAGATTGAAGAAAATCTATGCACACGTTTAGGCTGTGGACTCACAGACAGGCAGATAGACAATTGCTGGACCCAATTCATTCGTGTTCTATATCATCGTAATGTAAGGTTTGATCAAAATCTGGAGTTAAATTTTTTTACGAATCAAAAACTTGCCATATATGCATGTAGATAGAATTTCGCACGTTGTTTTCAATAAAAAATCCAAAAAATAATGCATTCCTAATGATAGGTATAGGTACGTATTAAATAAAATAAAATGAAAAAATTATCTCATACAATTTATTTTTTAAATGTTAGTGGGTACCTATACCTACTTACATTGGTATCATATTAGAAAAACGTAAATTTATTGCTTTAATATGGTTATGTAGGAATCAATAATATTTATGCGTTGGTAGTATTTTATTTACCTCTTTAATTTTTACTCCAATACCTACGGTTTGAACCTGAATTTAAATCACAAGCATTGTATGCATTTAAATATCTCATTAAAGGTACCTACATAAGTACACACCTACCTATCTTCAATGCCACAACACTTTTATCACACAAAAAGAGTTTATTTAAATTCATAGGTAGGTAGGTATTTAAAAATTGCTTAAATTACACTCATCACAACTCAATTACTTATCTACGGCACCAATTGAACTGAATTGAATTTTTTTTTTAAACTCAAAACAAACCGGTGGACAAGTTTATTTTCAAACATTTTCATCAAAGTCAAAAACTGTTTTTTTTTTTAACACAAAACGAACACACGGCATACATTTAATCCACACATACCTATATATATATATAATTATAATAATGCCAAAACCAAAACTAGGTCGAACGCGATACAATTCTTCCAAAAATCTTTATACATGCATATGTATGTATGTAGGTAGATTCTTCAATTTTGAATAAATGTGAGGAAAGAAAAATACACAAAAAAGGTGTATTTTCTTTTCTCTTGCTTTAACTTTAAAGCTATGCATTCTTCTCCCTTTTGGTTTTCACTAAAAAAGGTATAATTTTTTCTCTGGCTTTAACTTTACAAAATGTTAAAGCATATGCATTTTACTCCCTCTTGGTTTTCAATTAGTCTATAGCACGTCTATACAAATTTTGCAAATGAGCCCAAGATAGTAATTGTTATAGAATCTACCAGGTGGCTCCCCGGATGTTCCTCTTCATGATAGTACTATAGAAATGTATATACAATGGTTATTTGCGTGCGTGTTTTAGCTTGTAGGCAAATGTCAAATGGAAGCAGAGGTTTCGGGTCCTTAAGTTATTACTTTATGACCAAGCTATAGGAGAATATCTGTGGACGAATCAGATAAGTTAGCTGAAAGTTGTCAAGAAATCCAAGCAAAACGCATTCCAATGAATTTTGCAGTCAGCTGGTTCTATACATTTGTTCTCGGATAGATAGTTATTCTAAATTTGTTGGGATAACTGAAGATAGCTTTCATGAGAGCAGCTGTTTGTTCCAGATTGCTGAGAATGATTGAGTGAACGTCCCCAATGGGTATGTAAATTAAGCTGACCAATACTCGGTCATGTCTATATACCAATTATTTAGCGGGGTTTCATCGGATGATCAAATTTATGTGGGGCCAAAATGAAAACAAAAGTGGCGTGTTCGAGATACTGAAACCGTTTGACAGGCTGCGAGAAAAAAAGAGAGTTGTTGGTTGGCTTATCCCATGCTTGACGATTTGATCGTGCGAAAACGAAATTCAAGATTCAACTTGCTTACTCATCTCTGAAATCCCACCAACAAAATGTCGAGTCTCTTGAAGCAGTAATCATAAGACTTTGAATGGAATTTTCTGAAAAATAGGTCAACTCATGATCGTGCCCCATCAAAGGTTGAATTGGCTCTTTAGTTTCGACATCCCATAATATTGTGCCTGTGATTATTTGGTCCATGTTGGGCAGCCAATCGGCGGCAACAACCACTGATGTATACCTGCCTGGTACTGAGAATTCCTATAATGGTATTTGTAATGTATCCACCCTATCTCGATCTTCAACTTGTTCGCCACTATCTTAAGTTCTTCCTCAGATGAATGTCCTTTTCTCAAAAAAAAGTTCAAGTATTTGCAAACATAATTATAATTCCCTTCGAAAATATTTTCGCGGCTGTATTTACTTCGACACTTCCCAGTTAACAGCAGCTTTCCAGCTGTGAGCAGTTCCATCAGTACTTCCAGTTAGAACTAGGTCACGGTTTTGGTGGAATTTGATTGAATTAACCGAAACAGCATGTCCCTGATATTGCAAAAGACAACGACAACTTTCAATTTCCCAAATGCACGCTGTATGATCGGCGGAAGCTGTTCCAATTATTGGCTGTCCCAATTTTGCTGCACTTTGCCAAACACCGTCTTTATGGCTACAGAAATCACGCAGTAATGAATTGACAACCGATTGCGCCTTGAAACTAGACAGATAGATAGATACGAGATATCTGTGCTAAAATTTTATAACTAGTTCAACCTTGCTTATCGATGCTAACTTTGATTTAAAGCTTTTTATTTTATATATTCCAGTTGCGTCAGGGTCATCATGTGCTGCAGAGCAATCACAACTCATATTTTCTTTCTTAGTTTTTCTTGCACTGTGTGAAGTTTTTTTTTAAGCAAAATCAATTTTTTTGTTTTAAGTTGAATAGGTACTTAAGAGTTAGGTTTTCCATATAAAGCAACTCGAACTCTTTTTCGATTTGGCTAAAAAGCATGTGGAGACGCCCTCTGAATGGTGCATAATCAGGAATACTGAGGCCCTCAGCTAGGCTAGATAGTAGTCGTGATCCTCGCTTAGATGTCTGCTTCATAGTTATTGATGTTTTTACTTGGCTGAGATATCCAATAGATTTTGTTTGTTGTAAGTGTTGGTACACTTTATTACCTCAATAAGATGCAAAGTGCGGTATTCAATTAGGTAATAAGGGACACGATTGTGTCGTTTTCTTTAATCTTGTCCAAGGCAAAGTTATCGGTTTTCTTATTTTGGTGCTAAAGTTTGTTACTTTGATTTTTGGATGAACCAGTGCATAGTGGTTTCTCTTCCATCTGCTTTGACGAATCCTTGGATACACTGATAAAGTTCTAGTGTTTCTTTCTTGGCCAATAAACATGCGATAGTATTAAAATGTGAAAATCCATTTTTGCATATCTTCTACTCAACAATTTTGTTAACTAACTAAAACTTTTGAAACTCCATAACAATTATTTATTTATTAAATGCTTTTAGAATAAATTTAATAGAAATTCACTGGAATTTTTCTTTTCTATTACACACTAAAATTCAAGTAAAACCTACACTGAATCACTAATCTCTATAATACACTTGATAGTGTATTCAAATAAAAAAATCGACCCCAATAGAAAACTGTACCAATTGTAGTGGGTCCACTGATCTCTATGTCCCTTTCACACAGGGAAACCAGTTGCTGGAGATTTTTTTGACGTTTTCCTTTAATTGCCTTATACCTTTCACACGAAGAAACTGGCACCAAGAAACTGAGGAGGAAACTGGGAAGATTTTGTTTGGCTAATTGGAATGCAAAGCAAAACGTCAAAAAAATCTCTTCAAATCGTTGACCGGGGAGATTTTTCTCATTCCCCTTACTTCTTGCCCTTCTCGCCAACAAACTCCCAGTTGCCGGCAACTCAGTTTCCTTGTGTGAAAGGGGACTATAATACACTGGATAGTGTATTCACCACTGATCTCTATAATATTATATTATATTTATTATTATTATCTTGTTTTGGCAATTAAAAATTAAATGGTTGTGTCTGAACTTTAATATAAATAATTATATTTCAAAATTTGTTTAGAAATTGTGAAGAATTTAGGTTGGTAAATTGGTTTAAAGCGAATTGATTCCTTTCTTCGTCGGTCGTTGGTCGTTCCCATGTGAAGCTCTTTATTTTTTATATTTTCAATTGTTTAGCACATATAACAATCCTAGCATATAAGAGGTGTTCCTTGAAAAAAGAACTGTCGGGGAGCGCCCTGTTAGGCGTGATAAGAGGTTTTATTTCTAGCTGCGTTTCGTAGTTTTTCACAGACGAAAGCGCTGATGAAAGAGTAATATGTTTCCCCAGGCCAAGAAATTATTAAGAATGTCATGAATTGAGAAAAAAGAAGGTCTTCAATCGGTTTGCGTTCCTACAAGTTTATAGAGAGTTGTTTTGGATTTAAATTCACAAGTTTTGAGTGCACCATAGTGTATGACCAGATAACCACAACACCAATTTCCAATTTTACTTTTTTCTGCACATCACGCACCAACTTTAACTTCACACTTCACAAATCAACATTTTTATTTGCGATTATAGGTACTATAAGGCAAGTTATGGTTTCGTGCAAACAAAAAAATCTAACAATCAAACATGACATTACGACCACAGATAACGTCAAAAAGGTGGGTCATGGATTTGCTTTAAACTTGGTATGTATTGTTTGTTCGGTAATATGCCCACAGGTTTTTTCATTTTTTTAAGAAGACAAATAACAGTAGCTCCCATACATTTTTTTCTGGCCAAAAATAAAAAAAACTTGTTTTTTTCGAAAACGGCTCCAACGATTTTTTTTTTAAATCAGTTCATTAATGAAGCAAGAGGGAACATGTTGGTAATTTTTGTTTTGGAAACAAATTGTTACTTTTGGTACCTCTAGTAGTACGTTTTTTTTAAAAATACTTTTCACACTATTATCCGAGCACACATTTTATTATATGTATTTTTGTGAACTACTCGTATGTACATCAGAATTTTTTTCGTATTAAAATGTAGGTAGATATGTAGGTTTAATGTTTTATTTTTTTTTTCAAATTTTTGCGGTTTTTATTTGTTATGTATGTTAAAAGTTGTAAACAATTAATTTTGATGAACTCCAAAAGGCTATATGTATTTATTATATAGAACAGCTGATTTGAAATGTACAGGCTGCAATTTTAATAAATTCATACACCTTTCTTATTTAAATACAATATAATCTTTATAACCATATATGTAGGTATACAGTTCCCAATTTTTTTTAACGCGCACCACTTACTATCTTCAACTTCACAAAGAACTTTTTCAATTTTTTTCCTTTTGTTTTATATGAACAATTCTTATTCTCTTATATCACTCTTTTATTTTATAAATAATTATCACAATGGACAAATCTAAGGTCTAAGTCAGTTGTTTTCCTGACGGCCACTTCAACTAAACTCAATCAAAACACCAAAACTAGTTTTTACAATTACTAAGTAGTTGTTTGTAATAAAACATTATATATTGCAATTTTGTATTGATGAAATGTTTATATAATATTAATTCTCTTAAAAGTCACTCAGTTTCCAACAATGTTTATTTTTTCTTTTTTACAGGAAAAAATGTAACTGCCCATATTGAATAATTTACAACTGTCGAATATTGATTTGTGACAAGACATTTTGTGGACGTTATGTGTTCCATGTGTTCCGTAATATTATATCACAATGATGACAAAAATAAAAATAGCTGTAAGAGACTTTAAATACACATAAATATATTGCACTGTAATATATATGTAATTTTTTTTGTTTTATTCCGCAAATATTGTCATTACAAAATGTGTTTTATGTAAATATACATATTTTTACAATAAAAATTATTCAGAATTAAATTATAGTATTCTTTATAACTAATTTTTTTTGCAAAATGAACGAATATTTGAATGTAATTTAAGAACAATAAAATATTTATCTATCTATATGAATAACTAATAATAAATTATACAAACATAGTTACAATATACCTATTATTATTAAACAAATAGTTTGTTTGATTTAATTATTTTTAAATAATAATAAGTAACAATAATGACCATAAGATATTATTGAAATATTTTTCCTTTTCATTCATTTTTATATATACATAAAGATTTTTTTTAATGGTGTTGCCAAATAATTTGCCTATTGAAATAGCTTCGAATCCTCTCTCCAACCACAGGTTCTGAAGCCAATTTTGTAGCCGAATACATCCTTAATTTAATGTATTGACATACAATTTTTTCAACTAGAATGTATACGTGGCTGGGTTCTTCCACTGCGTCGTCAAAAATGTGGTCATTTAACTCTGCGAAAAGAGAGCAAGTGGGTTGAAAAACATCATTCATTACTTTTGAGCAAATAACGGCTGGAAAATTTTGTACGTTTGGAATGATGCAGTTTATTTTGTTCAGGCTATGTCTTAATACCCTTTCTGCTTGAATACAGACTTTGACAACAGACTCACTGGGAAATATCAGCCCACCACGAGTTTTGGCTTGGATCAACCTATTTTCTTCGAAAAATGCATATCGCTGGGACCCTTGAAATATGACTTTTTGACACACCTCACATTTCACTATTGTTTTTCTTGGATCAACCAGTTTTTTTACTACCCACTCACCTATGTTACCAACACAAGCCTTCGAGAAACAAGAAAGGTTTTCAGGAACTCCGACGAACATTTCATTTTCTTCTGAAAATGGTTGTTCCTCCTCAAGGCCGTATTTCTTTGAAACTCTGTCGTTTGACATTTTGTCGTAAACTGCTGGATCGTAAAGATCAACCTTAATTGGGCAGGTGGATGGTACAGTAAGGATGGTAGTCAAGTCCATCGCGGACACATTTCCGTTTGACGCCTTAACTTCGTGATGTACCAATAATCGCTTATATGCGGTTATGAATTGTGCAGCGGTTGGATTAAGACACCACCCACCGAAACTTCTCACCGCACAGAAAAAAAGCTCCAAGTGGTCCTGACTAAATTTGTATGTCAATATGTATTTTATTTGACAATCATTTCGCCTTACTAATGTATAAAAAATGTCCATGATTGAAAAACATGCCGCGAACAAACCAACGAATGGAACGTACCTTCGAGTTTTAGTCATAAGAAGGCTATCAGCATTGGTTATTTAAAATTCCAACTCACAGAGAATTTGAGGGCGCCAGAACAATTCTTTATATTTGTTTAAAGGTGCTTTGAACCCTTTTCCTAGAGGATTTCGAAAATTCAAAATGTCGAATATACGGTCAATACAACGTATAAATCGAACTGTACCTTCGCTATTTTCAAATACCTTCATCCTCAAAACTTTATTACAAAATTCAATTGCATCGGCAACACTACTACTCAACGTTTGGGCTGCTAGGAAGGCTTTCATTTTCAGCTAGTTTTATTGCAGATGATCCCACTTGAGCTTGTTCCCTTCTCTCAAGCCCTCAGTTTGTTGGAGTTTAATTAGTTGCTCAATGAAATGCCATTTTATGTAATTTCCGCCACCATCCTTTAAAATTTTGTATTCCCCCAGACAATTGCGCATAAGTTTTAACATGTGGCAGGGATCAAAAATAACATTAATATTTTGATGTGAACATGGATGTTGAAAATAAGGACGGCAATCGTCTGTATTCAGAAATGCTCCTAGTAAACGCATGGTCGCAAAGTGTTTCGAGGGACCATCGAGCGTGACGGACACAACCTTAACACCAACATCGTGAAGCTTACGCAAGCTGCTGTTCACAAGCTGTGCATTTGTAGCTGAGTCAATGCCTTTGACTAAGAAGTATCCTATCGGCAACTTCCATGACGAATCCAACGATACCACCATTATCACTAGGGCATCCTTTGTTAATGGAATTTCATCAGAAGCTTCCATTTCAGTCCCAAAATCGACGTATCCCCTAAGTTTAACAACAGAAACATTTTGAAGTCCAGCTTTAATTGCTATTTCGTCAAGCATTAGGCTACATATAACTTTTTTGTTTGCTGCAGCTGCCTCGGTGACTTTTAATTTAAGTGCTTCGAAACTTTATGTTGTGAAACCAAGTTCCCCATCAATATACCAAAATGTACCAAGATCGCAATATACTCGGGTCGGGTAAAGCGCGACAAAATTTTTGCCCGAGAAAGTTATAGGCTTTGGGTGAATAAAAATGCACTGTCATGGAGAAAGAATGCAGAGCTTGCGGACACATTCCCTACTAATCCCTAAACCATTAGTGGATGAACTTGCCTTGAATCTACTTTTACTTGAAATGCAAATTTCATCAGCTACATTTTCCCTATTCTTCAAAAATCTTTTTAAAAGTTCTCTTATATCCGTGTTAGCAATTGAATTTAAGCACGTTAAGCCCGACTCTGGAATTGAATTCCTCTTCTTAAGGTCTTTTAAAGACTTTATTCTAATATTAAGTCTATTTATTCGTCGCTTTTGGGTCTTGCATTTTCGCTGGTTTTTTTTTGTAGTTTTTCCTTAAAATATGATACTTGTTTTCTTAAGGTTTTTGGTGTAAATGCATACGTATGATCATGGTTTACAGCTGTTTGAATTTCCTTAATTTTTTGATTTTCTTGAATTTGTTGAAAATCTTGTAAATTGTGATTTTCTTAAATTATTTCAAAAATTTGATTTTCTTGAAAATCTTGATTTTCACTGAAATTTTGAGTTCCTTTAAAGTCTTGATTTTCTTGAATTTCTATTTCCTGAAAATCTTGAATTGCTTTAAAATCTGGATTTACTTGAATTTCCATTTCAAGATATTGTTCCCCAGTTTCTTTCAGAGTAAAGGAAAAAAATATTTAATGACGAAAACAACATCAACAAAAAAACGTTTATCACAATTACAAAATTATTTTGTAATTAAAAAATACCTTTAGGAAAAATTGATGGAACAGCATTATCTTTAAGGAATAAGGTTGTCATGGTTTGACACTTTTGAAAACAGGAATCCTCAAAATGGTCACCGCAAAGCAAGGTGTCTTCGTCAGGAATAAAGTTCTGGATATTTATTGCCAGCAACCATTTATGCAATAAATTTGGCTTATTTAAAGGAAATCTGTAAGATTAAAGTATGTGTTACTATGTATGTTCTTTAAAGTACTTCTTACTTCCGAAGGGAAATTCCTGGTTTGCTGTCTTTTGTCACATTGCAGTAACAGCAGCACTTTTTTTGTTTTAAAAACAGCGTTGGCACACTTCCAGGGTTCAAAACTCTCCCCTGTTTCGTCAGTTTAAAACACTCTTCTTTAAAATGGTCGGAACAAATCCTGCTATTCTTTGTTAAAACAAAACTAGGAACTTTCCAAAGTTTTAACAACCCCGTGTCTTTGAGTGGAAATCTATAAAAAAAATGATATTCAACAACTATCACAGAATGCAACTTAAAAACGAGTCACATTCAGCTGCTTACCAGCCGCTTCTGAAACCAACGTTACGTTGAACATGTTCAACTTCTGCGAGTAGGCAGCGGAGATAAGCACAACAAATTTCGCATTTTTAATTCTTAGAAGTAGGCGGCAGAAACTGCCAGCAGCTAGATATGGACCGTGGTTAAGATTTTATAGTTATTAATAATATAATTTAAAATTTAAAGTCATTATGAGTTCTACCAAATATACGTAGGTATGTACATATATCTCACCCATGAAGTGTTCTCCCTTCACTCCCGCCTTTTTTGTTACAATATTTATATACTCGAACCATTGGTTTTACTTTGAATTGAATCGCTTTAAAATGGAAAAAGAGTTAAATATAGTTAAATGAGTTATTATCTATATTATGAAAACTAAATTTGGTCTTCGAATTAAAATTCAAGCTAGTAACTTAGAATTGGCCTGCCAAAAGAAATTTCATTTTTCGCATTCTTAAAATAAAAGAGAAAACATGTATGCGAAAAAAGAAATTGAAATTTTCATATTTTACTTATATGATAAACAATTTAATTAGAGTTCCGACCTACCGGCGCACGTTCCGATTTAGCTCGAAAAACATGAAATAAGAATACCTCTTCTTTATAGAGGTCAGTGCTTCTTAGATGTCGGCTTTTTTTTTCCTTTTCCAAACTTTACACAAAAAAGTAAAGAAACACGCCTATTGTAGATGAATCTTAGGTATGCACATTGCACATAAATTACCTACCCACCTACATCCTTCATTTTCATTATCATAAGTACATATTTACATACATATGTTCTATCAATATATGTAGGTACATAATTCTCTCTTAACTTACATTAATAAAATCCATAATGGATAATTATGAATCATTCATTCGACAAGTCATTATATGTACTAAGAATCAAGGTAGAAAAGTAAAGCTTTTATTTTTATAATCTAGACAAGTACATTATAAGCCCATCTATACATCTTTCCAAATGGACGAATCTAAAATAGGTTCCTTGTTAAAATAGTCCTTAGGAACAGCACCATCTGACTGCAGGGCTTTATTAGCAGCATATAATCCTAGTGAAATACATTCTTCCTCAGTTTTTCCACGTAACATATTCGCAATGAAACCACTCGAAAAACTATCACCAGCTCCTGATACATTAACAAGATTTTTAATCTCGTCTGTGGGATAAAAACGAATGGAACGTTTAACAGTAGTATGGTCCGCAGTAATGTCTAGTAAATGCTGGGTTTTTCTTCAATCAACAATAACTCCATGAGCGCCCAAGGTAAGTAAAATGTAATGATAATGTTCATGAACTGCTTTGAGAACTATTTTCGCAAACAGAATCAACGCAATTTTTGTCGCTGGGTGAGAATGATTTTCCTGTTAAAGCTTGCGATATCTCAACTAACTTATAAAGATTTGGTGAGATGAACTTAATTTGTTGCCAAAGTTCCTTTGGAAGACTAAACGGTTTAGCAGCTATCTTCATGTCAGTTGTTTAAATAAGAACCCGGGCTTCTTGTGCCTACGAGCTATTTTTAAGATGGTTTCCATTGTTTGTAACGTAAATTAGCGTCCATAACAATGAGAGGTGTTCGAGACAAAATGTTTTAGTTTTTCAAAATTAGCTCTGGACCGATAGATCGATGGATTTCCACATTTCCCATTATTATTTTACAGTCTCCACATTTATCAAATATCACAGAACAGAGAGACGTGCAACTATTTGGATCTTGAAAGATTCCAGCGGTCAAGGGTATTGGTATTAATTTCAGAACAGAAATGAAGTGCGCTGAGCCATAAAGTTTGTAGATTCCTTCAGCAAGATTTCGACCAACTCCTCCAGCGGTTTGCTTCACCTTTACCTCCTCCTCATCGGCTCTAAACCTGCATAACTAGACTACCTACCTACTAAGCAGTGTCAATGTTTAGGTACATTGAAGTTGTCAGCTCCAAGAGCAAGTTAGTATGATCCAGTCGTGCATTTTATTTTGTTTTGCTGGATAAGAATAGCTTGTGAATTTACAATTTACTGGAGCTACATACCTTAAAATGAACTCAATGGAAAACGTAGCGCCTTAGCATGTACTAAAGCGCAAAAAGATTCTCTAAAATTAACTTTTAATCATCTTACGAGATGGTTAAATTGCATTTAATTATAAATGAACATCAGTTAAGTGATTTCATTTTTTAGAGCAGCCAACTGTTATTTCATGTATGCGAAATCTTTCACCACAAATTTATTTTCACGAGCGTGCAATTTTAATCAACAACTTTCTCTAAAAAAGTCACATTATATAAAGCACTTGATTAAATTATTCAAAGGCAAATTATGTTTATGAATTTTAACTTTTTTGCTTAAAATCAATTACCAAACAGCCTTCTTCCAACACGAAAAATATATTTTCAAATTTCTAAATCAATAAATAATTCTTAATTTTATCTAATCGAATGTTTAAAATCAATAATTAATTTCAATTGATATTTATTTAAATTTCACTTATTCGATTTCAATTCAATCGTCCACATTAAAAATAAATTATTTACGTCATTTTTTTTTTGAAAACATAGAAAAAGGCAGTAGGATCTGTCCCTTTTTTCTTTCTATTTAAACACGAGATAGGCAATTGCAAAGATGCTACTGTCAAATTCAATTAGAGTCAAAAAAAACTGTTATAATTAGTAGGGAATACAATATCCAGTGTATTATAGAGGTCACTGCACTGAATATGTCAACATGACAAATAAAAAAAAAACATGGCATACTTTGTATTTATGAGATATATTAAACAAGATTACGACACTTCTTTTTTGTCGTTATTTAATGATGTCACGAGAGACAAAAATCCATTAATCCACATCGGACAAACAGCAACAATTCCCAGATTTTTTGTCTCTTGTGAAGTCAGTACAAAAAGACAAAAAAATGTGTCGTAAATGTCAATTACATCTAAGGCAGAAAAAGCTTATCTCAAATAAATAAAAACAATGTCGCTAAATATATCTTAACTTGTTATGCCTCTTTGCGTCGTATGGCTAGTGTAGCTAATTTGAAGCATAAACTAATAATGTAAAGACCGGAAACCTCTGCTTTCATTTGACATTTGCCTACAAGCTGAAACACGCACACAAGTAACATTTCCGTTCCTCTTCCAATAGACACATTGATAAAAACGCACACAAGAACCTTTTCTGTTCCTCTTCCTATAGACACATAGACAACACAGCCCTAGTAATTTGTTTTTGTTTTGCTTTTCGATTTTCCATCTATTCATGGATAGAGTTTCAAAGCTACAAATACAACAATGTAAACAAATGGGTTTTGGGGGGTAAAACGTACGAAGGTTTCCAATCCTTATTATGGCTTATTTGTGATTTGAAGTGGATCCATTTTTATTCAAATTTTGGTTGGTATTGTTGTAATCCTATGAACACATCTAATGACAAAACAATTGCCGCCAAAAAAAAATCTCAAGCTATCCGAAAGACGTTGGTATACTTTTTTATCTCATGAGGAATATCAAAAACATATACATAAACCCATACAAATTTAACATAGTGAGAACAAAAAGTCAAAATGCGATAACTGGTGGAGCCCTCAAACAACAGAACGCATACACTAACCAATGGCGACCATAAGGAATATCTGTGCTTACATTCATGTAAAATAATTTATTAATAAAAACTGATTTTGTTTCAAACAAAATATGCTTAATATATTTATAGCAATATTATTTCATAAATTGCAATTTCAGTGCTTTGAAATCATCAGCAGAAGACCACAATGAGGAAAAAGAAAAAGCCAAATAGACAGCCGTAAGTACGATGCATGTAATTAAACTACCTACAATATTTGGTTCAGGATAATTAATGTATATTTCAGTTTGTATTTATTTATAATTAACAAAATTTGTCTTCTAATAATTTCAGTTTTTAATGTTTATAACATTTTTTCATTCAAACCCGCACTCAATCTGAAACCAGTGTCAGTCCAAATAAAATTAAGTTACAAGTTATTTAATTTTGTTTTTATTTTTTATTGATATAAAAACACCTAAGATTAATCTTAAGATTATAATGTTTTATAAAACATAACAAAAGAACTTTTATTAAAATTCAATATTATCCAATAACATATTTATTTAATTTAATAAATTGGCTTCCATCCAAGATAGGTGAACCATAATTTGATAAGCCGCACAAAACCATCATAATGACGTCTATATATGGAATAACCGATGAATGAACTTTTTCTGAAAGAGTTTTAAACATTTTGAGCCTTGCTATTCTTCTTTCAAAGTGCAGCAATTCTTGTGTTCCTCCTAACATCATGCCCTGAAACGGTTCGAAATGAAACGGCAGTCTAGAACCGTTCTCACATTTTGGAAATACTGAAAGCATTTTGGCATTCTTCTGCATTTTGTTCTATTGTTTGCCAATATATGAGAGAACGAAATATTTTGGCTAGATGCTTTATTGTGTCGACAAAATAATATTTAGAAGTTTTATCTCTTATTTGGAATGAAACATCCAAATTTGCGAATGACAAATTTGTCTTCAGCTTGGACATGGTTAAGATGATTCTGTCTCTCAATGGCATGTAAGTTTTGTCCCCTTTTCGTATTTTGGAAGAAGCGTTTACTACAGCATCCAAAGTCAGGTGGCCATCTATTCCCGTGAAAGTTTTTAGTTTTTTTATCCGTATCACACAAAGAGGTAGCAGTTATAGGAGTTAGGTTAACTTGAGTACCTTTGTTGCTTGTGGTTATGCAAGAGTAATGAGTTGGGTGGTATTTACCCACTTTTTTAGCATTACCCTCGGTTGTGTTTTCAACTAATAAATTTATGTCACCACCGTTAATTCGATCTTCATCATGTGTTCGCCTTTAAAAACATAATCTTAATCACATGTACAAAAATATAATGTAAATTAATAAAATAAATACCTTCTGGCAACGGACAAGGCTCCAGCCAACAGTCGTTCAGATCTTAATTCAATAACTTGCTTTGGTCCAACCATAGACTTTGGAAGTTTCTGCGTGGGAAACGCACGTTTTAGTAAACATGCTCGTTTTTTACTGGTCCCATTGATAGGCTTCAAAACTTTTTTATTTTTCAAAATGAAGATCCCATGCAAAGAGTCCTGGACCAGTTTCTTAAGAGAAAAGGAGAATCTCGCACCTCTTTTGAAAGGCGAAACATAGAAATTTCGCCCACTCTATAAGAATTGCACTAGGGAACTCCACAATGACCAGGATTAACCCACGGAATTGTCTGGAATACATCAAAAATGTAGGAACAGCCAAGGCCGTAGGTAGGATTTTGATGAAGGGGGGGGGGGGGGCAAGCTCATTCGAGAACAATGTATCAATTTATAAAAGCTTTAAGCTTACATATATTAAAATGGCTATGTAGTAAATTGTATAGATCGTATTTCTACGACTTGTTGCTAGAAGAGCTTTGATGAGAATTCCCCAATTCTTATGTTTTCATTTTTCACTAGACACAAAAAATAAATTGTTGTTCTGTTTTCAATCAATCTCATGATATTATTTTCAAAGCTTAAGCTTTCACAAAAGCAAAGTAGATCTTGATAAAGTATTCTTATCTATCACTGTCATCCTGCAATAGGCATGACTCTCGATTCTCCAATATGTTTTTTTACAGCCCGATTCTCCCCAACATCACTGATACCTCATAACTCATAAGCAGGGGTGAAATTAATTTTATGAATTTTTCGGATTCTCCCCCAAAATCACAACTTGTGAGAGTCATAAAAACAATCGAAATTGTGATCTACTTCAGAGCCACTACAGAGTCACAATTCACAGATAGTTTGAGTTTCGAAATTTCGATTTCGAATTTTCGGCATTCGATATAATATTTTGTGAAACAATTTCTTTTATATTCTCACATGAAGTAAACTGAAATATAAAATTTTAATTTGAGATAAAAACTTCAGCGGCGACTACCAGAGAAAAGGGGTCAGAGCATCCTACATAAACTCTTCATCAGTAAGCACACAATAGTGTGATTATCTGTAGGTATTTTGTACATTCTATACAATTCACGTCAAACGTAATTCTTTGTACATTTTCTTGTTTGAAAATGAATGAAACGGATTCCGTTTGGAAGTTGTTTATTTGTTTAAATAAAAATAAATTAATTTATACATATTTGGGTATCTTTATTATTACATCATTATCAATTTTTATTTTTTTTTTAATATTCAGCTGTTCCAATAATGTCACTACGAATTCACCTTTAGCTGTGGTTAGTTGAATTGTGAGTTTTCTTGTGACGATTGGGGGAGAATTCGTTAAATGTTATCGAGTCACAATAATCCTCACAAGGAATAGTCCCAAAGGCTTGTGACTCGTCACAAGGGGGAGAATCGGGCTGTTAATTTACAAAACAAAACATTTCAAACAGAAACATTAATGTTTTATTATAAATTCGATTTTACATCTAAACTGTATGATCAGCAATAATAATTTCCAAAAAAAAAAAAGAATATAAAAAAAAACAAATTTCAAACAACGTTATAATTACTGTTTTATTAGAAAAAAAATAGATCAAGCCAAATTCGATGTTACAAACAATAAGCGGACTGTAGGTGTTGACTCGATGGTGGTTGCTTAGAAAAAAAATCGAATATTACATTGCATGATTGTACCATCGGTCGATGCTAAATCTTCAAACAACAAAAAAAAAACAATTATCTTGCATACCCAATGCTTTGCAAGTGCAAAGGGATTACCGGACTTAGCAAATTGAGAAAAACAAATCAACAAAAAAAATAAAGTCAATAATTCATAGGGTATTATATGACTATGTTTGGCAATTTAACAAAATATTTAAAAATTGAAATGAAAATTGCTTAAGTTTTTAAGAAGCAATTAATTAATGAATTTATGATGAAAATAAATAATTTCTGATAGAAAAATAATAATTTAGGATGGAAAAAAAAATAATAATTTAACGGTGCATTCCTGAACACGCCGGCCCCCCTGAAGGAATTTCAGGAACATGGTAGAATAGCCAGCTTCGTTATTGGTCGCTTAAAAATGCCATTTTTGGTGCGAACGGATACAACTCGCACAAGGTCATCCTCTCCGGGGTGAAGTTCTTCAACTCGTCCTAGCGCCCATGTTGAAGGTGGCATATTGAGCTCCTTGATGACAACCAGGTCATTAACTTTAAAATTCCTCGTCTTCTTTTGCCATTTGGGACGATGTTGAAGCGAAGTTAGGTAGTCAGAGTGCCATCGACGCCAAAACCCTTGCAACATATTTTGAATGAGTTGCCATCTTCCAAGTCTATTAAGTGGGACATCTAGACAGCTGGGCTCTGGTATCGCCGAATATGGTCTACCTATGAGGAAATGAGACGGTGTTAGAGGGTTCAAATCTGTATCAGAAATAGAGCAAAGAGGCCTAGAATTTAATAATGCTTCAATTTGGGAAAGCAAAGTGGACATCTCCTCAAAGGTCAAAATATTGTTCCCTATCACTCGCCGGAGGTGCTGTTTGACACTTTTGACCCCCGCTTCCCAAAGGCCCCCGAAATAAGGGCTATGTGGAGGAATAAATTCGCATTTGATGCCTTCCGCTGCCAATGCTGCAGACACAAGATGATTGTGTTTCTCGGATCGCACCAACTCAACCCATTCACGCAGGGTTCTCGCAGCTCCTTGAAAATTGGTACCATTGTCCGAGTAGATGACGCTGCATTTTCCCCTCCTTGCTATAAATCGCCTCAACGCCGCAAAAAAGGCGTCGGTAGACAGGTCACTGACGACTTCCAAGTGTAACGCCTTTGTCGCCATACACACAAACAATGCGAAGTAACCTTTCACGAACTTTGGATTTCTTCCTTTGGCGAGTCGAAGCGTTATCGGTCCAGCATAGTCACAGCCCGTTCGGTCGAAGGCAAAAGATGGTGAAAGTCTGGAAGACGGCAAATTTCCCATGAGTTGGGATGAGGTGGCTTGACGCTGACGAAAACAACCCATACAGTCATGAACAACTTTCCTTATATGATTTCTGCTTCCAAAAATCCAAAACTCCTGACGTACCAACGAAAAAAGTTCTGACACTCCTGCATGAAGGAATTTATGATGAGCATCCTTTATAATCAAAAGAGAGACCGGATGACCTTTCGGCAAAATTATAGGATGTTTAAGACTGAAAGAAACATCAATGGCATTGGAAATTCTTCCCCCGACACGAAGCAGCCCAACCTCATCCAGAAACGGCGACAAAGATGACAGTTTTGAACGACTGGAGACACAATTTTTGGTTTTCAAGGATTGTATTTCCTCGGAGAACTCCTCTTGAGTCCATAAGAGACATTTCTGCTTTGCATAAAGCAACTCTGAGCAGAGCAAGAAACCTGTCACTCGTTCATCTGGAAGAAGTTTATTATTCCTAGTACGGCGAACAAAAACAGCTACGATTCGAATGACTTTGAACCAGGAAGAGATTCGTTTCCCTAGTTTGTCGATAAATCTTTCGTGGACAGACATTACATTGGCAACAACAGGATGTTTTCTCGCTTCAGGTACTTCTTCTAATTCCAGTCTTTCAGCTGAAATTGGCCAAAAATCAAAGTCCATGGAAAGCCAATCTGGACCTTTCCACCAAATTTTCAACTGTAATAACTTGCTAGGCGCGACCCCTCTCGATGCGCAATCAGCAGGATTTTCCTCAGAGCGAATATAATTCCATTCGGAGCTTGGAAGAACTTCAAGAGTTTCAGCTGTACGATTGGCAATAAAGGTGTTCCATCGACGAGGAGCAGAGGAGAGCCAAGCTAACACAATTTGAGAGTCACAAAAGACAAAGGTTTGGGCTGGTTTGATATCCAGAGAAGAGCGAACCAATTTCACCAAACGACTTAACAGAAGCGCCCCACAAAGTTCAAGGCGTGGAATTGTTAACTGCTTCACAGGCGCAACGCGGGTCTTAGCAGCAACAAGATGAACCTCGATTTCTCCATTCTCCGACAAACTGCGCATATAGACGACCGCTGAATATGCCTTCTCGGATGCATCTGAAAATCCTATCAGCTCAAAATGCTTCGAATTCAACGTGAACCTTCTCAAAATGTCAACCTTTTCGAAGTAGAGCAAATCCTTTCGGTAGGAAATCCATTTGTCAGCTATTTCACTTGGCAGTGGATCATCCCATCCGATCTTCGTTTCATACACCCATAACTCCTGGAACAGCATTTTAAACAAAATGGTGGCAGGAGCCAGGAAACCCAATGGGTCAAAGATTTTTGAAATCTCTGACAACAACATTCGCTTAGTGGGCGACAAAGACGACTCTTTCTCTAAAGAAATTTTGAAGGTGAAACTGTCACGATGAGGATTCCAAACTAGTCCGAGAACCTTGGTACAATTGTCAGCAATATCCAAATCAAGAGAAACTGTTGTTTCACAATCCAACCCCTGCAAAACTGGCCAACAATTTGAACTCCATTTACTCAGCTGCAACCCCCCACAGGATAATAACTCGATCAACTCTGCTTTCAATCCCAAAATACCTGATACAGAATCCGAGCCTGTCATGATATCATCAACATAAAAATCATGCAATATGGCATGCGACGCAGTAGGGAACTGATCCACGTAATCTAAAGCAAGTTGCTTCAGAACTCGCATCGACAGAAATGGAGCAGGTGAAGTACCGTAGGTGACTGTACACAGTCGATAGTGTCCAATGGTTTCATCAGGATTTTCTCGCCACACAATACGTTGAAAATCACGATGTTTCTTGTCAACCCAAATTTGCCGAAACATCTTGACAATGTCAGCACAAAACACAAATTTATGGACTCTAAACCGCAAACAAACGTTTATCAAATTACGCTGGAGTGGAGTTCCTATATGTAGCATCTCATTCAAACTAGTACCGCTTCCATCCTTATGAGACCCGTCGAAAACAACCCGAATTTTATTGGTAACAACCGCGTGATGAGGCAAATAGAAATCTGCCCAGTAGTGGGTTAAATCTCGTTTTCTGGAATACGTTCCATGTGCCCTTACTCCTGGTAAACCTTCATGAAACGGCAATACTCCGAGCGAAGATTTTCCTGACGAGAGAAGCGACGCTCCATAGCAAACAACCTAGACAATGCTCCAGAGAGAGTATTACTGAAAGCGACATCCTTTTGCCGGAAAGGTAACTCCACAATATATTTGCTATCAGGCGCACGAGAGAAGGTTTTACAAAAATGAGCGTCTGCAAAGTCACCGGAATCTAATGAGTATGAATTGTGAGGAAGTTCTTCAATTTCCCAAAACGATTTAAGAAGAACATCAACATCCTGCATAATCCCAACAGGCAAAGAAACAATTTCCTTGATCGGAGATTTACCGGTTATAACCCATCCAAAAATGGTATTGTGGGCAATCCAGTTACCGTGTTTATCTGTGCGACGGCCATCAAGCAAAATACTCCAGGCCCTGTCCGATCCTAGCAAAATATCAATAGGACCAGGGACGTCAAAGCCTTGGTCAGCCAATCTCAAATCAGTCAACAGTAATTTATCAAAATCAAGAGGCAAAAGAGGAGTTTTCGACGTTATTTGATTCAAAATGAAGGCTTCGACATCCATTTAATTTGAATCAAAACAAGATTTAAGATTTAAGGTTAGGACACCCTGTGTAACACCAGCTTCAAGCGAAGAGATTCCAGAAATAGGAACGCGAGCGTGACGACGACGAAGATGTAACCTTTTCACCAAACTTTCAGTTACAAAAGAAGCCTGGGACCCCGTATCGAGCAAAACGCGACAAAGGTGTATTTTACCAAAGAAATCTGGAACCTGAACAACAACTGTAGGCAGAATACCGGAGGGACGGATTTCGTTTTGAATGTGATTGCTAACAATTGACAACGAGGCAGTTTGAGGTATGGCAATTTCAGCATTTGAATTGTTAGCTTCACTAACCGGCATCGGCGAATCCAAATGTACAAGAACATGGTGACGAATACGACAGTGCGGACAACGAGTTTTCGAGCGACATCTCGACGACGAATGATTGCTTCCTAAACAATTGTAGCAAAGTTTTTGATCTCTAGCATAGCTACGACGAGAAGTAATGGGCAAGGCAAGAAATTGAGAACACTGTGGCAGATTATGATTTTGTTTGCACATAGGACACACGGAATTTGAAACGGAAAGGCTTTTGATATTATTCGAAGAACTACCCGAGCGCAATGATTGTTTATTACCACGGTTTTTCGAATCACTTGATTTGGTTGCGCATGCTTCTAAAGCATCGCATCTTTTTTCCAAAAAGTTAATAAGTTCTTGAACGGTCGCTTTTTCAGAATTGTCATTATGAAGAGCCCAAGCCTTACGCGTTTCTAAGTCAGTTTTACTAAGCATTAGATAAATCAGCCAAGGATCTCTGCTTTCAGATTTCAGAGCCTTCAAACCACGAATAACTTCATCTGATTTATCCGCTAACCGACGCAAGTGTCCACTATCCACGACTGCTACCGTTGGCATCTTCATAAAACTTTCAATATGTGCGTTTATAATGTATAACGGCTTATTATACCGACGCTCCAGTTTTTCCCACGCTTGTTCATAATTGCAATCCGATATCTCGATACCGTTTAAAAAGTTTTGCAGCTTCATCAGTTAAAAACGACTTGAGGTAACGCATTTTCTGAGCACCCGAAAGTTTTTCCTTGCAACCAATGCTTCCTAAGAACATGTCCCGAAACTCAGGCCATTCGCGGTAATCGGCACCGAAAGGAGTTATTTTGAACTTTGGCGACTCAATTTCGTTCGATGGTTTTGCATTGGAAAGGTTAAACGAATTGCTCAAAATAGTCTCTAACAAGGCGGATTGTTGCTTAGATTGTTCATTTGGCGAATCACCGTTAGTTTCAAGACGCGGTGGAGGAGGCGGTGGAAGTGAAGGAGTGTTTTTTCGAATCGCTTTAACAAATGCACTTTTCGCATCAAGGTATTTTTTCTCCGTAGTTACAAAATCAGTTTCGGGATCAACGTATCCCTCTTCATCGCAATATTGAAAGGACTCATTATGGTTAAAGCAAAAATCCTTCCACGTTTCCTCTAACCGTTCTAACCGCGTTTCTAGATTTTCTACGTCTTCATCGGCTACATCTAGGATGTATGAATGAGCACGCGTTATCGCACCCTTTAAATGTCCACGCGCTTGCCTTAGCGTATTCATGATTGTTGCAATTATTGCTTTAATTCAAAGTCTAAACCAAACACGTGAGAGCAACAATATATAAGAACACGATTTCACAAATTTATGCACGTAAATCCCACAGAAAAAATGCAGCAAACTATCCTGCACACACCCAAAAAATCCTAACAAGCAGCAAAAAATAATTTAACGGTGCATTCCTGAACACTGTATGTAATTTTCTACAATATTAACAATAAATGAAAGATTTAAGAATTGAGAACAAAAATAGTTTAGTTTCCGTCACCAATTACAATCAAATAAGTTATACAAAAATACAGTAAAATCGTCATAAAATTAAATTCGTATTTCCCAGTTTGTTTTGATCACGTGAGAATCTTAAACAAAGCCAATTTTGTTAATAAATAACTACATAATTTAACTTAGGTTAGCAAAACAATTTAAGTTAATTCAAATTTAACACATACAGAGGAAACACGAGCATGTTTATTGTCCGATTCAAATAAAAACTTTAAACCAAACACATAAAATATAACCCAAATAGATCACAACCTATCTCTAACTTTCTATAAGATTAAAATTACCTTTAAGTCTATTTATCAACATCATCTTGAACAATAATCAGCTTAAGTGATTCTCTTTTTGCGGTAATAACTGTTCTCAGCTTCTATCGGTCAAAAGGTAAGATTCTTATTACTTCATATACTAATTGGTATTGAACATCTAGCTTTGACTTCTGAATCTGATCTTTTATATTCAACTTTTGTTCCTATTTCCCGTTGTTTTTGGTTTGTTTCAAACAACTAACTTTCATTTTACAGCCCGATTCTCCCAAACATCACTGAGATGTCACAAGTCACAAGCAGAGATGAAATTCATTTTGTGACTTTTTCGGATTCTCCCCCAAAGTCACAACATGTGAGAGTCATAAAAACAATCGAAATTGTGATCTATTTCACAGCAGGTCACAACCAAGATATACAGAATAGAAAGGTAATATATTCCCGCGCAATATTTTGTGCATCTTCTGCGCATGTACGTCATCAGAATTACTGTCGACTGACACCTGCGCTTTTCTTCCTTTATTTTCGCTTGTGAGCTTAACCGCGTATGTTGTGTTTTGAAAAATTATTTGGTTAAATAAATAAATATGGCAGTTTGTTCTGTTTTTGATTGTTCTACAAACAATAATAAAAAAAGAAAACAATACACAAATAAAGTGAATAATGTGCCTGTGAAGTTATTTCGTTTTCCAAAAGATTTACCTAATGGTGGCAAAAGCTTGGAAAAGAAAATGTGGCAGAAAAGACAATATAAAATTGAAAACGGCTTACATTTGCTCAAATCATTTCACTCGGGATCAATATATTCGTAATTTACAACACGAACTTCTGAAATATTCGCCAAAAAGTTGTAAAAAATTAGAGCCGACGCCATTCCAACAGAAAATCTTCCAATCACCAGTTCTTCAAATAAAGAGATAACAGAGGTTTGACATGGACAAATATAATCAATGAAGGGGGTCTTCAGAAGCCAAACGAATCCTTTATTATGCAACTGAAGAAATTAGATTCTATTTTCAACAAATTTAACAATACCCAAGAAGAATACGATCTCGAACCATCTAACAATTACATACAAAAATTATTTTCTCTAGCAGCTGACTGCTCTTTGGACTCTGAAATTATAAAAACTTTTTTTCGCTGTAAGATGTATTTTAGAATCAGAGTTCAAAATAAAAATATAATAAACAATGTTTGGAAGAAAAAAGATCAACTTAAAAGAAAATTAAATAAAATCTGTTCTTAAAGTTACATATAATATAGTAAATTGTACTTTTTTTAAATGAGTGTACGATGAAATTAATAGGTAAGTTGAAGGTGTTGCATTTTATCGTTGTGATGAGTTCTTATTGCAATCTACATCTTTTGACATTAACGTTTATGTATATTGAAATGAATTTGGGAATATATAAATCTTTAATGTAGAATGAGTTAATTTTGGTGTAGAATTGCAACGAATTAAGGAAGTACTTTTATATTGAAGTTTGCACTCACTTCAACAAGTGGAATTCGAGTGACGTCACACGAAAGAGAGAGATAGGATAACGCCATGTGCAGTATACTACCTTGTTTTCTGTATATCTTGGGTCACAACTCACAAACAGTTTGAGTTTCGACATTTCGATGCGACAATCGATACAATATTTTGTGATACAATTTATTTTATATCCCAACATGAAGTAAATAGAAATATGAAACTTTAATTTGAGATGGAAACTTCAGCAGCGACTACCAGAGAGAAGGAAAAAGTGTCAGAGCTGCCTAAATAAACACTTTATCAGTACTCACAAAATAGTGTGATTGCCTGTAGTTATTCTGTTCATTCTATACCATTCCAGATCAATTATAAATGCTTTTACATTTTCTTGTTTGAAAATTAATGAAACGGATTCTCTTTGATAGTTGTCTAATTGTTTAAACAAAAATAAATTAATTTATACATAGAGGGAGAATCGGGCTGTTAGTTTCATTTTCCTTAATAATTTTATCAGCTTCTAATTGGAAATATATCATCATACCCTGGTTCTTAATTTAATTGACAAAATAAAAGACCAACTTTTTGGAGTCCTGTCATTAATTCCAGTAAGTATTTTTAATTGAAAAAAATTTGTTGTCTTATTTATTGTTAATTTAAGTTGTCCATTATAAGCTTGTATTAAAATTGTTTCTTTAAAGATTCAATTTCAAAATCAACATATCCTTCTACTTGGCCATTTGCCCAGCTTATTCCTGGAGCTATCTTATGATGTTCAATTCCATATAATATGCACATTGCACATTTTCTTCAACTCATCACTTGTAAAATTTGTTCCATTGTCACTGTTATTTTTAGAAGGTACTCCAAATAAGGTTGTAAAATCATTCATACGTTGTAAAGTCTTCAATGTTTTTAGTGGATGTAAAACTATAGGGGTATTCACCATCCGATGTAACTGATCTTGTATCATTGTAAAAGTGGAAAAGTGTAGCATTTTTTTGCACTACAACAGCAAAATATATTGAATCTCAAAGTCTTACACTTTTATTATATCCGAACCCTATTGTAACAGAAAAATACAAGAGTGTATAATATTTTTAACACAAACTAAGATATTTCAGAACAAATGTGAAGCAGATTTTGACATTTGCTTCAGTGCTGCTACAGATTGGGTGGCAATGGCGCAGTGGATAAAGCATTGACATACTTAATATGGACTGCTAGTCGATTGTCATTACCATACAAAAGCTCAATAGAAAACGATCTTCACGCCACTCGGAGAAAGTATCAAACAAAAATATTACTTTCAAAATCCATCTATTGTCACTCTTGGCATGTCCACCATATTTAGTCAACAGCCAAAGGAACTAGGGCCATCTACTGATATTATTTACAGAAAGTCAACAATTGCTGCAGTGCTGGGTGGCTATAAAAAAATTCCTTTTTATTGAATTTTATGAAATAGATTGCTTTTAGAGTTCCAATTGAAATAAAACAAATAAAAATCTTATTTTAGTTTTTCAATTAAATAAATTCTTTATTTTAAATAAATTTATTTAAAAAATTGTTTCACTTTTGTTACTTGTCCGTTTCAGTAGTGCTTTCTTTGAGGATTTGTGAAATACATTTTGACACTGCAAAATATATTGTTATTTGTCGCCTAAGAAATATTTAAATCAATGTTTTAAATGTTAAGTTATATTACGCAGTATCTTGTGTTAAATATATATAGATTTTATTCGCTTCGTCGAAAAGTTAAAACAACAACTTAATTGTAATTTAAGCTTAACTGCATGTGTTAAATTTTGGTTGGCTCGTCGAAAAGAAATTAAGTTGGCATTTGATCTAGTTTTAATCGCATTCCGCTCATCCTCAAAGAACTATGATATAGTTGCCTAATTTTTTCTGTATGAAATAGAGAAAAAGTAATTTTTGGATTTGTGTATAGATTTATTTTAAAAAAAATCCCTTGAGCACTGATACTTGCTAATATCAATGATCATAAGTACATAAAGATCAACTTCTGATTTTTCAGCAAATGGACACATATAGTCAATGTGTACTGCTTGGTAGAAAGTTTGAAAAGGAATCGGTTGCTTATCAATAGAATGTAAAGTTATTTGCTTCATTCCAGATAGTCTTTTGGCAATTAAACAGATTACACATGAATCCAAAAATCCATGGCATCCAAGAAATGTTCTCTAATTTGTAGAAAAATGTTTTTTCGCAACTTAAAGTGAATCGTAGATCTAACAAATAACTTCGAAAATGTTTAAATGAATAAACGTGGACTTCTGAGAATTTTTAAAAAGTGATTCTCATCGGCTTTTGGTGAAGATGATCAAAGTGAAATGATTGTGATTTTCCCAACGTTTCGACGTTGGTTGCCGTCTTCTTCAGGGGTGTCTTTATTTACAAAATACCAAACTAAGAAGAGATATAATGTTTGAACATATATATACAAGTAAATGATCAAAATATGACTTACATAACGTTAAATTTTAAGATTGTATTAAGCTAAACAATAACTTGGTTAAAATATTTAAAAAACAGATTTTGAACACTTCTTATTTGAAGATTAGTCTATGCTTAATGATATTTACTGTCAGAAGCGAAGGAACAGTAAACGGCTGATAAATTTTGTGTGTCTTGTTTGCGGTTCATGTTATTTTGTTGTCAATCATATGCAGTGTCTCTAGTATGTAACCTTTAGATGTATGTTTTTCTGTTGCAAGAATCTCCACTCCCTCCAAGTTTGGTGTGTGACCGGTATCAACGCTGTGAGAAGCCAGTGCCGTCTTCTCAACTTTTTAGGCGAATATCATTCTTTGCCGAAGGAGTTGTTTGGTAGTGCCGATGTAGCAAATATTGTAAGATTTATCCAATTTCCCTTGGCAATTTATATTGTAAACTACGTCTGAACGGCGATCTGTCGGTTTTGGTCTTCAGGTTGGTGAATAGAGATGCAACAGTCTGGTTTGACTTATATGCCAAGTTGATTTCCGGGTTGTTTTTCGCGACCCTTTCTGTGTAATTTTAGGAAAGTTTGGGCACATAAACGAAAATTTTATAAACACATCTCCTCTCTTCCAACTTGCTGTTTTTGGCGAAGTATCAAGTTCCTTATAACTTCTGTCGGAAAGCTGTTGTCAACGAGTATTTGCGTAACTTTTTCTTCGTTAGCGGAGTGGAATTTTCGCTCACTTAACGCAAAGACTTTGTTTATTAAGTTCGATGCAGTGTTCGTACGAATATGTTTGGCTTGATTAGATCGTAGATAAGTCTCCCAGATGCCATATCTTTCTGGTACCAGTCAAAAGAAAGTCAAATCCGGTTATTTTCGCGATAAACCTTAACGTCCAAGAACGTCATCGATCTGTTTTTTCCCTCTCTACGGTGAATTGTATTTTTTCAATAAATTGGATAAGGCATCGTAAGAGATTATCAATTTCTTCTCTATCCAAGATCCCAAAGATATCATCAAAGTATTTTGCTATAAACTTTGTAGGTTTGTAGCTTAGCATAAGACATTCTTCGAGTAAAAAACCTAAAACCAAGTCCGCAATCGTCGATGAAAGTGGATTTCCCATTGGCATTCCGTGTACTTGTTTGTACAAATTATTCTTAAGTTGCAGGTAGTTGTTATCTTTTAGGCAAAAATTTAAAAACTCGATAAATTTGTTTTGGCTCAGCTTGGTATTTTCAGCTATAATTTCCCTTTTCTTTTTAATGATGTTAGCTTGTAATCTGAACAGGAATATTATAGTGAAAAGGGAAAGAGCATCATAAGAAACCAAAATATCGTTTGTGTCTGGGGAAGTAATTTTGTAATTTTTCATTTTTAAAATCACGAAAAAACAAAAACCGAAAAAAAAATTATATATAATATATATATAAATTTTAGCTTCTCTATGTTTGGATTCATACCGAAAAGTCCAAATATATTTTAAAGGACCAATTTGTTTTAGAACTCCAAAGTAATGATCTAAAAAATGAAATTTGGTTTAAGTGGTTTTTTGAAAAGGGAAGTGTAATTAGAATTGTGTGTTTTAATGTTCTTAGCAAGGATTTGGAGGTCATGCGAAATAAACCGACCCAACAAAACTAAATCAACTTTTTTTAATAGATTTAAAAAGAATTTCCAAGCTTCGCTATTAAATGGTATCAAATCTCCAATAAATGTCATCATTTCTCAAGCCGACATCTTAATTCTGTTTGTTTTTAAATGTGTGATTTCAATTGGTGGTTATAAATTTCCCAATTCAGTTTACCCATAATTAAACATTTGTTTTCTGTAATTCAACACTTCGATTGAGAACAGTTTAAGATCCAAACCAAAGTATAATAGTACTTCACACATGTCGTACCTACAAACCCCTTCAAATAAATCGTGAAAAATATCTACAGCGAAATTTTTAGTAACATGAAAGGTAGGCAAGTTATTTAACAAACAATTTGCTACTATGCCAGTTTTTTTAACATCATTTTCTGCTAGAGCAAGTTCATAATTTTCTTCATTTCTTAAAAAGTTTGGATATTAAACACAATCAGTTTGCATTTCTTTCTTTTCTCTTGTACAGAACCGACAATAAAAGGATGAATTAAACGAATTAGTAAAGCCAAGAATATCATTAAGGCCTAAATTATCACCAACAACGAAAGAAAGAACAAAATAAACCAGATGAGAACTGTCGTAAACTACGACAAAAATCTTCCCACTGAATAGAATATTTTGAATGAAAAACAAACAGTTCGGGATTGATCGTTTATTAATGGCTTTAATTTCTTGCTTTAATTCTTAAATTAGTTATTTACTTTTAAGTGGAAATAAGTGTTCCCTTTCGTCTTTCTTTTCTTCTTAAAAAATACCCATCCAAACTGTCGCCACGTTAACTAAATGCCGCGCGCCACCTTTCTTTTTTGTAGGAACTATTTTTTGCTCTGTTGGTTTACTAATTCGATGTCGGAACTATTTCGATCTGTTGCTCTTCACATTTATCCATGACATTCCGGCCCCCGTGAAATTCCATCGCTGTTTCACCACTTTCGACATCGAGCACAGCTAATTTTGATGTAGGTCTGCGAAGTATACCGCAAGTCGTTCGAACGTCCGCGACTCTGATGTGGCCGTCCTTTCCTGGATATGTTGCAGAAATGATTCCTCTTCCCCATTTACTTCTTGGAAGATCTGTATCGCAAATTAGAACTAAATCCCCAAGTTTTAGAGCTGCCTCACGTCGGAACCACTTGGTGCGGCGCGTCAGAGTTGGTAAATATTCTAACATCCAACGTTTCCAGAACCTGTTTTACAGTTGCACGGCTATTTGATGTTGCTTACGAAGTCCAACCCTATGGTCATCGACCGGAGTTTGTGTAGAGTTTGTTGTTCCTAGCAGGAAGTGGTTAGGTGTGAAGGGCTCCTCTTCTTCTGATAACACTGGAAATGCGTCAGAGGCCTGGAATTAATTATGTTCTCGGCCTCGATAAGTAAACTTTGCAACGTTTCCGGACGTGGTGCTTCCTGCTTCAGCGTTTGTCCTAAATTTTTTTTAACAGACTGGACCAGTCGTTCCCAGCAACCACCGGCATTAGGATTGGAGGGACAGTTAAATAACCATTCGATACCTCTAGATGACATTTCGGCTTGGATAGCATCTGAATCGAATCGGTGTTGATTCTTCTGTAACTCTCGGTTTGCACCCACAAAATTTGTGCCATTGTCGCTGCGGATACGAACAGGCACCCCTCTTCGATTAATAAGGTTTCTGATGCATATTAAACATGCGTCCGTGGATAGATCTACTGCCAGTTCAAGGTGGATGGCACGTACTGTTAGGCAAGTAAAGAGTGCGGCCCATCTCTTCACACGGCTACGTCCAATCGTCGCTTCCGTTGGCCCAAAATAATCGAGGCCAACATAACTAAACGGTCTGACAAACGGAGTCAAGCGATCAATAGGTAGTTGTCCCATTAATGGTTGCTTTGAAATAGCTCTATTAATTTTACATAGCTGGCAAAGTTTCTTGACGTTGACGGATTTCGTTAGCTATGACTTCTTGATTTTGATGGTGGAGATCCTGGTGATATCTGTCTCCTATAAGAAAAGTCAATCTGTTGTCAGGTGGTAATATTATAGGGCACCGTGTACACTTAGGTAGGCATTCCGCTGCATTTATTCTTCCTCCCAGACGTAGTGTCAAAGTCTCATCAAGAAAAGGCGTTAGTTGAAATAATGTACTTGACTTACTCAATTGCTGTCCATTTTCCAGCGCGATGATCTCATCTGCATATGTTGTCCATTGCACGCCTCGACATAACATTCGTTCGGCCTTGAAGAGGTCCTGAGGAGATAGTTCCCCAGTTGATAGCTGTTCACCCAACACTTAATGTTTCAGATTTGACACATATCTGAAAATCCACCCCATAGTCCGCTTGAGTCGAAGAGTGTCAGAGAAATGATCCAACTGAATGATTTTGTCGATCTGTCTTATATGTAGCACTTGAAAACATGGGCGAAGATCGGTCTTATCCTCTGCATTCATGTTATCTACTTTCGAGATAGGAAAAAAGATCTCTGAACTCCTCAGAAAGCTAGGTCCTGTGATCCACCGAGAGCCTGGCAAATACTTTGGTGGGTATTTCGTTCGCGTGGCTTCGTCAGCGGCATTTTGGCCTGTTGGTACCCAGTGCCAGTCTTCCTTTTTTGTCGAGTCTAAAATCTCAGCTATGCGGTGAGCCACGATTGGTTTATAATTCCTCGCTTCTGATTGTATCCATCTGGCAACAGTTGTGGAGTCCGTCCACAAAAAACATCTATCAGGTACGACTGAATGGCTTAGTAAAATAGAGTTCTTCAATCTTGTTCCTAGCACGGCTGCAGTTAGTTCTAATCGGGGAACAGACAAAAGCTTTTTTGGAGCACATTTAGCTTTTCCAGCAACGAATGAGACCAGAATATTATTTTCATTTACTAAACGCCAGTAAGCAATCGCAGCGTATGCCACCTCACTTGCATCGACAAATACGTGCAGCTCTAATTTTCTCGAGCTGTGAAACATCTCTGGTGAGTAGTTGCGAGGTATCCGTAAGTGTTCGATATTTTCGAGTTGTTCATACCATTGCTTCCACTTGACGAATAGGTGATCTGGCAGTTCCTCATCCCATAGAGTACCTTCTCCCCACAAGTCTTGAATGATCACCTATGAATATATTATAAAGTTGGCCAGTAAACCAAAGGGATCGAACACCGACATCACGATGCTCAGTACTTTTCTTTTAGTCGGCTTACGTTTAAATGAATGAACATCTGGATCGATGCGTTGTCGTCGAATCCTGAAAACAAATTCATCGGAAGAGGTCTCCCAGTACATACCTAAAATTTTGTCCGCTGTCATTGATGGTTCTTTGTTTAATTCCATATATTTGTTCATGCTATTCGTCACATCACTATTGAGTTCAAGTTCTACATACTTTAAATGGTAGATAAACCCTCGCAGCTCCCTTTTCTTTCGTGGAGTAATCTTCTATCGGTCCATATACAACCCATCCCATCTTAGTCTTTGCAGCTACTGGTCCTTTCTGTCGGCTGCCAGTTCTGTGTGGAACTCCCAAATAACAATTATTGATTCCAATCAGTACTCGTGGTATCGCTCTGACGTAGTCATATACTGGAAGATGGCATAGATGTTTATACTTGGCTTGTAACTGTTTAAGTTGAAGTGTCTGAGTCGGCAAAGACAGCTTCTTTATGGTTCGGGCGTGTTTCAGTTGGTATTTACGATTTTTGTTGTTCAACGCACTGATCTTAATATCAACCAGATAGGAACGCTCGTTTGTAGTTTTGATTTCCGATCCAATGCAATGTCAGTGGGTCTTCAGCACCAATAGCGCCCAATTCCATCGCCAAATCCTCCTCCAACAACGTAACGGATGAGCCCTCATCCAGTAAAGCATATGTTTCGACCTGACCCTTTGGACCATGAAGTTTTATTGGAACGATTCTAAAGAGACAGACTGATTCATTAGATTTGCAGCAACTGACAAACTCTTTGATTTCTTCACTTGATTTCTTGAGAGTCGTTGGCCCCATCTCACTTGACGAGTTGTCCATAGTACTTGTTTCTACCTTCAATCCATCGTGTAACATGCGGTGATGTAAGCGTTGGCAGTCATTAAGGCCACACTTCTTCCTGTTTCGACATTGAAGAGTTGTATGTCCAAGGCGGAGACACGAGAAACACAATTTATGTTGCTTTGCCACATCCCATTTTTCTTGAGTGGACATGTTTCTGAACTGCGAGCATTCCACTAGGCGATGACTCGATTTGCATTTTGGACAGTGATCATTAGGAGCAATATGTAACAGCGGTTTGTTCTTTCCTCCCTTAAGAAGGGTCGATAAATCTGGAGCGTCTGTGTTCGTAGTAACTGGTAAAATGCTGGCTACGAGTCTGGCATTTTCGTTTGCCCACTGTCCTAAAAGTTCAACAGTCGGGTATGGTCCAGCGGCTGAAGAATATCGTGCCCACTCTAGTCTTTTACTGAGAGGAAGCTTCTGCACCAACTCTTCCAGAAGAGTGGGATTGTTAAGGTGTGGTTGTGCCCCTGGTGACTTCAAGAAAGCAACTAAATTTTGGATCTTTATAGCAAACGGGATTAGTTGTTGAATTTCTGATTCATTTATGATGGGTAACGATTTTATTTTCAGTATTTGGCTTCGTACTAAGTATTCCGGTCGCCCAAACATAAACGATAATTGTTCAATAACATGTGGAACATTGCTGGAGTGAATCAAGACAGATTCTACTACGCTCCTCGCTTCCCCCTTGAGACATTTTTGAAGACGAATTGTGTTTTCTAAGTTGGTATATCCATACGCAACTGTCGACTCATTAAAGGTTGATATGAAGAGCGGCCATTCCTCCGGACGCCCACTAAACTCTGGTAGATCGTAGAGTTTCCGTTGGCTGTCTTGATGGCGGACATTGTTAGGATACCCAGCGCTTACGGCAGACGTTGTCGCTTGACTCACTGAGGTTGCAGGCAAGCAACCATATATATTTTGTGATGCGTTATTTACCATCATTGGCCATTGTGTGGTAGAGGGCAAGGCATATCCCCCTTGTGCACTAGCCGCCATTGTCATCAATGGAACCCCTTGTGATGCCGTAGAATACAGCATAGAAGTTTCCATTGCGCTATTTTTGGGCAAAGGAGTTGACGGCATTTCGACTGGCTGCATTGGAAAATTGTATTTGAGCTGGTGTGGTTCAGATGAACTATTTGCAGTTGGCACATTCGAAGCTGAGGTAGTTTGATTGACATGCGCAGTGCTATTCGGATGAACCAATTCCATGATGTCATGACGAGACTCAAGTTGACGCTGTAGATTCCTACACCTCTGTTCACTCTCTATTAACTGCGCCTTAGTTTCGTTGGACGTTCGCTTGGCTAAATCTTCTACCAAAGATTTACTCCTCCGGTCATCAGGTTTTATGGTTTCATTTAGATTAACTTCTTTTTCTGAACTTGTTGCCATCTTTGATGGGTAAACGATGAAATCTTTAAAATGTCTTGGTAAAGCTCCCTTTGTCGTACGTGAACTGCTTCTGTTCATAGATTTTCGATTACTTTAATACTTGAAGAAGCACGCAAAGGGAAAACTTCTGTGGCAAGGATACATATATATATGTAATTCTTTAAAAGTAAAAATGTCGTAAACTACGACAAAAATCTTCCCACTGAGTAGAATATTTTGAATGAAAAACAAACAGTTCGGGATTGATCATTTATTAATGGCTGTAATTTCTTGCTGTAATTCTTAAATTAGTTATTTACTTTTAAGTGGAAATAAGTGTTCCCTTTCGTCTTTCTTTTCTTCTTAAAAAATACCCATCCAAATTGTCGCCACGTTAACTAAATGCCGCGCGCCACCTTTCTTTTTTGTAGGAACTATTTTTTGATCTGTTGGTTTACTAATTCGATGTCGGAACTATTTCGATCTGTTGCTCTTCACATTTATCCATGACAAGAACCATTCTTAGTTTTAATAGAAATGCCTGTTTCTTCAAATAATTTAAAAATGTCTACTAAAGGACGTAGAAACGGATCGTTTCCATAAATCTTTTTTTCCTTCGTCTTAAAGTAGGCTGCCACAAAAATAAAATCCAAATTTGACAAAAGTTGCTGAGGTATAGTGGGAAAACTATAATATACACCACAAACTGAATCTACATTTGCATGACTTCCTAAAGGATTATTAATTTCAAAATCGTCAAGGTACAGAGCAAAGGGTATTATAGTTCTTCCCTTATAATGATTCAACTTTGCCTTAAAATGAGATGAGTTTACGAAGTGAGTAATATCAGTTTCGCCCAGTAAGGAATTTAAATTGTTTAAAGTTTTTGTTAAAACATCAGGAAGTTCAAAAAATGTACGTATCTGAAATTGGATTGGCATTATGCAACCTTTTCCATTACTGGCATCTATATTTGGTTATCCTCCCAAGATAATTTCTGATATTTCATTACTTATAGTAAATATCTGAGGTTTCGCGAATTGATCAGAGTCTTCGATATGCTGAAAAATTTTATATTCTTACTTAATTTCTGCAAACGGATTCTCACAATATTTCAAAAACTCTAATAATTGTTTTTGATGCGCTTTGCTTTTGGAATAAAATCAATAACGTTACTAGCAATAGTTTCAGATATTTTAATTGTAATATCAGCAACTTCTTGTATATATAGAATATCTTTTCTGGTAAGATTGTTTTTTGTATGTACATTAACTGAGAATTTCTAAAAACTAAAATAGAATTTTTAAAAGACGTAGTCTGAGTTTGAGGACGATTGACAAGGTACCTCTTGGGAAAATGTAGGGTTTGGTGATAGTGAAGGATTGGAAATAACTGTTGTATTTAAATTAGCTTTAACTGAGTTCGCAGTCTCAGAGTCAGGAGATCTTACTGGTCCACTCTCTTTGAAATGAGTTTTTGTATGCCTTTTAAAAGAACTAAGACGCGAAAATAATTGATTGCAGTTTTTATTCATACATGCATAAATGTCATTTGATTTAAGCCCGTGAGTTAATCTGAAATGAGCAGTTAGTTCTTCAAGGTTATCATAAACACAAAGGCATTTAAAACAAATTGTCGACATTTTTGAAAGTGAGTAGGTTTTACTGAAAAGAATATTAAGAAAGATTGATTTATTCAGTATATGCGATTATTCCAAACTTACAAAATAAAAAAAAACACTGGTAAATATCAACTATGTATACAAATTTATATGTATAAGAATTTAAGCAATGAATTATTTTAAATCTCTTGGTTTATGTGTTGAAAAGCAACTTTTTTGAAATGATAACTGATTTGAGAGTGTAACACCTTAATTAAAACTGAAGAAAAGGAACTGGTTTTATTAATCGAAGAAGATCCTTGGCCTTCGATTTTAAGTTTTAAAGTCGGTTTCAAAACCGTATTCAGCAGAATTATGTATAGTGTGTACATAAATGAAAAGTGAACAAATTGAAAAGTGAAAGAATACAAAATCATCAAAATATAACCAAGTCAAATATGTGTAGATTGATGAAAGGTTGGTGCAGTTTTTGCTGTTGTTTTTAAATTATTTAATTGGAAGTTTTTAATGTAATTTTTTAAGTGAAGTTTAATTATTGAATTGGAATTTTTTAATCTAAATTTTTTTATAATAATAAATATTAGTCCTTTTTAGTACCAAAATGGTAGGTGGACAAGAGGAAAAGTGAAAGGATAATTAATGAAAATACAAAATCATCAAACATTATTATTATTATGTTAAATATTTTTAGATAACGAGATCCTAAAAGTAAAATAGATATTCGGCAACCTAACCTTAAACCTTAGATTAAAAAAAACTTCAATGAAGCTAAACGAACGAATAAAAAGAGAAAAGCTTAATAAAACTTCTAAAATTCACATTTTTTGTTGAAGGTGAACAAGAGGAAAAGTGAAAGGATAATTAATGAAAATACACAAGCATCAAACATTATTATTACTATGTTAAATGTTTTTAGATAACTAGATCTTAAAAGTAAAATCAATATTCGGCAACCTAAGCTTAAACCTTAGATTTAAAAAAATTCAACGAAGCTAAACGAGCGAATAAAAAAGAGAAAAGCTTAATAAAACTTTTAAAATTCACATTTTTTGTTCATTTAATTAAAAGACTTAAGTGCACTTATTAAGTGAGTCATATTATAAAAGAAAAGTGAAAACGTTTCAGTGTAACTTATTAAAAAATAAAGGGAAATAAATAGATATGAAGGAAAACAGTCCCCAAAGCAACAAATTTCAAAAATGTTTGAATGTTACAATAAATTTTGTTACGACTCAGCTTTTTAAATCAATTCGATTTCGAAGATATATTGTTGAATAAAAACCCAAAACAATTCAGATTCTTTTGGCTATTTTAAGTCAAACACATGAAATGACTTAAAACACATTTCGAAGGCGGCTATAAAAGTTGAAAATTTAAAAATAGTTTCTCCAATTATAACACAAAGATCGTTTAATTGTATTAGCTCTTTCCCACAACTAAAATACAAGGTTGAGTTGTACGTTTAATTTCCATTTGTTGTTTAAATTTTTCCTCCCTCGTTCTTTGAAGGTCATTTATAAAAAATATATGCGTTACGCAGCTGTTTATGGCATCTTGTATAGTGGTTTTATAAATCGAACATGATGCTTGTCCTTTGATTTTAATCCTTGAAGTTGGTTTCAAAACTGTATTCAGGAGAATTATGTACAGTGCGTCTTTGAAAACTAAAATGTAGGAAGATAAGAACACACATATGTATGTAAGAACTCGCTTTTTCGAAATTATAATTTAAATATAATTACTTTCATTAGTTGAAGTAGAATTTATACTTTCAAAAATGTCCTTGAAATGTTTGTCCATTTTATATTTTTGGCATAATAAATCTTCAGTTGGTTTTTGAATGCGGTAAATTTGTTCGTTAGGTGAAACTCCTTTCCTGGGTTAAGGTGCTCAAAATCTATGTCAATCTATGAATAAACCGTAAAAGAAATTAACAGAATAATAAAATAAAATTAATTCCTGAAAAATGTTGGCATAAGAAATAAAATATGCTGTGCATCAAAGCAATAAATTACTATGCAGTATTTAAGGTAAAATTTAATCAGACCGTTAAGTATATTCAGTTTCAAAAATCTAAAATGTAAATTATAATTAAAAATAGTTTGATTCGCTGTCGAAATTCATGTGAAATGGCATTTATATGTATGTAGATACCATTGACATGAAATGCAAAAAAAAAACAGTACAGTATACTCACAAACAAAAATCTATTCTAATAAAAAAAAACAAAGAAGAAAAAACTCTAAAAATTTGTACTTATCTATTTATAATTCATAAATATACACGATTTTCTATTTAAATAAATCTGGACTTGGCGCTTAACAAATAACATTTTTAAAATTTAAACGATATGAAAATGAAAGTTTTCATAGGTTTTTTAAAAGTGCATGGTGAAACCAAAAAATCCTCCTTTTAAAATGGGATTTTATCTATTTGAAACTGCTTCATGAAATCGGCCGTAAATAAACTTACAAATGTTTCTCCTACAGATTGCTTGTAAAAAGGCCAATTATCAAAAATGTCGTTAAAGGATTTTCCGCAAATTTCATTGCGGCGATAACCATATGTTGACTTCCAATGTGACAGCCACTCGCCCTAATTATTTAACATATATTTTATTTTATTTTAGATCGAAACGTTCTGAATGTGCTGTTCGCGAGGTTTATACTCTTCTGCCCCAGACCCAGACGGTATAGGATCAACCTGGAGTGCATAGATTTTATTTTTCTTTTGTTTCTGTTGATGTTATTAAACCTATTAAATAGAAGCCCACATGGATTTTGGCTTTTGCCTTCTTTTGGGGAAATAAAATACACTTCTTTTTTTTTTCATTCGAAAACACTTCAACTATTTCAGTTGCAAAATTATTTAGCTGATATGACTTTGGTATGATGTATATATTTCTTTTATAGTCGTAGCAAAATTTAACTATACAATTAACTAGAGTTTTCCGTTGTTCTTTTTCTAGTTTATTGTGCTTATTGTAATGTTCGAGCAAGCCTTGTCCTGCATTTGACCACTTTAGTATTTCTCGAACATTTTAACAGAAATTTATTAAATTGAAGATAAAATGTTCTTTCATTTGATTCAATCCAAATAAAAAAAACTTGTTAGGAAATGCATACAAAATCCAAAAAACTTGAAGCAAAATTTTTAGATTAAGCCTAGTATAATTCCTCGACGAAAAAAACTAGGTACATGTATTTCTCATGAGTGTGATTTTTGCACAAAAAAGTTTGACGTTTAAGCTTTTTATCGAGCTCTGAACTAGTACGAAGAAAACAAATTAAATATCCACCAAGAACATTTTTTCTGCGAAAAAATGGTAATGACATTTTTTTCTGACCAGCAATTTTTTTTCTCTACTATTGAATTCATTTTATATATTTAAATTTTTAGAAAAAAAAACCAAGACACGATCGAAACATTTTGCCAAAACAAATCGAACATCCGCTTTAAAAGGTTGTTTTAAAACGTTAAGTGGCAAGTTTAAAGCAAAATGAATCATCAGTTTCGACTGTAGTTCCATTTGCAGGTCAATACAACTTTTTATGTATTATATACTTATTATTTAAAATCCACGACCTCTGGTGCATGTTAAAAAATATTACAATACAGTATATAAAACAGTTTTTATTAATAAACTATTCCTATAATTTTCAAAGCAAATGATAGTCAACTAAAAATTTGTCTAATGTAACTACATTGAACACTAAAGTTTTGGATTATAATTAAAATGTTAAACAAACAAAAAATATTTAAGTTAACTAACCGTAGAAAAAAGTGAATTTATGGATTCAACCGATGATGGAGTATTTGAATGTGAAGGACCATCCTTCCAAAGTCAATAACCATCTTTAGAATCGCAACTTCAGGTTACTGTACGTAGGACATCTGGATCACTTGGAAACTGTATTGGGCGTTAAAAAATATTTATGACTTGCAATATACATACGTATTTACATAATTACATTTTTGAATTTCCAAGCAAATAATTTATGCCTAAACTCAGCCTGGAAACCTATTTTATCTCTACCCGCGAATATGCGTTCTATTTCAGATCGTTCTAAATATTTGATATTCTCAAAATATCAGCTGTAAAAAATAGTTTAAAATTAAAAAAATAAAGGATTAATGAACTCTGCTTTGTTATAATATATCGTCCCTTTTCTGGGATAGGGTACTTAAGTCATATTTATTTATTTAAGATAAAAAAAAACGCAGAAAGAAGACGATATGTCTATTAATGATTCTGGTTGTACATTTTGATAGAGAACCTTATATATTAATTTATGAAGTTATAGAAAAAACTACACTTGCTTGTACTTGTAATCAAAAATTAGTAGTTTCGTTTTACACTATGCTGACAAAACGTAGTTGGTCAACTGTTGTTTTCTAAGTTTGTTTGAGAATTATTGTCAGTGAGTTCGCGGTCGCTAAAATATTTTTTGGAAACTTTTAACTGTTTACAAATCAAAGACCAACCTCTAACCAGATTTTACAAGTTTAAATGGTCAATGTCGCTTATGTCACCGATTCAAATTTGAAGTAGTTTATTTAATATTTCATATTTTAAAAATCAAATATGGATGCAATTCAATACCTTGTAATTTATACTACACAAAAGATTTAATTTAATTCTCACTCGCACAAGACACGTCTTTCCTTTCCGAAACTTGGTTAAATAATTAAATGAATTTCCTTACGCCGACTCAGCTACAAAGTGTACGTGAACGTACATACATGCGAAAGGCAGACACAGCTGCAATGTAAGATTGATATTGAAAAATATCAAAATGCAAGCGAAAAATATCAATCTGAAAAGAATAATATCAAAACAATAATAAAATTATTATAAATTGATATGAAAAATATCAAACGCGCTTTATTTTATTTAGAGTGTTAAGAGACTAAGGGATATTTTTAATTGAAGTGGTTGTTTTTTTCGAATTCTATTTTTTAAGTTTTTTGGCATTCCCATTTTCAATTGGTAAATTCAGAATTGGATGCAGAATTTGATTTTTTTTATTTTGAATGGATTATTCTAGTATGGTGTTGCCGAATATTTGTGCCTGTGAAACGAGATACTAAATACTTCCAATTTTACTAGTGCTTAGTTGGGTTAGTAAAAAGAGCCATAAAATACGGATTTGTGAATTTTATTCAGAATAATAATTAAAAAAAAATAATAATTTGTATTGCCCAATGGAAGGATTAAATTGCCAAAATCACAGTTTTGGTAGATTTGTATCAATAAAGAATTAAAAAAGAACAAGCTGTTTGGCCAAAACTTTTACAAATCTATATATACTTAATAGATTAATTATGTATAGTATAATGAATAATAAGATAGTTCAATCAATGAAATAAAAAAATAGTTTTTTTTTGTGAAAAGCTAGACTAAAATAATTTTTTTTTCGCACACCACATACCTGGTAAATTTCTTCAAAATAATTATTTTTTTCGCGTTCAAAAATCTCGGAACAAACTAAAAAAAATTATTTGCGCTTTAATTCGCAACACAATACGCACACACAATATTATAGACTAACTAATGCGAAATGTACAGAGCAACGGAACACGAAAATTACATTCGATCACAAAATGTTTTTTGGAGCGAGCCCAACAACAAATTCACATCAACCCGAGACCCCTGCTACGTGGTAATGACACCAACAGCGCTAAGAATAATGATCATCCTCACCATAGATAAAGACGCGAAACTTATGTTGTCACTCGCATTTGCCTGATGCAAAGCTGAAAAACGCACACAAGTAACTTTTCCAATCCCCATTCAATAGCCAGCCTAATAAAAACACACAAGAATCTTTTCCGTTCCTCTGTTTCGATTATTCCAGTTATTTTGAGAAATCGGTGGGTATGTTCAGAAGGTATGAAAACGCTTAGAAAGTATGAACTTCATTCTTAGTGCTAATCTTATAAAATTTAAATATGACCTAGTTCCAAAAAGGGATATTTAAATGCTCGTGCGTGTTATTTTTTTGTGGAATTAATCATCCATTTTTCATACATCATTGGATCATCATCATCTTCATCCTTAATTGATTTATGGACTTATGTCCCATATAGCTCCGGCGTCTGGTTAGAATATTCGAACTTTATGAAATTCATTATATGCATAATTCTGGTGATTTTTTTAGAAGTCTTGTATTTTGTGAAAACACAATTTACTACTTTTCCTACGTAAATAAAGCAAATACCTTTAAAAAATTATCCGTTCCAAAAATGACAAAGAAGTTAGTTGGTATATGACCTGAAATCGCGACAAGAAAATATATTTTGGCTTGATTATGATGGATATTATTTTCTTCACCAGAAACCTAAACTTGAATTCAATTAGGAAAGGAAATTTATGGAATTGTCAAAGTGAATTTGCTGAAAAAAGATCTCCGTACATATTTTCCTAGGAATTTTTCCAATAACAAAATTTTTGATTGATATTTAAAAATATCAACATACCAACTAAAAATATCAAACTATCAAGGTGATAAGAATAATATCAAACTGATAAGAATAAAATCAAAATAATATCAAAATCACATTTAATTGATATGAAAATATCAAACGTAGCTATATATAGATGTATATGAAATATATACGTGAAACAAAATCCATTAATTCAAAAACAACAACAATTTGCAGATTTTGTTTCACATATGACGTCAATAAAATAAGAAAAACAAAGAAGTGTCGTAATCTTGTTTTCTTTGATTCATGGTACGTCATATATATATATATATATATATATATATATATATATATATTTATATAAGTGTATACTGTGAAGGAATTATTAGAAATAATTAAATACCTAGTAGTCTAGGAAAATAAGATGGAATTGTAGATACTTCGAAAAAATTCCGACAAAGCTGAATTTTGGTGGAGAGCTTCATTTTTACGTCCTAAGCATTTTCTAAAATTTAGGGTACAATTTGGATTGTGACAAAATTATAGAGGGGCAAAAAGGGGGTAAAATTGAACAATTATGCTTTGGTACGCTATAACTTAAAAACGAATTGACATACAGAAGTCGTTAAAATGACATTTTGTAGATAATTGTACTGTTTTCAAGTTTTTCTCAGAAAATTTTCGGAAAAATTAAGGTTTTGTGAGTTACTGAAGAAGATAAAATAAATTATTATTTTAAAGATAGCAGCATTTTTCTTTCGGTTCTACACTTAAAACTTGTTTTTTTGAATTGAACAAAATGTAACAATAAAAAATTATGTTTTTCCAAACATAAATAAAAACAAAAAATTTCCCCTCTCAGAAACATAAATTTATTAAATTTTTTAGCAATGTTTTCGACCATTTTTCTCCAAATCTATCAATTGTAGATACTAAAAAAAGTGTCATAAACTTTTTTGTGTAGAATGACATGATCTTCTACAATGTGTACCAAAAACTTTTTCAAAAAAACTTATGGTTTTCGAGTAATTTGGAAAAAACTGAATTTGACCCCCTTTCCCCCCTCTAAAATTTTTTGCTCCGCTCCAAAATTAGGGTACTTTTTAGAAAATGCTTAAGGCGTTATAATAACTCTCCACCAAAACTCAGCTTTGTCGGGATTTTTTCGAAGTAACATCATTTTTTTATCTTATTTTACTGGACTATAGTTACATAATTGTTAATTTACTTATAGTACAGAACAAAAAATTAAAAGTACCCGCTTTGCAGAAGGAAATTAAAGAATACTCTGCAGAGAAAAACTGTTATTATTTAGGTTCATTGAAATAAATTGTTATAATACATATTTCTGAGATAAATGGTGACTACTTCAGTATAAAAGCCTTTTTACTGATAATAAGGCATCAGCCAGTTAATTTACTCATACGAATGTTCTCATTAACTGCACATTTAAAATATAAGTTATTATTAATATTAACTTGCATTCAAAAAGTTAGTCAATTAACTGCGACAATTGAAAGACTGCAGACCTTAGAGCTCTGCGGCAGAGAACTTTGAAAGTAAATTTTATATTTTTATACATTTTTGGTTATCATTTAGAATCAAATTTATCACATGATGTTGAGGTATTCAACTTGTGGAACACATTTTCTTCACGTTTTAAGGCCCCCGATATAGCTTTCATTGAAATTTATTATTGAAACACAAATCAATGAAACCATCGAATTTGGTTGGCAAGTCGGTTATAGATAGCTATCATTGAAACTTGCTTGTCATTGAAAAGATCTTTCATAGCAAAATGTAATTTGAGTTTAGATTTGATAATTGAAGGAAAAACTGACATATAAGAACAGGAAAAGAAGGAAATACAAATCGCTGGAACGATTGTGTTCCACTTTTGGGAAGAAAATGTCAGCTGTTCATTGAAAACGCTTTCCATAATTAAAAAATCAAAACTGATTTTAGAAGAAAGTCGTAGAGCAAATAAAATATTTTTTTTTTCAAAAAAAAATATGTATCTTATTGGCTTCAATTTGGCACCAAAACGAAATCAGTTTTATTTGTTTAAGTGCCTCATAATTGATAGACAAAGTTTTCAATAATTTTCTTCTCCGGAAAAAAATGTATATTACTTAAAAGCAATTTTATTGTGTATTGGATATCTGTGAAAATTCCATAATAATTAAATACCAACCTACATAAATGCGAATAACTGTTTATTTAATAATATTAATAATAAACATAAACTTCATTCCATATCAATTTGATATGTTTAAATAAAAAAATTAAAATTATAAAAATATTGTTTTAATAAGAATGTTTTTATAACCTCCAATATCAAAGTAATATATTTGTGGTTCGTCCATATCAAAATAATTTTCGTATCAAAACAATATGTCAATATTATCAATTTGAAATTTAAATATTAAAAAGATATTCTTTCATATCACTTCAACATTAAAAAGTATCACAACGAAAAATTGATATTTAAATAATTTAATTGAAATGAAAAAAATAAAAATTAATATTATAAAAATATTGTTTTAATAAAAATGTTTTCTAATTTCCAATATCAAAGTGTTATTTTTGTTGTTAAAAACACATTCTTTCATATTCAAAATAACTTTCGTATCAAAACAATATGTCAATAATATCAATTTGAAATTTAAATATTAAAAAGATATTCTTTCTTATCATTTCAACATTAAAAAATATCAAAACAAAAGCATTGATATTGAATTATGTTATTCTAATATTAAAAAAATATTAAACAAAATTTGATATTAAAAATTGATATTGCAATATCAAAATCAGTCCTATTAATTTGATATTTTCAATATCAGAGGTATAAGAAAAATATTATCATAACATTTTTCTAATCAGGCTATTATGTTTTCTGATTAGTTTGATATGGAAAACGGAAAATATAGAATTAATATGAAAAAAATATCATTTTGATATTGGCTTTTTTTCGGTGTAGTCTATGTCCTCTTATTTTTCCATTAAAAAAACAATTCTAAAAATAAATGTCATACAATGAGTTGCTGGTTTACTCATTACATGCTGTTTAGGCATAGAACTAACACCATGTGATTGAGTAAATCTAGTACACCGATTAAATATGACAAGGAATAAAAAAAAATTAATGAGAATTATAAGGGACATAGATAAATAAGACACGGAAATTTGTCCGCATTAGTTCAGCCACCATCCCTGGAAATAAAATCAGACACAATAACTACCCACCGTCTCAGAACATCGCGCCACACATCTTTCCTATCATTCTTTCTCTTCCTTAACCTCACCCTTGCGCTCGCGCTGTGTTGAAAAATTTAAAGGGTAGTATCCCTTGAGCGCGTGTAGAATATAAAAAAAATCGCTAATTGTGTTCAAAATTAAATAATCTCGGCTATTAATACTTTTCAATTTAATTCGGATAAGTATACGCTGTTACGATCCAGAAAATTCCAACAATTTTAAAAGAAAAAACATAATTGATTTACATTAATTTTACATCTAACATCCAATTAAGCTTATCGTGTGATGTATTATGTATTTTGTTTTAACAAGAAGAATAATCTTCTTTTCGTTTGTACAATATACATACATATATGATTTGTATATACTTATAATTATTTACTGCATGTACATACATAAAAAAATATATATTAGTGTTAAAGAATTCGTTATTTGTCATATTAATTCAAGCATACAAGTTTAACAAAGTTTGTTTCTTAGTTCAGAGGATTATTTTTTTTTGTTTTTGTATAGTTCAATAATTGTTTTACAATAATTCACAAATTGTTCTTATTGTTTTATTTACATTATAAATAATGTAAATGTCGAGTTACGAGCAGATATTGTTTAAAATTTATTAAACAAATTTATATTTAAAAAAGAATAAAATAAAATAAAACTTCTATATTATTCCTTTCTGGGAAGCTTCTACTAATTTCTGGGGTGCATTTTGCCAATACTTGCATCTCTGACGCAAATGGTGAGCAAAACGTTTTTTTGACTTTAACTGCATTTTACTTTCAATATCCAATTCATTTATGGAATCAATATCTGCAATGGCAAAGTCTAACAGTTCATGAAGATGCACTCTTGGAGGAAGGCTCCCGTGTTCTTCCAGCTTTTGGATCATATTAGCTAGTTATATCAGGATCCGATTAAATATTATGCATTCTATTAAACCTGGCACATAGTTCTCTATTTTGTTTATTAGTATTTCGACTTTCAGATTTGGAGAAACTATTCAAAGCCTGGTTGCCAAAAGAAAAAGAAGAAGCTTCAGAAGGTGAGTTAATATGTGAGTCTTCCGAAACTAGGACTAAGAATGACTTCTTCGTAACTTTAATTTTTGTTGCTTACTTATGTACATTTGATTTATCACGGTCTGGACCAAAGTCGTTTCTAGGATTTGGTCAAAATGCACGACAAATTGAACTTTGGCGCTTTGCGAAGTATTCGAGCGTCGATTTGTGTTTTTTGGTTTGCTTAAATAGATATCCGATACTTCTTTAAATACTGTCGAATTTTATTTGAAATATCACACACTGAGTTGAGGAATTGCTCGTCATGAATTAAGGATCCCTTCAAAACGCCTTTGAATGGTTGACTGTGTTGTGCCGCCGATGATCTCTGTCCATTACTTGTAGATATGGAAGACGAAGTTGTTGCAGTTTAAGAAGCCGCTGTCTTTCGCTTAGCCAATGCATTGTATATACATCTCTATAGTACTACTATGGACCATGAAAATTGGGTTCTTCTTGATTGATCCAGATGTCGTCTGTGTCGCTGTTTTCAGCCTTGCAGAGGTTAGTTTGATGACGCGGGCAGAGGAAGAAAGGGGAAAAAAGAAGAGTTGAGGTAGTTTAATTTCGTTTCCTACAACATTGAGGTGTATAAGAGAGAAAACCAAATGTGATTTCATTTTAGACATCACATGTTTTATTTTTTTTATCCTTTAAGTGGATGAGGCTAAGAGGAAAACAAAGTTGATCATTCATACTTATATACGATACCATTTGAAGGTACTTTGATTCTCGTTTTATTTGTGTTTGCAGAAAATTTATTAATTTTGTTTTTTTTTTCATTCATTTACATAATCTTTCATTCTTGAATTACGTACTTACAATGCCACTCACTTACTATAGTTTGGTATTGAATATTGTTGGGGTAGTTTCTTTGCGTTTATACATCTCATGTATACAATGGTAGTTTGTATGTTTGTTTATGGTTTGGATTTTATTTATTTCATTCTAGGTACCTATTTGGATTTGGTGATTTTTGTATGGCCTTTGTTTCAATAAGTAGGATTCGCTATTAAAAGCATTACTTTCTTAAGCCTAGTACGCTGCTGATGCGAAACGAAAATTTTCGGTGGTCTCCAATAGGAGAGCGAAATGCAAACGAAAATCACAGCGGAAAAATATTTGCGGAGAGTTGTGGTGTAAGCTGTCAAAAAAAGTTGACAAGTTGTAAAAAAGGAGTTTTGTCACCAAATTACTTTTAGATGGAATTTTTTGTCACCAAATTACTTTTAGATGTAATTCTTATAAAATAATTCTTTGATATAAAAATGGTTCTAGTTACACAAAGAGGATTTAAAATAAAACTCAGAACCGTTTAAATGATCCAAATTAAGCAATCACTTTTGAATTTATAAACTGGTTTATCTGCCGATTTGATAAAATTTCTATCAATTTTAAGAAAATCAATGAAGTTGGGAGGTAAACCACTCTAAAATTCGAAAACTACGTGCTTCATTGGGATGGTGTAAACGGTTCTTATTTATGGTTTCTTACTAATTCCGGATACCATTTTCAAGTCCAATATTTATTTTTAAAAAAATATATGTAAAGGAAATTTGGTGACAAAAAAATACATCTAAAAGCAATTTGGTGACAAAACTACTTCTGGTTTTGTTAATGCTTCCTTTGAAAGTATGAAGTTTTGATTCTAAAAAGATATCGCTCGCTTTTATTGGATAACCCGTTCCAAAGATATAGTCCAAAACCAATTCACTGTTCACCTTGAAAAACATGATCTGAAAATACCTTCTAGTGTATCTTTGGAACGGGTTATCATAAAAACTTGGTTGATACCTTTTTGTAATCTACTCTTGATACTCTCAAAATCAGCATCAAAAGTTTTTATGTAGAAGCCTTATTGCAAAAAATCACACAACTTCTTTGCAAAAAATGTTGATGCTTCCTTTGAAAGTATGAAGTGCTGATTCTAAAAAGATATCGCTCGGCTTTATTGGACAACCCGTTCCAAAGATATAGTACTAAAGCTATTCACTGTTCACCTTGAAATACATATTCTGAAAATACTTTGAAGTGTATCTTTGGAACGGGTTATCCTAAAAACTCGGTTGATACCTTTTTGTAATCTACTCTTGATACTCTCAAAATCAGCATCAAAAGTTTTTATGTAGAAGCCTTATTGCAAAAATCACTCTTGAAATACCCATATTTAGAATGACGTATGCGTATTCCTGGAGCTATTTTTTTTAATACAACTTCTTTGCAAAAAATGTTGATGCTTCCTTTGAAAGTATGAAGTGCTGATTCTAAAATGATATCGCTCACCTTTATTGGACAACCCGTTCCAAAGATATAGTTCCAAAGCTATTCACTGTTCACCTTGAAATACATAATCTGAAAATACTTTGAAGTGTATCTTTGGAACGGGTTATCCTAAAAACTCGGTTAATACCTTTTTGTAATCTACTTTGATACTCTCAAAATCAGCATCAAAAGTTTTTATGTCGAAGCCTTATTGCAAAAAATTACTCTTGAAATACGCATATTTAGAATGATGTATGCGTATTCCTAGAGTTATTTTTTTTAATACAACTTCTTTGCAAAAAATGTTGATGCTTCCTTTGAAAGTATGAAGTGCTAATTCTAAAAAGATATCGCTCGGCTTTATTGGACAACCCGTTCCAAAGATATAGTACTAAAGCTATTCACTGTTCACCTTGAAATACATATTCTGGAAATACTTTGAAGTGTATCTTTGGAACGGGTTATCCTAAAAACTCGGTTGATACCTTTTTGTAATCTACTCTTGATACTCTCAAAATCAGCATCAAAAGTTTTTATGTAGAAGCCTTATTGCAAAAATCACTCTTGAAATACCCATATTTAGAATGACGTATGCGTATTCCTGGAGCTATTTTTTTTAATACAACTTCTTTGCAAAAAATGTTGATGCTTCCTTTGAAAGTATGAAGTGCTGATTCTAAAAAGATATCGCTCACCTTTATTGGACAACCCGTTCCAAGGATATAGTTCAAAAGCTATTCACTGTTCACCTTGAAATACATAATCTGAAAATACTTTGAAGTGTATCTTTGGAACGGGTTATCCTAAAAACTCGGTTAATACCTTTTTGTAATCTACTTTGATACTCTCAAAATCAGCATCAAAAGTTTTTATGTCGAAGCCTTATTGCAAAAAATTACTCTTGAAATACGCATATTTAGAATGATGTATGCGTATTCCTGGAGCTATTTTTTTAAATACAACTTCTTTGCAAAAAATATTGATGCTTCTTTTGAAAGAATGAAGTGCTTATTCTAAAAAATATCGCTCGGGTTTATTGGACAACCCGTTCCGAAGATATACTCCAAAAGCTATTCACTGTTCACTTATTCAACGGCAGTCAGCACTGCTTATGCCGACGAGATAAATTCAAATTTTATTAAAAAAAAAACCTATGTTAGACTTAAGACAGTTTTTAGTATAAAATGAGCCCCTTCTGTGCTCGCAGATATATAATGTTAGACTTAAGAATTAATTATTTGTAAATATGTAACACAGTAAAAATTTGAGCTGAATAAAATTGTATATATATCACTGTTCACTTTGAAATATATAATCTGAAAAATATAATCAGACTATAAATATAATGGACTATATCTTTGGAACGGGTTGTCCAATAAAGGCGAGCGATATCTTTATAGATTTAGCACTTGATACTTTCGAAGGAAGCATCAACATTTTTTGCAAAGAAGTTGTATTAAAAAATTAACTCCAGGAATACGCATACATCATTCTAAATATGCGTATTTCAAGAGTGATTTTTTGCATTAAGATAAGTAAAAGACAAATGTAGGTACTTACATTTTTTTTTATAGGTGGCATGTGGGCCAGGTGGTGCTTTGCTGTTGTTCAAGCTCTAGGTACCTACCTACCTATTTACAAGTTCACAAAACAAAAATTTATATTTATTTTATTTTTAAACTTTTAAATAAATAAATATTAAATGTAGCTAGGTGTAGGTAGATTAAAATTTATTGGAAAATAAAAAAAAACATGAACAAAATTAAACAAAAATCTGCATTTTTACTTGGGATATATTAAGGTTGTCTATTTGGTGTGTGTATGTAAGTATTTAGGTACAATTGGACTAAGTACCTACATAATAAAAAAATAATCTGACTTAAGGTTTTCATCAATCTCAGAACATATACAATTATAAGGTGTGTTTTATTGGGAATCTATCCATTGTACCGTAAGTAATTCCCAAACAAACGCATTGACCGTAGCTTTTTTATTTTTGTAAAAATGGTACCCCTGTTCAGCAGTCACAAGTAATGAAAGATCTTTTGCAAAGTAAAACTAGATTTTATTCATATTTATTCATATAAAATAGAAAGTAGAAAAACGTACCAATATTTAATTTATGTTACAAACCTATTTCTTGTTTTCATTTTTTCTGAATTTGCAATTTTAAATTCGAACATTCATTTAGCACCAATATAAAGGAAATGATAAGTGAATGGGTTTGTTCATAGACTATGGTCAAGTCCCTTTTTACACAGGGCAATTTTTGTATTGCTTTAAAAATCTTCTATGCCTTTCACACGAGGAAACAAAATTGACGGAGATTTGCTTCTTTCCTTTAAATGTTTCTTGGTTTTGAACGCACACTACAGCGTAGTTTAAATTGTTCAATCCATTACATGTCACCTTTATATTTTATGCTTTTATTTATTTTCTGAGTAGATCAATAGCTAGAATTTTATTTTTCAAGTCAATTTATAAATTTATTTACTGATTATATTTTGATTTCAATTCAATATTCACTCATCAGACTGCACTTAACATACGCGGTTTAAGGAACAAGTAGTTAACATTTGGTTTGCCATTTCCATGAACATGTCCAGAAAAAAACAATGGATCACAAAAATGTACGCCCAGTCCATGTCCATGTAGTGAAGCGAATAATACCGTCCATGGCCAACGTCCATTAAACAGTGAAGAAAAAGCACCTTTTGTGAAGTTCAGTTGCCGCTTAGTGCGCTTAAGCTAGGCGCTCACATGCAATTTTTGCGAAATGAAATAGTTTAATCACTAGTGATCGCGCACGTTAGCAACTTAAAATTAATCAACGAGATAAACCATCAAACAAACAATATTTTGATTTAATGTGCGCGCAGTTACATTATAGTTCGGTGTGATACAAACTGTAGAACTTATTTGGGGCGATCGTTCGATTTGTGCCAAAACGCAAACTTTTAAGTTGCTCGAATCGTGGACTGAATTGTTACTGCATTTGCGCGCACTCTCATGGTATTCACTTTAGCAACTAAACTGTTGCAAAACTGAAAGTTGCATATTTGCGCGCCTAGCCTTATAGCTCATAGAATTTCATACGAATAAATATTTTGCGGCGTTCTGTGGAGCATTCCTCTATAGTGCAGTTCCACCCAATGCGGTTTGTCTTCTCAAATTGCTTTATGTAGATCTAAAAAAAAGATGATTTTTTTCACCAAACTTCGTTTATTTACAACTATCAATAAAAATTTAACACAAAACGAAAGTTGGACTTGGTTAGTCAATAAAAGTAAAACGGAATTCATTCAATAAGTATTGGTTTCTTTTTCAAAATGGATATCAAAATTTGTTAAAATTGATTAATTGACATTAGGGGTATTCAAAATTGCAGATATAGGTGCAATTTTAGACGTACTTCAGAAAATAATTGGGCAAAGAATACAGTTTTTAATAGTAAAAGTCAGAAACTTTTCAGAAGAACAGCTTATAATTTTTTTTAAAAAATGGAGTTATCTAAGATTTGAGAAATATAAACTGGCCAACTATTAAAAAAAAGAATCAAAAAGATCGATTTGTCTTACGAATGAAATTAATAATTATAACACTCCATGAACACATCCATCGAGATTCAATTCAATTATCAATCGTTCCAACAAAACTAACAAAATCAGAATCGAGACTCGACTGAACGTCAACAACCATCCACCGTAGCTTCTACTTTAGCTTTTTATCGACCGTAGCGAATTGTATGTAAAATGCTACGACGGATAAACCTACGGCGGATAAATTTCCCAATAAAGCACGGCTATAGAAGCTGAAGCGATTTTCTTCAAACATTGTAGGCAGGTGCATACTGCATACACACTTACATACCTATTACATCATTATGAAAATCCAATCGAGTGTTAGAAGAAAAGCGAACGTTTTTTAATTCATTGATTTTGGTGCATTGAGTGAATATTATACTGATCTATTGCTCTTATTTATTGGTCGAATATCGAATTCGATTTTTTGAATAAAATACTCAATAAATGTGGGATAATAGTTGAATGAACTACGTTACTTTCAGTGGAATACTCTATTGGTTATTCAAAATGACGACAATATTAACTTACGCAGGCAAACTCTAAGTTCGATATAAGATAATGTTAATTTGGTTTTAAACACAATTGAATTGAAAATATTGACATAATTCAATTTGGTTTTAAAAAGGTATGAATGATAAAATAAATTATTTTTTAATGATAATTTCCAATACGATTTTATAAAGTGGCACTGTGTGCGAGTGTCATTACGAGTGTTGTGATAAATTATATATTGAGTTGGGTCAAAACAATATAGGTACAAAATTACAAAATCAAACTTTCGAGTTACCAGATTCAAAAGTTATATCATTTGTTTTATATTAGGTAATGTTGCGATTTGCAATGATATTGAAATTTATTGGATTTACAAATATAATAGTAAATTTAAAGAAATCGTTACGAACCTGTATGTTGTTATGATCCACGTTATTATTTTTTTTTGGAAAATCAAACTGTATTGAAAAATGATATTCCTTCAAAACAACAGCATATGCATGGATAACTCCAACGTTTTGATTAAAATTAAAATTAGTTAGGTCCGGCGATTGTGAGGGTGATCGAGCTGTTTTGGAGTTCGATAAAGCAACCATTATTTAACGAGCCGCGAGGTATCCTTAGGATCATTGTCTTGTTGAAAGATCCAATTGCTAAGCAAACCTGATTAGTCTACGCTCGGTTGCACGTTATTCTTTAGGATGTTAAGATAGTCTTGCTTATTAATGAAGACAAGATTTCCGACCCCAGATCCCGCCATACACCCCCACACCTTCACTCAACCTCCAGCATGTTCACTGTGTTTCTTACATTTTGTTCACTAAATTCTTTATTTAGCTTTTTTAGATTTCAAGTACCTTTGAAATTTTCCAATGTTTTAAATTTTTCAAATTTATCAATATTTTTTTCACTGAAACAAGGTTTCTATTAACAATTTGGCCATTTCCCTATATGATGCTCCTTTTTCCTCAAATCCACAATAGATATTAGCGTTTTCAAAGGAGTTTCACTTCTCATTGATAAAAAGTAATTTTGCACTACTATTAAGCTTTTAAACACAACTACAGCTTACAATCTGAAGTAATGTAAAAAGAAAAATTTACCTTCACCGCCATAACTATTTAGTTTTTTTTATATTTTATTAGTGACAAATGTACTAGATTTATTTTGATTTTTTATTTGTATTTACTGCTAATTAATAAAGCCTTTGTTTTATATAATTGAAATTCCATTTATGATTTTTTGTTTCTATTAAATTGTATATTATTCAATTTTTTACTGTTTTTACTCACTTTTGACACTCACAATAACTATATAATAAAATTGAAGGATGTAAGTGGTAGGTAGCTATATACATATACATATTCTTATATGATTGGTGAAATATACATAATATTCATGTGATTTTTAAAGATATGTACATTTAAATGTATGATAACCTACATGCTACCTATTATATAATATGTAGGTATTTAGGAACGTAAATAGCAACAACATGTCTGTATATAGGACAAAAATTGAAACGCAAATTTAAAGTAGTAATGTTATTAATATATGTATGTGTGTAGATGGTGCGAATAATAGTTTAATTTCAAAAAAAAATCAATGATAAAATATATTTTTGTTTTCTTTAAAGTGGACTGCACTATTCTAAGAAGGGTACCCGTAATTTTTTTGTTTCGGCACAACATTTTTGTTTAAGTACCTATTTAACATAATGTCAAACAACTATTAAATACGAGGTTTTGAAAAAATCAATCAAGTGTTTTTCGAAATATATTGAGTTAAACAAATTTGTTGAAACATTTTGGTTTAAGTTTTGAGGAGCTTCTCCATAATAAAATTTAAAAAAAAAATCAAATAAGCCGTGTTCCAGAAAATCGTGAACCATAACCATTTTTCCAAAAAAAAACGATTACCAAGCGCTTTCCCCTTCATTAATCCATTTTTTTTTCAAGATTTACCTTTTTGGCATAATAAAAGGTACCGTTATTTTTGGTCTCAAAAAATGCAAAAAACCTATGGGCATATACCTATTACCGAAAGAGCATTATTATTACCAAGATTGAAGAAAATCTATGCACGCGTTTAGGCGGTGGACTCACAGACAGACAGATAGTCGGAATTGCTGGACCCAATTCATTCGTGTTCTCTATCATCGTAATGTAAAGTTTGATCAAAATCTCGAGTTAAATTTTTTTACGAATCCAAAACTTGCCATATATGTATATGCTGGTAGTATCTCGGAAGTAAAAAGTTAAACACATTCTTTTTAATCACAAATGCAAAAAATAATGCATTCCTAATGATAGGTATAAGTACGTATTAAATAAAATAAATGAAAAATTTATCTCATAAAATTTATTTTTTTAAATGTAAGTAGGTACCTATACTTATCTACATTGGTATCATATTAGAAAAACGTAATATTATATTGCTTTAATATGGTTATGTAGGAATAAATAATATTTATACGTTGGTAGTATTTTATTTACTTCTTTAATTTTTACTCCAATACCTACGGTGTGAAACTGAATTTAAATCACAAGAATTGTAGGTATTTAAATATTTTATTTACATTACATAAGTACATACCTACTTATCTTCAATACCACAACACTTTCATCACACAAAAGGAGTTTATTGAAATTTATAGGTATGTAGGTATTTAAAAATTGCTTGAATTACACTCATCACAACTCAATTATTTATCTACGGACACAATTAAACTGAATTGAATATTTTTTTTAAACTCAAAACAAACCAGCGGACAAATTTATTTTCAAATCAATTTATTGCCGAAACGAAAAGTGCAGTAAATTAAGGTCAAAAACTGTTTTTTTTTAACACAAAACGAACACACGGCAAACATTTTATACACACAGATGTACCTATATATGTAATTATAATAATGACAAAACCAAAACTGGGTCGAACGGGATACAATTCTGCCAACAATCTTTAAACATGCATATGTATGTACATATGTAGGTAGATTCTCCAATTTTAAATTAATGTAAGGAAAGGAAAATACACAAAAAAGGTATATTTTCTTTGCTCTTGCTTTAACTTTAGAAAATGTTAAAGCATATGCATTCTTCTCCCTTTTGTTTTTCACTTAAAAAGGTCTAATTTTTTCTCTTACTTTAACTTTAGAAAATGTTGAAGCATATGCATTCTACTCCCTCTTGGTTTTAAATTAGGATATACACATTTTGCAAATGAGCCCAAGATAGTAATTCTTAAAGGATCTACCAGGTGGCTCCACGGACGTTTCTCTTCATGATAGTACTATAGAAATCTATATACAATGGCCAATGTCATATCATCAAATCGCTTAGTGTCACCTTATATAGAGAAAAAAAAATAAATATTAAGAATTCATATGAGTGTAAAAAAAAAACTTACGGTTTCACTATTGGTAGTTGATGAATACAGTGACACGAAATTTGAAGCAAATTTTCGATTACGTATTATAGTTTTTTTCAGGAATCGTAGCAGATTTTCGATTACAACGGATTCTGTGATAGGGCCGATTTATTATTTTTAAATTTTTAGTACTCTTTAATGTAGCTAAACCTTGACGTTGTTAGTATGTAGGTCCAATTATTATTAGGTAAGTTTAAAGCCGATGTAGGTAAGTTCTTAGTATAATGGATCGAATGTATATTTCAGGAAATAGGTACTAAGTACCTACCTACAAATGTATATTTAAATCTATGTTATGGATTTTAATTCTGTAAATTAGGATGGTTATATGTACCTACACTGCATAGATATGTATATGGGGCCTAGGTATGTTAATAGGTAGGTACATAATAATGTATAATGAAAGTGTTAGATGGTGATGGCTAGGTAGATACATATATGCATATAAAACTTTATATGATAATTGTAATATACATAATATTCATTTGATTTTTAATATAATGTATGTAGGTAGGTATTTAGTGACGTAAATAACAAAAACGTGTGTAGGTATGTAGTTTAGTCAGGACAAAAATGCGTGAAAATGAAAAATAATTAGATAGAAAAAATAGATATACATATTTATATCGACCTACAGAGAGACAGACGGAATAGCAGAATATCAAGTGTGATTTAAATTTCGAGTTCGACTTTTTTTAAAGTGCAAAATTTGCCAAAAGGTAATTCGTATGCCAGATCCCAAAAAAAAAACGTTTTTTTATTGATTTTTAGTAAATATATAATAGTAATTAATTTTTTTATAACAACTTATCATCAAATAAACTGGCAATCCATTAAACAAATAAATCTTAACTTATTATACGTACTATGAATTCTTTTTTGTCATCGTTGAGTAGGTCTACTCTTTTTTGGTTGATAAACATTTTGCTTTGTTTCTGACAAGGAAATGCATTGGAAAGTAAATGCTTGCGGCAAATTGTTTCCATATTTTTTATATATAAATTAAGCACAATATTGTTAGTAGAAAAGATTTAATATTATGAAACGTTATATTAACAAAAGATTATGTCTTACACTATTCTTACATCCGGTGGGAGTTGTTGTGAAGCACGGAAAATGCTGGGAAATCCATGCATGTATTTCCTTTACTGGCAATGCTTTCTCTTTGGAGCATTCGACTGCCATGAAGATAAAGGAACTTTTGGGAGTTAGAAGTTAAATATAACATTTTATATTTAAGAATTAATGCAAAAATAAAAAACAATACAAACGCATTTACATACGTAGGCATTATTTTTGTTCCTTATTTTGTGGACCCTAATTATGATTTTAATTGAGTTTTTTTTGCGACCTTTAGTCCAAATTAATAGGCGTTTCGCCCAGGTACTACAGATGGGCTCATCAGTTAGATGCTGTAGTACCTTTCTAATACGCAATATATTAGTCGACGGCTACCGACACAAATAAAATTTACTGCTATAAATCACTGTGAATTATATTCTTCTAGGGGAATACGGTCGAATTCAGACTCCTAGAAAATAATACCCGTGGTTTGGCTTGTTTAAATTTAAGAATAAATGCAAAAATAAAAACAATACAAACGCATTTACATACGTAGGTATTGTTTTTGTTCCTTATTTTGTGGACTGTAATTATGATTTTAATTGAGTTTTTTTTGCGACCTTTAGTCCAAATTAATATGCATTTCGCCCAGGTACTACAGATGGGCTCATCAGTTAGATGCTGTAGCACCATTCTAATATGCAATATATTAGTCGGTGGCTACCGGCACATATAAAAGTTATAAGTTATATATTCAAAATGTAAATCCTTTAAATTCAAAATTTAAAAAATGAATTGCTTTTTAGTTAAATTCTATTTTTAAAGGCCTTTATCAAACAAAAACATACTAATAAAAGCTTTTTGTTGATCCTGGTTTACAAATTGAGCAATATTTATTAATTGTATGTTCAAAATGAAGAATATCCAATCAAAAACTAGAAGCAAACCATCGCATATTAATGCGTACGTGCCTAAATTCCACCACAAGGAAAGATCAGTTTACTCAGTTCGAGGTGAGTATTTTGACAGATGACAAACCAATAACCAAAAGAAATTAAAATTTCAAAACAAATATCGGAAGTGAGCGGGTTTCAATTTGTTTATTACGTATTTTACTATTTCTGTATTTTAATTATATTTTTTTATAATTTATTTTAGTTGTTTACATAACCTTTTTACTATTACATTATTTTCTCCTATTATGTATATTTCAGCCAACTTCGCTGCAGGCGGTAGAAAGGGCAGAGACAACATAGGAATTCTGTGAAAGGAGCCGCCCTAAAGTCAATAAATATTTAAACCCCGTCACGTGAATCCTGCCAGATCAGATTATACTACACGTAGTCAAAAGTTGGTGCCTGGAGCACGCATAGAAGTGAAAAAGCAAGGCAAAACCATTGGCAAAGCAAAAACAAGGCAAAGCATTACAATAAAATGATTCACCGATGCGTGCTACAAAAGCTCATATGCTTACATTGGTTTTAATCAAAGAGATCCTGACGTAGATATTCTTTTGCTAAGAATTAATCCGAATATTAAGACGGTGCCATTGGTGGTTAATTCTTGGGACAAAAAAAAAACACTTCATCATCTACATAGTTCTAGCAGCAGTGACAATTATATCTTTAATTACATATTATGCCACAAAACACTTCATAAACAAAGTCTACACCATTGTCTTCGCAACTCGAAAAAAAATTCTAGACTCTTGTAAAAACAACGCAGTTTTTACTAAAGAATTTTTTTTTTTTTTTTTTTTATTTTATATAATCTACACGCGCTCAAGGGATTATCACAGCGCGGGCGTGATGGTGAGGTTAAGAAAGAGAAAGAATGATAGGAAAGATGTGTGGCGCGATATTCGGAGACTGTAGGTGGTTGTTGTCTCAGATTTTATCTCCAGGGATGGCGGCTGAACTAATGCGGAGAAATTTCCGTGTCTTATTTATCGATGTCCATTATAATTCGCATTAATTTTTTTTTATTCTTTGTCATATTTTATCGGTATACTAGTTTTACTCAAACACATGTTGTTAGTTCTATGCCTAAACAGCATGTAATGAGTAAACCAGCAACTCATTGTATGACATTTATTTTTAGAATTGGTTTTTAATGGAAAAATAAGAAGACATAGACTACGGCAATGGGAATTATTCATAAAATCCTGTTCATCCAAATGCAAAATACGATTGATATTCATCTTGAGAAGTTCAGTGGACAAATTACGGATCAGGTGAGTAGTTTCGATTATAATTAGATTTTATTATAAGATATTTGAATCTCTAGGCTGATCTGAGTCTGAATTTTGAATTAAAATCCATCACCTTGACCAGCGCAGATTCCTGCATCAACTATTTGTATGCAACTTTGCGCAAACAAATTGAAAAAGTTGAATATTTTATGTGAAATGCAAATAGTCTGCAAGTAAAGACAGTGTTTGCATATGAACGTGAAATGTTTCTGGCTTCTTTGAAGAGCAAGGAACGATAGTTCTGCTCCAAATTAATACGTAATTTGAAACACTTTGATGCATCTAAAGTCAGTCTTCCTTTGGTCACTTACATTCGTAAGATTTGGTATCCTGATTCAAATGTATATATGCTTAAAGAATCTGGCAACACTTTCTATGCCGGAGTGCAACATCTATAAGCTTTCAATACAAGGAACAAAGTGAGAATGTATATTTTAAATTAAACGAAACATATTTAAAACTTAAAAATGCAATAAGCATAATGTATGTATTTATTACTTGCGATTATAGGTCCTATAAGGCAAGTTATACATTCGTAAACAAAAATCTAACAGTCAAACATGACATTACGTTTACGATCATAGAAAACACCAAAAAAGTGTTTCCCTCAATTCCGTCTGCCTGTCTGTCCACGAGTCTGCAGCATAAACGGTTGGATGGAATTTGATTCACACTAGCTACATATTGTTTTTTTTTTTAGTAGAAGCTCCCATACATCGTGTGGTAGTTTTTGACATTATCATTATCTTGAATAGTTAAAAAAAACTATATTCATAAAATAAAAAACCGCGCCTCCCATACAAATGTTAAAAAGCCATTAAGACAAAAATGTATTTCTCGAAAATGGCTCCAAGAATTTGTATAAAATAAAATGCACAACTGGAACGTACGAACTTGATCTTGTAGCTAACAACCTTAATAAAGCTAAACATTGACGCTGTTTAGTATGTAGGTAATCTAGTTTTCCTATACAGGTTTAAATCCGATGTAAGTATGATTACCTTGATTCTTAGTATAATGACTTATCGAATGGATGATTCAAGGATGAGTTACACATGTACCTACCTACAAAAGCATATTTAAATTTAGAGTATGAATTTTAATTATGTAAGATAGGAGAGTAATATGTTGGTACATACATAGATGGAACCTAGTTATGTAAATATATACATATAATAATGAACACAAATGATGTAAGTGGGTAGGTAGCTATATGCATATAACTAAAAGCCCTCATTATGAATAGCTAATCGAACTTAAAATCTTGCGAATTCGCTAATTTCGTATTACGAATAGCGATTCGCTCAAACTTATCTAACCCATGTATGTGTGAAATACTATGGAATTAAAATATTTAGTGATAACGTAGCGAATTGTTGTGCTGGGAAACAATGCTATTTATTGTTGATAAAAGTTGGACCGTAATGACCGACAAAAGGAAAAGGTATATTGATGTGCAAATTGTGAATATTAAATAAATAAAAATAATAACTTATCATAAGGAGCAATGCAAATCAATTTGCAAAACTAGTTATTTTGATGGAATCGAATATGGGCGTCTGTATGTTTGGTTCTTCGAAGAAAACCAACAAGATTATTGCGACCAATTTCCTGTTAAATTTAATTCTCTTAAGCATCCGATTCGTGAGGGAAAGGAGTTGCATATCGTTAATAAGAAAATATTTTATTATTTGCACCTTTGATTGTTTCTGTACAAAGATTTGATCGGGCTATAAGTTAAAGCTGAACCAAAAAATTGCACTTAATAAGAAAATGTGACTGATTGCGGGCCATACTGCCAAATTTTCTTGTCGCCTGACACAGTTGGCTGTGAAAGTCCCAAACCGAAATCATTACTGACACAGTTTTGTTAGCAACTACTTCCAAGCAAGTTTTAAAAGAGATGGATCTGCATAGAAGTTCTTAGCTTTAATACATGCGTTTTTTTTTATTAAATCGTCTAAAAATACAAAATTAAGCACATAAAACAAAAAATCACAAAAAAATAACGCAACACAGAAAGCATTTGACGTTTAACATATGTTTTCTTATTGGAATTTATTTTAGGCACTATTTATTTTTAAGCGAATGTTGAAGTTCACTATTAATAATCCCGTGAAAATCGAAGTTCGCTAAATTATTCGCAACTTATCGAACGTTCGATTCGCTATTCATAATGAGGGCCATTTATGTTCATTATGCATACATTAGATTCATGTAATTGCTTATGTATTTACATATATATAAATATATGTGGACCTACATTGTATATGAAATATACTATGGTAGAAATAAATGGATAATTTATTATAGTTTTGAGGGAAAACAAAGATGCCATTTAATTTCTGGGTAAATAAGATGCTTATCAAAAAAAAAATTTAAATGATTTGTTTATGTATAAAATTTTAATAATATTTTTAGAAAAAAAATGAAACGCCATTTTGAAGATATTATTAATATATATATAAAATTCAAATTTCAAAAAAAATTCACTAAATGGTTTATGAAAAATCGATTTTTCGAAAAGAAAATATTTTGTATTTTTTAAAAATCGAAGAACTTTTTCTTTGAAAATTTGAATATGCAGTTTTGTTAACTTTTAGGAATCGTTTGCATAAAAAAATTATTTTAATTATTTGGGATGGCCCACTAAAGTGGTTCTATGGGAAATACCGCTGATAAGTACGCAAAATTAAATATTTTTATAGTTAAAAGTGTACTGTACTAATTTAAGAACGCACACATTTTTTTATAAAAATTCTTGTAACCGTTTTTGAGAAATACATTTTTTTCTTAACGGTTTTTTAACATTTGTGTGGGAGATGCCGTTGTATCTTATTTTAGGAAAATAGTTTTTTAACTGTTTTTTAAAATCAAAAAACTACCAAGTACGAAGTTTCAAAAAAATATATTGATTCGTTTTTGAAATTTTGAGTGTTCAAAAAAATAATTATTTCCAAAATAACTGAACTGAATACTTCATACGATGTAGGCCGTCATCCATTTATATATACATAGTTATGTGATCTTTAAAAATCACATGGATCTTATGTACCTATGCATATTGCAATTAAATTATAAATAATACAGTGAGCGTTTCCGTTACATTTTTATTCAAAACATTCTCTTCGGTATATATATACATATTTATTTAACTTATATTCGAAACATTAACGACCATACATAATATATATTAAATTATTCTAGTAATCAGTACGTAAATATTTTTTTATAATTCTGTTCTTATTAGAATGTTTTACACAATTGGATGAATATTATGTTTTTCTTTTCAAGTTTTAGTTCTTCGTTTCGATTGAAATATCATCTGGAAATTTTTGTACACATAAAAAGTTTAATTAAGAAATAATTTTATGCAGAATCTGGCTGCAATTTTTGTAGGATTTGGACTGGACAAGCCTTTGAGCGAGAATGGCAAAAAATGACAGTACAGCACCAATGGGCACAATGTTGAGCGCTACACCTTCATTTGGGCTCCATGGCGGCTTGGCCCTGATTGACAAATATTTATACGCTACTGATCACTACAACACGGGCGCTTTGATAGTTTGTAGCATCACCAATTGTGCTATTCGGAACCAAGTGGATCCAGGTCATCAGCTTTCTGATTTCATTGAACAACAATTGCTCCATGCGTTATGGGACAATTATGTGACTTAGAATTTCTTTACGCTGGATCGAATCGTTCCATTGTCATCGCTTGCTTACTTGTTCTGAACACTCTGGAAGTTGTCGATGAGCGTCACAAGTCTATGGCAAGGGTAGACATTTGTCCATACGCCGCAGGAACTGGAAAAACGACCACTCCACCAAAGCTAAAACTTGCAACGAATGTGTCATATAATCCATTTGTGCATACGCACAATAAACCGCCATATAGCTGTAGGTAAGTTAGTTGAAACTTTATACAAAAATAAAATGTTATTTAACTTCTAACTCCCAACAGTTCCTTCATCTTCACGGCAATCGAATACTCGAAAGAGAAAGCATTGCCAGTAAAGAAATTTATGCATGGATTGGTCAAGCATTTTCCGTGCTTCAAGACAACTCCCACCGGATGTAAAAATAGAGTGAGACATAAACTTTTGTTATTATAACCTTTCGTAATATTAAAACTTTTCTACTAGCAATATTGTGCTTAATTCGTTTATAAGAAATATGGAAACAATTTGCCGCAAGCGTTTACTTTCCGATGAATTTCATTATCATAAACAAAGCAAAATGTTTATCGACCAAAAAAAGTAGATTTATACAACGATGAAAAAATGAAAAGAATTCATAGTAAGTAAACTGTGATTTTTTAAGAGCTTGGTTTTTGAAATTTCAAAAAAACAAAGAAACTTATAAAAAGTGAATGAAATTTTTATTTGGATTGATAAATCAATTTCTGCCATTTACTTCTTAAAAATAATTTCACTTAAATGTTGCCCGCGGCTACGCTTCAGGTGGTCCATTCTGAAGGTCCAATTTTGGCAAACTTTTTCACACATTTCGGCCGGAATCTCACCAATGACGGGTTCAATGTTGGCTTCCAAGGCAGCAATCGTGTTTGGCTTGTCCCCATAGACAATAGACTTAACATAGCCCCACAAAAAATAGTCTAACGGGGTCAAATCACATGATCTTGGTGGCCAATTGACTGCGCCAAAACGTGAGATCAACTGCCCACCAAATTAGCCTCTCAATTGATGCATGGTTTCGCGTGCAGTGTGGCATGTGGCACCGTCCTGTTGGAACCACATGTCGACCGAGTTCAATTCTTACATTTTCGGCAAAAAAAAATCTGTTATCATCGAACGGTACCTTTCTCCATTGACCGTAACCCTGTGGCCTTCATCGTCCTTGAAGAAGTACGGCCCAATGATGCCGCCTGCCCATAAACCGCACCAAACAGTGCATTTTTGGGGATGCATTGGTAGCTGCTGAATTGCCTCTCGCTGCTCTTCACTCCAAATACGGAAATTCTGCTTATTCACGTATCCATTTAGCCAAAAATGAGCCTCGTCGCTGAAACGGACGTAGCTTGCGAAACACATTTTTCACAGAGCACGAATTTTGATAATAAATTTCAATAATTTGCAAACGTTGTTCAGGCGTAAGTCTATTCATGATGAAATGGCAAACAATACTGAATCGAAATGTCAAATGTTCGTGGAATTTGTCATGTGTGATCTGTCAAAAATATAAACGTCAAAAACCAAGTAGAAAAAAAATCACCCTATATAATAATTTAAGTTTTATTTGTTTATTGGATTGTCAGTATATTTGATAATAAGTTGTTACAAAAAAAATTATTATTATTACATACTCACAATAATTAATAACAAACGTTTTTTTTGTCTCGAATACGAATTACCTTTTTGCAAATTACAAATTGAACTTTTATTTAAAATCGAACTACTCGAAATTTAAATTATACTTGATATTCCGCCTATCTCTCTGTAGTTCAATATAAATATGTATATCCATTTTTTCTACCTAATTATATTTCATTTTTACTCATTTTTGTCCTGACTAAGCTACATACACATGTTTGTGCTATATACGTCACTGAAAACCTACCTGTATACATTTTTATACTAGTTGGGCTCTCATACATTTATATACCTATATATCTTAAAAATCAAATAATGAATATTATGTACATTACAACTATCATAGGCTCCTTATACATATGTAAGCAAGAACTTTGGACATGACAGCTTGTCCAAATTAGCAATTCCAAGAAATTTCTACTAATATCAAGGAAAATCTTGAAATCAGAACTTACGCAAATCTCCCATTTCCAAACTACATGCTTGTTTTCGATGATTGTAACTGTTCTCAGTGTTGATTTACTACAGCTTCTAAGTCTTTAAAATCATTTTATAATCAAACAATTATTTTGAATAATTGCTATCTAAAAGTAGTTTTTTCGTGTTTTTAAAAAAATTACAAAATTACTTTCACATGGAAATTTTTCAAAATACTGAGATATGGAAAACATTTACCTTATTTGGATGATTCGAGAAATACTCACCAATGACATTGAGACACACAGCCTTACATTTCCCGTGAAAAGAAAATTATTTTTTTGAGCAACAAACTTAAAGAAAATGTAATTAAAAAAAATTAAGTGAATTACAATTCTAAAACCTAATGTATATATAAAATAAAAATACTTTAAACACTTTAAAATATTGATCATTAAGTATATAATTTTATAACACGGAAATAATGACTTTGTGCTGGGCTTCATGGTCCATTTGGTTGTGTGGTCTGACCTTTTTGTTCGTCATGATTTTGAGATGAATTGCAGGCGATGTTTGTCCTAGAAAATTAAAAGAAAAACAAACCCTCAAAAATATTTAAAATTAGGTTTTTTTTTATTTAACCTTCCATATTTCTGTTTGACTGAATGCTGATCCAGACATACCAAAATTCTGGTTACAAGCTACAGATACAGGCAGAGGTTTTTCGGTCAACATGTGCATACCCAAGATACATTTTTAGCTGTATAAAAGCATTTATAGTCCTTCAAGAGCTAAATCTTAAAGCTGTTTATTAAGCAAGGAGCTCTATATGTGGATTAAGAGCAATAATCAAACTCCCATATAGCTAATTCATTGAGCTTGAGAGCTCTTTTTTGCTCTTATTCAGCCTGTTATCTGTGACAAAAGTGACTTGAAGCTCGGTAGTACATGGGTTTCAAACTATTAAGGCCGTGTGTGAATTGCGTTAAAATGTTGGTTAAATTTTATAACTTGGTTAAAATTTGACACTAGCGTGGTGAATAAAATGGGATAAAATATAGGCAGCTGTGGAGCAGGCTAAATTTGCGTTAAAATTTAACGTTTCTCAATATAAATAGAGTAATTTGAAACTGTAAACGATAACCGAATAGAAAGATGAATTCTAAAAAGTTCAGATCTACTGGAAAACCATATAATAAATGTAAGTTTTAATTTATTCAATTGAAAAATAAAATTACATTTGTTTGTGTAGGGTATCAAGAGAAAAAAACAAATAATATAATCCGTTGATATTTTAACAAATATAAAATAATTAATTAAAATACTCGTTGTATTTCATTTTGCAAATTGAATATAAATAGATTGATTTGTCAGCTTGTTAAATTCTTCAGCTGTGAAAACTTGTGTTTACATACTAAATCACCAAACTAACCGCATAATGGGAATTGTTTTGAAAAGATTGGGAATTGTTGTTTTAAAATATTAAATTAACGTTGTAAAACTTAGAATTCGTTACTTTTTTCGTGCCAAATTATTAACTTTATAGCTTCTAAGTCAGATTTTGGAAAAGAAATTAATTAACGTGAACAACAAAAAAAAGTTTTAAGGGAAATTTCTTAAATCTTGAAGGAATTTTAGCCAAAATAGTGATTTAATAAATCCCTTTTAACGCAATTCACACAGCAAAGAGCTAAGAGCACCACAAACCAAACTTCAAAATTTAACCAAGGTAGAAAATTTAACCAACATTTTATTCACACACCGCCTAAAACTCCACTTTTGACATATTATTGTTTGCATTGGTTTGTGTAGTACAAAATAAAAACATATGAATATTCTAATACTATTAAAGAATGAATGAATCGTTTCATAGTATGTAAAATAGAAATGGCGAAGATGAACATAACCAAATTAAAAATTGTCTTTATGAAAATAAATAAGAAAATAAATTAAGATTTTCGATTGTATGATAGTTATTTTCAAGTGCGGGTTTAATATTTTCACAAATGTAAAATAATTTTAAAAAATAGTTAGATAGTAAAAATATTTAATTTTCCAGAGGTGAAATAAAATTATTTTTAATAATTTCGTGCTTTCTTTAACTACGCTCCAAAGATGATTCTATTTTAAAATGGAAAAAAGAATAATTGCATTAATTTTTTATCTCGTCGCCATATTTATTTTCAGGCAAGACGTTTCTTCGAATTAAGCTGCAATACTATCTGTTCTGGAGCTACAATATTAATTACTGCTGATATAGACCTATTACGTCGGTTTAAAATACATTTTCTAGAGCTAGTTCCAACAAGATGGCATTTTCGTCTTTTTAACTTCATGTTATTGTTATAAGATAGGGTGCTTCAGAAATTAAAATTCAAGGAAAGCAAATAATAAAGCAAATTTAGTTTATAGGAAGGAATTTTTTTAAAAGAATATTTCCTGAAGTGTATTTGTATCCTAAGTTGCAATTTTTCAAGATTAGAGTTTCAAAAGTTTTTTTTAATAAAGATGCTCGCTTCATTATGATATAGAAAATTTGTATCCTTAATGTGTAACAAGAAGGTATTTTTTTATAATACAATTCAATATACTACTGATATTACTTATCCAAGAAGATTATAGCATTATATTTAATTGGACTTAATGGGTAAGCACAACTATCTTCTGTGAGGGAATTAAAGTAGAATATTTTTTTGTGCGTACACGATTAGAATTAAAGCCCTGAACAAAAAAGTTTTTGTTTAATACTATGAGAAACCCTATATATTTATGTACATTACTATGCAAAACGAGAAATTATCAAAATTTGAACGTGGTTAACTTACACTAAAAATTGAGTTACATACATTTATTTATTTTTTATTTAAAATATTTTTTTTCTTGATAAATTAAATATTTTGTATTTATATTGGGCAACATCCTATTATAATATGGGTTCTTGAGGAGAATGCGTCAAGATATTAATTCTCAGCTCTACAACCGATTTGTAGTTGGTATTCTAATGCTATATTTTGACATTTCGAAATCCGCATGCGTTAGTATTTTACTTCTAAAGCTAAAGCTACTGTTTAAAGCTCTTATCGTGTTTTTTATTGCATTTGTGTAGTTGAAAGCTGTACAACGGCCCGTTAGATGAGGGATATTCAAGAAGCTCGTTCATAGATCGCATGAAAGGTATTATGGAACTAGTTTGAATAACTAAACGTTGAACGAGCTGACAGTGCTGTAAAACTTTACTCTAGAGCATGATTTAAAATAAAAATACATTGCGCTGTGAAATTATACCATATAAAGCCATAGCTTTACTTGTTTGGAGCTGCAGAAGAACAGTTTTGCATCTAATAGCTATTACAATGTTACTTGGGTATCGATCTCGTTCATGAGATTTGCCAAACTCACGCTTTATTTCTTGACAAAAAGGCGAGCCCAATATGTGTTGTCGACACACAATGAGTTACATAATTTAGAGATCCAATACTTCTCGCATCTTATCGGAGCACATAGGGAAATTAACACTACTTGAATTTTGATTTCCAAAATGGCTATATCGTAGCACAAGAGAATAAATTCTCATAAGGATACTCATATGGTAAGAATGTGTACTCGGCTTCCGAGCACCGCCTAACTACACAGTATTGTGAGACTGATGTTACAGGATCGAGTTTCGTATTAAAAATTATATATAAAAATTAAAATCAATATAATATAATTTAAATTGAACTTACTTGAATCTCTTTAGTTTTATTCTTCCCATTTGATTTTCAATGGACAAAGCGAGTCGGTTAGTCCGAAACTGCAGACGATAATGCTGGTGACAAATCAACTAAATCAACACACAATTATTTTTTTTGATTAAAATACATAAAATTGTGAAATAACAATTAAATAAAAAGAAACAATTGTGAAAATGAAAGCAAATAATTTTATTTCTCGTAAGCTATTTGAGGACTGTCAGATTGACTTATGACAAATCAACAAAAAAATGATCTGTCAGTTTGAGGGTGTTTTAATCCACCACTCAAATGGGTGTTTTAATCCACCACTCAAATGTATTCACGGATAGGAAAAATGAGTAATTTAAGAGAGTTTTCTCTTACTCACCTCAAAAAAAGTTCGGGTGTTTCAGGCAAGGGGGTACGTATGATGTATAGGATGTATGGGAGCTACGTTATTTGTCGTTTTAAAAAAATGAAAAAAACGTGGGCATATTACCGAAAAAACAATATGTAGCAAGTGTGAAGCAAATTCATCCAACTGTTTAGGCTGTCGAGGACAGACAGACAGACGGAATTGAGGTGTTTTCTATAATCGTATGTCATGTTTGATTGTTAAATTTTTTACGAATGTATAACTTGCCTTATAGTACCCATAAGCGAAAGTAAAAAAACATACTGTTGGCGTGAATGCCTGGGTGATTTGTACTTACGCTGGCGGACGTGAGTCCGTCCGACTGGATGATAATAGTCTTGATGGCGGACGTGCGTCTGTCCGAATATCTGATAAATGTCTTGATGGCGGACGTTCGTCTGTCCGAATATAAGATAGATGTCTTGATGGCGGACGTGCGTCTGTCCGAATATAAGATGTCTTTGATTGCGGACGTGCGTCTGTCCGAATATAAGATAGATGTCTTGTGTTGGAGAATCAAGCGTACGATGAACGAAGTATGGGTGAGTGGTGAATGCTATGCAGTGCCACGCAGAAAAAAATTAATAAGATTTTCTCGATTATCAGCGTCGTTCAGTGATGAAATCAATCAACCGATCAGATGACGACTCCTGATGACTCCGACAATGATGATCAATGAATATACACATGTACACAAATTTTATAAGCAGATTATTCCAATTAGATTCAAGAAATTCACAATATTTTTCCCAGCGTATATTGTGTGACACAAGTGAGAGTGTAAAAAAATGTTTAAAGCTGAGTCTAACAGCAGCGTTTGTTGCAATGAAAGACGAGAAACAGAGTCGTAAATAGAGTTCACTTTGTTTACATATATTTATTAAATAACTCCGTTTTACGTTTTACGTTTTAATGGATTTTGTATTTATATGAATAAATATATAAAAATGTGTTCTTTATTCGGTTTTTTTTTCTTACAAGCCGAGAGCACGAAGTGCTTGCTTTGGCATCCAAATCGAAAAGAGGCAGAATTAGAGGCAAATCCGGAAATGCCCACCAACTTACAATGGGGGTTTTTTTCTTTTTACGTTGGCTGCCATCCTCGATTGTAGTAGATGATGGGTGCTGCCAAATTGTCATATGTGCGGTAGCACAGCTTAGCACTAAATCAGTGCGGTGGCACAGGCGAAATTAATCTGACTACAATCGAGGATGGCATGAACATACCGGCCCTCCTTGGCAGACTATGCCAACAAATACTTTAATTAAGAATAATTTACTGATAATTATCGATACATTTATTTTTTTTTTTTTTTGAAACTTTGAGCACCCAAGTTTTAGGTTACTTCAACCGAAACGGAAAAGGAGGAAACCCCATTAACTGCGTTAAAGGCAGGGTAAAACGCAAAGTTTGACTATTGGTCGTGTGATTTCGCCGAGTTGAGTCCTGATTGTCGCGACTCTTACCCTCCCGTCCGTGCCAAGGTTTACTTTTATTACGCGTCCCAGCCGCCATTCCGTTGACGGTAGGTTCTCCTGCTTTATAACTACTAAGTCGTTCGGTTTGACATCCTCTTTTGGATGTTGCCATCCTTGACAATTTCCGTACTTCCCACCTTTTTCATATGCCCCAGTTCGAAATACTCGCTAAGAACCTTAGAGTATGTGGACTGTAAATCCTTGTTTCGAGTTAGAGATTAAGTGTGATTGGTAATTGAAGGTTTGAGCAGTGGACTGTAAATTTGTTGCGGTACCAATGTCGGAAACATGTGGCAGACTTGTATTTGGCGAAAACCTAACATGCGTAGCCTGTAAATTATTTGTTGAATTAATGTCGGGGACATTTGAAAAACTTGGCCTTGACGGAGTAAAACTGGGTGTTTGATTGGAAGTATCAATGCTGGAAGCATGTGACACTCCTCCATTGAATGGGAATACTGAAAATCTGCTGTTCCGTTGCTCCATAGTTGTACTGTCAGTACCTCTGTGTAACAGGGTATGATGTCGTTTTCCGCACGTAATGCATGAGAACCGACTCGTACATTTGTGTGACCGATGGTCCGGAGCAAGGCAATTAAAACACAGAGTGTGATTCTGAACAAACTCAGCCTTATCCGAAACAGGCATCGCTAAAAATTTGTTACAACATCGAAGATGAAGATGAATTTGGCGAAAACCTAATATGCGTAGCATGTAAATTATTTGTAGAATTAATGTCGGGGACATGTGAAAAACTTGGCCTTGACGGAGTAAAACTGGGTGTTTGATTGGAAGTATCAATGCTGGAAGCATGTGACACTCGTCCATTGAATGGGACTACTGAATCTCTGCTGTTCTGTTGCTCCATAGTCGTACTGTCAGTACCTCTGTGTAACAGGGTATGATGTCGGTTTCCGCACGTAATGCATGAGAACCGACTCGTACATTTTTGTGACCGATTGTCCGGAGAAAAGCAATTAAAACACAGATTGTGATTCTGAACAACCTCAGCCTTATCCGAAACAGGTATCGCTAATAATTTGTTACAACTTCGAAGATGTGTACCAATGTCGGAAACATGTGGCAGACTTGAATTTGGCGAAAACCTAACATGCGTAGCCTGTAAATTATTTGCAGTATTAATGTCGGGGACATGTGTAAAACTTGGCCTTGACGGAGTAAAACTGGGTGTTTGATTGGAAGTATCAATGCTGGAAGCATGTGACACTCGTCCATTGAATGGGACTACTGAATCTCTGCTGTTCTGTTGCTCCATAGTCGTACTGTCAGTACCTCTGTGTAACAGGGTATGATGTCGTTTTCCGCACGTAATGCATGAGAAACGACTCGTACATTTGTGTGACCGATGGTCCGGAGCAAAGCAATTAAAACACAGATGGTGATTTTGAACACCTCAGCCTTATCTGAAACAGGCATCGCTAATAATTTGTTACAACTTCGAAGATGTGTACCAATGTCGGAAACATGTGGCAGACTTGAATTTGGCGAAAACCTAACATGTGTAGCCTGTAAATTATTTGCAGTATTAATGTCGGGGACATGTGTAAAACTTGGCCTTGACGGAGTAAAACTGGGTGTTTGATTGGAAGTATCAATGCTGGAAGCATGTGACACTCGTCCATTGAATGGGACTACTGAATCTCTGCTGTTCTGTTGCTCCATAGTCGTACTGTCAGTACCTCTGTGTAACAGGGTATGATGTCGTTTTCCGCACGTAATGCATGAGAAACGACTCGTACATTTGTGTGACCGATGGTCCGGAGCAAAACAATTAAAACACAGATTGTGATTCTGAACAACCTCAGCCTTATCCGAAACAGGCATCGCTATTAATTTGTTACAACTTCGAAGATGTTGTTTATTGGAAAATTGAAGGTTTAAGCAGTGGACTGTAAATTTGTTGCGGAATATTTGACCAATTGATCAGCAGCGTGAATGAATTCACGTAGGTCATGGTTGCTAGCCATGTTAATGGAGACTAGGTTTATTAAACGAAGCTTACGCTTAACAAAAAAAATTAAGAATCAACCGGTCAAATTTATTAATGTCACAGAAGGTACTCTGGTTGAGTTCACGACCGCTAAATGAAAAATGTGTACCTAATCGCAATAACGTTGCCGAAGCCCGGTTGTCTGACCAAATCCACGAAAATTGTGTATACAACAACACTTAAAATACCGTACCGAATGAAAAGAAAGAAAAACCTAAAATCACCTGAGCGAAAAAGCACTATTTTGGTGTCACGGATTTCAAACCGACCGACTCGTGGTACATGTGCAAACAGAACGAAAACTTTCTATCAAAATGGGTACGACCCGAGCGAACCAAAATCACCGACCAATAACCAAAGAACGCGTTTATCAAATTTCTAGTAATTATTGCCACGAAAAAAAATTAATGTATGTACATTTGATATTGAAAATGTAATATATATGTAATATAATAATATAATTAGAATATATAATAATATATAATAATATAATAAGAATATACTCAAGAATATACTCAATGCAATGACGATCTGATGATCCGGCTCCGATGGACCAAATGTTGGCGTGAATGCCTGGGTGATTTGTACTTACGCTGGCGGACGTGAGTCCGCCCGACTGGATGATAATAGTCTTGATGGCGGACGTGCGTCTGTCCGAATATCTGATAAATGTCTTGATGGCGGACGTTCGTCTGTCCGAATATAAGATAGATGTCTTGATGGCGGACGTGCGTCTGTCCGAATATAAGATGTCTTTGATGGCGGACGTGCGTCTGTCCGAATATAAGATAGATGTCTTGTGTTGGAGAATCAAGCGTACGATGAACGAAGTATGGGTGAGTGGTGAATGCTATGCAGTGCCACGCAGAAAAAAATTAATAAGATTTTCTCGATTATCAGCGTCGTTCAGTGATGAAATCAATCAACCGATCAGATGACGACTCCTGATGACTCCGACAATGATGATCAATGAATATACACATGTACACAAATTTTATAAGCAGATTATTCCAATTAGATTCAAGAAATTCACAATATTTTTCCCAGCGTATATTGTGTGACACAAGTGAGAGTGTAAAAAAAATGTTTAAAGCTGAGTCTAACAGCAGCGTTTGTTGCAATGAAAGACGAGAAACAGAGTCGTAAATAGAGTTCACTTTGTTTACATATATTTATTAAATAACTCCTAGTTAAATGTAAATAAATCGGTTTTTTTACGTTTTAATGGATTTTGTATTTATATGAATAAATATATAAAAATGTGTTCTTTATTCGGTTTTTTTTTTCTTACAAGCCGAGAGCACGAAGTGCTTGCTTTGGCATCCAAATCGAAAAGAGGCAGAATTAGAGGCAAATCCGGAAATGCCCACCAACTTACAATGGGGTTTTTTTTCTTTTTACGTTGGCTGCCATCCTCGATTGTAGTAGATGATGGGTGCTGCCAAATTGTCATATGTGCGGTAGCCTAGCTTAGCACTAAATCAGTGCGGTGGCACAGGCTAAATTAATCTGACTACAATCGAGGATGGCATGAACATAAATGCTTATTGCATTTTTAATTTTGAAATATGTTTGGCATTTTAATTTAAAATATACTCACTTTGTTCCTTGTATTGAAAGCGTAGATGTTGCACTCGGAAGTATTTTGCAATATTCTTTAAGCATGTATACATTTGAATCAGGATACCAAGATTTTTTTTTTTAATTCATTTTTATTTAATATTAACTTATAACTATCTTAAAGTTAGACAAAAATGTTTAAAACTAGCCTAATTATCAATAACTTACAACTAATTTACTGGCCCTTTACCAAGATATTCTCAATGCAATTGACCAAAGGAAGACTGACTTTAGAAAGAAAGAAAGTGTTTGAAATCATGTATTAATTGGGAGCAGAGTGATTGTTCCTTGCTCTTCAAAGAAGCCAGAAACATTTCACGTTCATCTTCAATTACTTGTAATGCAGACTATTTACCAGCTATAGAGTCAATTCAAACTCCCACAAGTTTTGTGTGCAGTAGTTTAGATGGTAGACAAATGCCTCCTCGGCTTCTCGGAGTTTTTGTCAGAGAATACATCTGAAATAAATAAAAAAATCGAATTATGTTTTTCTGAAAATCGAATTATCTTATAGTATATCGATATTCGCCTCCCGGGATGAGCAAACCATTTACATCAAAAGCACTTGCACTAGAAAGGACAGAAATCTTTGCAATCTACACATTTTGGATCATGAATTCTTATTACTTTGACACAGTAATCAATGATTTGTATCAATCAAGTTGAGTTACGATAAAGTGCTTTGCAGACTATACCATTTGGATATTACATTGTTTGTATATTTATAAGCAGAGATCCTCTTTTAGAAAATTTTCATCAGATACTGTTGCGGGCACAGAAACTTGTGATTGAATTGAAATCATTACAGAAATACTTCTTCTTTGCGTTAAAGTTTGGCAGCTAGCCACAATTGTTTGCTGCCCCAAAGGTGGTACAGAACGGACTTGTTCCTGTGATTGTGCTTGTGTCTGCTTGGCTGCACTTGTCCCGACGACTATGTTTACGGTAGCCTCACCTACATTAAACGTACCAATTGGACCCGCCAAGGTATTCTTGTTAGAATTATATTTTGATCCTTGGCTTGAAGTATTCTTTGGAGATCTATGAAACGAAGTTGACATTTGGTTCTGTACGCAAGTGGGTGGTTGTTGCTCGTTACCACCTGAACATTGTTTTTCTCCTCCACTAGTATTGCGACTTGTTGGACGAGTTTCGCGGCAAACCTACCCACTGTTAGCCCAGGTGTGGCAAAGGCGAAAGGTTGGTATGATATCAAATGATATATTTTGCAAAGCAATATATCTGAGCCAGAACCTGATTTTTGGACACAAAGATAAATTTGAAGAAGTTTGTTGCTAAGTGGATCCTATCCGAACAACTTCTTTCCAGACTTCTTCACCTCGCTTTGCAGCAACTGATCCTCTGCTTGCTGGTCCTGTTTGCGGTTTAAGGGGATTTATTTTGGATGTAGAGTGAGTGATGATTTTCATTCAGGACAGCGCTACCAATGCGGTGTGTGACTTCTGTCTATGTGTAGTATCATCGCGGAGCTGGCAGAATTCGCGAATCTGTTTGAAAATATTGTTGGCATGCCGCCGTCAACTTTCACAGAATTCTCCTGCTGTTTCAGCCTTTTTATTGCGCCTGCTGCGAAGTTGGTTGTAATATAATAGTTACAAATAATTTATTAGTAAAATTGTTATGAAACAACTAAAATATATTATAACTAAATTATTGCAGAATAAAATACGTAATAAACAAAATAAAACTTACCTACTTCCTATATTTGTTCTGAAATTGAATATCTTTTTTTTATTGTTTTGTCATCTGTCAAAATACTCTCCTCGAATTAAGTAAACTGGTCTTTTCTTGTGGTGGAATTTAGGCACGTACGCATTAATATGATACAATTTTTGTTCCTTTTCTACACGCACCTGCAGAGCGTTTTTATTTTATTAATTAATTTACTAACTTTCACTTCAATAGATTCGTTTGCTTGAATGTATTCACAGTTAGATAGACGTGCTAATACTTCAGTATACCAAGAAGCCATATTGGGGAAACAAGAAACTTTTTATCAAGTGCCAAGTTACCTACTTTAGCTGTTATTGATAGAGGCGGAGAAAAACTCAATGTTAAAGGCATATGATAAGAATATGGTTTACTCTGAACCGAAAAAATGTTAATCAACCCTAGCAAATCAAACGAGCATATATCGTAATCGATGGTTGAATTACCCATTACGCCACAAAAAGTTAGTACACCATCTTCATCTTCATGCACTCTTCCATTCAAGATAGCACCACCTATATTTTCAAAAAGTTCCAAAAATTTTTTACCTTTCGCATCTGCTACCTTATCTTTCGATTTTCTCTGTTGTGAAATGAAAGCAAGACCATTCAACAAATTTCCATCGACAATTTGACCATCATCCATTCGAGCATTCAAATCACCTACGATGCAAACGGATTCAAATCTCATGCTTTCTAAAAACTCTTCAAACTTTTTAAAATCACTTGCCCACCTTGTGAAATTTAAATATCGAGGTATGAAATAGAAATGTTTACCACCAAAATTAGCACATAGAGCAAAATTAACGGAAAAGTTATTGAATCTAAAATTATATTTATCTTGAAAAGCCTCTTTGAACCCTAACCAACAACCACCGCTTGCGCGACCAGTTCTGTGAAACTTTTCAGCATCTTCCCAATACAACATATAGTCATCAAAGTAATGTGAAAATTCATTTATTTTATTATTTAGTACATTAGTTTCAAACAAAAAGAAAATATCAAACTTATTTATATAGGTAAAAAAGTTACAAAAATTTACCTTACTTTTTAAATTTGCTATGTTATATGCAACCAACTGACAGACATCTTGTTGCTAATCTTGACTTGATTTCCTCACGTAGAGGCAGCATCAGATTCTTTTAAAGGAGGGTGATGTATATCCCTTACGATCACATTGCACTGGAAATTCGCCTTCTGCACTAAATCTCTTAAAAACTCAGCATATCTCTGTTGTTTGACTTCGAAGCCACCATTGTTCCAAATGAAAGGTTTATCATTGATGTAAATCGATGTCTCACCGAAGCGAATGTTAACCTTTTTATCGAGTTTGGATATATTTTTGCTCAGTTGACGGAGGTGGAATCGATTTTCCCTTTCATCCGCAGTGTAATCTTTTTGTATGTATATGTCCGTACCATCAAGCTTTTTTTTTATAGACATAATATTATTTACATGCAGAACAGATTCCATCGTGAGTACATATGACAGTCCATTTTTTGTTTCTCATTATCGAGATTCAGTGACAAGTACGTTTGTTTTTAGTACTCTGGAACAGATTTCACGAAATTCCTTCACTGCCAGTTTTACATTTGTGTTTTGCAACCCACTAACGATAATTTTCGCTCTTAATTTTAATGTTTCGAAAAGGAATTATTAATTAGAAGCAGATAATTAAGTTTTTGATAAATATAAATATATAAAATATTGGCAGACAAAAGTAATTATGTGTTTGACGTTTCGTACCAGTGATGCCAATTCAAGCTACGTTATTTGTCGTTAAAAAAAAATGAAAAAAACGTGTGGGCTTATTACCGAAAAAACAATGGGTGTTATTCTTTATTTATTCCGGATAAGGAATAGAATGGACGGAAGAGACTAAATGTTTATCCAGAATATCCAGAATGGAATGAATAAAGAAACAAAAATACGATCCGGAACAGAAAAGAAAAAGATGACATTAATAAGCTATTTGTTATGTCAAAAAAAATTTGAATCTGTTTTGATAGTGACATTTATTCATTTGATTTTTGTGTTAAATTTTATTTATTGGAATTGTAATTCAAAATGGATGAAAATAATATTACTAATCTTATATCACTTGTCGCGTGGAATATTTTTTTCGAAAGTGACGAAGAAGATGAATATTACAAGGAGCATATTGAAAAAAATATTGGTTACTATGAGCAAGCAATACCAAATTTCGATGACCAAACCTTTAAAAGCCATTTTTGGTTGAAAACGGAAAGTTTCGAAAATTTGAGCTCTTTAATCCATGAAGAGCTTGGACTCTTAGAGATTCATAGCGGTCGACCACAGATTCCATTAGAAAAACAAACTCTATTGACTTTGTGGTTTCTGTCCAACACAGAATGCTTTCGGTAAGATGTAGTTATTAAAAATATTGCGGGTACGATTTTTCGTTTGACTATTTTACTATAGGTCTGTTGCAGATCGATTTGGTGTATGTAAGAAAACATGCTGGGTAGCTGTTGGCAACATATGTAGGTTGCTCTTAAAAATAAACAGGCGCAACCAGATAATTGAATGGCCCACCTCTGATGAAGCGCAACGTACTGCGTCTTTTTATCAAGAAACGACCCGATTTCCAGGTACCAAATCAGAGTATGGTATAAAACATATTTCAACTTTATTTTTCTTCCCTAGGCGTTATTGGATGCATTGATGGTACCCACATACCAATTGCAAAACCAAAAGAATCGCCAAATTCTTATGTCAATAGAAAAAAGTTCCATTCTATTCTGCTGCAAGTAGTTTGCAATGAGAAATTGATTTTCATTGACTGTTACGCGGGTGAAGCTGGTTCAGTTCATGACGCATGCCTTTTCAGAAGGTCAAATCTATTTAGAAATATAAGTAATGGTAAGTACAAACACAAATACCGTGATCAAAGTAGCTCATTTTTTTCAACCTTGAGACATCGGCAAAAACTTTTTATTTTTAGCTTATGTTATTTTTCCCAAGATACATAAATCAAACAAATAACTAAATCATTTTTCCCTGATAGGCAGATATTGACAGATGATTTTAAATTATTTTTTGTATAGGTACAATTTTTATACGCCCAAACCAGCATATGCTTGGCGACCAAGCTTATGGATTGAAGCCGTACATTTTAACTCCATTCAAAGATCGTGGAACATTCACTGAGGAGCAAAGAAAGTATAATGAACTACACTCCAAGATTCGAGTAACAATCGAACGCAGCATAGGACTACTCAAAGGCAGATTCCGGCGATTGAAGCAACTCAACTCAAGAAAACCTGAGTTCAATCCACTCCTTACTTTGTCTTGCTGTATCCTACATAATTTTTGTTTAAAAAATGATGACTTTCTGGAAAAAGAAGAGGCACACAATTTTTATATAGAAACTTTTGACTTCGAAGATGATGGTCCAAATACGAGAGAAAGCAACGAGCATATTGCTCAAAGAAAACGAAGTTTTATTGCTCATCATTTATTGTGATTTTATTATTTAAAAAAAACAAAGACATTAAAAAAAAATAAATATAGTTCAACTTACACGAATTAATTTATTACGAATTAAAAAATGGAAAGCATTTACGAATCTACTACTAATAGACTTAGAGCCCACTGAAATTTTTAGGAAAGATAGCAAAAATTCAATGATGAAATAAGATAAGTCTTTAGCTCCTATTCACAAATATACAAGTCTAGAAAGATGTGGTTGGGACTTTGCTGCAATAGAAATGCATTTCTTTATAAAATTCAATATAAAAGGTATACCATTCAAAAAAATCTGATTTAATAAAGGAGTTGAATTCCATAGACATAAATATTGAGATCCAAGACCTCTTAGGTGGACCTTCTGTATGCAAGGCGCATTTTAAAAATGAATTTTTATAAAGAGCTATCTTATTTCATCATTGAGGTTTTGCTATCCTTTATACCCAAAAATAGCTTTGGGCTTTCAGTCTATAATTAAAAAATACAAAGGATATAAATGAATACAAATTTATGTTGACGGATTACCGGTTGGAGCCGTGAAGTGGTCAACTAATCTTTCCATCAGTGAAAGGAATTTATCTGTTCGTTGCATCTTATCTTTATGTCTTTTAGCTGCTGTTTCTTCTCCGGTTGACTGCCGCTTACGTGATCTGTTTGCTATATTTGTTTCATCAATAACAACGTCCGCGAAGTCATATAAATCTGTCGCTGCGCCATCATTCACAACAACGACCGACTCGTCGCTTGAACAAACCGCTGGCGGGTTGAATTCCGGCTTTGAATGGAGTATTTTGTCCAATTCATCAAAATGTTCCCAGTATTTAGTGTTATTGCCACTTGTGTTATTGTGATCCTTTATATTCTTATATTTTGATTTTAGTCCTTTCCATTTACCAATGCATTGCTCTGCCGTTATATTTTGTTGTCGAATTTCTGATATCTCCTTTGCAATATCGTTCCATACTTTATTTTTTTGCTTTGTGTCAAAATATTTCTGGTGCTCTTCAAAGAGCATAATGAGGCATTTGATGTCTCCAGGAGACCATTTACAAAACAAATTGATATCTGAAAATGAAATTTAAAAAATCCTATAAGAAAAAAAAAACAAATTTGTAAAACTAAACTTACTTAGTTGATTGTTTGTTTGTTCCATTTTTAAAATGCTTTTTAATTATAAAAACAGTGAAAGCATTTATCGAGATGATCGTCAGCTAATAACGGTTGTTTTGCAAATGAGAATGACGCCAATGAATAATTTTCGCAAGCTTAGCATCAGACCAATTAGAAAAAAGAGATGGACATGATATATCTGTTCTCCTTTTCAGTCAAATTGAAGGGGAAGTATCAAACAAGTAAACAAGTTTTCTATCATCTCTGTCATGTTCAACCCAATTATAAATATTCCCGTTGGAGAACTCCCCATGAGACGTATTCTTTCAGAAGAAAAATACTCAGATTCTAAATTTCCGGTTGAATATTTTTACCCTCTATAGTGGGTGAATGAGAAAGAGCTCTTTTGCAGTATTTTGATAAATAAATCAATTTGTAGAAGAAAAATAATTTATTCCCGGGGAAAAATTTGGAAATTCAAAAAATCGGTAATCAATATTACAACAATACTATAGCCGCAGAGCTCAACAAACACAATTCAACAAATTTTATGAATATATTTGTTTTGTTCCACGGTTTTTAAAGTATTCCTTTTATTCTTCTCTAACGAACGATTTCTTTATTTGGTCACGAAATAATTACACTAATTTCATAGTGAATCGAAGATGAATGAACTTAAATGTGGGGTTTTTCGTATTCTCTTACAAACTTGGTTCAATCTTATGGCAACAAAACAATGGTATTTCTTGGCCTATTAAATGCAAGGTAAAGTATTTTTCTTTGAGTATTTGCAAAATAAACTTTACCCAATTCGCGCAAAATTTTAAGCGATTTTGTAATATGTCAAAACATTTTAGTATAATATTAGCTTAGAAAGAGGATTTTGTTAATTTTAAATGAGTTTAGTATCGTACTATCTTCTCAACATTTTACTAAAGTTCAAATCACCAAATGGCTACTTTATGTTTTAGTATCGAATTCTTTTTTACCACACATGTTGGGTTTCTATCAACATATAATTAATTTACAACGCATAGCAACAATAATTTTGTGTTTAAACCCTACAAATGTTCTGCTGTCTCCCTAATTAGCATTTCACTAGTTAACAAAGGTTTATGAAAAGTTAGTAAACTACTATGTATATAGTAAATTGTTAACTAATATCATGTTAAATGCCTTAATAATAGGTTGTTTAAAATTTTGCCCCAATATTTTTAATATTCACGCGAACAAAAAGGACTCAAAAGTTTCAGGTAAACCCTTTGTAATCTATATTTTGTGTTGAAATTGCAACAAAACTTTTAATATCCAAAATTAATTGTTAAATTACTTTAAAACTCAACTTCAAATACATTTTTCCTTTTAACCATAACATCTAGATTTAAATATCTACATATAATTAGAAAGAATGAAATCTTTCTTAGCACACTCATTTAGTTTTGATAAGTTTTTCTACGATTTGCACAAACGAGTTTTTTGGATATTGTGAGTTTTGATTCTCTTATACTTACATAATTTATATGTAATCATTTTCTTTGTCTTGCCATATGGCACAAACAGCCGCCTTGCCTGGTAGTCCAAGCAATTTGAGGATGAATCAAGCTTACGGAACGCACCACTGCCACAAACCATTGTTCAAAGTCAAGTTTCTTTGCGGCATCAGAATGATTGAGCTCACCTGAAACAATGTTGAGAATTCCATATGAAATATGGATATCGAACTGTTCTCCGTTGCCGATCATTTCATCCATCATTTTATAGGATTTGTTGTCGTGGCGAAGTCAGCACGAACTCTTCGACCTTCTTCATATTTGATTGGCAATGAAGCCTCTAAAAGCCATTTATCACGGTGATATGTAGCGATTGGTTGTTCAGAGGTGGCAATTAAGTATTTTTCATCCAATCCAGCTTCTTCGGCCTTCTCGCTGCCCTCCCCGGCGACTTTAAACAACTCATCGTCAAATTTTGAAAGTTGTGGAACCTCTTGAATAATCTTTTTGCACAGGAAGAATGGCGTATACAGGAGTGTGTAGTCTTTTTTGTATACGCTGTGCAATGCATACCGAAAGAGCTTGTTCTAGGAATACGGTAGATCCTGTGAGGAAATATCCACATCCTCCTGAGACTACGGGTCCCTTTACAGCATTCATACCGTCAATCATGACAATACGATCAACATATGTAGGAATATTTCCCACGTCCTGTGCAATCACCAAACGTTATCTCGAACTTATTCTCATCTTCGTCGTTGTTTACGGGGACACTTTCGTGTAGGTGATTACCCACTTCACGTAAAGCTGAGTTTTTTTGCTGCTTCGGCCTCCTGCAGGAACATGAACTAATCTCATCCGCGAAATCTCAGATATGTGAAATATTTACCTTAATTTGGATCACAGTCACGCACGAACTCTGCGCTGTCGCCACTCGGTGTCTTGAGCAATAACCGTCTCAACGAAAGCTACGTTCTTCAATTACTTGGTTTAATTTTCATGAACCTTATCGGGAATACATCCCTTATCTTTGCGAAAGAGATTCAAATCCAAGACCATAAAGATTCTCTGAAAAATGCAGTAATTTTTTTTATAATTTTGCTTAACGACGCGACTGCGTCCTGCGTCTGCGATTCATATGTAAGGGTATCTCTATGGGAAATAGTAAAAATTTTGCTATATTTGTTTCATCAATAACAACGTCCGCGAAGTCATATAAATCTGTCGCTGCGCCATCATTCACAACAACGACCGACTCGTCGCTTGAACAAACCGCTGGCGGGTTGAATTCCGGCTTTGAATGGAGTATTTTGTCCAATTCATCAAAATGTTCCCAGTATTTAGTGTTATTGCCACTTGTGTTATTGTGATCCTTTATATTCTTATATTTTGATTTTAGTCCTTTCCATTTACCAATGCATTGCTCTGCCGTTATATTTTTTTGTCGAATTTCTGATATCTCCTTTGCAATATCGTTCCATACTTTATTTTTTTGCTTTGTGTCAAAATATTTCTGGTGCTCTTCAAAGAGCATAATGAGGCATTTGATGTCTCCAGGAGACCATTTACAAAACAAATTGATATCTGAAAATGAAATTTAAAAAATCCTATAGAGAAAAAAAAAAACAAATTTGTAAAACTAAACTTACTTAGTTGATTGTTTGTTTGTTCCATTTTTAAAATGCTTTTTAATTATAAAAACAGTGAAAGCATTTATCGAGATGATCGTCAGCTAATAACGGTTGTTTTGCAAATGAGAATGACGCCAATGAATAATTTTCGCAAGCTTAGCATCAGACCAATTAGAAAAAAGAGATGGACATGATATATCTGTTCTCCTTTTCAGTCAAATTGAAGGGGAAGTATCAAACAAGTAAACAAGTTTTCTATCATCTCTGTCATGTTCAACCCAATTATAAATATTCCCGTTGGAGAACTCCCCATGAGACGTATTCTTTCAGAAGAAAAATACTCAGATTCTAAATTTCCGGTTGAATATTTTTACCCTCTATAGTGGGTGAATGATTGAAAGAGCTCTTTTGCAGTATTTGATAAATAAATCAATTTGTAGAAGAAAAATAATTTATTCCCGGGGAAAAATTTGGAAATTCAAAAAATCGGTAATCAATATTACAACAATACTATAGCCGCAGAGCTCAACAAACACAATTCAACAAATTTTATGAATATATTTGTTTTGTTCCACGGTTTTTAAAGTAATCCTTTTATTCTTCTCTAACGAACGATTTCTTTATTTGGTCACGAAATAATTACACTAATTTCATAGTGAATCGAAGATGAATGAATTTAAATGTGGGGTTTTTCGTATTCTCTTACAAACTTGGTTCAATCTTATGGCAACAAAACAATGGTATTTCTTGGCCTATTAAATGCAAGGTAAAGTATTTTTCTTTGAGTATTTGCAAAATAAACTTTACCCAATTCGCGCAAAATTTTAAGCGATTTTGTAATATGTCAAAACATTTTAGTATAATATTAGCTTAGAAAGAGGATTTTGTTAATTTTAAATGAGTTTAGTATCGTACTATCTTCTCAACATTTTACTAAAGTTCAAATCACCAAATGGCTACTATATTTTTTAGTATCGGGTATTGGGTTTCCATCAACATATAATTAATTTACAACGCATAGCAACAATAATTTTGTGTTTAAACCCTACAAATGTTCTGCTGTCTCCCTAATTAGCATTTCACTAGTTAACAAAGGTTTATGAAAAGTTAGTAAGTAAACTACTATGTATATAGTAAATTGTTAACTAGTATCATATTAAAGGCCTTAATAATAGGTTGTTTAAAATTTTGCCCCAATATTTTTAATATTCACGCGAACAAAAAGGACTCAAAAGTTTCAGGTAAACCCTTTGTAATCTATATTTTGTGTTGAAATTGCAACAAAACTTTTAATATCCAAAATTAATTGTTAAATTACTTTAAAACTCAACTTCAAATACATTTTTCCTTTTAATCATAACATCTAGATTTTAATATCTACATATAATTAGAAAGAATGAAATCTTTCTTAGCACACTCATTTAGTTTTGATAAGTTTTTCTACGATTTGCACAAACGAGTTTTTTGGATATTGTGAGTTTTGATTCTCTTATACTTACATAATTTATATGTAATCATTTTCTTTGTCTTACCATATGGCACAAACAGTCGCCTTGCCTGGTAGTCCAAGCAATTTGAGGATGAATCAAGCTTACGGAAAGCACCACTGCCACTAACCATTGTTCAAAGTCAAGCTTCTTTGCGGCATCAGAATGATTGAGCTCACCTGAAACAATGTTGAGAATTCCATATGAAATATGGATATCGAACTGTTCTCCGTTGCCGATCATTTCATCCATCATTTTATAGGATTTGTTGTCGTGGCGAAGTCAGCACGAACTCTTCGACCTTCTTCATATTTGATTGGCAATGAAGCCTCTAAAAGCCATTTATCACGGTGATATGTAGCGATTGGTTGTTCAGAGGTGGCAATTAAGTATTTTTCATCCAATCCAGCTTCTTCGGCCTTCTCGCTGCCCTCCCCGGCGACTTTAAACAACTCATCGTCAAATTTTGAAAGTTGTGGAACCTCTTGAATAATCTTTTTGCACAGGAAGAATGGCGTATACAGGAGTGTGTAGTCTTTTTTGTATACGCTGTGCAATGCATACCGAAAGAGCTTGTTCTAGGAATACGGTAGATCCTGTGAGGAAATATCCACATCCTCCTGAGACTACGGGTCCCTTTACAGCATTCATACCGTCAATCATGACAATACGATCAACATATGTAGGAATATTTCCCACGTCCTGTGCAATCACCAAACGTTATCTCGAACTTATTCTCATCTTCGTCGTTGTTTACGGGGACACTTTCGTGTAGGTGATTACCCACTTCACGTAAAGCTGAGTTTTTTTGCTGCTTCGGCCTCCTGCAGGAACATGAACTAATCTCATCCGCGAAATCTCAGATATGTGAAATATTTACCTTAATTTGGATCACAGTCACGCACGAACTCTGCGCTGTCGCCACTCGGTGTCTTGAGCAATAACCGTCTCAACGAAAGCTACGTTCTTCAATTACTTGGTTTAATTTTCATGAACCTTATCGGGAATACATCCCTTATCTTTGCGAAAGAGATTCAAATCCAAGACCATAAAGATTCTCTGAAAAATGCAGTAATTTTTTTTATAATTTTGCTTAACGACGCGACTGCGTCCTGCGTCTGCGATTCATATGTAAGGGTATCTCTATGGGAAATAGTAAAAATAATATATTATTAATTTAATAATTAATGAAAACTCACATTTAATTATTTATTTCAATAATAAAAATGCAAAGCATTTTTGGCCATCAATTTTGTTGACTTATTTGGTTTCTGTTTTTGGCAGCTGTCATTTTTTTGCTTGTTTGACATTGGGATATTCCGAAAATGTTCTTTTTATTCCGTGTTAAATATGGAATAAAAAGAATGCATTCCAAACGTTCCGGAATGAATAAAGAAACAACAAAATAGTTTATCCGGAATATTCCATGGAATAAAGAAACGCAAAACTGGTATTCCGAATATTCTGGACATACCAGAATGAATAAAGAAACACACTAAATATGTAGCAAGTGTTAAGCAAATTCATCCCACTGTTTAGGCTGCAGACTCGAGGACAGACAGACAGACGGAATTGAGGGAACAACTTTTTTGGTGTTTTATATGATCGTATGTCATGTGTGATTGTTACATTCTTTTTACGAATGTATAACTTCCTTATCGTACCTATAATCGCAAGTAAAAAAAACATACATGAATAAATGCATATTGCATTTCTAATTTTGAAATAATTTTGGCATTTTAATTTAAAATATACTCACTTTTGTTCCTTGTATTGAAAGCGTAGATGTTGCACTCCGAAGTATTTTGCAACATTGTTTAAGCATGTATATGTGGTGACACACACACACCAAATATACACTGCGACACGTAGCAAAGAGGATCAGACCATCTTCAACATTCGACTCAATCAGTAAGTCTTCGTTTTCTCCTTCAGCCAGCAACATCTCTTAGCTTAAATAAAATTTTAATCATTTATAAAGACAAATTGTTAAACAATAAATAGTATAAAAACTAAGTTGATGCTGACTTTTTGTTAGTGCGAACCACAGCACTACATTGGTGACCCGACGTTTTTTCAATTTTTTCAATTAAAAATGTGGGTTTTACGTGCTTGAGCAAGTAGTTTATTTCTATGCCTGATTCAACGACTGCTCACGAAAATATCACGCCACATGGAAGCGGTAATCAGACTAACACACGTGGTAACATCGATTTGGCCACTCGCCGCCTACCGTTTGACATTAGAGCTCCTCCTTTCAGTCCCGAAAGACCAGCGCTATGGTTTGCCCAGCTGGAGGCGCAATTTACTAACTGTGGCATTATCGAACAACGTGATAAATTCTAAAGCACTATACAACTCATAGACACGCGCTCTGCTGCAGAGGTGGAAGATATAATAATTAATCCACCAGAAGACACCCCGTACCAAACTTTGAGATGCACACTGATTTCCCGTTTCTCAAAATCCAGAGAAGCAAAGATCATTCAGCTTTTAGATAAAGAGAACCTGGGAGATCGCACACCGTCCCAGCACCTGCGACACTGAAAAGTTTGGCACCCGACATCGACGAGGAGGTGTTAAAAGCACGTTGGCTTTCACATCTTCCATCTCAAACGCAAGCTTGCTTAGTCGCCCAAAAATCTTTGAATGTCACAGACCTGAGTGATATTGCCGATAAACTGCACGAGGTTTTTGCGCCAGCAACGGTAGCTGTAGCAGATGATCTTCATCGACAAATTCTAACCGCTGAAGTTGCAGCCCTATCTGCATCATTTTCAGAACGCGGACGAACAAAGAACCAGCAGCAACACAGTACCAGAAATAAATCCAAATCCAGGCAAGTGCCTAAACAATCAAACATCTGTTGGTTTCACAATAAATATGGTACCGAGGCACGCAATTGTCGCCCCGGTTGTCAATTTCAGAAAAACGGGACCGAGGATCACTAATGGCGGTACACGATCCTCATACCTTACACCGCCGCCTCATCCTCATCGATAGAAATTCTCAACAACAGTTTTTAATTGATACGGGATCGGAAGTGTCAATCTACGCGCTCCAAAAAACACAAGCACTGCGTCCGCTGTCAACCTACCAGCTATTTGCTGCCAACGGCTCGCTGATTAACACCTATGGCACGATAAAATTCGACCTCTACTTTGGGCTACAAAAGCAATTCACGTGGCAGTTTATTGTTGCTGATGTCAGCCGTGGTATTATCGGGGCCGACTTTTTAGGCCACTACGGATTGCTCGTGGATGTAAAACAACAACGAATCATCGACAAACACACAGGAATGCCAATGCAAGGCGTATTTTCAAACATCCAGCTTCCATCTATTGCCACAATCCAAGCATGCATCGATCAGCCTTATGCATCACTTCTCAATTCATTTTCTGCCATCACACAACCAGCGGCAGCCAAGAGGAAAGACCAATACTACACCGTTCATCACTTAAAAACAAAAAACGGACCTCCAATCTCTAGCAAGCACGTCGACTTGCTCCAGATCGTCTTAAGATTGCGAAATCTGAATTCTTCAAAATGATTGAACTTGGTTCTGCACGTCGTTCTGACAGCTCCTGGTCCTCACCTCTTCACCTTGCCAAAAAGAATTCTGGAGAATGGCGCCCCTGCGGCGATTACAGGCCTCTTAACGACCGAACAATTCCAGATGCGTACCACATCCGATGCCTTCAGGATTTCACGGCAGACTTGCAAGGGAAAGAAGTATTTTCTACCATTGACCTGGTTCGGGCATTCAACCAAATTCCCGTTGCCCCATCGGATATCGAAAAAACGGCCATCATCACCCCATTTGGCCGGTTTGAATTTCCCTTTATGACATTAGGCCTGCGCAACGCTGCGCAAACGTTTCAAAGGTTCATCGATGAGGTGACGAGGGACCTTCACTTTGTTTTCCCATACATCGATGACCTGTTCATAGCATCAAGAAGCAAACAGGAACATCTTGAGCATCTCCGAGCTGTATTTCAACGACTACAGAATGCTGGACTTATGATAAATGTAGCCAAATCAGTCTTCGGAAAAGGTGAGGTGAAGTTTTTGGGACATCTCGTGTCGGCTAAAGGGATTTTCCCACTCTCGGAGAAAGTGCAAGCCATCTTAGAATTCCCTAAGCCCCCAAACGTAAAGAAACTTCGCGCTTTTATTGGCACCGTCAATTTCTATAGAAAGTTTGTCAAAATCATTCACGGACAGCAAGAACGCCCTGGCATCGGTTGCTCCAGACGTCAACGCAGAGTGGTCGATTTTTACAGACGCATCAGAGCAGGCCATCGGAGCAGTACTCCAGCAGCGACGTCATGATCTTTGGTAACCCTTAGCTTTTTTAGCCAGAAACTGTCGCCTTCAACACAGAAACGTTCGACCTACGACAGGGAGCTCAACGCCGTCTACGAAGCTATACGTCATTTCAGACACATTTTCGAAATGTTGCCATTTACAGTGACCACAAGCCACTTGTTCATGCATTAAGCAACGGCCAGAGCGAGCTTCACCATGGCAATTTAGAAGGTTGGACTACATCGGGCAGTTTAGCACCGACATCAGGCATGTCTCCGGCGCAGAGAATACAGTTGCAGACACGCTGTCGCGCATCGATACCATCAAATCAGCAGTGTCATCAAGCGAGATAGCCCAAGCGCAAACTAACGACACCGAACTTCAATACATCCTCAATAGCCCATCGTCCAGCGTTCAACTTTGCCGTATAAAATTCGATGACTCTGAAGCCGAAATCTACAGCGATATTTCTGCGGCAGAACACGACCTTATGTGCCTCTTCATCTACGAAAAAGAATATTCAATTCCTTTCATTCTTTAGAACATCCTGGTCAACGCGCCTCAAAGAAACTTATCACGGAGCGTTTTTTCTGGCCTTCGATGAACAAAGATTGCTCAAAATGGGTCAAGTGCTGCATACCGTGCCAAGCGAACAAAACAACACGACACACAGTTTCACCAATTACCAGTTTTGAACCGCCTACAAAACGCTTTGAGCATATACATATTGACCTCGTCAGCCTCGTACCATCCAGAGGTTTCAATCAATGTCTTACAGTCATCGACCGATTCACACGCTTCCCTGAAGCCGTCGCCTTATCAAATGGAACCGCAGAAACTGTAGCAGAAGCTCTGCTCATATCCTGGATTGCACGATTTGGCGTTCCACTGCGGATTACTTCGAAATTAGGGAGACAGTTCGAATCAGACTGGTTCCAATGCCTAACTAAACTTCTTGGCTACAAACATCTGAGAACAACGCCATACCATCCGCAGTCAAATGGACTGGTAGAGCGCTTTCATTGGCAATTTAAGGCAGCACTACTATGTAATGGCGATACATGGACTAGAGCTTTACCTATTGTACTTCTCGGACTCCGGGCGGCTTTCAAAGAGGATCTGCAAGCAACACCTGCTCAACTTGTCCTTGGTGAGCCGATTCGTTTACCAGGAGAATTTCTGTGTCCATCGATTGGAAACACATCAGCTCCAGCCTTAGTGCAAATCTTGCAAACGCATTTTAAGAACCTAGTCCCACAAGAAATGTCACGTCATGGACAGCGCTCAACATTTGTATTTAAAAACCTCCGAAACACCTCACATGTCTTCGTCCGCCACGACCATATACGTCAATCTTTTGCTACACCATATGACGGACCATATAAAGTGCTCGAAAAACATGAAAAATACTTCGTGGTTCTCGTCAGAGGAACAAGCACACCGATCTCAATCGACAGGCTTAAACCAGCATGCATGCTTTACGGTGAAGAGGAGCGCAACGAAACAGAAGCCCCATCAACCACCGCAACCAGGAGCCAAAAAACAGTCCGATTCAATCTGCCGACATAGCTTTCAATTTTCATTAAAGTTTATAATTCTCTTCTTCTTTCCTATCCAATTTTTTTTTTAATTTCGTTTTTTAAGAAGGGGAGGTATGTGGTGACACACACACACCAAATACACACAGCGACACGTAGCAAAGAGGAATCGAAATAACCGTTCGCGGCGACACAGTTACAAATAGATCAGACCATCTTCAACATTCGACTCAATCAGTTAGTCTTCGTTTTCTCCTTCAGCCAGCAACATCTCTTAGCTTAAATAAAATTTTAATCATTTATAAAGACAAATTGTTAAACAATAAATAGTATAAAAACTAAGTTGATGCTGACTTTTTGTTAGTGCGAACCACAGCACTACATATACATTTGAATCAGGATACCAAGATATTATCAATGCAAGTGACCAAAATAAGACTGACTAAACAAAGAAAGAAAAGGTGTTTGAAATTGTGTACTAATTGGGGGCAGAATGATTGTGTCTTGATCTTCAATGAAGCCAGTGTGTAGTAGCTTAGATGGTGGACAATTGTCTCCTCGGCTTCTCGGAGTTTTTGTCAGAGAATACATCTGAAATAAATAAAAAAATCGAATAATCTTTTTCTGAAAATCGAATTATCTTTTTCGGATATTAAAACATTGAACGAATTCTACTTATCGGAACATATCTGCGATTGGGGTAAAGACCTCTGTAGGCCATTTCATAAAGCGGAGTTTTTTAACAACAGTATCTCGATATTCGCCTCCCGGTATGAGCAAACCATTTACCTGAAAAGCACTTGCACTAGAGAGGACAGAAATCCTGGCAATCTTGACAATTTGGATCACGAATTCTTATTAATTTGACACAGTAATCAATGATTTGTATCAATCAAGTTGAGTTACGATTAAGTGCTTTGCAAACTATACCATTTGCATATTACTTTGTTTGTATAAGCAGAGATCTTCTTTTAGAAAATTTTCATCAGATACTGTTGCGGGCACAGAAACTTGTGATTGAATTGAAATCATTACAGGCAGTGAGAAGTATTTCTTTGCGTTAAAGTTTGGCAGCTAGCCACAATTGTTTGCTGCCCCAAAGGTGGTACAGAAGGGACTTGTTGATGTGGTTGTGCTTGTGTCTGCTTGGCTGCACTTGCCCCGACTACTATGCTTACGGCAGCCTCACCTACATTAAACGTACCAATTGGACCTGTCAGAGTATTCATGTTAGAATTATTTTTTGATCCTTTGCTTGAACTCTTCTGTGGAGATCTATGGAAAGAAGTTGACATTTGTTTCTATACGGAAGAGGGTGGTTGTTGCTCGTTACCACCTGAACATTGTTTTTCAACTCCACTAATATTGTGACTTTTGTTTTATGAGTATCGCGGCAAACGTCTACCCACTGTCAGCCCCAGCTGCGGCAAACGCAAAAGGTGGGTATAATATCAACTGATAAAGTTTGCAAAGCACTATATCTGAGCCAGAACCTGATTTTTGGTCACAAAGATAAATTTGAAGAAGTTTGTTGCTAAGTGGATCCTATCCGAACAACTTCTTTCCAGACTTCTTCACCCCGATTTGCAGCAACTGATCCACTGCCTGCTGGCCCTGTTTGCGGTTTAAGGGGATTTATTTTAGATGTAGAGTGAGTGATGATCTTCATGCAGGACAGCGCTACCAATGCGGTGTGACTTCTGTCTATGTGTAGTGTCATCGCGGAGCTGGCAGAATACGCGAATCGGGATGAAAATATTGTTGGCATGCCGCCGTCAACTTTCACAGAATTCGCCTGCTGTTTCAGCCTTTTTATTTCGCCTGCTGTGACGTTGGCTGTAATATAATAATTACATATAATTTATTAGTAAAATTGTTATGAAACAATTAAAATATATTATAACTAAATCATTGCAGAATAAAATACGTAATAAACAAAATAAAACTTACCTACTTCCGATATTTGTTCTGAAATTGAATACCTTTTTTTTATTGTTTTGTCATCTGTCAAAATACTCTCCTCGAATTGAGTAAACTGGTATTTTCTTGTGGTGGAATTTAGGCACGTACGCATTAATATGATACAATATTTGTTCCTTTTCTACACGCTGTTTTTATTTTATTAATTAATTTACTAACTTTCATTTCAATAGATTCGTTTGCTTGAATGTATTCACAGTTAGATAGACGTGCTAATACTTCAGTAACCTAGAAGCCATATTGGGAAAACAAATTAACTTTTTATCAAGTGCCAAGTTACCTACTTTATCTGTTATTGATAGAGGCAGATAAAAATTCAATGTTAAGGGCATATGATCCGAATATGGTTTACTCTGAACCGAAAAGTTGTTAATCAACCCTAGAAAATCAAACGAGCATATACCGTAATCGATGGTTGAATTACCCATTACGCCACAAAAAGTTAGTACACCATCTTCATCTTCATGCACTCTTCCATTCAAGATAACACACATATATTTTCAAAAAGTTCCAAACATTTTTTACCTTTCGCATCTGCTACCTTATCTTTTGATTTTCTCTGTTGTAAAATGAAAGCAAGACCATTCAACAAATTTCCATAGACAATTTGACCATCAGCCATTCGAGCATTCAAATCACCTACGATGCAAAAGGATTCAAATCTCATGCTTTCTAAGAACTCTTCAAACTTTTTAAAATCACTTGCCCACCTTGTGCAATTTAAATATCGAGGTATGAAATAGAAATGTTTACCACCAAATTTAGCAGATAGAGCAAAATTAACGGAAAAGTTATTGAATCTAAAATTATATTTATCTTAAAAAGCCTTTTTGAACCTAAACAAACAACCACCGACGCGACCAGCACTGTAAAAGTTTTCAGCATCTTCCCAATACAACATATAGTCATCAAAGTAATGTGAATGTTAACCTTTTTATCGAGTTTGAATATATTTTTGCTCAGTTGAGGGAGGTGGAATCGCTTTTCCCTTTCATCCGCAGTGTAATCTTTTTGTATGTATATGTCCGTACCATCAAGCTTTTTTTTTACAGACATAATATTATTTACATGCAGAACAGATTCCATCGTGAGTACATATGACAGTCCATTTTTTGTTTTTCATTATCGAGATTCAGTGACAAGTACGTTTGTTTTTAGTACTCTGTAACAGATGTCACGAAATTCCATCACAGCCAGTTTTACATTTGTGTTTCGCAACACACTAACGATAATTTTCGCTCTTAATTTTAATGTTTCGAAAAGGAATTATTAATTAGAAGCAGATAATTCACTTTTTGATAAATATAAATATATAAAATATTGGCAGACAAAAGTAATTATGTGTTTGACGTTTCGTACCAGTGATGCCAATTAAAGCTACGTTATTTTTCGTTTAAAAAAAATGAAAAAAACGTGTGGGCTTATTACCGAAAAAACAATATGTAGCAAGTGTAAAGTGAATTCATCCATTGTTTAGACTGCAGACTCGGACAGACAGACAGACGGAATTGAGGGAACAACTTTTTTGGTGTTTTCTATGATCGTATGTCATGTTTGATTGTTTGATTTTTTTTTACGAATGTATAACTTCCTTATCGTACCTATAATCGCATGTAAAAAAAACATACATACATAAATGCATATTGCATTTCTAATTTTGAAATATGTTTGGCATTTTAATTTAAAATATACTCACTTTTGTTCCTTGTATTGAAAGCGTAGATGTTGCACTCCGAAGTATTTTGCAACATTCTTTAAGCATGTATACATTTGAATCAGGATATCAAGATATTATCAATGCAAGTGAATGAAGACTGACTAAACAAAGAAAAAAAAGGTGTTTGAAATTATGTACTAATTGGGAGAAGAATAACTGTGTCTTGATCTTCAATGCAGCCAGGAACATTTCACGTTCAAGTACTATGTGTAGTAGCTTAGATGGTGGACAAATGTCTCCTCGGCTTCTCGGAGTTTTTGTCAGAGAATACATCTGAAATAAATAAAAAAATCGAATTATCTTTTTCTGAAAATCGAATTATCTTTTTAGGATATTAAAACATTGAACGAATTCTGCTTACCAGAACATATCTGCGATTGGGGCCAAGTGTAAAGTTATCCTCGGCTGCTTGGAAATCTCTCTTCTTAGTGGAGGTTCTCGGCGGTTTAGCTCTTCTAGTATAATAGACTTGGTCCGGCGAGTAGCCAAATAAACCTTTACCCAAAAGCAATTCTGCTCTGTAGGGCGTCTAAAATACTGAATTGGAAAACTAAGTGGAACCTCCAGCGAGTTGCTATATAAAGGAAAGACCCGTTTTGCTTCAGTAAGAGAAGTGAACACTTATCTTGTTATTTTCTCTTTTTATAGAAAATAATTTGCCTTCGTTCGTATCCAACCATACTTCAACAATCGATAACGTTTTATCGATTTTTCCTACAAAATGCACAATCAGCATTTGACCATGCCATGCACTTAAATTGTTTTTGGGCTAGCTTGCTTATGATGCACAATATAATTCATATGCCGATGACCCGTGGAAATGTTTTTAATTTGTACACAAAAATACTCCTCAAGCACTAGAAGTGTCATATGAGTATTTTTGTGCACTGAAGGTGCCGATTGAACTATATATATATATGAATATTTATAGACATATGTATCTTGTGCACAGAGTGTGCCAAAGGAAATATGAATAAACATTATGAATCGGCTCGGCTATGGCCGGCAAAGTAAGTGCATGCGATGGATATGAATGGGAAACAAAGTATCGAGTATCGAAGGAGGTTGAATATATTTTTAATTGGTTTGCGGCAATTAATTAAGTGATCGCTGGTGCGATCCCTTCACACCACCCTTCCAGGGAGAAAAAAGAGAAATCATGACGGTTTATGATTTCTTCTTTTTATGCGACACTTTGTACAATGAGGGACATTTCATTTGTTCTTATGTATTTATCAATAGTTACGTTTAGATTTATACATTCAGAATATTTAGTTTTTATTTAAATTTCTTATCAATAGTTATGTCAATCTTAAGTCTATGCGCGCCTAATATATATATATATATGTGCAAACGAAGGTAGCTTTCAATTTAGCTCTACTAAAAGAAATTAAATTTTAAGTCAGTACTGTCTTTTAAAGTAAATAAAGTAAAATAAAGTGTAAATAAAGTATAAATCTATTTGCAATTAACACTGTTGCGTAGAAAAGTATATTTTTCGGCAGTGAAAATAAGATTTAAAATTTTCTATATTCTGAAGGTATTTTTTATTAAAACATGTCAGCCTCTAAAAATGAACAACAGAGAAAGCTGAGGTCTGAAAAGTGTTCAAACTCTCCTCTCACTTACACAAACTCCCCTGCAACAAATTCAGCTTCATCTAAATTGTGGAACAAAATCGAATCCCGTTTAGATTCGCTTACAAAAACATTGACGGAATCTATTGTGTCACGATTAAAAGATGAAATCAATTCGATGTGCGAGAGTTTAACTCTACGAATCAAAAATGTGGAAATGGATTTCGATAAAAAAATTAAATCACTTGAAAATTCGTTCAATAAAAGAAGTGAGGATTTATCTCTAAACATTAAACACACAACACTCGAACTTGAAACAAAAATTAATAAATTTGAAAATACAATCAATGAGAGACTCAGCTCTCTTAACAACTCTTTGTTTACATTAAATAGCAGATTTAAAACATTGGAGCAACAAGAACTTAGGTTAGACACGCATGAAGAAGAACTGACTATGGTTAAGGCACAAATGCTGGAAAAAGATAACACTATGCTTAAAATTCAAATTGATGCAATTGCGCGGAATAATATCTGTGGTGATCTGGTACTTCATGGAATACCAATGAGTGCAAATGAAAATCTTCAAAGTATTTTTCAGCGGTTTTGCAATGTAATATCATATTCACCACCCCTAACACCGATTCACATTCTTCGCACTAAACCGAAAAACAAAATTCCAATCAGCGCCATCATTATCAAACTACCGCACGCGCAAGAAAAAGTTAATATTTTGACAAAAGCAGCGGCATTTTACAAACAACATTTAAGAGCGGTTTCATTAAGTGACCTTGGTTTTGAGGGAAACAAATTTGTACGTGTGTATGAAAGTTTAACAAAAAACAATCATGCAATCTTTCGCAGAGCCAATGACCTCAGGAAGAACCGGTTATTACACTCTGTGTTTACTAGACGAGGGCGAGTTTATGTGAGACAAACTAATGACGAAAATAAAAAGCCTATCTGTATCACAAGCATGAATTCCCTTGAAGTGTTTCGTTCTATGGTGGTCAACAATGGTACTCCTACAACAAATAGCGTTGGCTACGCTGCTGACAAGGCAAATGGAGCTACTGAAGATGCTCGAGGTGAATCTGTTAATGCAAGTGTTGTTGCTGATTAATGGTGTATGAGTAGAATTATTATTATTTTATTTATATATACCTATGTAAAATGTTAATAAGAACCTACTTGTATGCATGCTGTAAGATTTTTCTTTTAAATTCAATTTCTTTAAGCAGAGCTTTATGTATCATTATGATAACAAAAATGTTCCGTTCTAAAAGTTTATTATTATTTAACTTATCAAAATTATTTAACATTTTATCTTTTAGCCAATCTGAATGCCTTTCAAATTTTAATTATCTAGTGCAAATTTGTTCCTCTTTTATGTTGGTGGTGATGGTGATTTTAACTTTTACTTTTCTTTTTAATAATGGTTGATGGTACACATCCCGATAACATAAGATGTGCTCTGAATGTGCTGTGTGGTGCATTTGATGGTTTAAGTATTTGTTGTTTAAATGCGGGGAGTATTCGGGCTAAACATACTATATTGCATCAAATGATTAGTACGTCTAAGCTGGATGTCATTATGATTTCAGAATCGTGGTTGAATAACAGTATCTCTGATGCATTAGTAGATTTACCAGGTTTCAACATGCACAGAAATGATCGTAAGGATAGGGTTGGTGGTGGAGTCTGTCTATATATACGGGAGCACATATCTGCCTCTACAGTTTTTAGGTCAACTGCACCTTTTATTGAATTTATTTGTGTTGAAGTGAGGAACTCGGTTGAAAAGTGTTTACTTGTTGTATATAGCCCGCCTAATATGTTTAAAGAAGAAAACTTACGAGAATTAGAAGAAACTTTACTGCGACTGGGTCCGAAATACAGCGACATATTGATTGGAGGTGATTTCAATGTAAATTTTTTACTCAACAACAATGTAAAACGATTATTTATTCATTTCTGTGACATGATGGGCTTAACAGTTGTAAACACCCGATGGCCAACTTGTTATAAGTCAGATGTAAACCCTTCCTTACTTGACATGTTTTTGACAAGCTCTAGGTACAGGATTCTGGGAAATGACCAAGTACGGCCGACATCCGAATTCATCCACGACTTCATTTTTTGCTCATATAAATTCGATGTTGACAGAGCAAATATGACTCGTACAATACGTTACAGGTCGTATCGTGGCTTTGACTGTGAAGAGGTTAGGTTGAATTTCAGTTGTTTGGAATGGAATGAGATTTATTTTTCATCGGATGTGAATGTTAAAGTCTCGCTGTTTAACAATCTTCTATCTCGGCTGTATGATACATATGTTCCAATTGTAACTAAAGAACTAAAAGTCAATCGGTGCCCTTGGTTTAACATCAACATAAAAACGAATATTCGAGAAAGGGAGCGGTTTTTCCGAAGATATAAGAACAATCCAACGGAGTTTAATAGACGACAATATATTTTTGCCCGTAACAGAGTCAATTCTCTTATTCGTAGCTCTAAACGCGCGTTTTTACTTGAAAAGCTTGATCCTTCCCTCAGTTCTAAGGAGCTTTGGAATAATCTGAAAAAAATTGGTGTTAAAGAAAACAAAAACAAAAGTCAATGTCCGTTTAGAGCTGAAGTGATGTCGTCTATTCTGATTCCGTCTCATACAAGTTCACGTATTCCTCAAAATATTTTCGAAAGGTTAGAAAGTGAGAACGCTTTTTCGTTCGATTGTATAAGTGCTACCGTGTTGTTTAGTTGCATCAGATCGATCAAGTCAAATGCAATTGGTCTTGATGATATTTCGCCCAAATTTGTCAAGCTTATATTCCCACTTATAACTAATTATTTACTTCACATATTTAACTATTGTATTTATAGCTGTGAATTTCCGGAGACGTGGAAGAGTGCAAGCATTATACCAGTCCCCAAGAAAACAAACCCCTCTGGCCCTTCTGAATTCCGGCCTATAAGTATTTTATCTTTCTTATGTAAAATATTTGAAAAAGTACTCCATGACCAAATCCAAGTCTATTTAAATGAAAGCAATTTACTTACGCATTGGCAATCTGGTTTTCGTAGTAACCATAGCTGTGAGTCTGCAGTGATAAAAGTTACGTCGGACATTAGATTTGCTTTGGACGCTGATAAGTTTGGCGTCATGGCACTCTTAGATTTTTCTAAGGCTTTTGACTGCATTGATTATTCTATCCTCCTCACAAAACTAAAGAGAAATTTTAACTTTGCTACTACTTCACTTAAGCTCATGTGCAATTATCTGAAAGATAGAGTTCAGCAAATTAAAACTGGAATCAATTCATCTAATCCAATTATAACCAATAGGGGAATACCCCAGGGCTCAGTATTAGGTCCGCTACTATTTTCCCTATTCATAAACGACCTTCCTGATATTGTTCGTAATTGTCAAATTCACATGTATGCTGATGATGTGGTACTCTACATTTTTCGTACAACTGGCTTGATGGAGGACTGTATAGAGAGGTTAAATGAGGATTTAAGCCTAATCCACAACTGGTCTGATGCTAACGGTATGAAACTTAATCCAGTAAAGTCTGTTGCCATGTTATGCTCTAGAGATGAGCTCAACCCTATAGATTTTCCCCCGGTTATTCTTAATAATGAAATAATTACCTATGTGAAGGAAGTTAAATACTTGGGATATAAAATTAAGAGTGATCTTAGCTGCTGTGGGGCGATTTCGGACACGATAAGACACATTTACCATGGACTTCGAACTCTGAGATCCTCCTCGGACTTTTTGTCAACCAATATGAAAATATACCTTGTTAAGTCATTAATAATGCCATATTTCATTTATAATTGTTCAGTATATCCAATATTGGACTGTGAGTGTAAACGCAAACTAAATGTTGCTTTCAATGATTGTATTCGATTCATCTATTGTATCCCGAGGTATTCCAGTGTATCACATTTGCATACTGCTCTATTTGGTTTAAATCTTGATAAGTACCTGAAGTTCAGGTTACTTCTTAAACTTCATGACGTCATCCACCAAAGATGTCCTAATTACCTCAGTGAAATACTCCAATTTGCACAATCAAGGAGAGGTTTAAAATTAATTTTACCACGCTACTCCCGCAGCATAGCAGAACATTCATTTTATGCATCTGCGATTCGTTTGTGGAATCTAATCCCAAATGAATTACAAAGAATTACCGCATCAACAATCTTTAAGAGGAAACTATTTTTGCACTTCATTAATTCAATATGAGTACCTATGTACGTACCTATGTATTTATTTTCTTTTCTTAATTTTTTGCATATTTATTTATTTTCCTTTTTTTGTTTATTTTATACAATTTTAAATTAAGCTAAATAATATATTGCCTTATTATTTGTGAAATAATTTTTCATCAACAATTCTATTTATTACCTAAAATTTGTAATCTTAGTTGTAGATACGCTAAAAGATTAAAATCTTAATGTATCATTGTAAACGAAAAATTTTTTGAATAAATGAAAAAAATTAAAATGAATTTTATTTTTAATTTAATAATTATAATTATGTTTGCATATTTATGTATACATGTACTAGTACTACTAAACGCTTCTTTCTCTCCCCTCTCTTCTTTTTTTTTTTTTCTTAGATAAATTCCATACAATATTGTTTAAAAGTTATGTGTTTTATTAATTTACAGAGTTCATTTATGTTTAAAAGTTAAATCAGTGTTATATATATATAAAATGGTTTTAATCTAGTTTTATGAACCGTTATTTTCTTGTTTTCATATCTTATATCGCAGTTCACACCTTTTTGAGACAAAACTTCGTATGGACCGATGTAGATTGGATCAAGTTTCTTTCTATTTTCGTTTCTAAGTAAAACTAGACTTCCTTTTTCGAAGTTTGAGCTTTTTGTACGTTCTTCTAGATCAAATCTGTTCTTCCTTGCTATCTTTTTGCCTATCAGATTTTCTCGAGCATCTTTATGAGCGAATTGTAATTTATGTTTTAAATCAATCACATAATCGTTATAGTTGTACACAGGTTGTACCTGTTTAACTAAATTTGACGGTAGGTTACACTGTTTTCCGAATATTAGCTCGAAAGGTGTATATCCGGTTTCTGAGTGTACTGATGTATTATAACAGAAAACGTAGTATGGTAGTCATGTCCTCCAATCGGTATGTTTTTCTGAAACGTAACTTCTTAGATATGCTCCTAAAACTTTGTGAGAATTTTCTAAAGCTCCTATACTCTCATGATGGTAGGCTGTAGATTGTAGTTGTTCTATTCTCAATAGCTTACAGATACCCTTGAAAACCTGGTTTATAAATTCAGTTGCCTGATCAGATGCTATTGTAGGTGGCGTTCCGTATCTTAGGATAAAACCTTCTACTAAAGCTTTAGCTACGGTGCTTGACTCTTTATTAGGGAGTGGTATAGCTTCGATAAATTTGGTCAACTCATCTTGAATGGTGAGAATATATTTAGATCCATCTTCCGATTCTTCTAAAGTCCTACTAGGTCTAAGAATAGTTTGTCGAAACCTGATTCTGCTGTCGATGAAATAGTCATTGGTTGCTTCTTTGGCTGAATATATTTATTTCGTTGACAAATTGGACAGTGCTTTACAAATGTCGTCACATCGTTTTGCATACCTGTCCAAAAGTATTTTTTTTATATTTTGTAACATGCGGTTTATTCCTGCATGTCCGCTGGTTGGAAGTATGTGATAATCATTAAATATTAGTTTCTTTTTACAAGGATCAGTTATTTCAATATTTTTATCTATAATGTGCACTTTAATATTACTTTCTTTAAATATTTCTCCTAATTTCAGTTTTAATTCATTAATATTGCTCTGTTTGCGGCCGCATGCGAGCTTCTTTATTTCATTTTTAGTAATATATATTTTTTTAATACAATTTGATCCGCAGAGTTTCTGCACATCCCTCGACAATATTTTGCCAAATATTGTCGATTGGGTTGTAGTGCTGTCCTTGGACTTTTTTAGGAGTAAACAATTCCCTTCTGGGATATACGCCAAAACCTTGTTTGGACCAATAATTATGTCTGTATCCTTGAAATTAACTAAGTCTTCCTCGAAGTTGTCAACAATCTTCAACTCCATTATTTTGAGTCCATTTTCTGGTAATTTTAAAAGTTCGGTTATGCGTTGTTCGTCGGTTTTCGTGGTCTCTACGTTAACTTGTTTTTGTATATGATTTTCCGTTTTTGACTGAGCTCTCATTACAACACAAATGTATAATTGCTTTAAATCCTCTGAGTCTATTTTTATACGGCTAAGGGCGTCGGCTGTACAATTATTCTTACCCGGAGAATATTCTATGTAGAAATTGTATTCTTCTAGTAGTAATCTAAATTTTATTAGTCTGCTACTAGGTTCCCTAAGAGAAAACAAATACACTAAAGGCCTGTGGTCTGTTAAAATTTTAAACTTCCTTCCGAAAATGTAAGGTCGATAGTGTTTAACTGCCCAAACGATAGCAAGTAATTCTTTCTCAATTGTACTATAGTTTTTCTCTGCCTTATTCAGAGTTTTGCTTGCATAGGCAATTGGTCTGTCATCAAAATTGGATAAGACAGCTCCTAGAGCGAAACCTGAAGCATCTGTTCGTAGGATGAATTCTTTGTTAAAATTTGGAAATTGTAGAATTTTAGGACTTGTAAGGATTTCTTTAAGCAACTCAAAAGATTTTTCACAATTTTTATTGAAATAAAATTCGACGTCTTTCTTTAGCAATCGGTTTAGTGGGATGGAAATGGTAGCGAAATTAGGGATAAATTTACGATAATAATTGGCGAATGCGACGAATCTTCTTACTTCATCGGCGTTGGTGGGTGTTGGGTAATTTGTCATGGCGGAAGATTTAACAGGATCGGGTAGGATACCCTTGTCAGAGATAACGTGTCCCAGGTATAACACTTCCTTTCTCAAGAAAGAGCATTTCCCAGGGTGTATTTTCAAATTTACTTCTCTCAGACGTTCAAACACTTGTTTCAAGTTTTTATTGTGTTCCATTAAACTTCTACCAAAAACTATAAGATCATCAAGGTAGACAAAACATCTTGAATATGTTAGTCCAGACATCGCTATGGACATCATTCTTGAAAACTTACTGGGTAAGATCTTTAAGCCCATGGGTAGTCGTTTTAACTGGTAGTGACCATCTTCTGTTGAGAATGCCGTGATTGGCCTGCTATTGGCATCCAACTCCATTTGGTAGTATCCCTGGCTTAAATCTATACATGAAAAGTAAGTTGCTCCTCCTACCATGTCATAGATGTCGGTTATGTTTGGTAGTGGAAATTTATCATCTTCAATTCTGTCGTTCACTTGACGATAGTCTATCACCATGCGGAATTTCCGTAGACCGGTAACAGGGTCTTTCTTTTTAGGTACTATGAGTATTGGAGAGTTCCAAGGGGAAATAGATGGTTCTATAATGTTATTTTCCAACATCTTTTTTATTTCTTCCTTTATATCTTGCTTCTGCGTGTGTGGGAGGCGATAAGGCTTAGAATATTTTGGTGACGTATCCTTTTTGAGCGAGATATATGCCTTGCCAATATGTGTATACGTGAGTTTGTCACCATCCACGTGAAAGATGTCTTGGTATTTGGAACATATTGCACTAATTTCTGCTTTTTCCTCACTATTTAAGGTTTCAAAATGTATTTCGTTTAATATCTTTTGAACTCGAGCGCTTATTGATTTGTCTGTCTGGTTGTAACCTAAAATGTAGTGTTCCGAGGCTGGTGAGGACAATGGTTCGGCCCATTGGAGAGTTACTGCTGTATCACGTGCATTCAAAATTTTGATTGGTATTTTCCCATTTATGGCAGTGGATAGTGATCCTGCCATAAAGACGTTTTCGCATAACTGTTGAGGGTAAAATACTCGAGCTTCGGTGTGTTTCGTGTTAAGCCAATAGGTTCCTTCGCATCTTGGGGCTATTGAGATGGTATTTATGTTTTCTTGGCAGTATATGGGCAGATGAATAGTGGTACTCCCCTTTTTGATTTTTAACAGAAATTTTTCTAAGTCAAGTACGGCGCCAAACTCTAATAGAAGGTTTGCTCCAATAGTACCTTCGACTGGAATCGGGAAATTATCGGGTACTACGTGACATTCATATGGAATTATAAGATTTTCTAAATGGAATTGAATATTACATGTTCCTATTGTTTCTGAATCTCCGGAAATGCCTAGAATTTTTGTGCTTTTATTTTTTAAAATGGGAGTATTTACTGAACTTAATTTTATTACACAAATTGAAGCTCCTGTGTCTACTAAAAATTTTATGTGTTGATCGTAGTCCAGTTTTAACTGAACGTAAATGCCGTTCGATATTCCAGCAATGCAAATGGCAGTTGGCATTGGTGTAGTAGTTAATTCCCCCCCGATGGGTCGGCTTCTCCTCGGTGGGTTGCTCGTTCCCAATGCTAATACTCTGTGGCCATTATTGTAACTAGTGTTAGCTGGGTTACTTCTACCGGGGTTTCGGTTTTGGTATGTACCATTTCGGTAAAAATTTGCCCTCGTATTAAAATTACTACTATTATTATTTTGTATACTTCTATTGTTATTTGTGTTAAAACGGTGGTTATTAGTTTGTAGTGACGGATTTCTATGATGTGATTGAGACAATGCTTGATTATAATTATTGCTACTAGAATTATTATGTCCTGTGAAATTGTGAGAGTAGATATTATTACGAAAATAATTTTGTCTCGACATATTTTGGTTGGAATAGTTATTATTATTATTTCCCGATCTACTGGAGTTATACAAAGTTTGGTTTCGGTTTCGGGGTTGGTAATAATTGGAGTTGTTAGCATACCTGACAGTTTCCGTTATGGTTTCAGTACTCGGAGCTAGCTCTAACAAATGGCTTATGGCATCTTGCATTTTTGTATGTCTCGCACTATCAAGAATTATTTTATACCTATCATTAACTACTTGTTTGAGAAAAGCTAATCCCCTATGTTCATTTGCTATGGTAAGTGGTTCTCGAGCTTCCTCCCCTTGCATATTTATTTCTAATTCAGTCATTTTTGCTATCAATTGTTCTATTTCTGAGACAAATTCTCGCATTGGTCTATTTCTTTGACGCGATCTATCTAATTTGGACTGAATACTTTCTATTGTATCCTTGTCTCCACATTTGGAAAATAGATGTATTTTTAATTGTTCGAAAGTTTCGATCTTGGCGGCTCCTAATTCAGTTAACGCCCTACCTTGAACTTTACACTTCAACAAAAATTTTATTAGTATAGGCTGTGAATTTGTCTGTAGGAGGTCATGGTAGAATTCAACACTATTCAAAAAATCCCTAATATTTTTGCTGCGTTTGTTGTTCTCTTCGCAGGTTAGTACAGGCAATTTTTGTGCCTTACTGAAATCAAATTCGGCCATTTTGTTTGCTTCGTAAACTGATTTAATTTCCTGTTCTATTTCTGAATCTGATTCTTCTAAACTATCTGCTTGAATATTATTTTTTACTATTGTTTCTGCAAGTTCCCTATACTCTTTAGCCGTGAATGTTAACTGAGTCAGATATTTATGTTCTTGTTCTGTAAGCTTTTGTTGGTTAAGAACGGTGAAATGTTCAATGAAAATATTCCAAAACTGCAATATTTCTTTTAATTTTTTGTTTGCCTTTTATGGTTTGGGGATTTTTTTAGACTCTGATAACAATTCTTTAATTTTTCTAAAGCTTCTTCTAGGGTCGAGAAGTCCATTAAAATTACAAAAAAAACTATTGGTATTATGTATATATTATATATTTTTTTTTATACAGACATTCTTCTACTTATATTGTTTTTTACAAGTTATTTTCTAATTGCTTGGTTAAATTTCTTTTTCATTGACATAATGGTGTATTTAACAAGCCAAATAACAACAATTATAATAAAGATAGATGATATGTCTATTCCATATTCGAATTTATCACTGGACTGGTTTGTCTGCGGTCCGTTATTATTTACTATTACATCCTCAACTTTCGACTGTGTTTTTCCCATAGCAGGTATGTTATTGAATTTAATTGAGAAAAAAAAATGTATATAGCTAAATATTTATAAGTAAGCTACAAAAAAAAAAGAAATTAAGTGGTAAATTTAGTTATAAAGGGCTTCTTGAGCTGCGGATGCCATTGATGCGAAAAGTTTGTGGCATTCTTTCTCCTCAGCTTCCTTTTGTTTTCGTTTGGCTGCTTTGTTTGATCGGATTTCACCCTTCACTTGCTGTACCTGATGCAAGTACTTTTGTCTCACGTCGGTCGCTGGGTTGGCCGGGTATATTTGCCAACCGGTAGAGCTCAACCAATTGCTTTTTGAGCTGCACCCTCTTTCCTGCTCGTACTTTCGGGGCTGGGGGCACTGGTATTTTTTCTGCCACACGGATTGTATTTCGTTTTAAATACTCGGATATGCTAAGAGGTTTAGGACCTACTCTGAGTCGTTGGGTCTCTTTGGGTTCTGTTGGTTCTTTTAATAAGATCTGGGCTTGTTCAATTAAGTTGGCTGCTAGGGCCAGCTGTGTTTGCAGGGACATCTAAAAGAAAATTTCTTAGTTGGTTACTTCTCGATTTCTCCTGGCAAGATCGCCATGTAAAGTTGGCCTCGGCTGCTTGGAAATCTCTCTTCTTAGTGGAGGTTCTCGGCGGTTTAGCTCTTCTAGTATAATAGACTTGGTCCGGCGAGTAGCCAAATAAACCTTTACCCAAAAGCAATTCTGCTCTGTAGGGCGTCTAAAATACTGAATTGGAAAACTAAGTGGAACCTCCAGCGAGTTGCTATATAAAGGAAAGACCCGTTTTGCTTCAGTAATAGAAGTGAACACTTATCTTTTTATTTTCTCTTTTTATACAAAATAATTTGCCTTCGTTCGTATCCAACCATACTTCAACAATCGATAACGTTTTATCGATTTTTCCTACAAAATGCACAATCAGCATTTGACTATGCCATGCACTTAAATTGTTTTTGGGCTAGCTTGCTTATGATGCACAATATAATTCATAAGCCGATGACCCGTGGAAATGTTTTTAATTTGTACACAAAAATACTCCTCAAGCACTAGAAGTGTCATATGAGTATTTTTGTGCACTGAAGGTGCCGATTGAACTATATATATATATGAATATTTATAGACATATGTATCTTGTGCACAGAGTGTGCAAAAGGAAATATGAATAAACATTATGAATCGGCTCGGCTATGGCCGGCAAAGTAAGTGCACGCGATGGATATGAATGGGAAACAAAGTATCGAGTATCGAAGGAGGTTGAATATATTTTTAATTGGTTTGCGGCAATTAATTAAGTGATCGCTGGTGCGATCCCTTCACACAAGACCTCTGTACGCCATTTCATAAAGCGGATTTTTTTAACAACAGTATCTCGATATTCGCCTCCCGGTATGAGCAAACCATTTACCTGAAAAGCACTTGCACTAGAGAGGACAGAAATCCTTGCAATCTACACAATTTGGATCACGAATTCTTATTACTTTGACACAGTATCAACGATTTGTATCAATCAAGTTGAGTTACTATAAAGTGCTTTGCAAACTATACGATTTGGATATTACATTGTTTGTATAAACAGAGATCTTCTTTTAGAAAATTTTCATCAGATACTGCGGGCGCAGAAACTTGTGATTGTATTGAAATCATTACAGGCGGTAAGAAGTATTTCTTTGCGTTAAAGTTTGGCAGCTAGCCACAATTGATTGCTGCCTTACAGGTGGTACAGAACCGACTTGTTGCTGTGATTGTGCTTGTGTCTGCTTGGCTGCACTTGCCCCGACTACTATGCTTACGGCAGCCTCACCTACATTAAACGTACCAATTGGACCTGTCAGAGTATTCATGTTAGAATTATTTTTTGATCCTTTGCTTGAACTCTTCTGTGGAGATCTATGGAAAGAAGTTGACATTTGGTTCTATACGGAAGAGGGTGGTTGTTGCTCGTTACCACCTGAACATTGTTTTTCAACTCCAATAATATTGTGACTTTTGTTTTTTTATGAGTTTCGTGGCAAACGTCTACCCACTGTCAGCACCAGCTGCGGCAAACGTATAATATCAACTGATAAAGTTTGCAAAGCACTATATCTGAGCAAGAACCTGATTTTTGGTCACAAAGATAAATTTGAAGAAGTTTGTTGCTAAGTGGATCCTATCCGAACAACTTCTTTCCAGACTTCTCTACCCCGTTTTGCAGCAACTGATCCACTGCCTGCTGGTCCTGTTTGCGGTTTAAGGGGATTTATTTTGGATGTAGAGTGAGTGATGATCTTCATGCAGGACAGCGCTACCAATGCGGTGTGACTTCTGTCTATGTGTAGTGTCATCGCGGAGCTGGCAGAATACGCGAATCGGGATGAAAATATTGTTGGCATGCCGCCGTCAACTTTCACAGAATTCGCCTGCTGTTTCAGCCTTTTTATTTCGCCTGCTGTGACGTTGGCTGTAATATAATAATTACATATAATTTATTAGTAAAATTGTTATGAAACAATTAAAATATATTATAACTAAATCATTGCAGAATAAAATACGTAATAAACAAAATAAAACTTACCTACTTCCGATATTTGTTCTGAAATTGAATACCTTTTTTTTATTGTTTTGTCATCTGTCAAAATACTCTCCTCGAATTGAGTAAACTGGTATTTTCTTGTGGTGGAATTTAGGCACGTACGCATTAATATGATACAATTTTTGTTCCTTTTCTACACGCTGTTTTTATTTTATTAATTAATTTACTAACTTTCACTTCAATAGATTCGTTTGCTTGAATGTATTCACAGTTAGATAGACGTGCTAATACTTCAGTAACCTAGAAGCCATATTGGGAAAACAAATTAACTTTTTATCAAGTGCCAAGTTACCTACTTTATCTGTTATTGATAGAGGCAGATAAAAATTCAATGTTAAGGGCATATGATCCGAATATGGTTTACTCTGAACCGAAAAGTTGTTAATCAACCCTAGAAAATCAAACGAGCATATACCGTAATCGATGGTTGAATTACCCATTACGCCACAAAAAGTTAGTACACCATCTTTATCTTCATGCACTCTTCCATTCAAGATAACACACATATATTTTCAAAAAGTTCCAAACATTTTTTACCTTTCGCATCTGCTACCTTATCTTTTGATTTTCTCTGTTGTAAAATGAAAGCAAGACCATTCAACAAATTTCCATCGACAATTTGACCATCAGCCATTCGAGCATTCAAATCACCTACGATGCAAAAGGATTCAAATCTCATGCTTTCTAAGAACTCTTCAAACTTTTTAAAATCACTTGCCCACCTTGTGCAATTTAAATATCGAGGTATGAAATAGAAATGTTTACCACCAAATTTAGCAGATAGAGCAAAATTAACGGAAAAGTTATTGAATCTAAAATTATATTTATCTTAAAAAGCCTTTTTGAACCCAAACAAACAACCACCGCTTGCGCGACCAGCACTGTAAAAGTTTTCAGCATCTTCCCAATACAACATATAGTCATCAAAGTAATGTGAATGTTAACCTTTTCATCGAGTTTGGATATATTTTTGCTCAGTTGAGGGAGGTGGATTCGCTTTTCTCTTTCATCCGCAGTGTAATCTTTTTGTATGTATATGTCCGTACCATCAAGCTTTTTTTTTACAGACATAATATTATTTACATGCAGAACAGATTCCATCGTGAGTACATATGACAGTCCATTTTTTGTTTTTCATTATCGAGATTCAATGACAAGTACGTTTGTTTTTAGTACTCTGGAACAGATGTCACGAAATTCCTTCACAGCCAGTTTTACATTTGTGTTTTGCAACCCAATAACGATAATTTTCGCTCTTAATTTTAATGTTTCGAAAAGGAATTATTAATTAGAAGCAGATAATTCACTTTTTGATAAATATAAATATATAAAATATTGGCAGACAAAAGTAATTATGTGTTTGACGTTTCGTACCAGTGATGCCAATCGAAGCTACGTTATTTGTCGTTTAAAAAAAATGAAAAAACCGTGTGGGCTTATTATCGAAAAAACAATATGCAGCAAGTGTAAAGCAAATTCATCCAACTGTTTAGGCTACAGACTCGAGGACAGACAGACAGACGGAATTGAGGGAACAACTTTTTTGGTGTTTTCTATGATCGTATGTCATGTTTGATTGTTAGATTTTTTTTACGAATGTATAACTTCCTTATCGTACCTATAATCGCATGTAAAAAAAACATACATACATAAATGCATATTGCATTTCTAATTTTGAAATATGTTTGGCATTTTAATTTAAAATATACTCACTTTTGTTCCTTGTATTGAAAGCGTAGATGTTGCACTCCGAAGTATTTTGCAACATTCTTTAAGCATGTATACATTTGAATCAAGATTCCAAGATATTATCAATGCAAGTGACCAAAGGAAGACTGAGACTAAACTAAGAAAGAAAAGGTGTTTGAAATTATGTACTAATTGGGAGCAGAATAATTGTGTCTTGATCTTCAATGCAGCCAGGAACATTTCACGTTCAAGTACTATGTGTAGTAGCTTAGATGGTGGACAAATGTCTCCTCGGCTTCTCGGAGCTTTTGTCAGAGAATACATCTGAAATAAATAAAAAAATCGAATTATCTTTTCCTGAAAATCGAATTATCTTTTTAGGATATTAAAAAATTGAACGAATTCTGCTTACCAGAACATATCTGGGATTGGGGTCAAGACCTCTGTGCGTCATTTCATAAAGCGGATTTTTTTAACAACAGTATCTCGATATTCGCCTCCCGGTATGAGCAAACCATTTACCTGAAAAGAACTTGCACTAGAGATGACAGAAATACTTGCAATCTACACAATTTGGATCACGAATTCTTATTACTTTGACACAGTATCAACGATTTGTATCAATCAAGTTGAGATAGAATAAAGTGCTTTGCAAACTATACCATTTGGATATTACATTGTTTGTATAAACAGAGATCTTCTTTAAGAAAATTTTCATCAGATACTGCGGGCGCAGAAACTTGTGATTGTATTGAAATCATTACAGCCGGTGAGAAGTATTTCTTTGCGTTAAAGTTTGACAGCTAGCTACAATTGTTTGCTGTCCCAAAGGTGGTACAGAGCGGACTTGTTGCTGTGATTGTGCTTGTGTCTGCTTGGCTGCACTTGCCCCGACTACTATCTTACGGTAGCCTCACCTGCATTAAACGTACCAATTGGACCTGTCAGAGTATTCATGTTAGAATTATTTTTTGATCCTTTGCTTGAATTCTTCTGTGGAGATCTATGGAAAGAAGTTGACATTTGGTTCTGTACGGAAGAGGGTGGTTGTTGCTCGTTACCACCTGAACATTGTTTTTCTACTCCACTAATATTGTGACTTTTGTTTTATGAGTTTCGCGGCAAACGTCTACCCACTCTTAACCCCAGCTGCGGCAAACGCAAAAGGTTGGTATAACATCAACTGATAAAGTTTGCAAAGCACTATATCAGAGCCAGAACCTGATTTTTGGTCACAAAGATAAATTTGAAGAAGTTTGTTACTGAGTGGATCCTATCCGAACAACTTCTTTCCAGACTTCTTCACCCCGCTTTGCAGCAACTGCTCCACTGCCTGCTGGTCCTGTTTGTGGTTTAAGGGGATTTATTTTGGATGTAGAGTGAGAGATTATCTTCATGCAGGACAGCGCTACAAATGCGGTGTGACTTCTTCTATGTGTAGTATCATCGCGGAGCTGGCAGAATACACGAATCGGGATGAAAATATTGTTGGCTTGCTGCCGTCAACTTTTGCAGAATTCGCCTGCTGTTTCAGCCTTTTTATTGCGCCTGCTGCGGCGTTGGCTATAATATAATAGTTACAAATAATTTTTTAGTAAAATTTTTATGAAACGACTAAAATATACTATAACTAAATTATTGCAGAATAAAATACGTAATAAACAAAATAAAACTTACCTACTTCCGATATTTGTTATGAAATTAAATATCTTTTTTTTTATTGTTTTGTCATCTGTCAAAATACTCTCCTCGAATTAAGTAAACTGGCCTTTTCTTCTTTAATATGCTATGGCTTGCTTCTACTTTGTGATTGGATTTTCTTCATTTTGAATATACAATTAATAAATATTGCTTAACTTATAAATCAGAATCAACAAAAAGCTTCTATTAGTACGTTTTTTGTTTGATAAAGGCCTTGAAAAATAGAATTTAACTAAAAAGCAATTCATTTTTTAAATTTTGAATTTAACGGATTTACATTTTGAATATATAAGCTCACCATATCTACCAAAAGTGCAAATGAGCACTCCTCCGTTCCGATAAGACTGTGTTGGTGTCTGTCCCATTTAAAATGCACGAGCAACTAACACATGCTTGTCGAAACGGAGGAAATCCTCTCAATTTAGCTTGTAGGGTGAAAGAGAACCAACCCATTTCTCAATGCTACATACATAGATGGAACCTAGGTATGTAAATATAGACACAAAATATAAAATTCAAGAATGTAGTGTAGGTGGGTGGTAGCTTATGCATATTCTACTATATAAATATAAGTCGGGTTTTCCTTCCTGACGCTATAAATCCAGAACGCACGAACCGACTTCCACGGTTTTGCATTCGTTGGAAAGGTCTAGTTCTCCGTGAGGCTTATAGCAGAGAAAATTCAGGAAAAATTTCAACAGAAAAGCGGAAAAATCATTTTTCAGATACAGCGCCATCTCTGATACATAGCACGTACTACAAATCAATATTTTAAGTAGATGGCGCCGACCAATATTTTACGTAGATGGCGCCGGTGCGTGATACATTGTTTGACAGCTACTCATTGTTCTCTGCTCAGTTAATTTCATGTGACAAAGCGGTATTGTGTTCACTGTGAAATTGTGAAAAAAAAGTAAAAAAAAATAAATTATTTCCTAACATTTCAATTGGAAACCATCAAATCAATCACGTGGATTGTGCAAATTTTTATTCAATTTCAACAGTAGGCATTTGTCTTTAAGGTGGTAAGTTCAACTGTGTAAATTATGTGGATCGTGCATTTGAGGTTAAATTCACCACTCTGTCCATAGTCCAAAATGCCTAGAGGACGACGTGCGAACATCGGCCGCCGCACAAGACATGCAAGCCAGCAACAAGTGTATTCACAGAACTTAAACGAAGAATGACAAAATATAATAAGAGAAAATGACCGATTGAGACAACGCGTGAGCACACGAAGATCATTGGCATCATACAATCGCTTGGCATTCCAATATGATCAAACTGAAAATTTAGATATTGGACCAATGACGACTATATGCCGATATTGCAATTCGTTAAAGTTCAAAAGAGCAACGGCTGGATTGTGCTGCGCAAGTGGAAAAGTCAAACTGGATCCATTACTTACACCACCACAGCCACTGAAACCATTGTTCGATGGAAGTGAACCCGATTCCTGCCATTTTCTTCAACACATCCTTGAATACAATAACTGCTTTCGCATGACTTCCTTTGGAGCTAATATCATTCGAGAAGCCGGCTTCATGCCGACTTGCAAGGTAAAAGATACAACACACATAACCAATCACTCACACCAACACAATGAATTGCAACACATAACAACTACATATACACCACACACTACACCATCACACGATCAGAAGTTACACCGTATTCTTCAACAAATGATTGTTTGCAATTACAGATACAAGGACAAATATATCATTTGCATGGTTCAATGGTGCCAACAGCAGATGAACCGCATCAATTTCTGCAATTTCATTTCGTCGATGGTGGATCAGCTGAATGTGCGGTGCAATATTCAGAGAACAAAACAGTTAAAGAGACGAATTATTGAACAGTTGCAAGCATTTTTTTCATGCTAATAATGCTGTGGTTAATACGTTCAACACAGCATTGGAACGAATGCCATCGGATACGCACAAATCTGTCATAAGAGCGGATTGTACCCCAACAGGTGAACATGTGCGAACATTCAATGCACCCACCGTTAATGATGTTGCTGCAATTATTGTTGGTGATCCAACTAAATCGCGAGACATTGTCGTTCAGCGAAGAAGCAATATCATGCATCGTGTAAACGAGACACATCGTTTGTACGATGCGTTACAATATCGATGGTTGGGCGCTGTAGGACGCGGGAAGTCACTGATTGGCGTCAACATGGCGACGTCCAGTGATACAACGAATACTACACGTCAATTGTGCTTATTTTACCTCCAAGTGGTAACCATCGGATACTGGTCTCGTTCATCCGAACTTGACTTGCTAAACTAATAAGCGCGAGTGTTGAACAAAAGACAAAAATAGCAACACTATAATCTTCTGTCGGAAATGACTGGCTGTATAACTGGGCTCAAGTCTTGGACGAGCCTATCAGAAGGATGGTGTGCGGCGGATGAATTCACCACAGAGAATCAACGGTGCCATCAACAGCACTGAGGACAGAAACCGAGAAGATTGTTCCCACTAAGGCACTTTTCCCTCTACAAGACGACAGCGGAAGAATTCCCCAGATGGAATCAACGGTGGCGTCTACAGTTCCAGTGAGGCTGAACTACTTAGTGAACACCTTATACGGGCTACTACGACATATTCGGAGCTCAGGCCTATAAGGAGCGGTAAATCCGGCTCCCCGCCCTTGGAGTTAAATTGTAAGGGTCTGTACCTCCAGGTTGGGGGTCGTGCTGTCGGGGTGACTTCCCGGCCACGTAAATCAACTTTTAGTTTTGAAGCAACAACAAGCTTCGGATACGGACGGATTTACTGTTGACGAACCCTGCAAACGAAATAAGGACAACGAACTTCGGATTTGTACGTGGAATGTTCTGTCTCTTTATAGACCACATGCAGCCGAACATTTAGCGGAGTCCCTAGGCTGCTACAAAGCAGACATCACCGCCATTCAAGAAGTGCGATGGGATGGGCCGGGCAAACGAAAATTGAAAGACTGCGATATCTACTATGGTGACTGCTATCGACCACAAGGGCAACGCCTTTTTGGGTGTGGATTCGTCGTTAGAGGCAGACTTAGACAAAAAGTCTTGAGTTTCAACTGTGTGAACGAGCGCCTCACGACAATTCGATTTTTCCGATCAAGTCTCTCACGCCCTCTTAAATCGTCCTTTGCTGCCAACTGCAAGTATCGATCGATCCTTGGCCTCGGACGACCACCACAGCGAAACCCTTGGTTTGATGAAGAATGCCGGCAAGTACACACAGCCAAACAACAGGCATACAATGCGGAACTGCATAGAAGAACTAGAGCAGCTCGCGAGCTCTACGAGCAGAAGAGAAGAGAGGAACACAAGCTTCTAAGAAGGAAAAAGAAAGAGCATGAAAAGCGCGCGATCGAGGAAATAGAGGGATGCCATTGCAGGAATGAAATTCGGAAGTTTTACCAAAAAGTAAAAAGAATCTCCCAGGGGTTCAAGTCCCGAACCGAAACCTGCAAGGATGATCAGGGGAACATCGTGGTAGAATCGCAGTCGGTGCTGAGGATATGGAAAAATTATTTCTGCAAATTGTATAACGGCGATGTCGAACCGAATCCCGCTATTTTGCAGACTGTACCATTCAACCTGGACGACGTAGGCCAACAATACCGTCCATCCGATCTCGACGAAGTAAAGATAGCTATATCTAAACTTAAGTCCAACAAAGCTGCTGGAGCTGATGGTCTTGCGGCCGAGTTGTTCAAAGCGGCTGGCGATGAAATGGTAAGGAGTATGCACCAGCTCATCTGCAAAATATGGTCGGAGGAAAGCATGCCCGATGAATGGAACCTCAGCATTGCTTGCCCGATCCTCAAGAAAGGCGATCCTTTGGCCTGCACCAACTACAGAGGCATCAGTCTTCTTAATACCGCCTACAAGATCTTCTCTGCCGTACTTTGTGAGCGCCTAAAGCTTTTCGTCAACAACCTGATAGGTCCTTATCAGTGTGGCTTTAGGCCAGGGAAGTCCACTATCGACCAAATATTCTCACTACGACAGATCTTGGAAAAAACCCAGGAATTTCAAATCGATACTCACCACCGTTTTATCGATTTCAAGGCCGCGTATGACAGCATCTACAGAGACGAGCTATATAGAGCCATGTCTAGTTTTGGCATCCCTACCAAACTCGTTCGTTTATGCAGGATGACGATGGAGAATGCACGCTGCTCCGTCAAGATCGGCAAAGACCTCACAGATACCTTTGATGTCAAAAAAGGTTTTAGACAGGGCGACGTGCTGTCATGCGACTTCTTTAACATCATTCTTGAAAGAATGGTGCAAAACTCTCACGTCAACACTAGAGGCACAATCTTTCAAAAGTCCGTCCAATTACTCGCTTACGCTGACGAAATTGACATAATCGGACGAACAAAGCGTGATGTCAATGGTGCTTTCGTGAGTATTGAGAAGGAAGCCAAGAAGATGGGTTTAACAGTGAACGGGAGCAAAACAAAATATGTGATGTCAACAAGAAAGGACACCCAGCACCGGCGTCTCGGACAGAACGTCACTATAGACAGCTATAATTTTGAAGTGGTCAGAGACTTTGTATACCTGGGATACGCTCTAAACTCAGCAAATGATACCAGTGCTGAGATCAAACGCAGAAATACTTTTGCCAACCGCTGTTTCTTTGGACTAAGAAGGCAATTGAGAAGCAAAGCCCTCACTCGAGCAACTAAGCTGTCCATATATAAAACGCTCATCATCCCAGTCCTGATGTATGGTGCAGAGACATGGACAATGTTAACGGTGGATCAGAACGCGTTAGGTTGTTTTGAGAGGAAAATTCTCCGGGTGATTTTTAGTCCCGTCTGCATAGATGGGGAATGGAGAAGACGATACAACAACGAACTATACGGGCTGTACAGCGATAACGACCTAGTCACAAAATTGAAAACCCAACGACTGAGATGGCTGGGTCACCTAAAGCGAATGGACACCAATGCTCTGGCCCGGAAAGTCTTCGAATCCTGCCCCGTGGGACAGCGCAGTAGAGGTGGACAGCGTAAAAGGTGGCGCACGCAAGTGGAAGAGGATCTCAACCAACTTGGAGTGCGAAACTGGAGACAGATAGCTGGAAACCGAGCCGACTGGAAGAAGCTTGTTGGCTTAGGCCCTGGTCCACCCCGGACTGTAGCGCCACCTTAAGTAAGTAAGTAAGCGTTACAATATCCAATCATTTATTGGCAAGGGCAAGACGGATACGACATCACGTTGAAGATGGTCGATCCAATTACAGGTAATATATTCACACAGAATGTCATTCTGAAGTGCCGTCGGCTTTTCCAGCAATTCGCTGTCGACATGTATGTCAAAGTCGAGACGTTCACATACAATCCGAAGTGGACGGAAATTGAACGTGAGTTGGAACCGGGCCAAAAACCGCAAGTCGCCATGACATAATCGCCAGAGTATTTCAGCAAAAACTCAAGGTTATGATGGATGTGCTTACTATGTATCGAGTTTTTTATTTATTTATTTTTATTTATTTTTTTTATTTAAATCTATCAAGTACATCAAAACTTTCTTAGATTGATAAAATAATATATATATGTACATAGATAATAAATTAAGTTCACTAACAACTAAAATATAAAACTTATAAAGAATTTAATATTGTGGCTTTACATAACTCTCTATTAATGTTAAAGTGGATTAAATGAAAATTTTGATTAAAATAAAAACAAGAATTGGTTATGGGGTTATTCTGGCCATAGTTGGTGTAATGTCTAGGGATGTTGAAGAATTCGTTTTCTCTAGGTCTAAGGCAGCGTTGAGGTGCATAAAAACCAAAAAAAGAAAGCAGAGTTGAACAGTCAATATGACCAGATATGACATCATGAGCAAACATAGTTAAATAGTACGTTCTCCTTTTATCAAGGGGCTTTAAATCAATAAGTTGACATCTCGTTTCATACGAAGGCATTTGCGGATATGAGTAAAGCTTGCGGAGAGCAAATTTTGTGAACTTTTTTTGAACCCTTTCAATGCGAAACATAGTTGTGTTGTGGTAAGGGCACCAAACAACAGAGCAATATTCAAGAATGAACGAACTAGTGCAACGTACAATGGTTTAATGGTATACGGATCTGTAAAATTCTTTGAGTTTCTCATAATAAAGCCAAGCATTGCGTTAGCTCTAGAAATTATATATTCAATATGAGAATTAAATTTAAGCTCAGGGTCAAAAATAACCCCCAGATCTTTTTGCAAATATAACCTTTAAAGACTAGTATTGGAAATGGTGTAATCAAATATTATTGGAGATTTTATTCGATGAAAAGTCATAACTGAACATTTATTAGTATTCAAATGCAAGCGATGCTTGCTACACCACTCAGTTACACTTTCAATATCACGTTGAAGTTGAATACAATCTTGCAAGTATCTAACTTCCATAAAAATCTTAAAATCGTCTGCAAATAATAGCTTTTCAGCTTTTAAGATAACAGACGGTAAGTCATTTATAAAAATTAAAAATAGGAGTGGACCAAGGTGGCTTCCTTGGGGCACTCCTGAATAATTATTTATAGTTTTAGATGAAATACTACCTACTTTTACGGATTGAGTGCGATTGATAAGATAGCTTCTTATCCATTTTAAGAAATTTGAATGGAAACCCATGCCTTGTAATTTACATATAAGAACTTTAGGTTGAACGCGGTCAAACGCCTTAGCGAAATCTGTGAAAATGACATCTACTTGATTTCTAGTTTCAATGGATTGAAGGCAATAACTAGTGAAGATTGACAAATTTGTCGCAGTTGACCTTCCACCTACAAAACCATGCTGAAATTCAGATATATAGTTCTTTATCAATGCATAAATTTTCTTTTTTACAATAGCTTCAAAAATTTTAGGTATGACTTGAAGCTTAGCTATTGGCCTATAATTTTCAACTGCCTGTTTAGATCCAGATTTATGAATAGGAGATATGAAGGAGTGTTTCCAGCAATCCAAAAACACACCTTCAGTAAGAGAAAGATTGAAAATTAAATGAAGAGGAATAACGAAGCAAGATTTTAGGTTTTTAAGAAAGATTGGAGGTACACTATCTGGCGCTAGGCTTACAGAGTCTTCAAGAGATGATAATTCAAAAAGAATCTCTTCATTCGAAATTGATAAAAAACCCAAATCCAAGGTGGAGCTAACTTCACTTAGAAATTCAAGATCAGAATCCTCCAGAACAAAATTCGATTGAAAGTAGCTTGCAAAAAAATCGCAGATTTGATTACGGTCACTACTAGTTACTTTGTTATAGCTCATAGTTGATGGTATACCTGAAGATTTCATTTTTGTATTTATGAAACTCCAAAATGCTTTCGAATTTTTTTTAATTTTTGATTCCACTGACCAAAGATGCTGCTGGTATAAAAATCTTTTAAGGAATTCGTATTCTTTTCTTAATCGGCAAAATTCATTTCTAAAAGAGAGATCAATTTTGCTTTTTTTTAAAACCCGATACATAGCATTTTTTAGATTAGAAAGTCTTTTATGAAACCAAACCGGCTTACCAGAGTTAATACATGCTTTCATAGGAACAAATTTAGAGAAGACTTCATCTACGACATTCCTAAACATTTTATATTTTTGGTTTAAACCACCACTGCCAAGAACACTATTCCAATCCATAACCGACAAATAATTATTAACATCATTATAATCGACTTTAAAGAAATCATATTTGAACAACTTATCTAAGCTATTGTTAACAATGTCCGAATTAATATAAGAAATATCAAAATTAACAATTAATGCCTTGTGGTGTATTCCACGATTGGCCAACAAATAATAATCAGGTTCTGTTACAAAAGCATCAAGCTCCATATGTGTAAAAACAAGATCAAGCCACCTTCCCAAATTATTCTGGATTGAGTTAATCTGAGCTAAATTTAAAACTGACAAAGAATCAACGACTTCAATTTAAAAATCTTTAAGAATATTATATGCAATTAAACATTTATCATCTTCGGAGTAAAACCACTTAATATGAGAAAGATTAAAATCACCCAATACAATTAAAAATGAATTACAATCTAAAGCATTGGCTATGTGTTTAATATTGGAAACATGAGCTGCATAAATACTTACTGGGGAATTCGGTGGTATATATTATACAAAACAATATAATTTAATATAAGTTTTATCAATAGAACGAAAAAAATCAATTCTTACACAAATTTGTTCAATCAATTCAGATGAATCTATTCGCCTACTAATAAAAGATGAATTAACTGCGAACAATACTCCTCCTCCTCTTGTAACATCAGTTGCAGCTAAGCATCGATCACGTCTGTAGACAAAAAATCTAGCATCAAACAATTCAGACGTAAGTATATTCATGGTGAGCCTGGTTTCAGTGAGAGCAATTAGAGGATATGGAGAGTCAGCCAAAGCAACATAGAAATCAGTTGTTTTCGATCTCATGCCACCCACATTATGATAGTAAAGCGCCAAATTAAAAGGAGACAAGTGAAGCGGCAACTGAACAGTAGTATTAGGATTAGAATTAGACAACAATGATACTGAGTTTTATGTCAGGTCTTCCTGAAGCCGTACTCCTTCGTTTTTTAAATTGAATCGAAATGCACGTAGCTTCGTTCCTATAGGCCAGATATTTTCATGGTACATTGCATCATTGTATTCAGCTGGAACACCAATTTTAAAATTTATGAACTTAATATTTTCTTCCAGTTCACCTCGTTTAATTAGCTTGTAGCATGAAATTACACTCGGATTTAAGGAGAGAGCAGCAGCTAAATGATTAACAATCACTTCACATGAGATAGAAGGTCGGAAGCTACCAAGGTGAAACCAATTTAGTTTTAGCACCACATCATTTTGAAGAATATCACAAGAGCCTCTAACAGTTCTGGCAAAATGATTTCGATTGACAACCTTACGTGCGATAGATTCATTCTCAGCAGCTGAACCATTGTTTAATGTAACAGCATTTCCACCAGCATTTAGAGCGTCAGCAACACCATCAACATCAGCAACAACAGCAAAATCAGCATCAATTATAGTATCAGCAATACCAGCTCCAACGTCGTCGTCAGCAACACCATCAGAAACGTTATCACTAGCAAAATCAGCAACATCCGCACCCAGAGCAGCATTGTGCACACCAAGAACACCAGCAACATTAGCAGCAACAGCACCGGAAACGTCATAAGCAATATCATCAGAAACAGGCATAACACTACTATTAGTACCATTAGTACCATCTCCAAAGTTTACAGTGGCAACCTTATTTGCGACATTTAAAGTGTCATCACTGGTAGTAGGTACTTCCACAGCATCATTAAGTGAACGAGAATCATCATGTTGTGTATGTGTAATGACCGTTGCAGTTTTTGCTTTACTTTTAACAAGTTCAGAGTTAAGCGGCACATTATTAATCGAATTCACATTTATTGTTTTGTTGTCAGCTGTGACTGATACCGATGAAGATTTTTTATTTGCAGAAGAGACTGACTTAGATTTAGCATTGCGCAGGGGTATAGGGGTTACGTTAATGGACTTAGTTGTTTTGCGTGGTAAAGCAGGTGATGACAAGCTTTTATTTATTGCATTCGAATTGACTGGAGTATTCAAATTTAGCTTAGCTTTTGATCGAGTGTTCACAGATTTAATAGCTTTACTTGTGCAAGCAAAAGAATCGCGGAACAACTTGAACTCATTATATAGATTATTAAGCTTTTTGGTTAGAACATTCAACTTCGCATCACAATTGGGAGAATTATAATTGCTGCATAACTCACACTTCCAACAAATGTTATTTCTTTCATTTAATAATTCGATCACATTATCATTTAGTTTTAAGCAATTAATGTGAAAAATCAAATGACATATAACACACGACACATAATCGACATCGGTGGTTTTGTTTTCGCAAATAAAGCATTCATTAGACATCGTGATAAGCACAGACAGACAATTTAATAACAAGATTCAACCGTGTGATACGAGAGCAAATACAGAACTGAGTTTTTGGTAACACACATTGTTATATGTACTCGGTGGAATGGCAGAAGCATGGACTACCGCATGCTCATATCCTAATTTGGTCGCTGAACAAATTACATTCAAATGAAGTGGATGACATCATATCAGCTGAAATTACTGATCCAGTCACTGATCCCCATCCACACGACATTGTGACGACACAGATGGTGCATGGACCGTGTGGTTCATTAAATCCATTATTGCCTTGCATGGCTGATGGAAAGTGCACAAAAAGATATCCGCGACCGTTAGTTGCTGAAACAGTCACAGGGAACGATAGATATCCAGTTTATCGTCGGCGTTCAAAAGAAGATAATGGTCGAACTATCAAAGTTAAAGTTCAAAATCAAGAGATTGAGATCGGAAATGAATTCATTGTACCATATTGCCCGCTGCTATCACGAATTTTCGAAACACATGCAAACGTTGAGAGTTGTCATTCGGCCAAATCAATCAAATATTTGTGCAAGTACGTCACAAAGGCAGCGACATGGCTGTGTTTGGTATTGCATTGGAAAATGGGAATGACGAAATCAGCAACTTTCAAATGGGCAGATACGTCAGTACTAATGAAGCATTGTGGCGATTATTGTCATTTCAAATTCATGAAAGATATCCCACAGTTGTACATTTAGCAGTGCTTTTGGAAAATGGCCAAAGAGCTTACTTCACTGAGGCTAATGCGGCATAACGAGCTGAGAGACCACCATCGACAACATTGACTAGCTTCTTTGCAATGTGTGAAGCAGATTCATTCGCAGCGACGCTGATTTACGTTGAAATGCTCAAGTATTACACTTGGAATCAATCAACAAAGAAATTCCAACGTCGCAAACAAGGAACCCGAGTTCCAGATTGGCCACAGGTGTTTTCCACTGATGCACTAGGTCGCATGTATACTGTTCATCCTAGAAATGATGAATGTTTTTATTTGTGACTGCTGTTGGTAAATATACGTGGACCAAAATCATTTGCGCATTTGAAAACTGTGAATGGCCAACAATGCCAAACATATCGAGAAACATGTCAACTATTGGGTTTGCTGGAGAACGATTCTCATTGGGATTTAACACTTGCGGATTCAGTTGATTCATCAAATGCGTACCAAATACTAACGCTGTTCGCAATTATCATCACCACATGTTTTCCTTCACAACCAATTCAGTTATGGAACAAATACAAAGACGATATATGTGAAGATATCTTGCATCGCTTGCGCATTCAAACGAATAATCCTGACATCCAAAAAACAGATGAAATCTACAATGAAGGATTGATTCTTATTGAGGATCAATGCTTGACTATTGCAAACAAGCTACTGATTGAAGTAGGAATGATTGCGCCAAATCGATCGATGCACGATGCATTCAACCAAGAATTAAATCGAGAGCTGCAATACAATGTTGATACATTGCAGGAATTCATTCGAAATAATGTGCCGTTACTGAATGAACAGCAAAAACAAGTATGCGAAACATTAATGCAAGCGGTGGTCAATAAAACTGGTGGTCTATTCTTCCTGGACGCCCCTGGTGGAACAGGGAAAACATTTGTCATTTCATTGATTTTGGCCACTATTCGATCAAGATGTGACATAGCTTTGGCGTTAGCATCATCTGGAATTGCGGCGACTCTTCTAGATGGCGGTCGTACTGCACATTCTGCGCTTAAGTTGCCACTCAATTTAAACACAATTGATACTCCAACATGCAATATTTCCCGATCCAGTGCAATGGGAAAATTGTTGATGCAATGCAAGCTCATTGTTTGGGATGAGTGCACAATGACATATCACTTGAAGCACTTAACTTCACACTGAAGGATCTTCGGCGAAATAACAACATCTTTGGCGGCTTGATGATATATTTGGCAGGCAATTGCAGGCAGACGGTGCCAGTAATTCCCCGTGGAACGCCTGCAGATGAATTGAATGCTTGCCTGAAGGCATCACCTTTATGGAATAACGTAAAACATTATCGCTAACCACTAATATGAGAGTTCAACTTCAAAATGATCAAAGTGCTGCACAATTTTCCTAACAATTGTTAGCTGTTGGAAATGGAAAAGTCCTAGTTGATGCGACATCTGGATGAATTACTTTTACCAACGACTTCTGCGAATTTGTAGACTCTCAATTAGCTCTTATTGAAAATGTTTTCCCAAACATTAGTGAGAATTATCAGAGTTATGCTTGGTTAAGTCAACGAGCAATTCTTGCCGCAAAGAATAATGATGTACACGCACTGAATTTCACCATTCAATCAAAAATTGCTGGCGATTTGGTGACATACAAATCCGTTGATTCCATAACAAATCCCGATGATGTAGTAAATTATCCAACGGAGTTTTTGAACTCTATGGAGTTACCAGGATTTCCACCACATAACTTGCAACTCAAAGTTGGTACAGTTATTATGATATTGGGTAATTTGAATCCACCGCTACCTTGCAACGGTACTCGACTTTCGGTAAAAAGACTTATGCCGAATTTGATTGAGGCAACCATTATTAACGGAAAGTGCGCAGGTGAAAATGTATGTATTCCTCGAATACCAATGATTCCGACTGATCTTCCGCTTGACTTCAAATGATTGCAATTTCCAGTTCGCCTTGCGTTTCCAATGACAATTAACAAGTCGCAAGGCCAATCGCTTAGTGTTTGCGGGATAAATTTAGAAAATCATTATTTTTCACATGGGCAGTTATACGTTGCGTGTTCACGAGTTTGGAAACCATCCGCTTTGTTTGTGTTAACGTCAGACCAAAAAACAAAAAATGTGGTTTACCAAAGAGCACTTCAATGAAACGGATAATTTGCGGACGCGTATAACGCTTCGATTCAGTATTTACTTTGGATTCACTTTCATTTACTTAGAGAAGTTCCACTAAATAACACTTCATTTTTGTAATCGAAATTAATTCATTACTGTTGTGAAATGAAATAAAATTTTTCCTTTTCAAATATAAAACAAAAAAAAAATTTTCTTCATCTTTTAATCACCAAACGAAATGTTACATAAAACGAAGCCATCTGGTGGCGAAACGGAGTTCGCCGAGTTTGCTAGTAACTTTATAATTTTGGTGCAATTTACATAATATTTATGTGATCCTTACAGGAGTATATATATATAAATGTATGAGGGCCTCCATAGTACATAATGTATGTATGCATTCAGTGACGCGCGCAAAAATGCTTAAAAATAAAAATAATTAGGTAGAAATAAATGGAAGATACTCATAATAAAATCTTTTTTGATTGCTTAGTTGTTATAGTTTGAGGGAAAATAAATATGCCACCTGGATTCCTGGATAAATAAAATTTCAAAAATCGTTGGAGCGGTTTTCTAAAAAATTAATTTTGTATGTTTAAAATTTTAAAAACATTTTTCTTTTAAATTGTGACGCCATTTTGAAGGCTATATTAATATACATATAAAATTTAAATTAAAAAAAAATCAGCGACTGGTTTTCGAAAAATCGATTTTTGAAAAAAAAATTATTTATTTTTTAAAATTCGAAAACCTTTTTTTTTTGAAAATTTGAGTGTACAGTTTTATTTACACTTTTAGGGAGCGTTTGCATAAAAAATGTATTTTAATTGGGCCATCCAATAGTGAGAAAGTCTAAAATATGTAAAGTGGTTCTGTGGGAAGTACCGTTAATAAGTACGCGAGAAAAATATTTTTATACTTAAAAGTGGACTGTACTTATTTAAGTGGACACACATTTTTTAAAAAAATTCTTGGAGCCGTTTTTGAGAATTAAATATTTTCTTATCGGTTTTTTTAAAATTTGTATGGGAGGTACCGTTGTTTCTTATTTTAGGGAAATAATTTTTTAACTACTCAGGATAATGTCAAAAGCTTCCACATACGAAGTTTCGAAAAAATCTATTGAGCCGTTTTTGAAATTTTGAGTTTTCAAAAAAAAAATTAATTTCAAAATAAAATTTTTTTTTTGAAAAATTTTGCTTAACAATAGTATTTAAACTTTCTAGGAGCTTCTGCGTTCAAAAAAATCAAATTAACCGTTTCCCAGAAAATCGACAACCAAAATAAATGGTATCTACTAGAAGTACCAAAAATAACAATATTTTCCAAAAAAAAACTTATCAAAAGGTAATTTTCCCTTCATTAATAAACTGATTAATTAACTAAAGAAATGTATGGGAGCTATGCTGTTATTTGTCGCCTTAAAAAAAAGTGAAAAAACGTGTGGGCATATTACCGAAAAACAATATGTACTAAGTTTGAAGTAAGTCCATCGAACCGTTAAGGCTGCAGAGGACAGACAGATAGACGGAATTGCGGGACCTACTTTTTGGTGTTCTCTATGATCGTAATGTCAGGTTTGATTGTTAGAATTTTTTTTTTATTTTACCAATACTTAACTTGCCTTACAGTACCTATAATCGCAAGTAAAAATGTGATATCAAATACTTATTCAAAACTAATGGTGGAATTTCCATGAAATAGAAATTAATTTACAATATACAAACCATACAAATGCAGGTTGTGCTTGCAAAAAATGGCTATATACAAGTTTTCTGCAAATACAAGTGCTTTAGCTTGCTTAAGATGGCTATATACAAGCTATAGCTTGTATAAGATGGCTACATACAAGCTACCTACAAATACATGTGCTATAGCTTGCATAAGATGGCTACATACAAGCTATAGCTTGTATAAGATAGCTATGTGATGTAAAAATTAACTTACAACAATATAAAAATTACAATCCATACAATTGCATATACTCTAGCTTGCATAAGATGGCTATATACAAGATATAGCTTGTATACTATGACTATATATAAGCTACCTACAAATGCACGTGCTATAGCTTGCATAAGACGTCTATATACAAGATATAGCTTGTATAAGATCGTTTTATGCAAGCTATCTACAAATGCACATCTTTAGCTTGCATAATATGGCTATATACAAGCTATAGCTTGTATAAAATGGCTACATACAAGCTACCTTGCTATAGCTCGCATAAGAGGGCTATATACAAGCTATTAGCTTGTATAAGATGGCTATATACAAGCTATCTTGTTATAGCTGGCATAAGATGCCTATATACAAGCTATTAGCCTGCGAAATTCTCAAAAGCGTACCTACTGCAAGCTACATTGCGAGTTATACGGACTTATAAATGGTCTTATTACCCACTCTGACAGGAGATTACTTACTTCCTTTTCTTCCTCTCCACTTAGGCTGGCAGGATAAGGATAACTTTTTGAGTATATGGGATCATTTGTGGTATTCCATATATCGGCGAGGACGGAAGTCTTAATGACTCTCTTAGCGTCAATTGGTCCGAAAAGGTGTTATATTTTGTTATGAGTTTATTCAACTCATGTTTCACGCTTTCAGGTAACTAAAGAACTAGAACGAAATTAAGTTCCCCTAGAGACTTTTCATTTAATGGGATTTCAATGTTATTTTGCAAATTTAGAATATTATTCCTCCTATCAATAATAGTCTTGATTTCCTTTAATGTATCATCCGCGATGATACCATCAAAAGATGTAAGACCTGGCAGTACATAAAATTTTAAAAGTGTTTCATTACCTCGACAGACTCCGAAATTTTGACTTCACCCCCAGCTGATCATACGAAGAGGGGTTCTTAATGCGCCCGGTCGGTTGTCCGATATTCGCACTTCCAAAACTCTGGTCTGCCTACGTATCAGCAAGAAACTTCAAGACCGACACATTTCCCGTAACAAGTTCTATATATGGTACGCTGGATGGCCGTGCGTCATAAAATTTATTTCATCGCAAACAGTATCCTCATAAGTATAAAGATAACATAGCTCTTGCTCATCGTTCTCTTCCTCCCATAAATCTCAAAATGGTACAATCTTTGATGATTTTTTGTTCGGGAAATTGTCGGACCTTGTCTTACATTTAAAGGGATTTGGACGATTCATGTAATTAACCTGACGAGTTTCAATACTTCGCTCTACATCGGATTTTATGTATGACTTAGGTCCAACCTTAGGGCGCACAGCTTCACCATCGACAGGCCGAGATGCGTTCCAAGATTGCTTAAGCTTCGGATATTGGTTAAATCGTTTCCAAGGGGGCAGCGAAGGTCTTGACTCCAAATTTCTGAAAGTTTGATTTATGACTTTGGTACAGAACAATGATTTTGATTTAACGTGCACACGCGCCAGTTAAGGCATAAGTACACGGTGGGCCTACCCTTCTACGGGCTCAAGTAAGGCATGAACATTCCTTGCAACAAACTTCTATCTATGAGCAAACACTTATAGTATGCGCGAATTGTATAGTAACCACAGCCACTGCGAGCACTCCGAAGAGGTCAACATAAGACTTTTATTTTCGGGCATTAGCTGGAAAATAATAGTATACAAGCCGCCGCAGTCCCGAATCACGGTATTACTGGAGTCTTTTCATCCACCTAAGTGAAGAATGCACTACCAGGTTTTCTTTGGCGATTGACTACCCAGGAACGATAATCCTGTCCTTTTTTATGTCTTGTTGATGAAATTAGGGACAAGGAAACCCTATGCAGAAATTATTCCTCAATATCGGGATAATGGATCATCGTATTTCTACTAAAAGCAAGGCCATATAGACATTGCCACCTTACTAGTATCCCACAACTAGCCATATTAAACTTTCGTTCTTTTCCCGAAGTATTTCCCCAAGACAAGCTTGGTTTGCACCTACTCAAATTCTTCTACGAACGATCTTTAGGGATAAGTCCCCAAGACGCCAAACGAGATGAAAACCCGAAGCTCAATCAAAAATTGCATGTATTAAAGAAAATCATTATATGACCCTTGCTTGCGCAAGGAGATGATGACACGAGTGTCATTCATCTATCAATTTTCTAGACCTGTTTCCCTGGATATGGAGTTTTAGCTACACACACTCCACTGTGATTACAAAACCACGTACAAATTTGGCGCAGCAGCTGCCATAATTCGCTACAATGTCGCTGATAACTTACGACCTACTAGGGTCAACAAGGGCTTCTCCTAGCAGATACCTCTGTACATCAATTTCCTTCAAAAACATCTTACGTCGAACGATTCTGTTCAGTTCCGGACTACCTCGTATATCAGGCATTGCCGTTCCTAATAATCAATCGCCCTGTCGTTTTACCCACCTCCTTATCTTGGTGAATGACTTAAAGGTCCGATTCGCGAGGAAACTTCTTTCCATCGCCAAACACCTCAGAGATCGCCTTAATCAGATAGATTAGCCGCCCAATCCAAAATATCATCAATAAAGAGAGCGAAACATTCCTAGACGTTGCCCGTCTTTCACCACGAGGAGGGACAATCCTGGCTCATCACGAAGGGCAGGAAGAACGGCTCCATTGCAAAGCAACTTCCTGTAAATTCCCTTGAAGCCAATCGATCAGTTTTCACAAAAGACTAAGTTTGGTACAGTAGACAAATGAATCACTCTGTTCCTATAATTTAGGTTCTGTATTTCTAGGCATGCAGAATACGCTTCAGGTAGTAGCGATTTCGGTCGCTGTACTATCGACACCCTTGATCTGTCCCCATTTGGGCCCCTAAAGAGGACATCCAGGGCTCTGTTTCTGTATGTCGCCACCAGTGCCTTTACGGTTTCCTCATAAAAGGATTCCGTTTTAAGCTTATTTATTTTGATTTATTTATTTATTTATTTATTTCGTCACTCAAGTTACATAACTTTATAAAGACTATATACATGATTTAAACTAAGGAATAAATAATCTATTTACAAAAGTATTAAAATAAAAATATTTATAATGAATAATTCAATATATATCTTTTAATATTTATCCTACTTTTATTAAAGTCAATGACAAGATCAAAATCATTTAAAGCAATACAAGAACTGGTAATTGGATTATGTTTTGCATAACTTGTACTATGATAAGGAACATATACGAAATTTGCATCTCTAGGTCGCAAAAAACGAGAAGGTGCATAAATATAATACATTGAAAGTAGCATCGAACAGTTAATATTTGAATTGAGAATATCAAAAGCGAAAAGAGCTGAATATAGTTTCCTTCTGAGTGCTAAGGGTTTTAAATCAATAAAGGCACATCTGATCTCATAAGACGGAAGATTTGCATTTCTAAATGTTTTTCGCAAAGCAAACTTAGTAAAACTTTTCTGAACTTTTTCAATACGAAAGATGCTTGTCTGAGTATAACACAAAAATACTCTAGCAGAGGTCTAACAATGGATAAATACAGAGTCTTTAGGGTGTAAGGATCTTCAAATCACTTTGAATTTCTCATTATGAAACCCAACATCGAATTTGCTCTGGAGATAACTTGGTCAATATGAAGCGAAAAATTCATTTTAGATGAATTTTGTAATCAAAACAAATAGTATTGAGTATTCTTGCGTAAGTTACAACACTACATTTATTATTATTGAAATATAATCCATTTAGATTACACCACTGAACTATATTATCAAGATCAATTTGAAATCTACATGCATCTAGTGGAGATTTAATGTTACTAAAAATCTTGAGGTCATCGGCATACAATAAAAACTTTGAATACGAAATGTAACTAGGCAAATCGTTTATGAAAAAAATGAAAAGGAGCGGTCCAAGATGGCTGCCCTGAGGTACACCGGAAAAATTTTCGATTTCATTTGACTGCATATTACCAATTTTGACGTATTGTTTTCGTCCAATAAAATAACTATGGATCCATTTTAGAAGTGAGGAGTGAAATCCAAATAATTCAAGTTTTTTTACTAGAACATTGTGTTGTACCTGGTCGAAAGCTTTCGAAAAATCAGTGTAAATAACGTCAACTTGATAACGGTTTTCTAAACTACGAAGACAGTAGTTAGTGAATAGAGATAAATTAGTTGTTGTCGATCGTCCGCTCATAAACCCATGTTGGTTTTCAGAAATATGATTTTTAGTCAAATTATAAATTTTGTTTTTTACTATTGCTTCAAATACTTTAGGTATCAGCTGGAGTTTAGCAATTGGTCTATAATTTTCAACAGCAGATTTCGATCCCGAATTGTGTAGAGGAGTTATCAAGGAATGTTTCCAAGTATCCAAAAATACACCTTGTCTTAAAGAAAAATTGAATATATAACAGAGTGGGGCAGCTAGATGTAATTTACAGTTCTTTAAAAGAAGCGGTGGTATATTATCCGTTTCAACAGAAAAACTGTTATCAAGAGATGACAGTGCTTCCAATACATCGTCAATAGATAAATACAGACAACCAGCCTCAATACTAGAATTATAGCTATTAACCATTTGAACATAATTAAGGTTTAACTCAATAAAATTCGATTGAAAAAAAGACGCAAAGTAGTTACAGATAACATTTAGATTATCAGAAGAGACGCCATTATGCGACATGTTAGCTGGAATCCCTAGCGATTTACGTTTTGTATTTAGAAATGACCAAAAACATTTAGAATTATTTTTAATCTTCGACTCAAGAGACCAAATATATTGCTTATAAGTAAACTTTTTCAAAAATTCATATTCTTTTCGAGTTTGATAAAATTTCTCACGAAAAACATCCGAAATCTTACTTTTCTTATGAAGCTTATTCATAACATTTTACAACCTCGATAGACTTTTGTTAAACCAAACTGGTCTTTTCGAATTTTTTGAATTACTAATAGGAACGAAATTTAAAATAGCTGAATCTAAAATGTTCCGAAACATAGTAAAAGCTAGCTCGAGATCATAACAGAATTCAGTTGAAAGAAAATTATCATTTAACCAAGTTTCGGTGAGAGCGATAATGTCATATGAGCAACCGGCAGCAGCAATAAAAAATTCACTTGATTTTGTCCTCATACCTCCAGCATTATGATAAAACATAGTGAAATGTCCATGTCCATTTAAAAAAGCTCAATCCAAAGTATTTTTTAAGTTGAAATACTCTGTTTGCTTGGGTGCAACCCTTTTTTTGGACGGCTTACGAATTGTTTGGTTTGAACTCCAACTGGCCAGACAGATGTTTCAAAAGCAGCAGTAAATGATGCAGTTGGGATACCAAGCTTGAAATTTATAAAATGAAGAGATGAAATATCTGTATCTTTTTTTAATAATTTGTGGCAAACGAAACTTGTCTTTGGCAAATTGAGTCTACCAGCAATATAATTCATAACATTCCCTTCGGTGACTGTTTTACTTATACGAGATATATGTAAGAATCGTAGCTTTGGTACAGATGGAAGAGCAGCAAAAGCATCAGCATCTGCATCAATGCCAAACAGCTGTTTGTGTTTTTTGTTGCGAACACCAGACCAGGGAAGTTCCTCAGTTGGGCAACTAACGACAACATTTTGACTAGCAACACAAATTTTATCAACATCAGCACCAGTCGCATCGGCATCGTCAACAGCACCAGCAACAGCATCAGCAACAGCAACATCAGCAACAGCATCAACGGTATTGTCAACATTCAAAATTACAGCAGCAGCAACATCATACCTCTCCGATGAGGGAAAAAGAGACACAACGTCTGTTTTATTGGAAGCATCGGCAGTTATATTATTCATATTGGTAGGAGAAGATGATTTTGTCTGAGCGGCAAAACAAACTGGAAGAGATTCAGTTAAAGAAACTCTTCGTTGTTTCAACGAGACGCGATCTTGAGGAGTAGATGACCCCGCAAGTGCAACTCTCCTATCAACAGAGGTAGAAAGCCGTTTTTTATCATCATTAGTGGTGATTCTTTGTGCACGAGTAGAACCACGAATATTACGACTAGCATTTAATTAATAAGAGCTTTTCTTGAAGTACGTTGAGAGTTCTCTCATTTTTTTCTTAAACAGTTCTGCAGAGGAATATGTGTGCACTTTTCACATTTATAAAATAAATTTTTGTAAGACTTTATTATTTTACTGTCTTTTTTGTTGATATTGCAACAGTCTAAATGCGAGTTAAGTCCACATTGTATAAAAAATGAATCAGAAATAATTTTTAAACAATTTAAACATTTAGAATTCATTATGAGAAAAAATAAGCACAGCCGTTTCGTATGAAAAGCAGTTGATCAACTGCTGAAGATAGCGGGCGATTGACGGCAGCGTAGAAGTCGTCTAATCTACTACCTCGCTGACAAAGCTGATTCAGCTGGTGCTCCAATGTTCGCATGTCCCTCTTGTCTGCATAATACATAATTTCCGACCAATCGCTACTAAATATGTTATAAGATACTAGAGCTGCATCATCAGGTCCCCGAACCTTACCCCACACATGTTGTATAATTGCCCAATAAACGGCCCCTGACAATATGACAGTCCTTAATGGCATTCTCAAATGAGTGTACCCAATACACGTATTGGGTTGGGTTACCGTCAAATACCTAGTTCTTTATCACTATCAGGTAGACGTGAAATTTCTTTCGACTCTGCCTCTTTCTGTGGGGGAAGAGTTATATTGCGGGCGGAGTTTGACTCATTTCATTATTTGAAGTGTTGGGAGGTCTGCTCTCCAACAGGGTCAATCGTGACTCCCATTCTTTAAGTCGTATTTCATTAGTTGACCTCCGCTCTATGCCACTAATGCGCGTGTCCAGGTTACTCAACTGGAACAGTATATTGTTTACAGCTCCAGTGAGCTGAGTCAATTAAATTTAAATTTATTGTGGTAAATTTATATTCCAATAATATATAAGACAATACCTGCAAAAAGATTTACCAGTAATTTTTCTTGTGTTGACCACTTTTTCACAAATTGTTTTATTTTCTGACTTTTCACAAATTATTTTATTTTGTGCACAATCACTTGCACTAAGGATTTAACAATTATAATTTTGTGTTGTAGTTTTCACAAATTATTTTATTTTCCAACTTTTCACAAAACTAAGCCTAAATGTGAACGTACCATCTACAAAGTATGTCAAATTGCAAACGAATTTCATATTCCACTCAAAACTATCAACACAAAACCAGGCCGTTTCCCACATTGGACATTGAAGAGAAACAACATTGACACTCAACTCGCATTATTTAAAAAATCAAGCATTGACCCTATCCATTTTAGGCAAATATCTAACGAAATCCACGATAACCAACCCAAACTCAATTACAATTTTCTCTACACGAATGGATCTGAAATTAATAGCAGAATTGCTTATGCGATAGTTGACCAAGATTATAAGACTGTCTAGGCTTGCAGCCTTCATGAACACAACAACATTTTTATCGCCGAATCAGCAGCTAACAAAGGAGCTATCGAAAACGCAGAACAAAGAATAGGCAAATTTTGCATTTGTAAAGATTCGTAACAAGATTTGTCAATATAGCTCTAAAATTACGCTTGTCTGGATACGTGGACATATTAACATCAGAGGGAACGAAGCAATCTATGCTGCTGAAAATTAGCCACTAACTCGCCAACAATCTTTTCAAGTGTATCTAACCCATATGACTTCTTGAAGAAAATTAAAAACTCGCAGTTGGAAAAATCGCTAAATAATTTCAAAAATGTAAACAATTACTTCACAAACATTATTAACCCCTTATGTCGTCCAGTTCACTTCCCTTCCACCCTTACCAGACCTGAAACAAGGGCAATCATCAGACTGAGACTCGGTCATACCCGTCTCATGCATATCCACCTAATCGACAAGAACTCAACCAACAATTCCTGTCTTTTCTGCAACAACGCACAACAAATGACGATCGAGCACCTCTTAAACATCTGTCCCAACTTCCAACCAGCTGACCAGAGGATCAACCGCACAGACGTATTGAAACATCCTAATGTGGGAAACTTGTCAAGAATTCTTGAATTTCTAAGAAAATATGATCTATTAAGTAAAATCTAAGAAATAAATTAATTAAAAAAACTATTAAACTAATAAATAAAATTATTAAAACTTTTATTATTGAAAGAAAAACGTAAATTTTGTATGTAGTCTGATGGCTTTATTGTTATTGCTTTCCTTGAATTTACCTTTGCAATTTTACGTTGTAATTATAATAAATAAATAATAATAATAATTTTATTATCTGCACAACCACTTGCACTAAGGATTTAGCAATTATAATTTTGTATTGCAGGCACAAACGATCTTTATTAAAAAAACCAATTTTTATCTTTACTTTATTGTATTTCGGTTCACTGTCACTTACAATAATTCTACAGTCATAATTGATTGTTTTCAGCAAACAAATTTCTGTTGTTTTCTTTTTTATATATATATTAATGTATTCCCGGGTTCCGAAGGATTCTGAAATGGATATTCAAATTACCCAAACGAATGGAAGAATGTAGTGAGGTTCAATATGAGAACTGGTATTCTCGGGGGTTGCCGTGTTTGTCCCGTTTAGTCTAACTTAATAAACCTACTAATTGCACGCATAACTCCACCATCACATATTTAGCCTACTAAGATATACACATGTTCATATGGGTATGTGAAATTTTGTTGGTCAAGGTGACAAAATAGTCAATTGTGTTCTCATGGGTACAGTAACGTTCACTCTGAGGGAGCGTATTGGTCTTGGCACCAGTCCCTGCACGGGCGCCAGATAAATGATTCCTGAAAGGATATCCTAAAGAAACTGCGAACGCCAACCCCTAGTGGTCGGCCCGACTGTTCGACTTACGACAGTTCTGATAATACAACGATTAGATATTTTAATACATATCAAGATTCTTTATTAGATATACGTCCGAGTACTTCTAAGCCTAACGTAAGACTAACTTATATTCTTTAAATAACTATCCAAATCCAATGGATCGTGCAAGGGTGAATGGAATGTCTATTCAGCATTTATTTCCATACTGTGGGAATAGCGGATGGGGGTCATATTCGTTGCTGGCCTTCGAATGTTCAAGTACATTTACATTTTGACTAATTGCACTGTCATCACTTTACATTAATTTGCACCTTACAACCGATCATAAAAGTAAATAACTAACAAAAATAATCACAGCAACTGTTTTTCGCAAAGCAAACTTAGTAAAACTTTTCTGAATTTTTTCAATACGAAAGATGCTTGTCTGAGTATAACACAAAAATACTCTAGCAGAGGTCTAACAATGGATAAATACAGAGTCTTTAGGGTGTAAGGATCTTCAAATCACTTTGAATTTCTCATTATGAAACCCAACATCGAATTTGCTCTGGAGATAACTTGGTCAATATGAAGCGAAAAATTCATTTTAGATGAATTTTGTAATCAAAACAAATAGTATTGAGTATTCTTGCATAAGTTACAACACTACATTTATTATTATTGAAATATAATCCATTTAGATTACACCACTGAACTATATTATCAAGATCAATTTGAAATCTACATGCATCTAGTGGAGATTTAATGTTACTAAAAATCTTGAGGTCATCGGCATACAATAAAAACTTTGAATACGAAATGTAACTAGGCAAATCGTTTATGAAAAGAATGAAAAGGAGCGGTCCAAGATGGCTGCCCTGAGGTACACCGGAAAAATTTTCGATTTCATTTGACTGCATATTACCAATTTTGACGTATTGTTTTCGTCCAATTAAATAACTATGGATCCATTTTAGAAGTGAGGAGTGAAATCCAAATAATTCAAGTTTTTTTACTAGAACATTGTGTTGTACCTGGTCGAAAGCTTTCGAAAAATCAGTGTAAATAACGTCAACTTGATAACGGTTTTCTAAACTACGAAGACAGTAGTTAGTGAATAGAGATAAATTAGTTGTTGTCGATCGTCCGCTCATAAACCCATGTTGGTTTTCAGAAATATGATTTTTAGTCAAATTATAAATTTTGTTTTTTACTATTGCTTCAAATACTTTAGGTATCAGCTGGAGTTTAGCAATCGGTCTATAATTTTCAACAGCAGATTTCGATCCCGACTTGTGTAGAGGAGTTATCAAGGAATGTTTCCAAGTATCCAAAAATACACCTTGTCTTAAAGACAAATTGAATATATAACAGAGTGGGGCAGCTAGATGTAATTTACAGTTCTTTAAAAGAAGCGGTGGTATATTATCCGTTTCAACAGAAAAACTGTTATCAAGAGATGACAGTGCTTCCAATACATCGTCAATAGATAAATACAGACAACCAGCCTCAATACTAGAATTATAGCTATTAACCATTTGAACATAATTAAGGTTTAACTCAATAAAATTCGATTGAAAAAAAGACGCAAAGTAGTTACAGATAACATTTAGATTATCAGAAGAGACGCCATTATACGACATGTTAGCTGGAATCCCTAGCGATTTACGTTTTGTATTTAGAAATGACCAAAAACATTTAGAATTATTTTTAATCTTCGACTCAAGAGACCAAATATATTGCTTATAAGTAAACTTTTTCAAAAATTCATATTCTTTTCGAGTTTGATAAAATTTCTCACGAAAAACATCCGAAATCTTACTTTTCTTATGAAGCTTATTCATAACATTTTACAACCTCGATAGACTTTTGTTAAACCAAACTGGTCTTTTCGAATTTTTTGAATTACTAATAGGAACGAAATTTAAAATAGCTGAATCTAAAATGTTCCGAAACATAGTAAAAGCTAGCTCGAGATCATTACAGAATTCAGTTGAAAGAAAATTATCATTTAACCAAGTTTCGGTGAGAGCGATAATGTAATATGAGCAACCGGCAGCAGCAATAAAAAATTCACTTGATTTTGTCCTCATACCTCCAGCATTATGATAAAACATGTCCATGTCCATTTAAAAAAGCTCAATCCAAAGTATTTTTTACGTTGAAATACTCTGTTTGTTTGGGTGCAACCCTTTTTTTGGACGGCTTACGAATTGTTTGGTTTGAACTCCAACAGGCCAGGCAGATGTTTCAAAAGCAGCAGTAAATGATGCAGTTGGGATACCAAGTTTGAAATTTATAAAATGAAGAGATGAAATATCTGTATCTTTTTTTAATAATTTGTGGCAAACGAAACTTGTCTTTGGCAAATTGAGTCTACCAGCAATATAATTCATAACATTCCCTTCGGTGACTGTTTTACTTATACGAAATATATGTAAGAATCGTAGCTTTGGTACAGATGGAAGAGCATCAAAAGCATCAGCATCTGAATCAATGCCAAACAGCTGTTTGTGTTTTTTGTTGCGAACACCAGACCAGGGAAGTTCCTCAGGAACATTAGTTGGGCAACTAACGACAACATTTTGACTAGCAACATAAATTTTATCAACATCAGCACCAGTCGCATCGGCATCGTCAACAGCACCAGCAACAGCATCAGCAACAGCAACATCAGCAACAGCATCAACGGTATTGTCAACATTCAAAATTACAGCAGCAGCAACATCATACCTCTCCGATGAGGGAAAAAGAGACACAACGTCTGTTTTATTGGAAGCATCGGCAGTTATATTATTCATATTGGTAGGAGAAGATGATTTTGTCTGAGCGGCAAAACAAACTGGAAGAGATTCAGTTAAAGAAACTCTTCGTTGTTTCAACGAGACGCGATCTTGAGGAGTAGATGACCCCGCAAGTGCAACTCTCCTATCAACAGAGGTAGAAAGCCGTTTTTTATCATCATTAGTGGTGATTCTTTGTGCACGAGTAGAACCACGAATATTACGACTAGCATTTAATTAATAAGAGCTTTTTTTGAAGTACGTTGAGAGTTCTCTCATTTTTTTCTTAAACAGTTCTGCAGAGGAATATGTGTGCACTTTTCACATTTAAAAAATAAATTTTTGTAAGACTTTATTATTTTACTGTCTTTTTTGTTGATATTGCAACAGTCTAAATGCGAGTTAAGTCCACATTGTATAAAAAATGAATCAGAAATAATTTTTAAACAATTTAAACATTTAGAATTCATTATGAGAAAAAATAAGCACAGCCGTTTCGTATGAAAAGCAGTTGATCAACTGCTGAAGATAGCGGGCGATTGACGGCAGCGTAGAAGTCGTCTAATCTACTACCTCGCTGACAAAGCTGATTCAGCTGGTGCTCCAATGTTCGCATGTCCCTCTTGTCTGCATAATACATAATTTCCGACCAATCGCTACTAAATATGTTATAAGATACTAGAGCTGCATCATCAGGTCCCCGAACCTTACCCCACACATGTTGTATAATTGCCCAATAAACGGCCCCTGACAATATGACAGTCCTTAATGGCATTCTCAAATGAGTGTACCCAATACACGTATTGGGTTGGGTTACCGTCAAATACCTAGTTCTTTATCACTATCAGGTAGACGTGAAATTTCTTTCGACTCTGCCTCTTTCTGTGGGGGAAGAGTTATATTGCGGGCGGAGTTTGACTCATTTCATTATTTGAAGTGTTGGGAGGTCTGCTCTCCAACAGGGTCAATCGTGACTCCCATTCTTTAAGTCGTATTTCATTAGTTGACCTCCGCTCTATGCCACTAATGCGCGTGTCCAGGTTACTCAACTGGAACAGTATATTGTTTACAGCTCCAGTGAGCTGAGTCAATTAAATTTAAATTTATTGTGGTAAATTTATATTCCAATAATATATAAGACAATACCTGCAAAAAGATTTACCAGTAATTTTTCTTGTGTTGACCACTTTTTCACAAATTGTTTTATTTTCTGACTTTTCACAAATTATTTTATTTTGTGCACAATCACTTGCACTAAGGATTTAACAATTATAATTTTGTGTTGTAGTTTTCACAAATTATTTTATTTTCCAACTTTTCACAAAACTAAGCCTAAATGTGAACGTACCATCTACAAAGTATGTCAAATTGCAAACGAATTTCATATTCCACTCAAAACTATCAACACAAAACCAGGCCGTTTCCCACATTGGACATTGAAGAGAAACAACATTGACACTCAACTCGCATTATTTAAAAAATCAAGCATTGACCCTATCCATTTTAGGCAAATATCTAACGAAATCCACGATAACCAACCCAAACTCAATTACAATTTTCTCTACACGAATGGATCTGAAATTAATAGCAGAATTGCTTATGCGATAGTTGACCAAGATTATAAGACTGTCTAGGCTTGCAGCCTTCATGAACACAACAACATTTTTATCGCCGAATCAGCAGCTAACAAAGGAGCTATCGAAAACGCAGAACAAAGAATAGGCAAATTTTGCATTTGTAAAGATTCGTAACAAGATTTGTCAATATAGCTCTAAAATTACGCTTGTCTGGATACGTGGACATATTAACATCAGAGGGAACGAAGCAATCTATGCTGCTGAAAATTAGCCACTAACTCGCCAACAATCTTTTCAAGTGTATCTAACCCATATGACTTCTTGAAGAAAATTAAAAACTCGCAGTTGGAAAAATCGCTAAATAATTTCAAAAATGTAAACAATTACTTCACAAACATTATTAACCCCTTATGTCGTCCAGTTCACTTCCCTTCCACCCTTACCAGACCTGAAACAAGGGCAATCATCAGACTGAGACTCGGTCATACCCGTCTCATGCATATCCACCTAATCGACAAGAACTCAACCAACAATTCCTGTCTTTTCTGCAACAACGCACAACAAATGACGATCGAGCACCTCTTAAACATCTGTCCCAACTTCCAACCAGCTGACCAGAGGATCAACCGCACAGACGTATTGAAACATCCTAATGTGGGAAACTTGTCAAGAATTCTTGAATTTCTAAGAAAATATGATCTATTAAGTAAAATCTAAGAAATAAATTAATTAAAAAAACTATTAAACTAATAAATAAAATTATTAAAACTTTTATTATTGAAAGAAAAACGTAAATTTTGTATGTAGTCTGATGGCTTTATTGTTATTGCTTTCCTTGAATTTACCTTTGCAATTTTACGTTGTAATTATAATAAATAAATAATAATAATAATTTTATTATCTGCACAACCACTTGCACTAAGGATTTAGCAATTATAATTTTGTATTGCAGGCACAAACGATCTTTATTAAAAAAACCAATTTTTATCTTTACTTTATTGTATTTCGGTTCACTGTCATTTACAATAATTCTACAGTCATAATTGATTGTTTTCAGCAAACAAATTTCTGTTGTTTTCTTTTTTATATATATATTAATGTATTCCCGGGTTCCGAAGGATTCTGAAATGGATATTCAAATTACCCAAACGAATGGAAGAATGTAGTGAGGTTCAATATGAGAACTGGTATTCTCGGGGGTTGCCGTGTTTGTCCCGTTTAGTCTAACTTAATAAACCTACTAATTGCACGCATAACTCCACCATCACATATTTAGCCTACTAAGATATACACATGTTCATATGGGTATGTGAAATTTTGTTGGTCAAGGTGACAAAATAGTCAATTGTGTTCTCATGGGTACAGTAACGTTCACTCTGAGGGAGCGTATTGGTCTTGGCACCAGTCCCTGCACGGGCGCCAGATAAATGATTCCTGAAAGGATATCCTAAAGAAACTGCGAACGCCAACCCCTAGTGGTCGGCCCGACTGTTCGACTTACGACAGTTCTGATAATACAACGATTAGATATTTTAATACATATCAAGATTCTTTATTAGATATACGTCCGAGTACTTCTAAGCCTAACGTAAGACTAACTTATATTCTTTAAATAACTATCCAAATCCAATGGATCGTGCAAGGGTGAATGGAATGTCTATTCAGCATTTATTTCCATACTGTGGGAATAGCGGATGGGGGTCATATTCGTTGCTGGCCTTCGAATGTTCAAGTACATTTACATTTTGACTAATTGCACTGTCATCACTTTACATTAATTTGCACCTTACAACCGATCATAAAAGTAAATAACTAACAAAAATAATCACAGCAACTGTTTTTCGCAAAGCAAACTTAGTAAAACTTTTCTGAATTTTTTCAATACGAAAGATGCTTGTCTGAGTATAACACAAAAATACTCTAGCAGAGGTCTAACAATGGATAAATACAGAGTCTTTAGGGTGTAAGGATCTTCAAATCACTTTGAATTTCTCATTATGAAACCCAACATCGAATTTGCTCTGGAGATAACTTGGTCAATATGAAGCGAAAAATTCATTTTAGATGAATTTTGTAATCAAAACAAATAGTATTGAGTATTCTTGCATAAGTTACAACACTACATTTATTATTATTGAAATATAATCCATTTAGATTACACCACTGAACTATATTATCAAGATCAATTTGAAATCTACATGCATCTAGTGGAGATTTAATGTTACTAAAAATCTTGAGGTCATCGGCATACAATAAAAACTTTGAATACGAAATGTAACTAGGCAAATCGTTTATGAAAAGAATGAAAAGGAGCGGTCCAAGATGGCTGCCCTGAGGTACACCGGAAAAATTTTCGATTTCATTTGACTGCATATTACCAATTTTGACGTATTGTTTTCGTCCAATTAAATAACTATGGATCCATTTTAGAAGTGAGGAGTGAAATCCAAATAATTCAAGTTTTTTTACTAGAACATTGTGTTGTACCTGGTCGAAAGCTTTCGAAAAATCAGTGTAAATAACGTCAACTTGATAACGGTTTTCTAAACTACGAAGACAGTAGTTAGTGAATAGAGATAAATTAGTTGTTGTCGATCGTCCGCTCATAAACCCATGTTGGTTTTCAGAAATATGATTTTTAGTCAAATTATAAATTTTGTTTTTTACTATTGCTTCAAATACTTTAGGTATCAGCTGGAGTTTAGCAATCGGTCTATAATTTTCAACAGCAGATTTCGATCCCGACTTGTGTAGAGGAGTTATCAAGGAATGTTTCCAAGTATCCAAAAATACACCTTGTCTTAAAGACAAATTGAATATATAACAGAGTGGGGCAGCTAGATGTAATTTACAGTTCTTTAAAAGAAGCGGTGTATATTATCCGTTTCAACAGAAAAACTGTTATCAAGAGATGACAGTGCTTCCAATACATCGTCAATAGATAAATACAGACAACCAGCCTCAATACTAGAATTATAGCTATTAACCATTTGAACATAATTAAGGTTTAACTCAATAAAATTCGATTGAAAAAAAGACGCAAAGTAGTTACAGATAACATTTAGATTATCAGAAGAGACGCCATTATACGACATGTTAGCTGGAATCCCTAGCGATTTACGTTTTGTATTTAGAAATGACCAAAAACATTTAGAATTATTTTTAATCTTCGACTCAAGAGACCAAATATATTGCTTATAAGTAAACTTTTTCAAAAATTCATATTCTTTTCGAGTTTGATAAAATTTCTCACGAAAAACATCCGAAATCTTACTTTTCTTATGAAGCTTATTCATAACATTTTACAACCTCGATAGACTTTTGTTAAACCAAACTGGTCTTTTCGAATTTTTTGAATTACTAATAGGAACGAAATTTAAAATAGCTGAATCTAAAATGTTCCGAAACATAGTAAAAGCTAGCTCGAGATCATTACAGAATTCAGTTGAAAGAAAATTATCATTTAACCAAGTTTCGGTGAGAGCGATAATGTAATATGAGCAACCGGCAGCAGCAATAAAAAATTCACTTGATTTTGTCCTCATACCTCCAGCATTATGATAAAACATGTCCATGTCCATTTAAAAAAGTTCAATCCAAAGTATTTTTTACGTTGAAATACTCTGTTTGTTTGGGTGCAACCCTTTTTTTGGACGGCTTACGAATTGTTTGGTTTGAACTCCAACAGGCCAGGCAGATGTTTCAAAAGCAGCAGTAAATGATGCAGTTGGGATACCAAGTTTGAAATTTATAAAATGAAGAGATGAAATATCTGTATCTTTTTTTAATAATTTGTGGCAAACGAAACTTGTCTTTGGCAAATTGAGTCTACCAGCAATATAATTCATAACATTCCCTTCGGTGACTGTTTTACTTATACGAAATATATGTAAGAATCGTAGCTTTGGTACAGATGGAAGAGCATCAAAAGCATCAGCATCTGAATCAATGCCAAACAGCTGTTTGTGTTTTTTGTTGCGAACACCAGACCAGGGAAGTTCCTCAGGAACATTAGTTGGGCAACTAACGACAACATTTTGACTAGCAACATAAATTTTATCAACATCAGCACCAGTCGCATCGGCATCGTCAACAGCACCAGCAACAGCATCAGCAACAGCAACATCAGCAACAGCATCAACGGTATTGTCAACATTCAAAATTACAGCAGCAGCAACATCATACCTCTCCGATGAGGGAAAAAGAGACACAACGTCTGTTTTATTGGAAGCATCGGCAGTTATATTATTCATATTGGTAGGAGAAGATGATTTTGTCTGAGCGGCAAAACAAACTGGAAGAGATTCAGTTAAAGAAACTCTTCGTTGTTTCAACGAGACGCGATCTTGAGGAGTAGATGACCCCGCAAGTGCAACTCTCCTATCAACAGAGGTAGAAAGCCGTTTTTTATCATCATTAGTGGTGATTCTTTGTGCACGAGTAGAACCACGAATATTACGACTAGCATTTAATTAATAAGAGCTTTTTTTGAAGTACGTTGAGAGTTCTCTCATTTTTTTCTTAAACAGTTCTGCAGAGGAATATGTGTGCACTTTTCACATTTATAAAATAAATTTTTGTAAGACTTTATTATTTTACTGTCTTTTTTGTTGATATTGCAACAGTCTAAATGCGAGTTAAGTCCACATTGTATAAAAAATGAATCAGAAATAATTTTTAAACAATTTAAACATTTAGAATTCATTATGAGAAAAAATAAGCACAGCCGTTTCGTATGAAAAGCAGTTGATCAACTGCTGAAGATAGCGGGCGATTGACGGCAGCGTAGAAGTCGTCTAATCTACTACCTCGCTGACAAAGCTGATTCAGCTGGTGCTCCAATGTTCGCATGTCCCTCTTGTCTGCATAATACATAATTTCCGACCAATCGCTACTAAATATGTTATAAGATACTAGAGCTGCATCATCAGGTCCCCGAACCTTACCCCACACATGTTGTATAATTGCCCAATAAACGGCCCCTGACAATATGACAGTCCTTAATGGCATTCTCAAATGAGTGTACCCAATACACGTATTGGGTTGGGTTACCGTCAAATACCTAGTTCTTTATCACTATCAGGTAGACGTGAAATTTCTTTCGACTCTGCCTCTTTCTGTGGGGGAAGAGTTATATTGCGGGCGGAGTTTGACTCATTTCATTATTTGAAGTGTTGGGAGGTCTGCTCTCCAACAGGGTCAATCGTGACTCCCATTCTTTAAGTCGTATTTCATTAGTTGACCTCCGCTCTATGCCACTAATGCGCGTGTCCAGGTTACTCAACTGGAACAGTATATTGTTTACAGCTCCAGTGAGCTGAGTCAATTAAATTTAAATTTATTGTGGTAAATTTATATTCCAATAATATATAAGACAATACCTGCAAAAAGATTTACCAGTAATTTTTCTTGTGTTGACCACTTTTTCACAAATTGTTTTATTTTCTGACTTTTCACAAATTATTTTATTTTGTGCACAATCACTTGCACTAAGGATTTAACAATTATAATTTTGTGTTGTAGTTTTCACAAATTATTTTATTTTCCAACTTTTCACAAAACTAAGCCTAAATGTGAACGTACCATCTACAAAGTATGTCAAATTGCAAACGAATTTCATATTCCACTCAAAACTATCAACACAAAACCAGGCCGTTTCCCACATTGGACATTGAAGAGAAACAACATTGACACTCAACTCGCATTATTTAAAAAATCAAGCATTGACCCTATCCATTTTAGGCAAATATCTAACGAAATCCACGATAACCAACCCAAACTCAATTACAATTTTCTCTACACGAATGGATCTGAAATTAATAGCAGAATTGCTTATGCGATAGTTGACCAAGATTATAAGACTGTCTAGGCTTGCAGCCTTCATGAACACAACAACATTTTTATCGCCGAATCAGCAGCTAACAAAGGAGCTATCGAAAACGCAGAACAAAGAATAGGCAAATTTTGCATTTGTAAAGATTCGTAACAAGATTTGTCAATATAGCTCTAAAATTACGCTTGTCTGGATACGTGGACATATTAACATCAGAGGGAACGAAGCAATCTATGCTGCTGAAAATTAGCCACTAACTCGCCAACAATCTTTTCAAGTGTATCTAACCCATATGACTTCTTGAAGAAAATTAAAAACTCGCAGTTGGAAAAATCGCTAAATAATTTCAAAAATGTAAACAATTACTTCACAAACATTATTAACCCCTTATGTCGTCCAGTTCACTTCCCTTCCACCCTTACCAGACCTGAAACAAGGGCAATCATCAGACTGAGACTCGGTCATACCCGTCTCATGCATATCCACCTAATCGACAAGAACTCAACCAACAATTCCTGTCTTTTCTGCAACAACGCACAACAAATGACGATCGAGCACCTCTTAAACATCTGTCCCAACTTCCAACCAGCTGACCAGAGGATCAACCGCACAGACGTATTGAAACATCCTAATGTGGGAAACTTGTCAAGAATTCTTGAATTTCTAAGAAAATATGATCTATTAAGTAAAATCTAAGAAATAAATTAATTAAAAAAACTATTAAACTAATAAATAAAATTATTAAAACTTTTATTATTGAAAGAAAAACGTAAATTTTGTATGTAGTCTGATGGCTTTATTGTTATTGCTTTCCTTGAATTTACCTTTGCAATTTTACGTTGTAATTATAATAAATAAATAATAATAATAATTTTATTATCTGCACAACCACTTGCACTAAGGATTTAGCAATTATAATTTTGTATTGCAGGCACAAACGATCTTTATTAAAAAAACCAATTTTTATCTTTACTTTATTGTATTTCGGTTCACTGTCACTTACAATAATTCTACAGTCATAATTGATTGTTTTCAGCAAACAAATTTCTGTTGTTTTCTTTTTTATATATATATTAATGTATTCCCGGGTTCCGAAGGATTCTGAAATGGATATTCAAATTACCCAAACGAATGGAAGAATGTAGTGAGGTTCAATATGAGAACTGGTATTCTCGGTGGTCGCCGTGTTTGTCCCGTTTAGTCTAACTTAATAAACCTACTAATTGCACGCATAACTCCACCATCACATATTTAGCCTACTAAGATATACACATGTTCATATGGGTATGTGAAATTTTGTTGGTCAAGGTGACAAAATAGTCAATTGTGTTCTCATGGGTACAGTAACGTTCACTCTGAGGGAGCGTATTGGTCTTGGCACCAGTCCCTGCACGGGCGCCAGATAAATGATTCCTGAAAGGATATCCTAAAGAAACTGCGAACGCCAACCCCTAGTGGTCGGCCCGACTGTTCGACTTACGACAGTTCTGATAATACAACGATTAGATATTTTAATACATATCAAGATTCTTTATTAGATATATGTACGTCCGAGTACTTCTAAGCCTAACGTAAGACTAACTTATATTCTTTAAATAACTATCCAAATCCAATGGATCGTGCAAGGGTGAATGGAATGTCTATTCAGCATTTATTTCCATACTGTGGGAATAGCGGATGGGGGTCATATTCGTTGCTGGCCTTCGAATGTTCAAGTACATTTACATTTTGACTAATTGCACTGTCATCACTTTACATTAATTTGCACCTTACAACCGATCATAAAAGTAAATAACTAACAAAAATAATCACAGCAACTGCGAATGTATCCATATTCCATATACATTGCAATCCGCAGTGTAACGTGAAGGTGCAATTAAACAGATACAGAAGTGCTTATGCGGATGTGTGCTTATACAACAAAGTCCACATTCACGTTCCATGTTGGCTCATTTTTTGCGCTTACCATTCTATTTGTTTCGATAGGCTTTTATTACATGGGGTCTCCACGATCTAGATTTTCTAGTAAGCTAGTTCGCATTCTATGAAAATTGTTTATGGAGACCACAAATAGCATTCTATAAAAAATTTCATGCTAGACATTGCACAGTTCATAGCATTTTATCGATAGTATACAATTTGTTCCTTGTATTTTTTTTGTTTAATTCCTTTTGTTGAAGGTTTTTTAAGTCTTGTAATGCTACTAGAGCAAGAGCACAGCGATACGTTTTCCTTCGCGACATTTGTGCAATTGAAATAGTATGCTATGAAATGCCCAATGTCAAATTTTGTAGCATTCTATTTTTCCTTCTTTCTATCAAAATGACAGATAGTATACTATAAAATATAGAAACTGGAGACACCGTGTTACGATTTATGTATCTACATAATTATAAAGAATGTAGGGAATTCGTATAGGTATACCTACCTACAAATGTATATTTAAATCTAGACTACGGATTTTAATTATGTAAGTTAGATAGAAACCTAAGTATGTATATTATGTACATATAATAATGAAAATGAATGATGTATGCGGGTAGGTAGTAGGAAATATAATAATGTAGAAGTAATGGATAATATTTGCTTTGTTGTAATAGTTTGAGGGAAAACAAAAATGTAGCAAAACAAATTTTAAAAATTGTTGAAGCGGTTTTTTATACAAAATTATTTTGTAGGTATAAAATTTTAAAAATATTAAAAAAAAACTGAAACGCCATTTTGAAGATACACATTATAATTATATATATAAAATTCAAATTTCAAAGGTTCTATTGGAAGTACCGTTAATAAGTACGCAAAAAAAATATTTTTATACATGAAAGTGGACTGTACTTATTAAAGAACACATTTGAGTTTTCAAAAAAATTTTGTTTAAAAAAAAATTGGGCTTACATTAGTGTTTAAACTTTCTAGGGGCGTCTACATAAAAAGGAAACAAAAAACAAATGAACCGTTTTCCAAAAAAAAAAGCAAACAAATAAAATGGTTCTTCTAGTGTTACCAAAAAACACTTTCAAAATGTACCCGTACCCTTCATAAATAAATTGTTTTTTTTTATTAAGATCGTTGGAGCCGTATTTGAGTAAAATAAGACTTTTGTTTTTTGCCAAAAAAATATATGGGCTACTATGAATTGTTGCCTTAAACAAAAAATGAAAAAGAGTGTGGTCATATTCCCGAAAAAACAATATGTACCAAGTTTGAAGCAGATCCATCCAACCGCTTAGGCTGTGGGGTCGATGACATACAGCCAGACAGACGGACTGCAGGACCCACTTTTAGTTGTTCTGTATCATCGTAATGTCATGTTTGATTGTTAGAATTTTTTTTACGAATGCATAACTTGCCTTATGGTACCTATAATCGCAAGTAAAAACAATGGGATCACAAAAATTAAAAAAAAGCAATGAGTGCTCGATCACCTCCATCCCAATCGAGTAACAACGGTACGAAGAGTTCGCCGGTAACGCCAGAAGCGCGAGTAAAAAAGGACTCAATGGAAAAAGAAATTCTTAAGAAAGATAATAATGAACTTCGTCAAAAACTTGATGAAGTAGTTAAACTTTATCAGGAGTTAAATGAAGAAGTTGATCTTCTTCGTAAGGAAAATGAGGTGCTGAAGATTAAGCACCACAATGACTCCACTGCTGGTTCATCATAAGCGAAAAATGTCATTTATGAGACTGATGAAGAAGAGCTAGCTCGCGAAACAGATATGTCCTCAAACAAAAGGGCGAGTAAAAAAACGTAAGGTTGGATTCTCACCTGATGGCGCCTGTTTCCCTGAAAAAATTGCATCAGCAAGAGATGCCAATATTAAAGAAAAACATATTAAAATAAGGCCAACGACACCAATTAATGTTGTCGGTATTGCGGGGTATAATCGGCTGGTAACTATTTTAAAGACGTTAACGCCATCAGACTTTAAAGTTATTTCGCTTAATAACAACCAATGGAAAGTTTGCATGAAAGATCCTGAAAATTGTCGTCTGCTGCAGCGAAAACTAAATGAAGAAAAAGTAGAAGGGGATACATATGAAAATAAGTCGGAAGGACCTTTACGTGTTGTAGCGACAGGCCTCCACCCATCATGTCCAACAGACGATATTATTAACGATCTAAAGAGGAACTATTTGATCTGAGATGCTTTGAACATCGTCAAAATAGAAACAAAAAAAAAAGATAGCGAAAAAAATGTGGTATACTGTGGTCTTCCACTATTTATTCTTACTTTTGGTAAGGCAGAGAAAATAGACGATATTTGAAAAATTAAAACAATATTCAATATTGCTGTTAAGATAGAACCTTTAAGAAAGAGTTCAAGACTGATTCCGCAGTGTAAGCGCTGTCAAGAATTCAATCACACGCAAGCGTATTGCAAAAAGAACCTAGGTGTGTAAAGTGCGCCGGATATCATCTTACTAAATATTGCAACGTGCATAAATTGTAATAAAAGTCGGCCAACTACAGAGGCTCCGAAGTAACAAAAGAATTACCAAACGGCCATCAAAATTTACGCAGTTACAAAGAAAACCACCAAGCCAAGTAGAAAAAACAATTTCTTAAGACCCCTAAGAGGTTAAATGCCAAACTACAGAAAGGAAAAGAGACTCAAGATAAATCAACACAACCAGAGTAAACACTAAAGAAAGGTAGTGTAAACACATATGCCCAAATAACGGCTAAAAACATTCTTTTACAAAAAGATACTCCTGGTGATCCACTCACGAACGTCTTAAAAATATACCTTTCGAAAATTGAGGAACCATGTGTTACAAATAAACTTATATTTGATAGGCTAACTAAACTCGAAAACAGTTTTCGGCCAAAACGCCCTACAAAAAGAAAAACATGATGGAAAAGCTCAAAATAATTACTTGGAATGCCAACGGATAATGGAAAAAACTTGAAGAACTAGAAATATTTATGCATGAGAAATATATTGATATTTGTTTGATATCGGAAACCCATGTCAAGAAACAATCAAATAGTAAGATCAATGGATATTTAGAATACCACGCAACTCATCCGTCGAGCAAAGCGAGAGGTGGAGCATCTTTATTTATAAAAGAATGCATCGAACACACGAAAAGAGAGACCGAATCAATGCAATTAATTGGTGTATAGGTTAGAACTCAGAATGTTGTACTGAAAGTATTTTCCATATACTGTCCTCCACGATGTAAAGTTGAAAAGAATGAATGTATGAACGTGCCAAGGTTACTTAAACAAGATTGTATCGTCTTTAATGCGAAGCACAGCTTTTGGGGATCTACAGGTATTTCCCATAAAGGTCGAATGCTCTACGCAGCGGGAATGGAAAATAATTGTGATTTTCGTTCGACTGGCAACCCGACTTACTGGCCGACTGATACATCGAAAATACCTGACCTCTTTGATTTTTTTGTGGTCAAAGGAATACCCTCAAATAAAATTAGAATAACAGAAAGCTTTGATCTTTTCCTAGATCATTCTGCTGTTATTCTCACTATGAGCGAAAATCTTGTTCAAAATGAAAAACCATCCACGCTTATCAATCGGAAAACCAACTGGGAAGGTTGTACGAAAGATATAGAGGATAAGGCTGAATTAAGGGTATCACTACAAACGCCTCTCGAACTTGAAGACGCAGTAGATTACTTCGTCAATATCGTACAGCAAGCCGCATGGAAAAACACTCCATACCAACGAGAAATGCCGCGCTTTAAAAACTTAAAATATCCGCAGGAAATTCTATTAACACTGTCTAACGCCTTTTCGAAGTCTACGAACAGCAGGTGAACTGGTGATCGATAGTCAACAGACTGTTCGATGATGATTTGCCAGGTGTTGATGTGGTCCACACATGAAGATCAAGAGTGGAATCCTGCTTGGTGGGCGTCAAGTGTTTCTTCGAGGTGGTCTTTTATTCGCTCCAGGACGATTTTTGCTATTACTTTGGCTACTGCAGGCAGCACGCAAATTCCTCTCCAGTTTTTGCACTGTGTAAGGTCAACGTTCTTTGGGAGCTTCACAATCATTCCCTTTTTCCATTCCCCAGGAAAACTCTCTGTTTGCCAAGCTCTCTCAATTCGTGGGTGCAGGAGTTCACTCGATGTTGTTGGCGCTGCTTGTAAGAGCTCTGCGGGAATACTGTCAATTCCAACCGCTATGTTGTTCTTCAGTGCCTTGATTGCGGTTAAGATTTCTTGCCTACTGGGGGATACGGTGCATATTCGGGAATTCATTACTACGGACAGGTCATTGCGTGTTGGGATACCTCCACTGTTGAAAACGCAGTTTAAAACCACAGAAAAGTGCTCCTTCCTATCTATATGTTTTACGAGGTGTCGCTTAGAGCTTCGGACACCTGTAAGCTGTTAAGTATTTCTGTAGACGGTCTCACTGTCGCACCTGATTGCGGCCTCTTCTGCTTCTGGTGCCAATGCGTTAATGTAGTTTCGCTTATCACGTCGCACGCTACGGTGAACTTCTCTCATCTTCATGCGATATGCAGACTCTAGATCATTTCTTCCTGCTGCTGGACTAGCTACAATGCGATCTTTGAGCTATTTTCTTTCTTGGATCCTAGTCCAAGTTTCTTCGGTAAGCCATGCACTGCTTCCTCTTTGCGACCAACCGACTATACTTTCATCACCGGATATAAAAACATTTTTCACAGCACACCAATGGTTTTCGATACAGGTAGGTTCCGTGCTATTGATTGCTCTCAATCCTTGTGAAAGGTGGTTCCCTTGTTGTTCGCGAACGGTGGGATCCTGAAGTCTAGAAGTATTGAACTTGGGCATTCGTGTGTTTCCTTGGGATCTTCGAATGCAGCTGTGCGTAATCTTACAGTAGCAACCATCAAATGGTGATCCCGGGCCATTCCCATGTCTGCACCTCTTCTGTTTCGAATATCCTGCAAGCTGTTTCTAAATTTGCGCCTGATCGCGAAGTGGTCAATTTGGTTGGAAGTTGCTTGTATATCCGACGACACCCAACTGACTTTGTGACACGTCTTGTGCTCAAACATGGCCTATTACAAGGCGGCTGATATTACAAAAGTCGACAAAAAGTTCGCCATTGTCGTTTCGGTCACCAATTTTAACCATCCTTTCCCACAACATGCCTGAGCCCATCATTGTCATTGCCAACCTTGGCATTTAAGTCTGCCATTACCATTATGATGTCTCAACGAGGTGTACTATCATAAGCAGCACTCAGCCGGTTATAAGAGGCTTCCTTCTCCTCGACAGAAGAGAGCTTCGTTGGGGCGTAGCACTGTGTGATGGTTACGAGACGTACTCTAGTCCGGAACCTAGTTTTCAGGGTCTTCTCATCTAAAGGCTCCCAGGAAATTAAGCTCTTGAGAGCTGATTTAGAAAACAGCAATCCAACGCCAGATTCAAGATAACTTCCAGGTGCCTTTCCGGAGTAGAGTAGTACAGTGTTACGAGTTGGAGACTTAAAATTCCCCGAGCCCGACCATCTAACTTCACTGATCTCTAAGATCTCCATCTTATACCGCATGAATTCTTTCTCTAATTGTAGGAAACAAATTGACATGTGAAAATTGTATTATATTGTTAATAAATACGGCGAGTGTAATTCTAAATTGATTTTAAAATGGAAAATAAATCAATACTTTCACCCACCCATCTAAACTTTTCCAATTGCCTTTTTGTAGATCTTAATGAAAAAAACGTTTTTTTTACCAAGCTTCGTTTATTTATAATTTCCAATGAAAATTGAGGCAGGCCGCAATGCTGTAATGATTTATGCAAAAATGTATGTTGTATCATCGACACATCTTTCCTATCATTCTTTCTCTTCCTTAACCTCACCCTCACCCTTACGTCCGCGCTGTGTTGAAACATTTAAAGTGTATTCATAATTCCTTGAGGGCGTCTAGATTATAAAAAAAAAAAATATGGAAGGAAAATATAAATAAAACAATCAACCCAATAAAATTTGAACAGAAAACAAAAATTGGTCTTTATTAATCAAAAATGGAATTCGCTCAATAGAGACTGATTTTTTTTCCAGAATTAAAATCAAAATTAGTTAAAATTGATTAATTGACGTTTGTGTTATCGGGAGTATAAAAAATTACAGACAAAAAATGGAGTTATCTGAGATTGCAGAAAAATAAATTGTCTGTCGAATGGAAATTAATGGCTAATTTACAATGGCGCGTTGGGGTTCGCTTTGCCAGATTGTTTTCTCAATGCGAAAGTTCCAACAAAGCAATTTAGGTAGGTATATTGCTTAAAAAGACGAGTTGGGTACTATACTAATGTCACGAGTCGGCATATATTAGCAAGTACACAGAGCAACGTAACATAAGCCACAGCAACGCTCAAGTTAAATAAAAATAATCTTTCATTCGGGCATTGTATTTTTCTACATGTCAGCATTTATCCCATACTAAGATTTCCTACACCCCAGCTATTGACATCGGATGCATATTCCTATTTCATCTTTACATTCCTTTTTCATACAAGTTATCTGACATGTCGACGCGTCCGTAATTCTTATTAAATCAACGTAAGCCTCTCTAACGGGAACGCGATATTGGAAATCAACCTTAATAATTATAATTACACCACGAACACATCCATCGATATTCAATCCAACTACAAAATGGCCTCGTTCGGTGCGCGGCCGATAGGCTATCCAAGATACCTTTGTAGCGGATTTATTTTCGAACGATTCAGGTAGCTTTCTTGTTATGTCAGTTGTATTGCATACACATCTGAAGTTTTGAATCAGCTGTTCCTCACATTTCCAAACGAATTTCAACGAATCCAATAATTTTTGGGTAGCTTGAGATTTGTTTTTGACAACATATGTTTAGTTCATCAGCAGTTTTTTCCTTAGGCGTTACAACAACACCAAGCAAACCGGATAGGTTAGGTTGCGCCACCGAACGAGGCCAATGATGACGTTCACTCAGTTTTTCTCAGCAATCAAGAATAAATTTCTGTTGTTGTAATGCGTGCACAAGAACATATGAAGAAAAAACATCTGTTCTAATGAAAGCTATCTTGAGTTATCCCAACAAATTTGGAATATCTAGCTACCTGAGAACAAACGTAAAGAACAGCTGAATGCAGAATTCATTTGATATGCGTTTTGTTCTGATTTTTTACAGCTTTCAGCTAACATATTTGATTCGTCTGCATTTATACTCCGATAGCTAGGATAACATATTGTAACAATTATCGGTCGCATCTAAGGCATGTGTAAAAATTATGGATTCGTCAAGCTGATATCAACTGACAGGAGAGGTTAAGGAGAAGAAAAAAAAAGAACGTGGTCACAAGAAGGGTGGACACATAGTCATTGAGTAGATTTTTTTCTTTTTTTGTATCTTTTATTTTACAAGAATAAAGAAATAATCGAATTTGGTATTTAAAAAAGGGTATGGTTTATTTATCAGCCTAACAATTGGTGTTAGGTGTGGGGTAAATAACGATCGATATCTTAACCGAATCTCTACTACGCTCCAATCATGTCAGAAAATGAAGATATGGCGAAAATATTGGAGGGAATTCTTGTAATAATGGATGCACAAACGAAATTACTTGCTGATCAATCCGCCGCAGTGGATGGTCTTTATTCGTTGGTAGAAGAAATAAGTACACGGGTGGCACAAGTCGAATTAATGCGACAGGACTCTCGTAGTAATTCAAATGATCCTCTGTCTAATCATTCTACTCCAATAGGTAACACTGGGCAAGCCCTCACACAAGCCGAATGTAATGACTATGGTACAGCTCGACATTCCATTATTGCCGGAGTACCAGCGGCCAGTTCTACGAATGTTCCAGATCAAAATTTGCAGTCGTGTCGAATGGGCGAACATTTTGTTCGGAAAGTTCTAATTTTGTGCCACAAAATTCGATAAACAATGAGACCTCAGCTGATGGACGCCCATTAACCACTTTGCCATCAGTCAATACGCTAAGTAATGTCCCTATGGCTCATTCTCAGCAACAATGCATACAAACCACGACCATAATGCTCGGAGCACCACAGCACCTTAAAATAACTCAACTTGAGTTTGATGGAAAAACGCTTTGGCGCTCATATCGTGTTCATTTTGCGAAGTTGAACTATTGGACAATCGAGTTAAAAGCGCTTTACCTTGCCGCATATCTGCGAGGACCTGCGTTGGCTTACTTCGAAACACTCCAACCACATATCCGATATAATTTTTTTCGCCTGGCTATGATCTTAACCCAGCGATTTAGTAACGAATATGAGCAATCGACTGCTCATTCTGAGCTACGCGGGCGGGTACATAAACCAAAAGAATCCCTAAATGAGCTGGCAACTGGCGTTCAGCGCCTTGTTTATCTCGCATTCCCAGACTGCCCTGAACAAGCGAAATATCGAATTGCTTTAGCACTATTCATAGATAGAATTTTTGATACAGAATTGCAGCAAAGAGTGAGAGAAACAGCTCCCGAGTGGAAGCTAGCCGTGCAGCCACCCGACTAAGTCGCAGACAAATTCGAGTTGCAAAGGTTGTACTTTCCGATACTGATGATTTCTCTACCGAACTGCAGTCGGGAAACGAACACCGCGCAGCTTAAAGGAACAAAAGTTGCCGCGAATAACAGCAAGAGCTCCGACAGTAAAAAACCAAACCAGAACTTCGAGTGTTGATGAAAAGTAATGAAGCCAACAGTAATAGTCAGGAGTGAAAGGAAAAATTAAATTCATTCATCCGACTGCTTATGGGTTTGTTCGAAGAAATGAAAACAATAAGGTGGTTTATGTACCACGTAGTGAGCTTCGCAAAAATCTTAAGCTCCATCAAGAGGGACAACCCATTTTATTTAATGTAGAAGAAGCACAAATTGGTTACCCGCCCGGTGATAAAAATGTCACATTCAACCATTCAAACTGTCACTGGTGCCACTGCACCAGTAGAAGGGATTGTTGATGTACGAGTGCAGATATGAAAATTTTCCAGCCAACATTACATGTACGTTGCCTCAGTCTTCGATGATTGCATCCTAGGGATGGACTTTCTGCGTCGGGATTCCTGTGAAATAAATTTAAAAAATAACACTTTGGAGGTTGGTGATGAGACAATTTATTTAGACCCGACAAACACTCATCATGCCTTTGCTTCTAATGCCTGTGTTGTTCGAATTTCTCCTTTATCAGATTGTTGGATTACTCTGATGACTTCTGAAACCGATGAAGAAACCGTACTCATCACAGCAGTTAACGCACAGAAAGGGATTAAGATTCCATACCCTAAGACTTCCTAACATATCTGGAAAAGATACCTGGATTCCAAGGAACACTACACTGGCTCAAATTGAATCAAAACCAGAGATGTTTAAATGTGGACGATTTACAGCTGATTCATCTACAGCTGATCTCTCACCTGCTATACGAGAAATATAAGAAAGAAGTGCTACCAGTCTCACTCATGAAGAACAAACAGAATTGGAAGGATTAGTTTTCCGTAAGCGCTCTATGTTTGCAGATGTTAACCTCACTAAGTGCTTCCCGTATTCAGCACCACATCAACACCGGTGGTACAAGTGCGATCAAGCAACCCAGGAAATTGCCAATCGCATGTCGAGCAGAAGCTGAGTACATATTAGATGAAATGAAGTCGTAGAGAGTTGTGGAGCCATCAACCAGTCCATGGTGTTCCCCCGTTGTTCTTGTACGGAAAAAAGACGGGTCGTTGGGGTTTTGCGTGGACTATCGAAAGCTTAACAATGTGACGGAAAAAGACTCCTATCCCTTGTCACGCATCGACCTAACACTGGACACCCTCGGAGGATCATCATGGTTTGCTACTCTAGACCTTAAATCCGGCTATTGGCAAGTGGAGATGGCAGCTGGCGACAAAGAAAAAACTGCATTTTCCATCGGAAATGGTCTTTTTGTATTTAATGTCATGCCTTTTGGACTTACCAATGCGCCCGCAGCTTTCCAGGGCGTCATGGAGATTACACTTCGACGTCTCACGTACATGATTTGTCTTGTTTATCTAGACGATATCACCGTCCACGGCAAGTCTTTTGCCGAATTGCTGCAAAACTTATTCCGTATTTCAGAGGTTACGACAAGCAGGCCTTCAACTTTCGCCAAAAAGTGTTGTCTCGGTAAAAGAGAAGTCCATTTTTTAGGACATATTGTTTCTGGTTCTGGAATTTCAGCTGACCCTGAACAAATTTCAGCTGTTCAAAACTGACCCACACCGAAAAGCAAGACAGATGTTCAATCATTTTTGGGTATATGTGCTTACTATAGCAGTTTCATAAGTGACTTTTCGGCCATTGCTAAACCTATGACGGCGTTAACCGAGAAAGGAAAGCAATTCACTTGGACCACAACCTGCGACAGTGCTTTTAGTGCTCTTAAGCAAAAACTTACCAGAGCACCTGTTCTTGCACAGCCGAATGAAAACGATCTATTTATCCTCGACACAGCTCCAAGCCAACATGCATGTGTATCTTTTTTATCACAACTTCAAGGGGAGCGGAAAATGTAATCGAGTATCACAATAAGGCTTTTAGCCGGCCAGAAAGAAACTATTGTGTTACTCGAAAAGAGGTTTTAGCTATTGTCAAAGCTGTCACTCATTTCCAGCCGTATTTACTAGGAAGTCATTTTCTCTTGCACAACGACCACAGCTCATTACGTTGGCTGATAAATTTTCGCGATCCAGAGGGTCAGATGGCTCGGTGGATAGAACGTCTGCAGCAATTTGACTTTACTTTCGAGTACGGCCCAGGGAAAAATCATCAAAATGCTAACGCTCTGTCTCGTTGCCCCTGTGAACTGATGGACTGTCCATATTGCTCTCGATTAGAAGAAAAACAGTTAGCCATAGTTCACACAACGATGTTTGCCAATGGATATAGTCGACAAACAAAAATATGATGGTGATTTATCTGTGGTGCTGCAATGGATGGAAGAGCAACGGCGACCAACAACAGATGAAGTCCGGACTTTGCATCCAATAGTTAAAGCTTATTGGGGCATGTTTGACGCTCTCAAATATAAAGATGGAGCATTGTGTAGAAAGGTAACTAGCTCCAACGGCCATTTTAATCAGGTCCTGGTTCTTTACAGGCTGATATTATGAAAGCGATACACGACAGTCCCACCGGTGGACACTTCGGCGTGAATAAAACATTAGGGAAGACTAAAAAGCCGTATTATTGGGTAGGATGCTCGAACGATGTAGAAAAACATTGTAAGACTTGTGTAGCTTGCCAACAAAGGAGGGGACCCGGAACTAGAAGTCACGCACGATTACAGCCTGTGCATGTAGGTGTCCCATTTGAGCGCGTCGCAATCGACATTTTGGGACCTTTGCCCGTCACCACCCAAGGTAACAAGTATGTTTTAGTTTTTTGTGACTACATTAAAAAGTGACCTGAGGCTTTACCTCTCCCAAATCAGACCGCAGAGACTGTTGCAGAAGCCCTTGCTGTCAACGTCTTCTCGCGATTTGGCGTACCTCTACAGTCGGACCAAGGGAGAAATTTTGAGTCCGAAGTTTTCAAGCACACTGCAATTTTTGGGTACTGACAAGACAAGTACTACGGCATTACTTCCACAGTCCGATGGCAATGTAGAACGGTTTAATTAGACGCTCCTCAGTTATCTTGCGAAATATACAGCTGCACACCAAAGGGGCTGTGATACCCATATTCCGTTTTTGCTTCTAGCTTATCGAACTACTGCTCACGAAGAAACGAAACAAACACCAGCATTCTTAACGTTCGGGCGTGGGCTGCGTTTACCCAGTCCTTCTCCTAGCAGGCCTATTGCAACTTCGAAATTTGTAGAAGACTAAGCCTCGCGGTTGGAAACCGCCTATTCTCTCAATCGAAAACAGCTATTGGAGTATAGTCGAAGAATGAAGGACCGATACAATCTGAATGCCAGAGCTGTTCCATTTAATAATGGGGATAAAGTTTGGTTAAACGCTCCGAAGGATAAAAAAGGTATTTGCCCCAAATTGCAAAGTGACTGGCAAGGGCCATACAATGTCTTGCCAAAGTTGGGTGATGTACTCTATCGCATTATAAGGCAGGGATCAAGTCATTGGTAGTCCATCGAGATCGGTTGGCACTATGTCAGCTTTCCAAATAGAATTCTTTTTGGTGCAGAATTTAGAAAAAAAAGCCTTGAGAGTTTTGACGACTGAGTACAGTCCACCTTTAAAGGAGTGCGCTGTGTAACAATTATCGTCGCATCTAAGGCCTGTGTAAAAATTATGGATTCGTCAAGCTGATATCAACTGACAGGAGCGGTTAAGGAGAAGAAAAAAAAAGAACGTGGTCACAAGAATTTTGCTTTTACTTTTATCGAAACAGTTTCTTGAATTTGTAATGTGGATAAATTCTGCTATGCTGCGGATAGCTTTGCCCAAAAAAACACGGCTAATGTCAATTTTCCAGTTTAGAACTTACCCTTGCTTGCATTATTTAAGGAGATTGAACATCAATAATTTTAATATGGAAGTTTCATCTTCACTTCAACTGAGTATAGAAACATAAATAATAAAAAGATGTAAAATTGCGAAATTTTATTTTTTTTGAAAATCGTGAACGCACATTTTCGCTTCTGTTGCAACTTTGGTGTAAAAATGACAAAATCAGTTTGACCACAATCATTTCTCACAGAAAATAACAGCTGCAAACCATGATACAACTAAGCAAGATAGCGCATACCAGTGTTTATTTTCGTTTTGTTCTGCGCATCCACGTCATGAACACACAAATAACCTTACATTTAAGCACTTTTTAAAATAAATGCTTTGTGTTAAGAACTAAAAAAAAAAATATTAAACTTACATCAAAAATCATTGCTTTATATTTAATAAGAATATGCCCATGATATGAAAAATACGCCATTGTATTTTGCTGTTGCAATAGGGTTAGGGTTTTAGGATAAGTGCAAAGGTGTTGTAAGATCTTATTTATTGTTGAGGTGAAAAAAAAATTGCACTCTTGCACTTTTACAATGATACTAGACCAATTGCACCGGAACGTGAATACCCCTCATATTATTAGATTTTTCAATCAAGCACAAGTTAAAAGCTTCCCCGGATTTTGTGTCTTTTCAACAAATAAAATAACCTTTGTGATTTGCAATTTTAATTTTACAAAACCCCTACATAAATGCCAACATACAATAACTATATTTTAAAATTTGTGAATTCTTTTTAAATTTGTTTTATTAATTCAAACTAATCTTTAACACCGATTTTAAAATTGATTAAAATCTAACCATATCTGTTTAATTTTGTTTTTAAGATTGTTTCTTAAAAAAAGTATTGCGTTGCAACTGTTTATTTACTTCAAAACTCACGCTTGCGGAATTTGGCCCCTGGCCACTGAAAAATTAACAAATTTCTTACTCAAACTTGCGTTATATGAATGCAATTGAATTGGTATTGAAATCCCTTATGGCTTCTGAACGTTATAACCTCACTAAAACGATTTATTTTCAAATCTAAGACCCATATCCAAAAAACACGATTTAGCGACAGTTTATCTCTAACACATAAACTAATAGCCTTTTCGATTGGTCATTTGAAGGCTTCCGAATGCTTCTGAAACTGTTCGATTGGTACCAAATCTCTCAAATCTATTCTCCTAGATAGAAGAGAAATTTCCTTCTTGATTTGAATCAAAACCAGAAGCACGTATACATTCACACCCACAATGTCAAACTCGAATTAAATGTCAGTAACAATGTCTATACCTATAGTATGAGCGATATTCAAAAACACCGATGTTAACATCAAAACAACAACATCGATGTGAGGAATTATCGAATCAGATATTTCGATTTTTCTTAACTTCGACGTTTTTTTAATGCATTTTGTGAAAAATAATAGCGCGTTCAAAAATCGTTTTTGAATCTTAACGTCGATGTTGCGATGCTTCATATTCTTGAACATCGATGTTGAAATACCGATATTTTTCGTCTAATATCGATGATTTTCCAAAATCGATTAAGATCGGGCATCTCTACATTTTTCTGTCAATGTTTTGTTTTTTCCTGCCTAACACATATACTCACATTAAAATTCAGAATTAGGAGTGTCAACTTTTTCGATTGGAATCCCGGATCGGAGAGATCTTCCGGATTACAAATCGAAAAGTACGTTTATACAAAATGTCATTATCAAAACAAAATTTCTGCTATTTGACATCTACAAACTTATTCCTTCGCTAATTCATCGAATACCGTGGCTTAAAGACGGAATAAGAATTGACACTACGAAAAAAAAAAGTTACAGGGATATAGAATAAAAAAAGATAGAGCTGATACTTATTGTAGATTTTGTTGATATGTGTATACGTGTATTTTCTATTTTTTATTAATGGACAATTTAAATCTGTAGATTAATTTCCATTCTATGGCTTAGCAAAGTGATGGATTAGAGGAATAAGCACTTTTTATTAATAGGGCTGTAATATTCCTATCGCTATCTACTCAACTCATATATTTTGCCATGCGGACAAATTTAAGACCCGCCATCTTGTATATGACAAAAATGCAGGTTCTTCATTACACGTATATGGGACGTATAAAAGCATACATTGTAAATATATTGCATGTACAGTGACATTGACAAGTATTGTTAAAATAATCGGCTCTATCACAGAATCGTAATGTATTCGAAAATATGTTACAAATACTGAAAAAATTATCATAGAATCCATTCGTAGTAGATTCGTATTGGAAAATCTGCTCTCCTGTGCATTGAGAACTTATTTTGTTATTGATAGAAAATGTAGACTGCGCCATGCCAACTTCGGAATTCTTACCAGTACGTAACGGTAGCTCACTTCTCCCAAAAATATCAGAGCAGCAGCCAGCCGACAAACCAAGGAATATCTAACTTTTTGAAACTGCAGTTGCAGCTCCTCTAAAATGTCTAATAAATTATTATTATCATTTTTAAAGGACATAGCCCATTTTTCTATGAAGCCTGGGACCAGAGTTTACAACTATGAAATTGGCATCAAATGAAAGCTGGGATTGATCTTATTGGCTTTGTAAAATATTTTTCAAATAGTTTGTGCGAATTTTGAAATATTTGAGGTTAAAGTTGACACCGTCGAAAAAATGAATTCGTTACTTTTTTTAAATTAAACGTTTATCTTCTGATGTACAGCATATAAAAATATGATTTTAACATGAAATGAAAGGTATTTTCCCAAGCTTTTATATATGGAATTTACTATGTTTTGAAATTTCCAGCTTAAGCTTCTGTAAACGCTGATTTTTTTGTTTACTTTTCCACACGGATAATTCAATAGTTTTAGCCATAAATTTAATTTTTTTTTATTGCTTACGGCTTGGTCGAAGAAAATAATAATTTGACTGATTTTACTGGTCAGCTAATGGATTAAATGATGTCGATTGTAACAAATGTAGCTATCAAACCGATTAATTTTAACGATATAGATAACTTTGACAAGGATTCCTTGTTTGTGCCATTATTGACTTGTAAGAGAACTGACCAGTTTTCATAGCTCTGCACAACTTTGTTCCGGTTTTGAAGAGCATTGAACTGTTCACGTATCCTTCCCAATTGAAATCTGGTTACAGTGATCGTAAATTATCGTCCCTTTTAAACGTACCGCAACAATAGGAAGATATTTACAGCTAGATAAAGCTTGTTGAGTAGTTTTTTGCCATTTAACTTGGGCATGATATGACTATTTAGAATGTAGCAGAGAAGTGCGAAATAGAAAGTTCCAAATGGACTGTTTGGAAACACAGAATTAAGTCAAAATGATCGGCCAGCCATAGGCATATGTAACGGAACTTACGTTTATTTGCAAAAAAGTGCAAATTATGTATTTCAAAAGCTAACATATATTCTGCATACCGGAATCTAGTCAAACCGTTTATGATATCTTGATGTGACGGATATATTCTGAAATATTCAATTTATATTTTCAGTATAGGGAAGATAGTACATATATTTGCCTTTCACTCTGACTGTAATAGATGCCAATCAATGGCATCCTAACCATTAGGTTGGCTACGTTCCCTGAGAAAAATAATAGAACTGAAAAAAAACAAATCTTTCTCTGTTTATTTTATTCATTCCAACAATAGTAAATAAATTCTTCTTTCAACGGTTATAAAGTTTTCAGTGACTCGCTCATTAAAGACGTGACTTTCTTTCAGTTTTATTTAAAACTTCTTTTCCGATTGACAGGAGAGCCAAATCATGCAATCGTGTAAGTTATTGTTGAGTTGGAAAAAAAGTTGCACTTTTGCATTTTTACAATGATACTATACCAGATGCACCAGGAACGTGAATACCCCTTATATTATAAATTTTTTCAATCAAGCAAAAGTTTAATGCTTCCCGAGATTTTGTCTCACTTCAACAAATAAAACAACCTTTGTGATTTTCAATTTTAATTTTGCAAAAGCGCTACATAAATGCCTACATACAATAACTATATTTTAAAATTTTGTCTATTATTTTTTAAATTTGTTTTATTAATTCAAATCAATCTTTAACACCGATTTTAAAATTAAATAAAATCTAACCATATCTGTTTGATTTTGTTTTTAAGATTGATTCTTGAAAATAGTATTGCGTTGCAACTGTTTATTTACTTCATATTTAATTTCAATCACTTTTTATTGAGACGTAATTTTAATATTTTCTTAACAAATTCCCTAAAACTTTTTGTTCTTCAAAATTAGAAAATTGCTTAAATTGATGTAAGAAAACCAAACTAAATTGTTTCTTAAATTTTTAAAATGTTAGTATTCAATCTAAATATAACTTTATAAACTGATTAAATAAAAGGCACAAAATATAGCTTATTGAGAATGTCGTATAACGTTTGTTTAATTTTTAAGATTGCAATCATGTTTATTTTTTCTTCATTTCCTTGAAAATAACAGTTTAACAATGTTGGAATAGTAATTTCATCAATTTTGTATTTGTATAGGTATATAATATACATTAATGTTTAGTTGTATAAGTATTTATGGATTTCCATGCATATATAATTTTTTTTATTGTATTTTTACAAATATCATAGGTATATGTTTATATTTTTTTTTGCAGGCAAAAATCATTTTTCTAATAGAATTGAAGATGTAGATATATCGAAAACACAGTTGCGAATCTGGAATTTTCATTTTGAGGTGAATATTTTGTACTTTACCGGTAATGAAATAAATATAGGGTAATACTATAGCTATACATTTTTATGTATCCGTATATCATGCGACATGAATGATTTCAAATATTTGTATGTGGTGTTTTTTTTTTGTTTGTGCATTCCTTAAAACAAATTCCGCAAGCCTTAATGCTTTTCCTTGTAAAAAAGTTATTCGCCTTCAAAATATGTTTGAATAAATTTGCCTATCTATGTACACATTATCTGTCAAAAAAATTGAATTTTACCCATGCGGAATCCCAAACATGTAAATGTACCCGATTTTTTGTGTACACAGAGAAAACTCACGCTTGCGGCATTGGGCCCCTGCATTTCTGATATGTGCGGAAAATTATAAATGTTTGAATTAAACTTTCAAGTTTGAAATAGATGACACTTGAAAAATTAACAAATTTCTTACTCAAATTTGCGTTAAATGAATGCGCTTGAATTGGTATAGAAATTCCTTTTGAACGTTACCATTGGTCTCACTAAAACGATTTATTTTCAAATCTAAGACCCATATCCAAACAACACGATTTAGTGACAGATTATCTCTAACACATAGACTAATAGCCTTTTCGATTGATCGTTCGGAAGGTTTCGGAATGCTTCCGAGACTGTTCGATTGGTATTAAATGATAATTCTTCTCCTAGATAAAAGAGAACCTTCTTGATTTCAATCAAAACCAGAAGAACGTATACATCCACACCCACAATGTCAAACTCGAATTAAATGTCAGTAACAATGTCGTGTAGGTATGAGCGATATTGAAAAACATCGATGTTAAGATCGAAAAAACAACAACATCATGTGAGAAATTATCGAATCAGAAATTTCGATGTTTCATAACTTCGATGTTTTTTTTAATGCATTTTGTGAAAAATAATAGCACGTTCGAAATTTGGTTTTGAATCTTAACGTTGATGCTACGATGCTTCACATTCTTCAAAATCGATGTTGAAATACCGATATTTTTTCGTCTAACATCGATGTTTTTCCAAGATCGATGAACATCGGCCATCCCTACATTTTCATGTCAATGTTTTCATTTTTCCTGCCTTACAGGAAACATTAAAATTCAGAATTTAGATTGTTAACTCTTTCGATTGCAATCTAGGATTGGAGAGGTCTTCCGGATTACCAATCGAAAAGTATATTTTACAAAATGCCATTATCAAAACAAAATTTCTGCTATTTGACATCTACAAACTTATTCCTTCGCCAATTCATCGAATACGGTGGTTTAAAGAAGGAATAAGAATTAACACTACAAAAAAATTTACAGGGCCATAGAATACAAAAAGATAGAGCGGATACTTCTTGTAGATTTTGTTGATATGTGTATATGCGTATTTTCTATTTTTTATTAATGAACAATTTTAATCTGCAATTTAATTTCTATTCTATGGTTTAGCAAAGTGATGAATTAGAGGAATAAGCATTTTTTTTATTAATAGGGCTGTAATATTCATATCGCTATATCTGCTCAACTCATATATTTTGCCATGCCGGCAAATTTAAGAACCGTCATGTTGTATATGGCAAACATGCAGGTTCTTCCATACACGTATATGGGGCGTATAAAAGCATACATTGTAAATATATTGCATGTACAGTGACATTGACAAGTATTGTTAAAATATTCGGCTCTATCACAGAATCGTAATGTATTCGAAAATGTGTTACAAATACTGCAAAAATTATCATACAATCCATTCGTAGTAGATTTGTATTGGGAAATCTGCCCTCCTGTGCATTGAACACTTTTTTTTATTATTGATAGAAAATGTAGACTGCACCATGCCAGCTACGGAATTCTTACCAGCACCTAACGGTAGCTAACTTCTCCCAAAAATATTAGAGCAGCAGCTAGCCGACAAACCAAGTTTATTAATGAGCAATATCTAACTTCTTGAAACTACAGTTGCAGCTCCTATAAAACATACTTAAATGCTTACTTATTCAGTCGGAAATGTCTTATAAATTATTATTAACATTTTTGAAGGACATGGCCCATTTTTCTATGAAGCCTGGGCCCAGAGTTTACAACTATGAAATTGAGATATTTACAGCTATATAAAGCTTGTTGAGTAGTTTTGTGCCATTTAACTTGGGCATGCAACATATAACTATTCAGAATGTAGCAGAGAAGTGCGAAATACATAGATCCAAATGGACTCTTTGGAAACACAGAATTAAGTCAAAATGATGGGCCAGCCATAGTCATATGTAACGGAACTTACGTTTATTTACAAAAAAGTGCAAATTATGGATTTCAAAAGCTAACATATACTGTGCATAAATACCGGAATCGATTCAAACCGTTTATGATATCTTGATGTGACTGATATATTCTAAGAGTTTGCGGACCCTACTCAGCAATCGACTTTGATGCGAACATTATGAAAAGTCTGTTAAGGAATGAAAACTGGGCAATAAGGTGTGTTTTCAGAAAATATGATGATTTCATTTTGGACAGAGGTTACAGAGACGCTATACTTATGTACGTTAGAATTATATACTAAGCTCATATGCCTGAATCTGTTACGAAGGCAATAATCAGCTATATTCGGTTCAATTTATATTTTCAGTACATTTGCCTTTCACTCTGACTGTAAAAGATGTCAATCAATGGCGATTCCTGGCACGAACCATTAGCTTAGCTACTGTCCCTGAGAAAAATAATAGTACTCAAAAACAAATCTTTCTCTGTTTATTTTATTCATTCCAACAATAGTAAATGAATTCTTCCTTCAACGGTTATAAAGTTTTGACTGACTCGCTCATTAAAGTCATGACTTCTATCAGTTTTATTCAAAATTTCTTTTTCGATTGACAGGAGAGCCGAATCGTTCATGGAGTTGTGTGCCTAAGATTTTATCCTTTTGAGAGTCACACAAACCTAAACTTCATACATTTTTAAAATCCAAAAGACCCACAGCCCAAAGCACACAATTGATACTGATAGGTAACCGAAATTCAAAATTGGTGATTTATCGGTGATTTTTGTAGAGTATCGAATTCAAATGAATTGAATATCTTTATTTTTTTTTCGTAAATTTCGTCAAAACTCAGTAATGGCTTTGAGCAATATTTTAAGTACACATAATTGAACACCTGGTTCAAATGTTGCGTCTTATACAATTTGTATAACATCATCTATGCCAAACGTCTGAAAAAATAGATTCTCCAATCAGTTTACAAGAATAATTTTGAATTTCAAACAAAAACACAGTGACAAAACTTGTTTATATTGTTCGTCTAGTGACATTTGGCAGGGATGTTCGTGTAGAAAAGGTGTAGAAATTGAGTTTTAAACCCTGCGCTCTAATCTGCACCATTAAACTATAGCTAAAAATAACAACAAAATTGTCACATAATTTACAGAAAAAATGAGATACCTATTCAATACGTCATCCCTACAAAAAGCCACTATCTATACATGTAAAACTTTTGAATTCGATACTACAAAATAATTACCAATAAATCTGCATTATTGAATTTTGTTTTACTTTTCAATACCAATTATTTGGTGTGGACTCTTAGAACAACACGATTATTTTCTTATTATTTTATATTTTTAAACATTTTGGTCGTGTCACTCTCATATTTCAAAACACATCACTACTTACAGTGAAATTAGTTATTTACTCACTTAAAACGCTATTGTAACTTATAATAATCACAACAACTGCGAATGGATCCCTATTCTATACACAGTACATTTTAATTTCTGGTGGAACTTATCAAATAAAAAGAACACAGTGGCTAGTGCAACGTGAAGGCGCAAGCGAACAGATACAGAACTGCTTATGAGGATGCGTGCTTACACAACAAAGTCCACATTCACGTTCCATGTTGGCTCATTTTTTTGCGCCTACCATTCTATTTGTTTTGACAGGGTTTTATTACAATTTATGTTTCTACATAATTATAAAGAATGTAGGGAATTCGTATAGGTATACCTACCTACAAATGTATATTTAAATATAGACTACGAATTTTAATCATGTAAGTTAGGAGATAAATATTACTACATTACATTCCATAATATTCCATAGATAAATCTACGAAGTAGAGACACTGAAGCACTGGAAACGAGACCATTGGCTTGAAACATCACATACATTAATACAGTGAGAGAGAAAGAACACACAACAGAAGAAACACATGTCAAGAGCACGTGATTGGTTTCGTACGCTCCGCCATCGAAGTACTAACCACGCGCAACTATGCTTGATTTCGCTGATCTATGGTAAGCGATGCTTTAATCGGAGCCAAGGCCGTTGACAGATAAATATATTATATGCTTAGAAACCTAAGCATATAAATTATGTGCATATAATAATGAAAATAAAGGATGTATTCCCTCCCGAGGGATTCCTCTATTTAGACAGTCGAGGGCTGATACAGGATGGAATGGCGGTTCCGCTCATTTACCACGTCAGCCGGAAAACTGTGGATAGGCGACTCCTGTACGGTGGAGAAGAGTGCCTTCGGTTCAGTAGGACTGTGTCCGATCGGGACCGAAGGGATAGGGCGAAACAGGAGAACCAGTTCTGGTGGCTCTCTGAACAGCATCATGATATTTAAAATCGATTAAGATGGTACGTCTTGGATGACTTGCACAGATTTAGGGTAATTAGGTATAGGGAACGGTCGGGGTGGCACCAAAAAAAATTAAAAATATGTATGTATGCGGAGGCATATGTGCATGTATTTGCGTGTCTGTGCATGTATGTTCGTACGTATATGTATGTACGTATGTACATGTATGTGTGGGTTGCATGGTGTTGTGTGCATATAAAAAACAAACAACAAAATTTTAAAAACGAAAAAAAAAATGCTGCTGTGGCTGGTCCAGTTTGTAAGTAGTTTTAAGTGGGTTTGGGTATTATTAGGTATCTTAAGTAGTTTAAGTTATTTTTAGTTAGTATAAGTTAGTTGTATCTAGTTTTAATTGTTTTTAGTTTATCTTTAGATTAGATAGATTTAATTAAAATAGTTTTTAGGTCGAAAGACATTAGTTCTAAGTGTTATAGTTTAGTTTAGAGCGCCCGTAAAGGGCCAGTAAATTAGTTATAAGTTATTGATAATTAGGCTAGTTTTAAACATTTTTGTCTAGCTTTAAGATAGTTATAAGTTAATAGTAAATAAAAATGAATTAATAAAAAAACAAACAAAAATGCAGGATGTATGTGGGTAGGTAGCTATATGCATGACGTGGCAAAAATTCGTTAAAAGGAAATATAATTAGATAGACATAAATGGATAATACATATACTATACACCGAATTAAATGGTCTTATATTGCTAAGTTGGAATAGTTTGAGGGAAAACAAAGATGCCATTCGAATTATTGGATGAATAAGAATATAGCAAAACAAATTTTAAAAATCGTTGCAGCTCTTTTTTATAAAAAATAATTTTCTAGGTATAAATTTTTTAAAAATATTTTTAGAGAAAAAAACTGAAACACAGTTTTTGAAAATACATATTATAATTATATATATAAAATTCAAATTTTCAAGGTTCTATGGGAAGTACCGTTAATAAGTACGCAAATAAAATATTTGTATACATAAAAGTGGACTGTACTTTTGAGTTTTCAAATAAAAATAGTTTTTAATATAAAAAAAAGTTGTTTAACATTAGCGTTTAAATTTTCTAGGGGCGTCTGCATAAAAATTAAAAAAAAAAACACATGAACCGTTTTCCAGAAAATAGCAAACCAATAAAATGGTTCTACTAGATTTACCAAAAAACATTTTCAAAATATACTTGTACCCTTAATAAATAAACTGATTTTTTTTTAAATCGTTGGATCCGTTTGTGAACAAAATCAGATTTTTGTTTTTTGCTAAAAAATGTATGGGAGCTACGGTTATTTGTCGTCTTAAACAAAAAATGAAAAAAACGTGTGGTCATATTTCCCAAAAAACAATATGTACCAAGTTTGAAGCAAATTCATCCAACCGCTTAGGCTGTAGACTAGATGACATACAGACAGACAGACGGACTGCAAGACCCACTTTCTTGTTGTTCTCAATCATCGTAATGTCATGTTTGATTGTTGGAATTTTTTTTTACGAATGCATTATGGTACCTATGTATAATCGCAAGTAAAAACAATGGGATCACAAAAATGAATGCCTAGCCCATGTAGTAAGGCGACTTCATTGGCCAATGGAGGGGTATGGTGAAACCTTTGCAAGAGGAAACAAACAAAAATTAAAATCTGAACAAAAAGCAGACTTTGACACTTTATAGTTTTAGGAACACTCTACTGTTATATGTTTGAGTGGTGGAATATTTTCAAACGTGAGTGCGAATGAAAGAAAGCATAGATAGAAAATAAACTACCCAACATATTTTGCCCTATCGATGTAACCGTCAGAGCGGAGTTTTCTCCGCAACGCATCTTCGTCGGAAATTCAATTTCAGTTCGAAGTAGCTTTCTAAACTTCAAGCAGAGATGTGCAACTTAACTTCTTGTATAATTTTATGCAATATCGGCATGTTCGCTGAGCAGATTCATCATCCGATCATATTGCTGTGAACTTGTTTTTTCGTTCTGCCTAAAAACAAAAGGTGCACAAGTTAACGTAAATAAGGTTTGTTTCTTTATTACTTACATTTTAATTAACAATTTCTTTAAAAAGAAAACACTTCTCGCAACGAGAAGTTGTTGGAGGTCTTCGGAGAATATTTTGTTTGTGTCTGTCATAAATAAAACCATAAAGAGTACTTCAACGCATACAAATGGCATGCGTTGAATTTCGTGGGACAGAATTTCCGAAGAGCCGATCGGAGAATTACCTCGAACAAAATGTCTCCGATTCGTTGTAAGTCGGAGGGAATTCCGCTTCGACGGTTACCTCGATAGTGCAGATTATATGGAACAGAATTTTTACAACACAAATAAATAGAAGAAATCAAAAACAAATTGACATGTCAAAATTGTATTATATTGTTAATACATACCGGGAGCGTAAGTCTATAAATTGATTTTAAAATGGAAAATAATTCAATATTTTCACCCACCCATCTAAGCTTTTCAAATTACATATGGAAAGAAACCATAAAATCAATCAATTAATCCAATAAAAATTAAACAGAAAACGAAAATTTGTCTTTATTAGTCAAAAATGAAAAGAAATGGAATTCGTTTAATAGATACTATTTTTTTTCCACAATGGAAATCAAAATTAGTTAAAATTGAATAATTGACTTTTGTGGTATCGGGAGAATAAAAAATTGCAGACAAGAAAATGGAGTTATCTGAGATTGGAGATATATAAAGTGTCTGTCGAATGGAAATTAATGGCTGATTTATAATGCCGCGTTGGGCTTAGCTTTGACAGATTTTTCTCTCAATGTGAAAGTTCCAACATAGCAATTTAGGTAGGTATATTGCTTACAATGACGCGTTGAATACTATACTAATGTTACGAGTCGGCATATATTAGCAAGTACACAAGCCAACGTAATATAAGCGACAACAACGCTCAGGTTAAAAGAAAAATAATGTTTTGCGAGCGTTTTGACATTCGGGCATTGCATTTTTCTACATCTCAGCATATATCCCATACTAAGCTTTCCTACACCCCAGCTATTGACATCTGATACATATTCCTATTTCATCTTCATATTCCTTTTTCATACAACTTAAATTTTGACAGCTTTCAGCTAACCTATCTCTTTCGTCCACAGATATACTCTGATAGCTTGGTATCTGAGATAACATATCTAATAAGTGAGTGAACGCCCGCAATGGTATACCAATAAAACTAACAAAATCAAATTCGAATAAAGAGCAACGATCTATCGACCACGAATAAGCCATACTAAGTTTGGATTGATTGTCATTTTTACTGTTCATTAAGAAAGTGTAGCAAAGTTTAAGCTCCAACTTAGAATCAAGTTTTTAAAATAATTCTTAATTAATTAAACTCAAAATTTGCCGGAAATTGAACTTTAAAAATTCTTACACCGCTGTTACCGAATATAATTACTTATTGATTATATAAGTAATATTATTAATATTATTGGCGGAATTAATTCATCAAAATGAAAAATATTTGGTGATACACCTCCCTTTAGATGGACAAACCGACGCAGTTCAGTTAGCAAAACAAACTTGGAGACGGCTTCTCAAATTAAAGGAAGGAGAAGACATTCACATAACCAGGTCTCGATACACGCAAAACACACTAACAAAAAAACGAACCGTATTCTTGGAGCTGCACTCGTCGGCGGTTGTGGGGGCGATATTGGCGGCTGCTACCCAACTTACAGGAAGCGGCACGAGTATTCACCGCGAGCAGACCATAATGTACCGACAGCGAAGTAAAACACTATTCGAAATCAAAGGAAAGCTTTCGGAAATTAACTCGGAGCCAAAAATCTTATTAAAAGGTTACAAACTGCAAATCAACAACCGCACTTTTGTTTACCAACTTACACGAGGCTTGGTTGTCAAAAACACTGATGAGATGACGTTTCTGCATAATTTGTTTAATGACACCTGCTTACAAACATATTTCGACTGCAGCGAGGGAATACATTCAGCGCCGATACGCAATCAACAAAACCCTATATCGTTCTTAGGGTCATCTGGCAGTAAGAAACAAAACTCCAGCAGTGGTAACAATAATAATTAGCTTTTAAATGCCAGCTGCCAAAATTTTACTAATAATTTCGTTAATTTATCCATTTTATCTTACAATACTAAAGGTCTTAAAACTAAGCTATTAGTACAAGATTTTTTTATTTTATTTTATTTGAAACATTTATTGAACATAAGAATGAAAACGAATACATTAAATATTTTAAAGATTATAAACTAAGTTTTTTACCAGCCATTAGATCGAATGTTCATGGAAGAGCGAGTGGGGGAATATTATGCGACATAAAAAATACGTACACATATTTTATCCAAAGCAAAATTTGCGAAACAAGGCTAGTTATACAAGTTTCTCCACAAAAACTCAAGCTAAATATTATTCCGACATATCTTAACTACAATAATTGGTCTAATGATTTCACAAAGTTACGCGACTTCATGAATGGTTCGTCCTTGGAAAATATAATGTTAATCGTAGACCTAAACAGGCGTATTGGTGGCTATAACAACTCCAACAACAGTTTAAGAAATTCCGGCAATCAAAAGATGAGGTTGTAAATAGTAATGGTAGACATCTAATGGAACTTTTCGAGGACTTTGGCTTATTCGTGATGAATGGAGTTTATAAGCGGACAAGGGCAGTCGATAATAGACTTATGCGCAAAAGCGGGTGAATGGATGAAATGTGTGGACGATTTTAAAGTTCTCGCTTCCAATTACTCAGGACACTTTACCCTAGTTGTTCGAACGCGACTCTGTGAACAAGCTCAGCAGGCAAATTCAGAAGCATCCAGAAATTGCGCTGGATTGAAAACAAAGCAGAGGTACAGAAGTCTTCTGAACAATAATTGCAGTTCTCTCCCGTTGCAAGAGGCGAACGAAATCGAAGAAATTGAGAAAAATATTACAAGAGTAATCCACATCATTCCCTTTTAGCCCCATCACATGCAAATTCAAAAGCGTCTGGTTCGACATCGACTCCATCAAACTCCGTAACCTATCATTCACCTATCTAAGGCTATTTAGATCTTCAAACTACGAAGCATTTAAGACTTTGAACTTACGAACTAATAAGTAGTATAAACAGATATGGCAACAAAAAAGAAAATTCTATATAAGAAGCATGGCAATCAAAATTAATCAAGCAAAACATTCCAAAGAATTTTGGCATAACGTGTTCGACTAAGGAGCTCGTAGCCAAAGAATGAAGGCGTCTATCGAAGCTGAAACTCTAGCAACTCATTTTAAAATTCTATTGGTAGCCGAGGAGACTCTTCATTCCTTCAGCTATGATCTGCAATTTGAACTGGTACCCGAACTTGACTGCCCGATAACATTAAGTGAATTGCAGTGCACGTTTAAGCTCATGAAGAACAACAAGAGTTTTTTTAAAAACAGCCCTAATCAATTCAAAAACTACCTAGTAGAGTTTTTCAACAATTTACGAAAATGCCTGGTTACCTACTACTTTCACAAAAGCGATTATTTTTGATATTTTCAAAAAGGGTGACCCATATCAACCAGAAAACCATAGAGGAATTTCGATACTTAACTCACTTCGTAAGATATTCGCAACGGTTTTATATAGCAGACTTTCCCAATGGATAGAAAGCACCAGTCGCCTCAGTGTATATCAAGCTGGCTTTCGTTCCGGATTAATGTTTTTCCCCAAAATATTTATTTTCATTTAATGTCGAATTCCTTTCAAACATTCAACGTCGATTTCTTTTAATGAATTTGTCAAAAATCCGGTCTTTTTTTTAAAGTGGACAAACTTTTTTATTTTAGCAAAACTTGTATTACACTTTAAATCTACGAAGTAGAGACACTGAAGCAATGGCAACTAGACCATTGGCTTTAAACATTACATTCATTAATACAAGAGAAGAGAGACAGAGAAAGGAAGAACACACAACAGAAGAAACACAAAACCTTTATTTGTTTACAAAGTAAGTTGTGAAATTTTCCGTATCGACATTTTTTTTTATAAGCTCTTACCCTATTATCATTTACATTTTGGTCAAAAATTCTTCATATCATCGGTCAAAAGTATCTGACAATAAAACAAACGATCTCAACATCCAGAAGTACATCTTCAATTTTCACACGAATTTGTATTTCAGTTTCTGTAAGAATATTGCAAAAAAATTTGCAAATTCTTCTGCCTTAGTTTGTAGAATTGGCCCGCTTAGTGGAGTAAGCTTTAATAATAAATTTGTTCGTTGAACCACCTGAGAAAGCCATAATCTACGTCGGCGTCGGGCTATTGACTGTATCTAATGTTTTTTTGTTTTTAAGTTGGATTCTTCAAAAATCTTCTTAATTTTATCCCGATCTCTGCCGAAAGAGAAAACTGCTAAATTTGTATTGGAATCACCAGCTTCGAGCCTTTATATTATTGAAGAGTTTTTTTAAACGTAAAAACTCTACGTTTTGAACTAACACATTTTAACCTTTCTTTATTTAAAATATTCCAGCTCGTTTCAGAAACTGAAATTGGAGTATAAAAAAAAAACTGAAAGAGGGAAATCCCCATAATTTATCATATTAAATGCGATAGATTTTAAAAATTTTCATTTAACTCTTCGCTACAAGCGATCATTTTTTATAGGCGATATCGTTAAAACCGATATTTGGTTAGTACAATTTGTATGAACATCGCCAGGGACTTAGTTAGGAGATTAGTTCGCAATAACCAATATTTCGATATAACCGAAGTCGTCAAAACCAATTTTGACCAATCAAAATCGGTTATAACGAATTCGACAGAACTGGAGAATTTGCTCGTTATCCGATGTTTCGTTATTTTTTCCATGTTTTGTTCTTTCTTAAAAAGCGGATAAGGCTTTATTTCAGCGAAATTTTATTTTTTTACAAAGTAATCTGTGATTTTGCTGTCGACATTTTTATTTTATGAATTCTTCTATTATGTCGGGATGGTGAATGCATAGTATTTTTTTTTATTTTTAAGACGGATTCTTCAAAATTCTTCTTAATTTTATCATAGTCTTTGAAAATGGTAGAGATTGCTGAAGCCGATACAGAAAACTCTGCTGCCAACTTTTATTTGAATCAACAGCTTCGAGCCTTGAAATTATTGGAGTTTTCTTCAATCGCAAAAACTCACGTTTTGAACTTATTTTCAAAAAAATAAAACTAACCCACTTAACCTTTCTTTATATAAAATATTTTAGGGTTTTTTTTTCAACTCTAAAAAACTACTTCAAATGGTCTTGCTGCTCTGAAGTCTTCATTGTTAAATAGCTTATACATTGATTTTGTAAATTGTTTAGATAAATCAATAAATAAATATTACTATCCCAGTTCACAGAATACGAAATTCACGTATATATAAAACCAGAAAAAGGTAAATCCCCATAAATTTATTATTCGAAATGCACGAAATTTCCTATGCCTATCTATTTATTGTTTTTTAATATTTGTTATAAACGATAAATTTTCTTTATTTTCAATTTAAAATTGTTCGTTATAAGGGATACTTCGTTATAGCCGATATCATTAAAACCGATATTTGGTTAGTACAATTAGCATTAATCTTGGTCGTTATAACCGATTTTTGACTGTAGTTGTGTTGGTCTATTTAATATATTTGTATTTTATTTTATTTTTCGCTTTTAACTTATGTTAGACGTGAATTTCACTAAAGAAAGTTAACTTTACAATCGGACATCACTGATTCGAATAACATTTTCAACTTTTAATAGTATATATGTATGTAATGCACTTACAAATACATATACCAAGTAGGGAAATACGTCTTGTTTTCAGAGTATGAGAGTGAGATGTGAATACTGGAACGTAGAAAAAGTCGGTGGAGCAAGTAATGTGAACGCCATTATGGGGTAAGGTTTTGGTGCTTTTATTTTTAGTAATTTCAATCTGCAAATTTGATTGAAATTATTTCATGACCCCATGACCCCCCCCTCTCCTGTAAACACGCTGTAAGTAAATGGGTTTGGTCATAGACTATGGCCAAAGTCCCTTTTTACGCTAACAAATATTTGTATTGCTTAAAAAATCGTCTATGCCGTTCACACACGAAACAAAATTGCTTCAATAATCGTCTATGCCGTTCACACGAGGAAACAAAATTGTTGGAGATTTGTTTGTTTCCTTTTAATTCATGCTTTTAGTTACTTTCTGCGCAGATACATAGATACACCCAAATTAATAAACATAGACTAGGGAAGGTTTAGGAATTATTCCGTGGACTAATTGTGAACTACTATTAATAAAACAGAATTTCTGCTATTTGAAGTTTACAACTTAGTCCATCGCTAGACAATCTAAGTTGGTGGTCTTGTGAAGGACTAAGAATTGACGCTTAAGAAAAAAAATGTACAGGAACATAGAATAAAAAGAGATAGAGTTGATACTTATTGTAGTAGATTTTGTTCGATTTTTTATTAATAGGAAATTTTAGTCCATGGTATAACTCTTATTCCATGGTTTTGTAAGCTTATGGACTAAAGGTAAACTAAGCGTTTTTTCTTAATATGGCTGATAGAGTTTTATGCTTCAGGTCAATTTACGAATTTATTTTCTAAGTGTGTTTTGCTTTCAATTCAATATTCACCTCGTCAGACTTCACTTAACATAAGCGGAGTAAGGAACAAATAGTTAACATTTTGTCATTTCTATGTCCAGAAAAAAAACCAATGGGCCCAGGGGCCAAATTCAGCAAGCGTGAGTTTCTCTGTGTACACATACACATTTGCGATTCCGCAAGGGTGCGATCATTTTATTTTTGACAGATAACGTGTACACAGATAGGCAAATTTATTCACGCATATTTTGAGTGTGAATAATTTTTTTGCACGGAAAACATTCACGCTTGCCCCAGTCTATGTAGTGAAGCGAAGTCTGTCCATGGCCAACGTCCATTAAGCAGTGAACAAAAAGCACATTTTGTGAAGTTAAGTTGCCGCTTAGTGCGTTATAGCTCATAGAATTTCATACGAATAAATATTTTGCAGTGCAGTGTCGAGCAGTTCCTCTCTCTATAGTGCAGTTCCACCCAGTGCAGTTCTACCTTAAATCAATACTCCCACCCATCCAAACTAGTCAAATTGCTTTTTGTAGATCTAAATAAAAAGATGATTTATTTTCACAAATTCCGTTTATTTATAACTACCAATTAAAATTGAACTCAAAGCGAAAATTGGTCTTTGTTAGTCAAAAATAAGAGTAAAACGGAATTAATTCAACAGCGATTGATTTTTTTTTCATAATGGAAATCGTAATTTGTTAAAATTGATCAATTGGCGTTAGGGGTATACAAAATTGCAGATATAGGTGGAATTTTAGACGTGCTCCAGAAAATAATTGAGCAAAGAATGCAAAAAACTTTCACTTAATTTTTTTAATAGAAAAAGTGAGAAACTTTTCAGAAGAACAGCTTATATATGTATTAAAAAATGGAGTTATCTTAGATTTTAGAAATAAAAAAATGGCCAACTACAAGGAAAATAAAAAAAGAGAATCAAAATTTGTGTTACGAATTGAAATTAATAATTATAACTATTTTATGAAGACATCCATCGAGATTCAATCCAATTATCAATCGTACCAACAAAACTAACAAACTCAGATTCGAGACTCGAATAAACGTCAACTAGCCATCCACCGTATCTTCTATTTTAACTTTTTATCGACCGTACCGAAGTGTATGTAAAATCCTACGACGGATAAATTTACAGTGGATAAATTTCCCAATAAAACACGACTATTGTGTATATTGGAAGAGGAACGGAAAAGTTACTTGTGTGCGTGTTTCAGCTTGTTGGCAAATGTCAAAAGACAGCGGAGGGTTCGGGTATTTATGCTATTAGTTTATGCTTTCGACAGTAGCATTCTACTTTAGTTTTGTATCTAGCGTAGACCTACTACCGATCCCGTATGCAAAATGATACTAGGTTCAAATTTTCCAATAAATCACGGCTAATAGCAAATGTAAGCAGAAATAATATTTCTTTTAAATCATAAGGAAATATATAGATTCTGAAATGAAATCCAGAATCGTAATTGTTCTGCTTAGAGTAACAACTGTCATTTTGTGGGTGTTAGAACGTTCTGGACGGCCAATCGAGAAGGCCATTATTTAAAGTGCACTTTAAACGTTGTTGTTTCATATTCACATCAATAGTGTCAAAATTTAATCTTTAATACATATGTATGAAAAAAAAATAAGGAAATAAAAACCAAAACAATATTTTCAAAATTAAGTTTATATTTTTTTTGATTTTTGCTCAATAAAACAAAAATTATTTCGACCCTATCAATGATAATTCATACGACTCTTTTTAAATTATTATATAGGTTTAAATTTTAAATAAACTTAATTTGAGGTAGACTTAATAAATAAAAAAAAAGTTAAAAATGTGTTTTAAGAAGTTTCAAAAAATATATTATAATTAAAAATTAAATTAAATCTCAATTAAAAACACAAGACTTAAACACATAAATAATCATATTTTCTTTCAAAATTTAATAACATAAAATTGCATTTCTTACTTGCATATCTGAGGATAATGAGGTATTATTTGTAACTTTTAGTAATTAATTACGCCTATGTATTTGTATAGCTTAATTTTTTATTCATGAACAATACATGAACTTATTTTACAAATAAAATATACCTACATATAATTTCTATTTATTGACAAGATTTAATATTTTGTTTTGTATTGCTTGTTAACTGACGGGAAGTTGTAAAATGTATTCTTACAATATGTAACGCATTATATTATATCACTTTTGAGATTGAGTTTCATTTAAGAATAACTACACTTTAAAATAGAAATGCACAGTTTTAGTATGAGGCAGTTCTTTTCTTTTATTTTTGTTATTTGAGGTAGTCTTGTTGAGTTTAAAAAAATATTGCGGCAATTTTATAATAAAAGCACACTTTTCTTAAATTTTTGATATGGAATGTCAGATAACCTGAGATTTATTTAAATGGTAGTTTGTATTTGAATATGGTGGGATTGATTTTGTAATGTAATGTCTTTTCAAAAAACTACTGTTAAAGGTATTAAAAATGATGCTCAATTGAATTAAACGAAAAGCAGCATAATTAAGCATAACTTAGTAAGTAATTGTTTTATTTGAAAATAAATGTCATCGAGCGAAATGTTTTTTTCTTACTAAACAACGATTATTTTAAAAGTTTAAATGGCACTGTTTTGTCATATTTTCTTGTTCATTTTATAATTTTTTTAACTACATGATGATAATTCGTAAGAAAAGGCATTACATTGAATGTGCTCAAAACAAGTAAGACAATTGTTTAACTTTTCCGTTGTAATTATGGAGACCTTTAAGCATGTCAATAATAGTCCAATTTTTTTAAACACATAATTTAAACCGGAGATACAATAAAATCCCAAACCCAAAATCTAGAAAGCCCAAAATACGAAAATCCACACGTGCGGTGCGGCGCGGCGGCGTGTAAGCGGAGGCATGCTCCCAATCCTTAACTATATTCAACACACTTTTGTACAAAATAAAAAAAAATGTTTGTCTTTTTCCAACATACTGCTGAATACTATCTCATATATGAAGTATGAGATAGGATTCAGCAGTATGTTGTAAAAAGAAAAGATACTTTTTTTTTACTGTTGTACAAAAGTGTGTTGAATGTAGTTAAGGCTTACTTCAGATCTGATAATGTGGATGATAAAATGCAGCTTTTTAAAGCTAACAAACTTTTTTACTATTCTAAGCTACTTGAATAAGTATCTTACTTGTGTTGAGCCAGGGTTCAAGGGTTTTCACTCCCATTTGCTATTTTTCTTGTTTAACTATTAAAATAAAAAAATATTTGATAAACATAACACGCATTATTATTTGTATACTCGTATGTTGACTTGTTTGCATACAAATAAAGGAACACTTTGTCCAATGAAAGAAATTAAAATAAATGACTTTTTCTATTGCTTTCTATTTTAATAACACGAAAACAGGATTTAACATTATTTTTTTTAATAATGGCACAGTTGAATATTATAAAAAAATGTTTACATTCACGTTTACCATTTTTTTAAAATAATTTTTCATAATTTGTACACTTTAAAATAATGTTAATATTAAAACTTAAAAAAAAACTTTAAATAAAGCAAATCTATATTTTCGTGGGAGTACCACTTTCATTTTTTTAATAAATTGCAATTAATTTATTACTTTTTGTATTTCCCATCTACGATGAATTAAGTAATATTTTGTTTACGATTGTAAATTTATGTCTAAATATTATATAATATATACAAAGATAATAATAAAGAAACTGTATTTCGTTTCTGTATCTTCTGTATCTTCCATATTTTGTTTGTTTAGTAAATCGTATTTAATGATGCGTATACTCTGATCAATTAATGTTTTTGTTCCAAAAAATATCTTGTTTTGTTTTAGGTATACATCTGTAAGGCTTTTCGTTTTCATGCTGGTATATAATTGTATGTATGCATGTCAATAAATAAATATTTTTTTTAACATAAAAATATATTATATAATAATGCATCAAAAATTGTTTAAACATTTTTTGTAATATAATTTTATACAAAATTATTCTTGAGCTATCTAACTATGCGCTGGCATATATGTTTATGTGTTGTGAACACCATCATCTTCTGAGTAATTATCATCAGCATCTGAGTTACCACCATCATTATTGATACCCGATTGGGGATTATCTAATCCAAGATCCATTGGTTCAGACGAGTCACGGCGAATGTCAGTGCTCATTGGCCCATTCGAGGTTGGTATGCTTAACTGATTTCCTGAACTACTTGGTGAATGATGACGCATTGCAGGTTCAATTATTAGATCACTATTTACTCCTAGTGAATTACAGCTACCTGAGTTATTGTGCAATTTATTATGGACAAGTCGTGAAACATCGTTGTTTTGGGTGAGTTTTGGGAGATCGAAATGCGGTGGTAATATTCCGGATGGTAGTTTGTCTAATCCATGTCCCAATGCGTTGAAGTGTGCCATTTTTGCTGCATGCAATGCAGCTGCCGCATGCTCTTGAGTCATTCCAATGCCTATAAAATAATTAATTTGTTTAAGTGTATACAATATTTTTGTTTGGAAAATTATGTATATTTCTGTAAAATAAATGGAGACTGCGTTATTTATAAACTCATGAATGAAATCAATCAAAAATCAAATCATTGGAATAAAATCTTCTTTTAACCTTCTTTTATTTTTGGATTCAGATTTTTTGTTAACAAAGAAAATAAAATTGCTTCAAAAAATACCTAGAATTTTTTTTCAATTTCTGGAATCGATTCAAAAATTTTCAAATTAGCATTCCCGCATTACAAAACACTTATAAAGGGTTATCCATTTTGCGGTTTCAAAAGTAAACGTAAATAAAACACATAAAATATTTTTTTTTTCATGATATTTCTTTTTTTTATAAAGTTTGGACGTTGACATTATGTGTGAAACACTACATCATTTAAATGACCACCACGCGAATTTTTGCAAGCATCGATTCCTTTGTGGTAATTTTCGACAACTTTTTGACACATATTGGGCGGTATATTAGCCATAACTCGACGAATTTTGGTTTTCAAGTGCTCAAGAGTTAAAGGTTTATCTGCATAAGCACGGTCTTTCATATTCGCTCGAGTTGTGTGGCATGTGGCACCGTCTTGTTGAAACCACATATTCTCCAAGTCGTATTCTTCAATAGCAGGCAAAAAAAAGTCGGTTATCGTATGACCATAACGCTCCATATTAACGGTGACAGTCGTTCCATCGTCGTTTTCGAAGAAGTAAGGTCCAATCACACCTCCGGACCAAAGAGCGCCCCAAACAGTGACTTTTTGTGGATGTAGTGGACTCTCTTCAATTACTTGAGGATTCTCAGAACCCCAAATAACACAATTTTGTTTATTAACATACCCACCGAGTGAGAAATGTGCCTCGTCGTTGAAGAAAATTTTGTTTGAAAAATCGCCGTCCACCGCCTGTTGTTCAAGCACCCATTCGACGTATCTACGACATTGTGAATGGTCAGCTGACTTCAGTTGTTGTGTGGGCTGGACTTTATATGGATGTAGGTGTAGATCCAAATGCAAAATACGCCATAATGTGCCGTAAGACAGTCCTAATTCCTGAGAACGACGAGGAATCGACACATTCGGGTCTGCGGCAACACTTTCACTTACAGCAGCGATATTTTCAGTGGTACGAGCGAAACGATACTGCACAAGCCTTACAATATCTGTAACCAATCCAGTCTCTTCAAATTTCTTCACAATTTTGCCAATAGCTTGGGTAGGTGGACGATTATGTAAACCATTTGTACTAGGTTTTAACAATTTTTATGCTATGTGCGATAGTTAAGCGATCCATTTTCGTAAATGTCAGACTTTCAACTGAAAAAAAAAATTGGTTTAACAACTTAGTCTGACAGATGTCGAATTCCAGACCTGTACTTTTGATAACCTTTTATATTAATACACTTTTTATCGTACAATTCATAGATTTGGAAAAAAATGGTGGAAAACATTGGGGTGTAGTACATTTTTTTCAAAAATATTTAATAAATTTATGTTTTTGAGTGGGTTTTTTGTTCTTAGTTATGTTTGTTCTATTTAAAAAAAAACTAGTTTTAACTGTTGAATCAGAAGGGAAATGATGTCATTTTAAAAGTAATAACTAATTTTATTTTGTTCAATAACTCACAAAACCTTTATTTTTTTCAAAATTTTCTTAGGACAACTTATAGAAGTACAATTATATACAAAATGACATATTAACGACTTCTGTATGTCAATTCGTTCTCAACTTATAGCTGGCCAAAGTTTAATTGTTCGTCAAAATGGGAGTTATATTAACTCTGGTTGCTTTAACGAATGAATTTTATCTATATATCCGTTTTGACGAAGAATTAAGCCTTGGTACACTAGGCCTTAAGAAAGAATTGACATACAGAAGTCGTTAATTTGTCATTTTGTAGATAATTGTACTATCTATAAGTAGTTCTTAGAAAATTTTGAGAAAAATAAAGGTTTTGGGATTTATTAAAGAAAATAAAATAAAATAAATTATTATTTTTAAGATGGCAGCATTTCCCTTCCAGTTCCACATTTTAAATTTGTTTTTTTTTAATAGAGCATGTTTTTTCCAATCATAACTAAAAACAAAACATTTCCCCATTCAAAAACATACATTGATTATATTTTTTTCCAAAAAATGTACTACACCCCAATGTTTGCGACAAATTTTATCCAACCTATCAATTGTACTATAAAAAGTTTATGAATTTTTATTGTGTAGAATGACATGATCTACAATGAGTTCCAACACCTTTTTTCAAAAACCTAATTAAATTTACAGTCTTTGCAATAGTTGGTAAACAAAGTTTTTGGACCCATACAAAAAATAAATTGACAAAGAGTTTAATACAAAAAAACATTATGAATGTACGACAGAATCCAGTTGAGGAATATAAACAGCCCTTCGAGAATACTTCTCGGCGAGTAGACTGTCAACGCTTCATACGAAATAAACACGTTATTTTAACGATCCAAAATTAATTTTTTTCAGTCAGTATATAATTTCCGTATCAAGGTGTATTTGTATGTCAATGATAAATACCTAAAAATAAATGAGCATATAATACGGTATCATTTTATTGGGTGTTATTGTGAAGAAAAATTATACGATTTTTTTTCGAGGGAAATTTTATCCAGATAAACAAAATCTCAGTGAGATTTGCATTCTCAGATTCACAGCCTGGGGTTCAATTCCGCAAGCGTGAGTTTTATCTGTATACGCAGTCGTGTACACATACATATTTGCGAAACCGCAAGGGTGCGATTCTGTTTTTTTTGACAGATAGGCAAATCACCTATATTTTAATTTTGAGATATTTTTTCTTCACAAAAATTCATTCATGCTTGTAGCATTCGTCCACTGGATCCCTTAATTGGAAATTTCCCGCTGAATTGAAAAAAAAAAAAAAAAACAAATACAGTATTTTACGGATAAAAGAAACATTCATATAAGAAAAACTCGCTTCTAAATAACGCAATGAGAAACACTGTACCTTCTACATTATATTTCTTTCGAAATTAATCGTTTATAAGAAACTCGCATATAAGAAAAACACTGTTATAAGAAAGCGTTTCTTAGAAACCAAAATCAATTCTTAAGTTTAGTATGCAGATCGCGCTAAAATGTCGTTCCCATTCAAACTTTTCTCCAAAATTAAGCCAAGCATTTCAGCGGAGTGGTACGCAGCTCCAGCTCAAAAATCAAAAATCGGTTTCGTTTAAACCTTGAATTGAGTTCAATTTGTAGTTTAAGTTAACCGAGATTATTCTGCCGTTTAAACTTCAGTTAAGCGTTTGTATTATTTTTTTTTTTCAGAAAATATTACGAACAAAACAAAATAGTATATTCAAATGTTATCGAGTTGCTATAGTGATTTTGAATATTACTTTATTTATTATTCTTGTTGTTTCTCGTGTTTTTTTGTGTCATAGAGAGAAAGGGAGGACGAAGCAAGAAAAATGCTGAAAACTGTTTTTCATAAAATATAGTTAAACGAAGTTCAACTGATCTGAAGATCAAATTTCACTGTGAAACCGGACGAATTAAACCAAATATTTAAGCTCAGTTTAATGTTCAGTTGATCTTAAGTTTGAACTCGCACTGTGAAACTGGGGTAGAGCTTTTTATCTTTAAAATATTATAGATGAAGTTTTTATATGAACATTCATTATGCATACGTATTATTTGTATGGCCTACTTCGTTTTCATGAAATTTTTAACATACACCTACAAAATATTTTCTTTGCCCATAGTTTTTTAAAAGAAATTTTCTTTCTTATATCCGTCTTTCTTATAAGATTTATATACATTTCAGAATAAAGAAAATCAGCTACATCTAATGACGAAATGCATGCAAGCGCATTCCCCTTTCTAAAGTAGTTCTTAAAAATTTCAGTTACTTTATGTGATATTGTCAAAAAAGGAGCAATATACTAAAAAAAAAAGTTTTAATTTACGACCAGAAAATACCAAATTAATTCTACCACGCATTCAAATTAATATATAATATTATTTATTGATAATCGTAATTTTCGTTTAGTTTTTTTATGCAATTTGCATTCGAGAATAATAAGAAACTGGTAAATATTTCGATGAAATTGCAATTCGTTGATGTCAATGTTGTTTCATTTCGTTCAAATTAGGTCTTCAGGACTTTTAAATGTCAATTTCACCATTTAAGAGATTCTTCCAATTGCGAACAAACAAAAGCTGCGTTTTATTATTATCTACGGGTCTGGGTTATTTTGTAACACGTATTTCAAAAACAACACGAGATCCAGGTTTCTATCGGGGTTTGCAAATATTAGTATTAAATTCGGCTAACAGAGGGTACATTTAAGTACATAACCCAGATCGTTTTATTTTCACGGGGTGAACTATATGTGTTATTGGCGATAATTAAACACGGCTAAAGTCTTAAATGCGTAAATTCAGAGCTAGGATAGGAAACAGAATTCATTTTTCCTGATTTAAATCGCATTTTGCTTGATCCGCTCTAAAAAATTGTTTCCGTGATGCTCATTATTCTTGTTTTTGTTGCTAACTGTATATAATTTCATTGAGCTGGTAATACATTTATCAATACAAAATGCTACATTTAAGTTAAACGTGCAGTTATATGTAGTACAAAATATTCCATTCGCGGTTAAAATGCTGTGTAAAAACCTAACGTTTCTAACATAATATGAGATAATTAAAAAACGTGTGTTTCAGCTCACAGGCTTAACGTTTGTGTACCGAACACTACTTTTTTGTAAGTCCTATCTCTGTTTAGTATCAGGATATATCCTTAGAATTTATGCCAACCTGTCAAAAATTTACCAAATATTCCTACTTTTTCTGTTTATAAATGAAGATTTTTGTCATTGGTTCCGCCAATGCTTCCAAGCCGTCAATCGTCTCGGGCTTATCTGCGTAGACAAATGACTTCACAAAACCCCACAATAAATAGTCCAACAGCGGTGTTAAATCGGGCCCGAGACGCGAGATAATGGGCTCAACAAAAGTTTCCTTCAATAAACTGATTGTTTCGTTGGCTGTATGTAATGTAGCGCCGTCTTGTTGGAACCGGAGGTCGTCCACATCAATATCCTCCATTTCAGGCATGAAAAAGTAATTAATCATGGCTATTTAGCGTCCCCCATTGACTGTAACATTATGGCCGGCTTCATTTTTGAAGAAATGTGGACAATTGATTTTCTCTGCCAATAGAGCACACCAAACAGTGACTTTTTTAAGATGTAACGGCGTCTTAACAATGGCTTGAGGATTATGATCTCTCCAAATACTACAATTTTGCTTATTAATGTACCCATTTGGCCAAAAGTGATCTTCATTTCCCAACAAAATTTTCTAGTGATGCGTCGCGCGAACCGAACCATATTTTGTAATAAATTTGCACCATTTGCAATCGTTGTTTAGGAGTAAGTCTATTAATTCTGAAATGGCAGACCAAACTGAGCATACATCAAGTGACAGCTGTCAAAAAGACCAACTCCGGAAAAAGTACTTCAAGATTGAAAAAACACGCCAGAAAAAAAAGCACACAGAATCAATCACCCACTCTCTCTTAACCTTTGCAAATGCTTGACAAACAAAGAAAGTTTACCGTTGGAATTAGGAAATTTTAGCGAAGCGTCCAGACCAAAATAAGTATTTCAGAAACATTTCTGAAATGTTTCCTTAATTTTTCTGAAATGTGTAAAAAATATTTCTTTGGTGTGGACATATATTTTACAATTATACTGTTTTGTTAAAATTTGAATTATAAATATAAGACTTGCATTGCCAATCGAATAGTTCTTTCGCCTATTATAATAATTATCGAACCATTATTGTTGCTTTAAGTAGCTGTTTCCAGCTTATAAACTTGAAATGTTGATTTTTTTAAATTAAAAGGAAAATACAATTCGGAGCCAACAAATGGTAGTTTTTTTTTTACAAAATGTTGTTTGAAATTCAATTAATGTTAAAAGGGCTCATAAAATGTATTTATTGTGGACAAAATATTGTTGGATATAAACCAAAAGAAGCGAATCATAATACAAAAACATATAATGTTGCTGCCAATTTGCTTCGAAATTGTCATTTGTTAAAATAGATTTTAGTTCTGGTTAAATGTTAAATATCGTTTTAGTTAGTTTCAAAAATAAACTGGCATAATTTATCACTTACCAAATGTATTTTCTGTGATAAACTGTAAATATGTATCCAACAACGACTGTCCAGCAGCCGTACTTGTTGGAGTAAGAGGAGTTCCCATCATCATGTCTTTTGAATCATTTGATTTTTTTTGGTTAATCGATTCATTTCTTATGCGGGTAATTGTTGTATTCGTATGTCCAAAATTGCTTAGCAAACTTTCATGATATCTGTTCATATCGTTATTATTAGTGACATATCCACTACCAGTTGTTAAATCTTCGGGGTCATCGTCTTCGTCGTCACCAGCATTTCGTAAATCTAACTTTGAACCACCTCTTTGAGCACCGCTTGTGGGCGACGCTCTAGCACGTAATTCTGCCGCTGAAATTTTCACACCAGCCTTGGCCAATAACCTCGATGCTAGTTCTGGATCGAATGCACTTGGCATTGGCAGGACTGGAAGGTCTTTTGTAGAGATACCCCGATGCTGACGTGACATGTGCGAATGGAGTGAGTTCCTTGATTTTGCAACTGTGCCGCACAGGACACAACGGTACCCAGGGCATATAGTATGCTTATCTTCCAAATGAGTACGTAAGGTATGGGCGGATCGATATATTTTTCCACATTTTGGACATGGACGGGGATCAGTTGCTCGGACGCGCATTTCAAGTGATCGGCGAGATACTGTAATAGAAAAACGAACCATTAAATAATGTAAAATTTAAGAGCAGTCTAAATTTTGCTAAAGTTAAAAAAATATAAAAGCATGATATTTGAAATTAACAATTTTTTTCGGGAAGAACCACAAAAAAAAAAATGCCTTGAAAGGAGAGCAGTTATTTAATTTTTAAATAATCTTTAATTTTCCAAATACTTTACATACGTACGTTTAAGGATAACGCCTCGCCAATTTCAAATAACATGCTTTTTAATCAGAAGTTCAATAAGGGAAAACAATTAACCAAGTTATTTTTAAAAAAAAATATATTTGCCATCTTTTTGTAATATGGTTTCTTTGGTATATATGATCATCTGATTCAGTTTTCCAAACGAATTATATTAAGATATAACTAAATTATCATTATTTAACAACATAAATTTTAAACAAACGCAGTGTTAATTTCTATAATTGTTTATTTATTAACAAAATTTGATTAAAATTAAAAAGATTCAACTAAAATTATATCACTGAGTTATTATTATGTATTTTGTTCGATAGTTTAAATACTAAAAAAAATTATTTAATTATAATCTTTCGGTAGTTGTTTGTTCTTTTAATAGTGTTGATTATAGGAACCTTGATTACGTATGCGCAATATTTTCTTTTATTTAAAGGATACTGTTTTTTCTTTTGGTAACATAAACTTTTTATAATTAACTTATTATATAATATGTATATAAATTAATTTCAAAAGTCAAAATTGATAACTAACGAGGGTTCGTATATTATATATTATTTAGATAAATCGATTTCAATAGCTAAGCTTTATTTTTATATTATTCAAGAATCAGAAAAGAATACGTAAAATTTTTACGGGTATTACAAACCCACTAAATTATTGCTTGACAAACTGAGAATTATAGTTCATAGTGTTTGTCTAAAGAATTTTTAGATCCGTCACAGTTTATTTTCACTTAATTACCTTAAATAAAAATCTTTCAGTCCATAAATCGAGTAAACATTTGAGGAGAGGTAAAACAAGGGTTGTACATTTATTTTTGTTTAAAAAAAAAAGAAAAAAATATTTTTGTACACAAAGTGTGCTGACGCTGTTCAGCATTAATTACTACAAAAACAAATACCAATCCAGCGATTTTGTATTAAGATCAATTAGCGCGGCAGAACTGTTTTATGTGGAAATCTATATGAAGAGCACAAATTTAAGAACTGAATCGTATTGTATGTCTGTAGTGTTAATAAAAATTCAAATTTATTTTTAGTTATTAGCTGAAAATGAAACACTTCATCAATTTTTTGAAACCTTAATTCAAGTCTCCTCAGAACAATTCCAAAAAATATGGTCCGATATTTGAAAACAAAGACAAAATCAAAGAAATCTTGCTAAAGTGTATATTTTCAGTCGTGAAATTAAATTAACATTATTCAACGATTTATCAAAAAATTTAAATTTTAGTTATAAAATAATTGAGCTCCCTTAAAATTTCTACTTTATATTTATAGGTATTCATATTTACAATTTTCTCATAATTTAATTTTTCTATAAAATTATTAGTATGCAGGCACATTCTATTTTGTTTGTTTTTTAATATATATTTAATTAATATTCATTTATTTATTTCTATTTTTTATATTGTATCTACAATTATTAATTTAATACTGTTTATGTCTTATAATATACGTTCTTCTTGTTTGTAGTTTTGATTTCAAATTTTTTTTGTATGTATCCAATACATTTTAAATGTAAAATACTTTAAATAGGTATACACTTAAACATGTATTTTTTGGTAATCTTACAAACTAATAGGATAGTGTTCTTGTTCTTAAATATATTTCTAAGAATGATACAATAGTTATTTCTATATACAAACACTAGATTGCGTTTAATTATTAGGAACATAACAATTCATTTTTATAGGACTTTCCAATTTGTATTTTAATCAAAGCTAGTTGCGGAAATATTAATTTGTATGAAATTCAAGAAAAAAAATGCATTACAAAAGAACATAGAAATGAGTAGACAATGTCATTTTATTAATGTTGTTCATGATGCAGAGCTCACCGCGGTTACGACCACAAAAAAAAAAAACTTGGATGCAATATAATAAATATTGAAACAAAATGAGTGTTATGTATCGAATGTTGCGTTTTATGTTGATGTTGGTTAAACTTTCAATAATTTTAAAACTTATACGTCATTCTCTTCAGATTTATAGATAAAAGATGCGTTAGTCACCACACTATCGCTGTCGTCAAGCATTAGTTCAGTTCGAAAATCGACTTTGACTTCGAGCCGACCAAAACTGTATCTATTTGTATTTTGATAATGGATTGTGACGCAAAAAAAGTTTCGAAATTATATTTTATAAATGTTTAAAATCGATAGCATTGCAATATCTTTCACGTGAATTGCCAATATCACGGTCGATTTATATTTCTAAGATCAGTAGGAAGAAAAATAAGGAGCCAATATTCTCAATACTGAGTACAAAACATATGAAATACATAATTTGTTCAATATTTGAAAACAGCACCATTAGAGAGGACGTTACAATTTACATAATATGTATGTTCATAAATTGTGAAATTATGACAAATGATTTTTAATGAAAAAAAATATGTCAGGTTAGATTTTTATCAGATTATTAGATCGAGTTTGGGTTGTTGAGTCTCTTTGCTTATCGGTAGTTAAAATTTGGAATTTAATGTTAAGGTATAGGTACATAAATAGTTGATTTAAAAAAAATTAAGTAAGCCAAATGTTAATTCTAAAAAAAACACCTATACATTTTACATTCTTTTATTTAAATTCTAGGCCAACGAAAAGTAAATAAATATAAAGCTTTGTATATGAATGAGTCATGACATTGTCCCATCATCTTTACTATTTAAGCATACAATGGTCAACTAGCCGCACTCGCAATTTCATTTAAAGTCCGGTATTCCCGAGAACGGACCACCAGACGAGCGCATCGCTTTCATTTTGGCCCACTGCAAAGTGTGCTTTATTCTCATATGATTGCGCACCGAATTCGGATGAGCAAATCTACGCCCACACTCAAGAACAGGACAAACTGGACTATCGCGTGGATAGTGTCGGTCTAAATGCTGTCTAAAGACTCTTTGTTCCAATGGAGTCTCACACAATGGGCAAGGAAGAAGATAGTTAGTATTGGCGGCTGTTGCTGTAGTTGATGCGGCAGCCGCGGCTGCAGCAGCAGCTGCTGCTGTTGTATTTTGCAGAATTTCAGGAAAATCTCGAGAACGACTAAGAGCTATGGTCCTGGCCATTAAGAGATTTGCTGTAAGTTGGTGCTGGTGTGATTGTATCTCTTCTATTTGTAGCTGACTTATGTTGCGTTTATTGTCTTGATGATGTTGCTGCATAAAATGTTGATGATGTTGTTGTTGGCTATGATTATTTTGTTGTTGATGCTGCTGATGATGATGATGTTGCACCAACGAATGGTACAATGTTTGATCAGTGCTCTGAGTATTATTGTTATTGTTATTGTGTTTCACAGTCAGCGACATTGCCGATGATGATGAATCGTTAGAATATTCATTAGATAAGTTTTCCGGTGACGGAGATCTTAGCGCTTGCCGTAGAGATTCACGATGATTTGAATGTGGTTCTTCATCAATGTCATTATCGACATCATTACATTCGGATTTCGGAGTTTCATTGGAATGTGCATCAGCTGGCGGTGACGAGGATAATACTTTCAAATTTTGTTCATCGGCTGTATAATTGTCAACGAATTCCTCCTTGACATTAGCTATTAATCCGTATTTGTTTTGAATATCTGCAAACCGTTAGACAGCAAGGGATCGCAGTGTTAGAAACACATTCATTTTAGTGAACATTTAATTTATTTTATTGATAGAGAATGAACTGATTTTATTATGCAGGTTGATAAGTAATGTGATATATAATATAGATAAATAGATTATGTATTATGTACTATATTTGTTTGTTTTTAATTCAAAAAGTTCATTCGGCAGTCACATTCTTGCATTATGCGACCCTGATCTAATTTTTTTTATTTTGTTTTAATGTTGAAGATGACACAATATTGATGCAATCATCAATCAATAAAATCTCAACAACCATCAACAACAGAACTGAATTTGTTTTCTTTTGCGTGCATTTATTCACTCACACTTAGTTAAGAACAATTTTATTTTTTCTTATTAGGACTAACAATTTGTTAAAAGTATTTTTTCTGATATATATTGCCAATTATTTGTTTCTTATGTATAATATAAAATTTTTAATGAGCCAATTTGGGTCTGTTACTTATTCAGTTCTTTCGTTTTAATCAAGAATAAACTTTCAGCCAATTCTGCATTTTATAAAATTTTCTTTTTCGCTTATAAGGAAATTTGGAAAAAATATGAAAAGATCACGGCCTTCATTTAAGTTAAACATTTATTTGAAAGTTTAATAAAATAAAGTGCAAATTAAAATTTAAATGAATAAAAATGCATTTTACTAATAGAAAAACTGCAAATTATAAATAATAAGAAAACACAATTTATGGCATCCTTTATACTCAGAGATATACCTAAATAAAGAAAAGGACATGATATGGCCTTAAAGAAAACGAGCGGATTTTGATGCATTCAATATATGTACATTTTCTTTAAGGAGAGATTCTGTGGTTGGGTAATTGGGTTTCGGGATCAAGTTCTTATAATATAACATTAAGTGACTCTTAAAACTATTCCTTCTTTATTGTCAGATAATTTACTTAAAGTTGCTATTTTTCTTGTGAGATTTTAAGAAATATATTATTCAGCTCTTCGAGGAAATGTTATATAAGCAGTTACATAAACAGAATGCTTCCAAAATTATTAGATATTTTAAGAGTCATTAAAATCCTTCAAAACCAGGAGGTATGTCAAGTTATTATCAATTACAAATGTCTCCTTTTATGAGTAGCGTTTTGGGGTGGGTGTGGATTATAAAGTGTTGTATATAAGATTGGCTGGTGTATACTCTCTCTCTCTCTCTATCTTTGTATATGATAGTTATGTATACTATATTTAAGTATGTATTATAGGTTAAGCTCTAGTGAAAATTGAATAAAATATATTTATATTTACTTATATTTGCAATGTTACGTTTCCTTATGAATAAAACCTTTAGGTTTGCAGCCGCCCAATTCTCCGTTCACTATCCTGGTCATTGTTAAAGGCCCCTTCTATATCAAAAAATGCACCAAGCGGAAACTCTTTGAGTTAGATAGATTGTTCAATTGTGCCTACCATTTCATGAAGTGCTGTCCTAACAGATTTGCCCTTAGTGTATGCATGCTGGGCCTGTGAGAGAACACAATCATTTAGCTTGACCTTGAGGCGCATTTGTATATCTATGAGTCTTTCCAGGGTCTTCAATATGAAGGAAAATATATTTATATGTATAGGTCTGAAATCTGTTGGTTCAATGTGGATGGGCTTTCCAGCTTTCGGAATGAAAAGTATATAGTATATCATAATCTCATAATTAATAAAAAGCGGTATAAGGGACTGACGTAGTTTCCTTTAATCTCACTCAATATTTTTTTACTCGGTAGTACCCGCGTAGATTTTTAGATTTTCAAAAAATCCCTTGGAGCATTACCAGTTGGACACCACTGACTTAGAGTATTGGACAGAAGTGTTGCAAATTCGAAATGTGCCAATTGAATTTAAATTAGACATTGGCGCACAAGTTAATATTCTGCCAAAAAATATATATTTTACTAAATTTAAAGATTTATCGAACTTAAAAACATTTAATCAAAAACTTGAAGCTTATTGTGGTTTTAAATTGTGTGCTCTAGGACCAGAAAGCTGTGAAACGACGCTTAGGACAAAAAGTTTTGACCTCGATTTTGTTATTGTTGATTGCAATTCAAAACCACTTTAAGGTCTTGAATCCTGAGTAAAGTTAGAACTAATAAGCCGTGATAATTTAGTTAAAAATTTAGTTAGACAGTGGCGCACAAGTTAATATTCTGCCAAAAAATATATATTTTACTAAATTTAAAGATTTATCGAACTTAAAAACATTTAATCAAAAACTTGAAGCTTATTTTGGTTTTAAATTGTGTGCTCTAGGACCAGAAAGCTGTAAAACGACGCTTAGGACAAAAAGTTTTGACCTCGATTTTGTTATTGTTGATTGCAATTCAAAACCACTTTAAGGTCTTGAATCCTGAGTAAAATTATAACTAATAAGCCGTGATAATTTAGTTAAAGCGAAAAGTTAGATAGCCGTGTTAATTTAGTTAAAGCGAAAAGTTCAGTGTTATCCGATCTTATAGATAGTTCAAAATGTACGGATATCAAGCCACCGCGTAGAATTCCACTAAGTATAAGGGCAAAGGTTTACGGTTGTCTTTTTAAAATGGAACAAAAAAATATAATAACAAAGGTTGAAACACTTTCAGAATGATCACATAATATGGGTATAGTGAAAAAGCGTGACAAGTTTATCCGCATTTGTTTATATCCAAAAGAGTTGAACGTAGGATTAAAACAAGAACATCATTTAATACCCAAAATAGAAGACTTTATTTTTAAAATGCAAGGCATGAAGTTCTTTTCTATATTGGACTTTAAAGAGGGTTTCTAGGGAACTAAATAAAGAATCAACGAATTTGCCATTCGTCCCGGAGAACTCACTTGCACTCATCAGTTGGCTAGTGAGCGTATTGTCAATACGCACTTTTTGTTAAGTTCAGTTCAAATTACATGGATTTTTTGACAAAAAAAACAATGTGAACTATATCTAACAGGATTAAAATTTTAATCATTAAAATTAGAAGATTTTGTCCTGGGCCAGACATAGTTAATAAGAAGGTGTTTTTGTTTATACTACAATTCTATATACTACTGAAATTATTTAGCCCAGTAGAAGACTTAGCATTATATTAATTGGAATTGTTGAATTATTGATTCAAAATAGTTTTTAACGGCATCCCGGCGAACTCACTTGGACTTATCAGTTGGCTAGTGAGCGGGTTACCAATAGGCCCTATATCTAACAGGATTAAAATTCTAATAATTAAAATTGGAATTATTGATTTAAAATAGCTTTTAACGGCCTTTAGTCCACAAAATTTGCGTTTTTCCCGGCGAAGTCCAATTAACATAATGCTAAGACTTTAACTAGGCTGAATAATTTCAGTAGTATATAGAAATGTATTATAAAAAAAAACACTTTCTTATTAACTATGTCTGGTCCAGGACAAAATTTTCCAATTTTAATGATTAAAATTTTAATCTTCTTGGATATAGTTCACATTGTTTTTTTGTCAAAAAATCTATTTAAGTTGAACAGAACTTAACAAAAAATGCGTATTGGTATCGCGCTCACTAGCCAACTGATGAGTCCAAGTGAGTTCGCCGGGACGAAACGCAAATTTTGTGGACTAAAGGCCGTTAAAAGCTATTTTGAAAGAAAATATGTTTCGCTGGTCACTAGCACATGAAAAAGCTCTGAACGATATTAAAAATGCAATTGCTAATGCAAGCACTTTACGTTCTTTTGATCCCGCTTTACCAATCATTATACAGACACACGCCTCAAAGAATGGATTAGACTGTTGTTTACTTCAGGAAGGAAGGCCGGTTTCTTTTGCGTCAAAATGCATGACTAAAACTGAAACTTCTTATGCACAGATCGTAAAAGAATTCTTAGCGATCGATCGTTTATGGAAGTCTATATGACATGAATATATTTATGGCCGGCACATAAGCCACGTGTGTCCATTATAAATAAGCCTTTAGAAAAACCATATTCAATCAGATTGCAACGCATGAAAGTCAAACTTTTTAAATACGATCTTGAAATAAATATGTGCCGGGTAATGATCTTATTAAAGCTGAGTTGCTTTCTCGAAACTCACAACCTGATTATGAAATCAATTTAGAAAATATTTGAACTGATGTTGTCCATAGCGTTAGTATGAGTGACCCTAAGATAAAACAGTATCAAGAACACATTACTTAAGATGAAATTTTATCCAATTTAATAGAACTATTGAGAAAAGGATGGCCTAACTCTAAGAGCAAATTACCAGATCATATGAAATTCTATTGGAATATAAAAGATAAATTTTTTTCTTGAAGATGGATTAGTTTTTTTACGAAGTTCGGATATTTGTTCCTAAAACATTAAAAAATTAAACGTTAAATGCTTTACAGGAAAATTATTTTGGTATCACCAAAACTATTTCACGGACTAAAATATTATTTTACTCGCCATCGTTGGCCCAGGATATTGAGAATATGATTTACAGGTGTCCCATCTCTGAAAAAAATCGAAGTTCAAATATAAAGCAAACTTAAAATTTGCATAAAATCCCAGTATATCTCTACCAAAAAGTCGGTTGCGATATTTTGGAATTTGAAGGAAAATCGTTTTTAGTTGTCATAGATTATTTTTCGTGTTGGATCGATTTAAGAAGGCTACCAAATAAAACAGCTAAGAGTGTTGTTAAAAAGTGAAAAGAAATTTTTGCAACTCATGGAATACCGAAATTGTGGTGTGCGATAACCAGCCATTTAATTTTTTTGAATGCCATAATTTTGAAGACGACTGGGGTCTGAAGTTCATTTATTCAAGTCTGCGCTATCCTCGCTCTAATGGACTAGCAGAGAAGGCAGTTCATATTGCCTTCTCTACCATGATGATACAGTCTAAGGAAATCAATAGGAATATTAAAATTTTTCTACTTGAATATTGAACAAGGTTAGGTTATACTCCATCACAGTTATTAAATAGCAAGCTAATTTAAACAAAACATCCTGTTGCTAAAAGCCTGCTAACACCTAAGACTGTACCCTTTGAGGCAAGGGACAAGATGTTCCTTATGAAACAGAAACAACAGAATTGGTATAACAAAAACAGTAGGAACTACGAATTAAGTCTAACAAAAGGAGATAATGCTGTTTATAGGAGGGATGGAAGATGGGAACCAGCCAAGATTGTAGGAGCAGCATAATCTCCAAGTTCTTATTTACTACGCATTGAAAACAATCACATATTGCGCAGAAATAGTCTACACTTACGCAAATCGTATAATGAACAACAATTTAAGACTCCAGAAGATTAAGTTACTGAAGATAAAATTGAAACTCTAGAAGAGCCTACCTTGCCACAACCGACTGAAAACCTAACGACCTCGTAAGCGAAAAATCACAAGCAAGATCACTACACCACTAGGTACGGACGTGAATGTGTAAAACCCGATTTTTAAAAACCATAAATACAGAAATTGTACATTGGCATATGCATCATCTCTAACGAGTTGTTACGGGAGATGTTGTATAAGTAAGATTGGCTGGTGTATACTTCCAGTAACCAGTTGTTACGGGAGATGTTGTATAAGTAAGATTGGCTGGTGTATACTTCTCTCTCTCTATCTTTGTATGCGATAGTTATGTATACTATGTATATTGAATTATGTATTATAGGTTAAGCTTTAATAAAAATTGAATAAAATGGCACTTTTGCCTGAAATGTGCTTCTTATGGATACCAGAAAAAGAATAATCACCAGGCTGGTTGTTACACTGATATATACCTGCATGTTTAAGAACTCAGTTTGCTGTGTAATTTCGTTTAAAGCACACACACTCCCATTCAATAGATTTATTATTAGGTTTCTTGTTTGTATTCTAAATCTATTAAATAACCTAAAATATTTCGCGAGTTCGATAACCAATAGCAATAACAATATATGTAAGTACAAGATCCTAAAGCATACATATGTATATTCCATATGCGCATTTATTAGGGTATATTTGGCTTAATGTGATTTATAGCAAATCTACATTCATTATATACTTTTTTCAATAGTTCGAGGTATACCACCTTTAGACGCAAGGCAGATGGTCCCACATTCTATAACTCCAAGGAGTATACGGGTAAGAAAAAGCAGCTTACCAGAATGGTGCTGTTAACAGTCATTCAGCACGCGATAATAACATTCAATACTAATTCAGGAATGTCTTACTATTGTTATGTGTGCATGCAGTTTGCGTTAAGATATAACAGAGTATCCTTTATACTTTATACGTTATACCCTTTAAGTAAGCCAAAGCCAACACTCTTTCTTATTGGCATTACCTTGTCATTTGCTAAACATGGTTAGGTGTGTGATTGGTAACAACTATTTTATTTTTGCTTTTGCCACAGTAATGATAATGGTTAATGGTAATTTGTATTTGGACCTAGTATTGGTATTCATATTGTAATATTTTAGAAATTTGTCATGTTTTAACTGCTTCGCCTTCGCGTTGTTTTTATGATAATCTCTTTCATGTATTATTCTATATGTATATATTTGGCTAAACGTTTTTTTTTTATGGTTTACCCTTCATTGGGTTGTACTTTTTGAACTTAACGCTTATAAATAGAGATGAAACATAATTCCATTCAATGAAAAATAAGAATCGTTTTTTATATCAATAAACCGTGAATCATAAATAACAGTGTTCCGCTTTTATCTCATTAATTTTTGTATATGGTACATACCATAGGGCAAGTTTTGCATTTGGAACAAAATAACGGTACTTGCCATACATTTTTTAACTATACTAGGTATCTTAATTATCTCCAAGAACGGCTCTAACGATTTTGATTTAAAAAAATTGTGTTCACAACTTTAGGAATGGTCTACATTTTGGTCAAAATTGTTTTTATATGTTACAACCATACAACCATTTTGTTTTATTTTCGACTTTCTCATGAACGGCTCGACGGATTTCAATCAAAATTCTTAAGAAGGGGGTTTCTTAAATAATAAATAATATTGCTTACCAAAATTTTCGAAAAATATTTTTTGGATTTTTGGACAAAATAAATATGTATGTTGTTTACTTGAAAATTCCATGTTTCGAAAACTAGTTATTATTTTTTTTAAGTTTATAAGAAATTAAGTTAAAAAACGACCTTTAAAACATATTTATATTCATAATAGAAATCTTTTGCATTCGATGTGATCGAACATAATAGCAAGGACGTGCGATCGAGTCGTGCATTTTTTTATTTTATTAGTGTTCTTGCTACAATAGATGCAACATGCTTAACACTCATAAGATAAAAAATTAGTAACGCCACCTGTTTTAGCATTGCATAACCCGAAACATGACACAGAATTGCTTTGTGATGCAGGCACTGAGGGTTTTGGAGGAATATTAATGCAAAAACAAGAAGATAATAAATTTCATCCCATAGCATATTTTTCACAACGTGCAACTTATTCTGAACCTCGATTTCACAGTTTTGAATTAGAAACTCTAGCTATAATTTACTCAATACGAAAGTTTCGTGTCCATTTACAATGTATTCCATTTAAAATTATGACGGATTGTAACTCCCTTACGATGACTTTGAATCGCAAGAGTGTAAATGCTCGAATCTCTCGTTGGGCATTAGATGAAGTAGATATGCAATTATAAATAACCCAAAATAGATACGAAAATATAGTTAAATTACGAGAAAAGTTAAAAATAGAAGAAGTTCCAAATTTTGTCTTTGATAATGGTTTATTTTATAGAAAATTAGAAAATGGAAATCCGTTGTTATATGTACTAAAAGAAATGGAATTGCAAATTATAAGAGTGGCACATGAAAAAAATTGTCACATGGGTGTTATGAAATGTCTTGAACAAATTAAAATGCATTATTGGTTCCCAGGTATGAAAGAAAAAATTGAAAAATATATTCAAAATTGTATTCAGTGTTTAACGTATTCTGTGCCACAACAAAGTTCAAATCGTACTCTCCACCAAATTCAAAAGAAACCTATTCCATTCGATACTCTTCATGTAGATCATTTTGGCCCTCTTCCGTCAATTATTTCTAAGAGAAAACACATTTTGGTTATAATAGATGCTTCTACAAAATATGTCAAACTTTATCCCGTAAATTCAACAAGTACAGGGTGGCACACGAATCGTGCTACAAAAATAAAACGTAATAACTTTTTTCAGTGTGAGTAATCGGCCTATTTTTTTTATTGTATAGGCTACTATTTAGATTTATCAAAATGAATGCTTGGGATACTGAAAAAGGAATTGGATAATGCAGCGATACCATTCTTTGCAGTCCGTCATTTCCGTCCAAAGGAATTTAGACTAGATTTTGGCGGTACTCCCCCGAATAGATAAGCTATTATGAGGCTGGTGAACATGTTTGCCGAATATGGAAGCATCGAACGAAGACCGTATCATCGAGATCCCAATGTTCGGGTTCAGGATACAATCGGGGCTGTTGTATCGGCAATACAGGCAAATCCAAGTGTTTCGACTCGAAACTTATCGGGCCGAATTGGAGTTAGCAGACGTTCATTACAACGGATACTTCATGATGACTTAAATTTGTATCCGTACAAAGTCCGAATTACAAGCAAGTTAAGCCCTCAGGATTTGCCTGTTCGCCTGTAATTTTGCCGAAAAATGATTGCAATGGTCGAAGAAGACAACACATTGATAAATTGTTTCATCAGGTCTGATGAGGCCCATTTTGACTTAAACGGCAATTTTAACAAGCAAAATTGCCGTATATGGAGTGAATCTAATCCAGAAATGCTCCATGAGACGGAACTGCATCCAGAACGAGTCACTATGTGGTGTTCAGTTTTATCAAGGTGTATTGTCGGGCCATACTTCTTTGAAGAAATCGGTGTAACACAAACTGTCAATGGGGACCGTTGCTTAAAGATGTTGAAGGAGTTTTTTTACAAAGAACTTCGCCGAAGATGTATCCCTTTCAGCAGGATTTAATTTCAACAAGATGGAGCAAGCGCACAAGTAGCCATACAAGTTATTGCGGAGCTCCAACGAAAATTCCCAAACAAATTGATATCCAGAAACTGCACTTTCCGCTGGCCCCCAAGGTCACTTGACCTGACTGCACCAGGCGTTTTTTATGGGGTTATTTCAAGCAAGAAGTGTACAAAGCGAAATTGACTGAATTGAAGCAGTCCATTAAGACAATAATTGAGGCGATCCCAATTTAAACCCTTCAGGCCCCAATGAACTATTTGCTGATAAGGTGCCGCATATGCGTGGGTGAGCGTGGAGGTCATTTGCGGTCTATCATCTTTAAAAACCATTACTTATTTAAAATAAAATTTCATTTTTAATCCAATAAAAAAAATTAATGAAATGCATCCATTAAAATAAAAGTTATTTAAATGTCTTATTGTAGCACGATTCGTGCGCCGTACAGGGTACTAAAGAAGTGTGTGTTTGTCTAGATAAGTATTTTGAATATTATAGCCGACCTCGTCGAATCATAAGTGATGGTAGTTCTTGGTTTTCATGGCTTGATTTTAAATCATATCTACTCGAAAATAATATTGAACATGTGAAAATAGCTACAGCATCACCTCAGAGTAATGGTCAATTTGAGCTTCTCAATCGAGTTCTTAAGTCGATATTATCTAAAATTACGGAACCAATTCAACATTCGAATTGGTCGAAACATTTAACAAGAGTCGAATACGCTCTTAACAACTCTGTCAATTATTATTTGGTGTAGAACAAGTGGTCGTGATGTTGACACTTTGTCAGAATATTTGGACAATAAACTAAATTTGTCTTCTTTTCATGATATAAGAACTTTACGACAAAAAGCTTCTGATAACATTGAATACCATCAGTCTAAAACTTCAGAATATCATGCTAACACACACAAACCACATATTCAATTTTCAGAAGGAGATTTTGTTATGATAAGAATAATAAAGATACAATAGCCGGTACTAACAAAAAGTTTATCCCCAAATTCAGTGGTCCATACAAAGTGCATAAGGTTCTCCCGAATGATCGATACGTAATAAAAGACATTGAAAATTTTCAATTAACTCAAATTCCTTATGATGGCATATTTGAAGCCTCACGAATACGTTCCCGTGTTGATTGGCGTGATTCTCAATTTAAAAAAAAATCTTTATCAAAATGGTAATTCTTGTATTAATATTTTGTATTTAACTCCATGTAACCAGGGTTTGTTGGAATTTTATAACAGGAAAGTAACTATAATGATAATAATGGGACCTAAAAGAGGCTTCAATTTCGGGAGCTTAATGGAGATATTGATTTAGTTCGCAGTCTTAAATGAGTAAGTTATCCCTTGTGTCACCTAATCAATGTTACGTGAGATTTTAGTAATAAAGTTCTCAGAAGCTCTGCGTTGAGGAGATCCTTCAAATTTTTTTTTAGGAACATGACAAAATGTTTAATTTTAACAAACATTCTGCGAAGAGTATTTTTATTTTAAAAGAAAAAATGAAATTTAAACCCAGTAAGCAAAACATAAGCTGTATTAAAAAAAATATAAATGACCATTGTTTGCGACGAATTGTGTACAAATAACACAAATATTATAGATCACTAATAAGTTGTGTAACAGTATCACCGAAGACACAATTTTATATCAGCCGTGTTTTGTTTGCAACTCCATATGGAGTTGTCGAAAAAACGACATCATAGTTCAGTGATTTACATGTCAATACAAAAAAAAAATAGCTAAATCCAGATAGTTATCTGGAACTATCATAACTCCCGATAGAATCAGTAATTCCAAACTACATATATTATTGTGTTATCGATAATTTATATAGAGATGCCAAAAGTGACCTTTTGTGATTGAAATCCATTAATCCACATGGGACAAACAACAACAATTTCACTATTTTTGATCTCTGGTGACATCAATAAAATAAGACAAAAAAAGTGTCGTAATCTTGTTTACTTTGATTCATGGTACTAACATACAGTTTTTAAATTTGAAATGTCGTTGAATGCACGAGTGCTGCCAATAAGTTTAGAATGAAAATCATTAATCCCGATATCGTTTTTTTTAACAACTCTATAGCAAACACAACACGGCTGTCATAGAATAAATTGTGTAAATATCTACTTTATAAAAATTGAGAGTTTATGAAAATTCAAACAAAAACAAATACAAATTTTTAATAGAAAGACGTAATCTGTTCATAAATCAAAAATGCATTCAAAATGGATGATATAACTACTACAAAAATTCTTTTAGAACACCTAATTCCTATAGTAGTATACCTTTGTTCTAATTAAACGACCAGAGAAAATATATAGAAGACATTACCTCATTCTTTCTCTACATTAAATTTATATATCAAAATAGCAATTTCGCAATCCTTATCAAGGATGATATAACGAATGAACTAGAAGTATAAGGAAAGACATTTTCAATTCTAAAACATACAACAAAAACTATGTAGCAAGAAAAACTAAATATGAAGTTATTGGACTTTCGTCTATATTCGTTAAATTATCGTTAATGTTTATATAAATTGACTCATATGCGTCAAGTTTTGATGCACAAGACACATTTTTAATTAGCTTATAATTTTCGATGAATGGGTTCAATTTATGAGGTTGTGTGTTGTTTAAATGTAAGGCATGAGCTGCAACTTTTGAGTGGCTTTGTTGTTGATATACCTCTGGTGTTCATCGATGCGACATTCCACAGGGGGTGGCCGTGACGCGATAGTTGTGTGTTCGCCTGTCAACCTCATGGTCACAGGTTCGATCCCTGCCGTAGTCTATGTCTTCTTATTTTTCTTACATGTTGTTTAGGCATATAACTAACAACATGTGATTGAGTAAAACTAGTACACCGATAAAATATGACAAAGAATTAAAAAAATGAATGCGAATTATAAGGGACATAGATAAATAAGATACGGAAATTTCTCCGCATTAGTTCAGCCGCCATCCCTGGAGATAAAATCTGAGACAACAACCACCTACAGGCTCCGAATATTGCGCCACACATCTTTCCTATCATTCTTTCTCTTCCTTAACCTCACCCTCACTCCCGCGCTGTGTTGAAACATTTAAAGGGTATTCATAATCCCTTGAGCGCGTGTAGATTATAAAAAAAAAATTCCACTGCCAATGTACTTTTTTCCACAGGTAGGACATATAATATGCTATATGCCACTCATCTCGCTCATAGACTTTTTGATGCTTATGTTCCGATTGTCACTAAGCAGGTAAAGAGGTCCAAAACTTGTCCGTGGTACAGTTATGATATTGAAGCATAAATTAGGGAAAGGGGACATTTTTTTTAAATATAAAAGAAATCCATCGGAGTACAACAGACATCAGTACATATTTGCTCGAAATAAAGTTACTTCTCTTATACGCTCACGTAAAAAAGAGTATTTTCTTCAAAAACTTGATATTTCATTAGGTTCCAAAAAGCTTTGGAAAAATTTGAAAGATATTGGTGTTACTGCTAATAGGAATATATCGATGTGTATCCAGTAAGCCCTCAGAAAATGAAGTCTTTCTATGCTCCACCTCTGCTCAATACAAGTTTACCCTTAAGTGTTCCTGCAAATGATGGTGGCTTCTTTTCATTTAACTGTGACGAAAGAGATGTAATAAATGCTTTAAGGTCAATAAAATCTGATGCAACCGTTCTCGACAATATTTCGCCAAAATTTATACGTTTAATTTTCCCATTGTTCTCCCCCCCCCCCCCCTTGAATCACATTTTAAATACATGTTTTTATACTAGTCCATTTCCTGAATCCTGGAAAAATGCCACAATCATACCTATTCCAAGGAGAAATAATTCTTTAGAACCTTCTGATTTCAGGCCAATTAGTTTGCTGCCAAAAGGTAAAGTTTTTGAACGGCTAATGGCTGAACAAATTCTCTCAGTTAAGTGTAAAATCCTATCAACTCTTATAGCTGGCACATCAAAAGTTGGGACCCACTAAATTTTGTTTTACTTTCATGCATATATCAACTTACGCGAAAGCATGAGCTTACATTTGCAAGTTAGTTTTTACGTTCGCAAAAGTAGCCACTGGCACTGGGGAAACTTTGCAGATGTAAGCTCCGTTAATAGGCTAATTTCAATATTCTCAACAAACTATTCATTTCTAACATGGTGCCAAACACACGCGACATTACGCTGAAATGCAAGGAATATTGCATAAATTCACCGGCGCCTGTAACCGTGAAAACACAAGATTTCGTGATTGTATGTGCTTACACACTAAAATTAATTTTCCTTGCAAACCTTAGCAGCCTTTTTGCTTATAAGACCCGGATAAAATTACAGAAAAGGAACACGTCTAATGTCGAATTCATTTCATCGAAATCTTCGGAATTTTTCATGCACGCTGGGGCTCTGTTAGCGTCAAACTCAAAATGTCGGGTCTTTAAAAGTTTAAAGTAAGACCGCGGCACTCTCCGACACTATGCATAATTTGTTTCAGGCCGCACGTCTTCGCTATCATCGTATTGTCATGTTTGATTATTTTCTCAATTTTTTTTTCAAGGAATGCCTTATCTATAATCGCATGGAAAAAAAGGAAACCGAAGGGTCTCAAAATGAAAAATAGTTCGTTTATAATCAAAAATACAAATAATAAATCTTCTTTGTTAAATTTAATAAGAAAACTAATCCTGGTTAAATAAACGACAAAATATATGATAAATTCTTTTCCTTAAAAAATTTTGTTTCTTAATTTTTTTCTTTCATTTGGATGATATTGCATTAAAAGACTTTTGCCTCGGGTGCCCGGGCAACACCGGGGACTTTCTGCCAGTTTGGAAATAAAATCCATAACAACAGCGGAAGTTAACAAAACAAAAACCAATTTGGATATAAAATCCATGGAAATGACAAAATGTAAACAAAATAAAATAACAACATTGTAAGTAAACAAAACAAAAAGCAATTTGGATATAAAATCCATGGAAATAGCAAAATGTAAACAAAACAAAATATAAATTTGGAAATTCTCTATCAAAATAAAGATAAATTTAAAAGGTAAGTGCAAATATTTGTGTATTAAGCATATAAAACAAAACTTATATATGTATTAAATTTAATAGCCAAATGACAACAGAAGATGACACAATCATTTTTATGGCGTGTCAAATTGTAAGTCTGTCATATACAGACAAACTGACATCGAAACAAAATTACACTTTTATATATTAGTAGAGATTAACGATAATTTAATGAATATAGAGGAAAGTCCAATAACTTCAAATTTATTTACTCTTGCTACATAGTTTTTGTTGTATTTTACATTTAAAAAGTTTCATTTCATTTATATTAACTTGGTTTGTATTGTAAAAACTGTTTGTGTTTTGCAACATGTACCTAATTGCCTAATTATATTACTTGTCACGTGTATTGCGCTGAAGATGGTAGGCCAGTGCATTCGGTATTGCTTAGAAAATAAAACTACAAAATAAATAATTTATTGTTGAATTTTATTTTCGAATTTTTTTTGCGGTCAATAAGGAACAACATACATTTTTACATCATATTAAAGACCACAAAGTTTGTTCGCTCAACAGATTTAAGTACTATGCACTTGAGAGCGACCAACGACCAACGAATTAAAGAATATTCGTCCGTTTTGACATTTCGTTCACATGGATTTAATTTTATTCGTCACGAATATAGGTTGAAAATCTGATTTTGATGTTGGACGCGCTCGAACAAATTACTCGTTGAAGGGTGGATGGTATGTGGAACGCGAATAGAGTTTGACGGTTCGTAGCAATCAGATGCAATTCTTGACGACTAATATTGTTTTCTCAAATTTATATCATTTTGGCTATTAAAAAGTATTTTTTTCTGTCATAAATTATATTCTGTATAAATTATATTTCTACAATTTTGTTTAGAATTTAGGTTGGTAAATTGTTTGCAATGGAATTTATTCATTTATTCGTCGGTCGTTGGTTGCTCTCATGTGAATAGTCCTTAACTTGTTGAAAAAAGTTTTTTTTTCATACAAAAAGACAGAAGTAGTAAGGTAGAATGAACTATATGGACGGAAGGCGGAGGACGGAGGCGATGACGTTCGCCTATCTTTAGAAGTCGTAATTTTACCCTTGATTATTATTTTGCAGTAGCGTATAACTATGAACATGCGAAGGACGAGCGACGAGCGACGAACGATAACTTTGACTAGAATGACGACAAACACAAGAATGGGTATTTTGGTGGGACTTGGCATGAAAGTCTTCGAAGGACTGTTAGAAAACGGACCATTTTCGGAGAGCTTTACAGAGTGCAAAGACCGTAAATGGCTTTTAGTATTAATTTTGTTTATAGAGTGCACATAATGCATAGAGATGTGTGTGCCTTATTTTATAAATATAAACATACATATATAATATATATATATATATACATGTACAGTTAGCATATGTCTTCTTCGATAAATTTGCAATATTTTTGATCCATTCTATGTTTGGTTCGTCTTGATATCAGAATGAGGAGACTGATATGTGCATCATTAATGAAATTAAATACAAAGGATACTTGTTCTTTCTTCTTTGTATACCGAAAATACATAAAGTGTTAGATATAGAGCAAACATCTATTTTTAAATAGGGGTATGTGTACGCTCGAAAGTTGGAAGACGAAGGAACGCGTTTGTCCAGTCTTAAGGCGATGCTGATGATAATGATGAGTAACGGTAATGTTGGGATTGAAGAAGTGCATATCAATTGAAGTATGAAATTGCATCAACTAATTTCATTGGTTCTCAATATCATTTTGTTTGTGTAGTTGAGTAAGTTGGCATTCAAGCGTGAACGGGTATATGCTTTCGGTACTCAACATATAATAGGTTTATTGAAATCCACTCCTTTTTTTTTAAACTTACGAAGAAGAACGACGATATTAAAGTCATATTTTTATTTAAGATTAGGTTATTAAAGATAACTTGGAGAATGGAAAGCGTATTCAATTCGCCTATTATTTTCATTTGTTTGTTTTCCGTGGGTAGGTGTAAAACCTTCAAAGGGCTTTATGAGGACGGAAAAACGCGTGCTCATAGGAGTGTGAGATTTGTACTCATATGATGCATTTGCGTTCAATAAACCTAATTCGAGATTTTAACGAAACAAGACATTTATTTGATAAAAACCAAAAATAATTTGTTCCACAATTCTGTCAATCTTTAAATATATCATACATAATGTCCGTGGTACTAACGCAAAACACGATGTGCCAGTATAATTCAACCCTTCCTGATCGGAAGAAAATATTCTCCGATATCTATAGGAAATGTACGAATTTGTTCGTTTTTGCTGTTCAAGGTAAAAATTCAGCTGGCGATTTTTTTCCAAATTTCCCTGTCTCTTTCCTGGAAAAATTATTAACAACTAGACAAGTAGTCTACGACTGTCTAGGTAGACGAAGATTTTGTGTGTCAACTACATTGCGTTGCAATTTGTTTTAAGAAAGGGATACCATGAACGGTATAAGCCTTACGATCGTAGCTTTTCTCCGATTAGCTTAAATTTCTCAGAACGGAAACGTTGATAAAACTAATTACGAAATGGATTTCAATATTTACGGGCATACTGTAAATTGTATTTTTTATCAACACGACAATACAACCCTTATTGTGATGCCTGTTTTAAAATTAAAATACACCACACTGTTATCAATAATTGATGTTAATTGATTTAGGTCATCTACATATAGTAGACGGTTTATTGTATGGTCAAACGTTTCTGTCCTGATAGTGAATCCAGACTTCACTCTGGACAGAATACTGCTGTGGATTAAGACCTAAGCAAAACCAAAGAGTGCTGAGGGAATTTCCTTGAAAGATCCCTCTTTTTATTAAGATGGGCTCACTCATTGACCTTTCCTGGTAGATTCTTGTGATCCATTTTAGCATCAAATTTTTGAAGCAGTTGACTAATGGATCTATTTTGTATTTTGAAGGACTCTGATAAGATAGTCATGGGCCATTGAGTCGAATGCTTTCTGGTAGTCAATAAAGGTCATGCTGAGATGCCTTTTCCTCCTCAAAGCTCGTCCTGTGATTACAGAGTTAGAAATCAAATGATCTTTACATCACATAGATTGCCTTCTACATCCTTTTTGTTCATATGATACGATGTTATTGATAGAACAGTGGTGGTAAATTCTATTTGTTAAAATTCTAGTGAAAAGCTTATATGATGTTGATAAGCCTGTTATAGGTCGATATTTTGATTGATCTTCGCCTGCAGACCCCTTTGGCAGAAGATATGTTAGTCCAGTTGTGAAAAATTCGGGACAAGATTCGGATTACAATAGTATCTTATTGAGGCATTTGGCAAGTTGGTCGGGTCTTCAGTTTCTTTATACATCTGTTTTGGAGTTTATCGACGCCCGGAGATTTCCAATTTCTGGTTTTAGAAATTGCTTCCGTTACTTCATTCTTGTCAATAGGTTGGTGATGCATAGGTGTTACATGATTAATACGATGTGTCTCTTCAGCTATCCAACGGGCATTTTCATTGTGAAACATTATGTTGCTCCATATTCCTTTCAAGAATTGTTCTGTTCTATCCATTCGTGGATATACGGAGTTGTTATTACTTCCAGATTGCACAAAGGCTTGACGACAGAATGTTTGTTGGTTTTGCTGAAACAGAGAATTTTCAATCTTCCTTTTATTGCATTACAGATATCGATTTAGGCGCTTTGAGTATGCTAAAAGTTGTTGAGACCTTCTGTCTAATATTTCGGTGATCTGATCAGTAGAAATTGTACATAGCTGCCGTGGACTGTGAAGCCGTTTTATATTTCTACACAATCTTGTGGAATTAGATCCACTTCTAAGAGCAGTAATTCTTCCAATATCTCTTCTTAGCTTATCTTTCTTTGTTTCAAGTCTTTTCCTCAATTTACGAACAAAGGTACGGGTGCGTTCATTCAAGTTTTCACGGGATAGGAGAATGTTTTTCCCTAGAGCTTTTACCGCGGTGATGGCGGAGACGTAAATAAGAGCGATGAGATATTCTACCTCCATACCGCCGTGCAAATAATGTGGAAATATTTCACAGTTAATAGTGTTCAGAACTTCATAAAGTTTCTTGGCATCGTATACTCTCGGAATTCGAGGCCTAGTAAGTTGATCCATTCCTCAAATTTGACCAAGTTTAAACTGAAAGAGTCCCTGAGATTTCTTGATTCCAATGAGTTTGATTCAGTTATAACAATGTAGTTGTTGTTGTCCAGTGTTTGTTGGTTTGATTCCAGGGTAGATGTTGCAGTTTCTATCTCTGGAGGTGTTTCGATTTGTTGGGTGTCTTCACTTGGTGGTTTGGTTGTTCAGCTAGTTGCTCTGCTACTTCAGATGTGATTCTTTGCTGTCGGTCTCATTCAACATATTCGTTAGTGATGATAGCATCTTTTCTAGGAGCGAGATTGTTTTCATTAATTTTGCCCTGGAAATTTCCATACAGATCCGTAAAACGATTATACATAGACCTTTTATAGCCAGTTCTAAGAGCCAAGCCAGCGCCGATAGCCATGGCTTCTACTGACGTTTGAGTAATTATCCTTACTCGGTTTGTATTTGTGTTGTTTTCCATTCAAAAATTATTCGCCATATTTAAATATGGGGTTTTTCGCTTTATACCTCCTGGCAGGTTTGGATGAAGCCGGAGTTTTAGCCGGTATGGGGATACCATACCGAGTACCGCCCACGAGGATTGTCCAGGGTCAACGCGAAGAAGACATCCTTATGGTGCATAAAGTATTTCTCCTAATAATAATAATAATAATAATAATAATAATAATAATAATAATACCAATAATAATAATAATAATAATAATAATAATAATAATAATAATAATAATAATAATAATAATAATAATGATGACAATAATAATAATAATAATAATAATAATAATAATAATAATGATAATAATAATAATAATAATAATAATAATAATAATAATAATAATAATAATAATAATGATAATAATAATAATAATAATAATAATAATTATAATAATAATAATAATAATAATAATGTTAATAATAATAATAATAATAATAATAATAATAATAATAATAATAATAATAATAATAATAATAATAATAATCATAATAATAATAATAATAATAATAATAATAATAATAATAATAATAATAATAATAATAATAATAATAATAATAAGAATAATAATAATAATAATAATTCTAATAACAATTCATTTATTAGCATAGTTTTCTTTCCATGCACAATACTTTGTATGAATTTTCAAACATTGGCGTTGCCGTCAGCTCGACTGGAAACTTAGTTTTAAATAAATTGCAAAATTGAATTTCTTAAAAATTTTTTTTAAGCGTAGTCAGATATAAGCAGCATTCTAAATTGGTAACTTTCTTTTACAAAATTGGCGAGATTTTTCCAGTTTGCACCATTCAATATATCTATCGCTTCTTGCATTGAAAGTGTACGCTTTGCGAAGTAGATGGATATTTGTTCTTTAAAGACTGGGCATATACTTACAAAGTAGAAACATTCCTCTTTAGCCTTGAGATTACAGAGATTGCAAAACATATTAAAACTTCCATTATATGGCATTTCATTCAGATAAAGGACCTCACTTCTTGTTTTATATATAAAAGAAATATCTCTCAAGCGCTGATCATATTGGAAGCAGTTTCTGTCGCACAGGTTGAAATTTAATTGGCTGTACAAAATTCTGCTTTCTGATTGACAGGCTTTTTCACTAAGCTAGTTTCAAACAGAGTCCTCAGTTTTTTTTAATGATTTTATAAAGTTGCTCCTTTATTAAACGAATATTGTTTACGTCCATAAGTAAATCTTCTCCACAAGCTGTACCAATACTTTGCCATTTCCACATCCACCAATCTTTGTTCATCAATTCGCATTGAAACATAATTATACTTAATCGATTATTTTGAAATCCGCAAACTTTAATAATATAGTAGGCTTGTATTTTTAGAGTGCCTCTATACAGTTTCGGTAATCCTGTTTCCAAATAAATTGAAGAGCTTGGCACAGTAGTTGGAAGACTGAATATTTTTTTAATGAAATTTTTGTGAACTTTTTCAATGTTCTCGTACTCTCCCATAACCCAAACTTGAGCCGCATTACAAAATGTAGACTTCACGACTTCACGAATTAAAGATGCTATACTTAGTTGAAAGGTTTATGTTCTGGTTTTAAAAAAATTTTCTCCATGTAAGATTTATTAGACTTTCAGAGGTATTGGCTATTTCAGCAAGGTGTTTCCTAAGATCCAGCGTTGGGTTGAGTGTTACCCCCAGATATTAATACTCACTCGCTATTTCCAAACATCTTCCATTAATCATCCAGTTATTCCTTACTTGACTCCGAGACCTCGAGAAAATCATGACTTTCGATTTATCAGTGTTGACAAAAAAAAAAAAAAAAACTCAATTAAAATAAGATAACTAGGTCCCATTTCAGGAAGTAATCCGCGAGATGGTTCATCATTAGTTGTAGGTTTTCTGGTGTTTCCGATAATATCAGCAGGTCGTCGGCCTATAGCAACACATTAATAAGCCTGCCCGCCATTCGAATTCCGCGGAGAAGATGTGTTGCTATATCATTTATAAATGAAGAGAAGAGATTCCCGAGATCGAATGCGGCTTTGAAATATATAAATAGTGCATAAACTTTGTTTTTTCTAGCTCGAAACACTTGTACTATAAATATAAGATTAAAGATGTTATCAACTGTCGAATGGATTTTTCTAAAACCGGCTTGATGTTCCATCATAATTTTGTTGTACTCCACCCATTTTCCAGTCTGCTAACAAGTATTCGAGAAAATATCTTTACTATTACATTCATAAAGGATATCCCTCGATAATTTTCAACTATACTAAAAGAATCTTTTTTATGAATTGGAAAAATTATAGACTTTTTAAATAAATAAGGTATCTCAGCGTTCTCCAAGATCTTATTAAAAAGTGCTAACAGATGGTAATGAAAATTAGGTGATGCATTTTTGAAGAACTCATAAGGTATCCCATCTGCACCTGGTGCCTTCCCGTCTTTTGCTTTTCGAAGAACCGATTGAATTTCATCAGCAGATAGGTGGTTCAGCATATGTAGAAGTAAGGGTGGAATTCATTCGAAGAAGGTTTTTAAATGTACTGACAGATCGTCGGCAGAGACGCTTAAGCCAATAATGTTGTTGAAGCCATTTATTTCTTTGTCTTCTTCCAAAATTATTTTGTAAATAGTATTACATTCTTTTTACCATTTTCGTAGTTCATTACTAGGATAACAGCAGAATGCATTCAACAGACGAAATGATTTTTTCGGGCCTTTAAACACTCCCTGTCAAAACATTTCTGCTTAAATGTTATGTTTGAATTAGATTCGTTATTATGCGTAGAGTTCCTTATAAAATCAGTTAATTGAATTGAAAGATCATCAGCTGTTGAATGCAAAGTTGCAGTATTTCTTTAAATGAGATCATTTAGCGAGTTTTGAAAGTTTATACTTTTCCATTTTAGAATCAAGTTAAGGTGTCTGTGGTGTGTTTCAGCGTTCCATTCAACCACAAATGGCATATGATCGGACAAAAAATTTGTTGCAATTTCAAATTTGTTGATAGAATTAATCCAATAATTGCTTACAGCACAGTAGTGGATGACGGAATTTTCTTGTGCTCTCTCAGACTCCTCTTCCATGCAGCCATTTAAAATAGTACTGTCATACATTTGTAGCATGTAGTTTTTTTTACACTCTGGTTACAGACAGTGTCTTTGGACGTTCGAAGGTTGTAATAGTTCAAAAGTGAATTATTATCAACATTGATTAAGGTTTTAGTTTGATTGCTGCTTATTCTTGCATTAAGGTCACCGATCAACATAACGCTTTTTCTCGATAGCGCAGATATAACATTATTCAATCTATCAAAATCATCAGACCATTTATTGCAATTAACACAAAACTTAACAAAACTAATTTCTTTCTAAGAGTTTTAACACGATAGTATTTTCAACTTCTACAAAATCGTAGTATTTCAGTTTCGATGTTTGAATTCCATATATACAACCACCACTTGCGCGTCCTTTTATTGATGTTTTGATTGCGGGATTCCAAAAAAGTTTAAAACCATTAAAATATTTACTAAATTTACTTAAATTTTCAATTGTTATAGGGGTTTCAAAAAGAAAAAATATTTCAAAAGTTTTATTATATTTAAAATAAAATGCACGACTGGATCGCACGAACTTGCTCTTGTAGCTAATAACTTTAATGTAGCTAAATTCAAAAAAAAAATTCAAAAATCGTTGGAGCGGTTTTTTAGTAAATTAATTTTGTATGTATAGAATTTTGAAAACATTTTTAGAAAAAAAATGAAACGCCATTTTGAAGATATTATTAATATACATAAAAAATTCAAATTTCAAAAAATTCTGTGACTGGTTTTTGAAAAATCGAAAAAAAAATTTTTATTTATTTTTTAAAAATCGAAAAAAGTTTTTTTGAAAATTTTCGTATGCAGTTTTATTAACAATTTTAGGGAGCATTTTTATAAAAAAAAAATGATTTTAATCGGTTCATCCAATATCGAGAAAATCGAAAATATGAAAAGTGGTTATATGGGAAGTACCTTTGATAAGTACGCAAAAAAAATATTTTTATACTTGAAAGTGAACTTATACTAATTTAAGAACACACAATTTTTTTATAAAAATTCTTGCAGCCGTTTTCCAGAAATACATTTTTTTCTTAACGTTTTTTCAACATTTGTATGGGAGGTACCGTTGATTTTTATTTAAAAAATAGGTTTTTTTTAACTATTCAAGATAATGTCAAAACACCGCCAAATACGAAGTTTTGAAAAAATCTATTGAGTTGTTTTCGAAATTTTGAGTTTTCAAAAAAAAAATTAATTTCCAAAAAAATTTTGGTACACAATAGTGTTTAAACTTTCTAGGAGCTTCTGCGTACAAAATTTCAAAAAAATCAAATTAACTGTTTCCGAGAAAATCGATAACCAAAAAAATGGTTGTAGGTACTAGAGGTACCAAAAATAACAATTTTTTTCCATAAAAAAAATTATCAAAAGGTACCCTTTCCCTTCATTATTAAACTGATTTTTTTATAAAAATCGTTGGGGCCCTATTTTTTTTTGAAAAATAAGATTTTAGTTTATGGGGGCTACTGTTATTTGTCGTCTTAAAAAAATGAAAAAAACGTGTGGGCATATTACCGAAAAAATAATATGTACCAAGTTTGAAGCAAATCCACCGAACCGTTTAGGTTGCAGACTCGAGGACAGACAGATAGACAGACAGACGGAATTGCGGGACCCACTCTTTTGGTGTTCCCTATGATCGTAATGTCATGTTTGATTGTTAGAAATTTTTTTTTACGAATACATAACTTGCCTTATAGTACCTATAATCGCAAGTAAAAATCTAAAAACAAGATCTCATTACTCATACCAGATATATTATATGATATTATTTTACAAAAATTAATACTAAATTAATACTAAGTCAATTTCTAAACACACTACTAATTTCTTGGGTGGCATTCCTGGTGGCACTTCAAGTGTTGCTGATCTGGTACGTTCGTTGCGAAATTGACGTCCTCTTGAAATGCCGATGTTTTTCGCGGGTGGCGGGAAGCGTTGTGTACATTCACTACCAAGAAGGAGTCGAGTGACAGATCGTACCTTTTCCTCTGGGTCTGTCTGCGAAGCTGCATTTGGGATAGAAATAATTATACTCTTGCCTTTTATTTCACGGTTTTGCGATTCTAAATCCTCCTCTAGCAAATTACACCTCTCTTCAAACTGAATAACTTTTTTTTTGTTAACTCTTGGTTTTGTTTTCCCAAGAAAATTATCTCTGTATTGAGCTTACTTAAGTCCTCTTTGGTGGCTTAGTTTGCAGTTGCCAGTGCAAGTTCTGTATGCAGTGAAGAAGCAATAGACTTAATCTTTTGCAAATCCGATGCGGATATGGACATATTTAAAACATTTTGGGGTGCTTATGTTACTTTTAAACTGAGTTGGATTACTGTCAGGTGAAGTTTCGCCTAATTTACGTTTGTTGTCAGTCACATGACTTCGATCGCAAACAAAAAGTTATTTTGGTAGGTTTTATGATATATTTTTACCTTTTAAATTGGCAGATAATAGATTAGGTTGCAAAAAAAATCAATTTCAACACTTTCATTAAATAAATACTGTGAATTTAGCTAACTTTTAAACTAAAATTACAAGAGCGATAATAAGGTTCAACTTTTAACTTTTACAGCAGTGTTGCCAGCACTTGGAAACTATATAAAGTCGCGGAAGTTTCCGAAGATAACTCGCTATTGTTTCAAAGGGATATTGATCGATATACTCTTAGAAGACATACAATTCTCCAACCTTAGAGATCAAAATCGACAGCGTAGCCTTATCTGATGGTCACCATTTTCTAAAGAGAATTAAAAAGCCTCGGAGATGCAGAGTATGCCACATGCGAATAAGATGGTTTTGTGAGTTCTGCGGTATAGTCCTGTGGCGAAAAATATTAGTTTAAGAAATTTCATGTACAAAATTTTAACTGCTTGGGTACAGCCTTAAAACCACACTTCCTACTTAAAAAAATGTTGTATTCCTTTGAAACTATTTAACAAAGTTATGTTACCAAAATTTTAGTTTTAAATGTCTTTGGTAATAAATGGGTTAACATGGGGACAGAATTCTATATTGTCACATTGATCACAAAAGCTTTTCAATCTATTAATTTGTAGCTGTAATGTGGTGGGGTTGTCCGATAATACAACAAGGTTGTCCGTATAAAGTAGAACCTTGATAAGAATTTTTCCAAACCTAACACCATCAGGAAAATCACGTGAGACATCATGAATGAAAATCCCAACCTTGGGATAGGCCGCTTTCAGAGTTAAAGAAGCTGGACAAGAAGCTCCCACAAGCATTTAACAGTAGTGCAAGTATGGGTGAAAAGAAGTTTATAGAGTCTTAAAAATTACGTCGATATACCTAAAGTTGATATTTTATAAAGAAGTGTATTCCGGTTGATAGTACCAAATGCTGCCCTAAAATCAATAAAAAATGCATAAAGTTTTTGGTTTTTAGCGATGATACATTTTGCTATATTGGAGAGCGCAAACATTTGGTTCACAGTTGAAAGACCTGATCGAAAATCAGCTTAGAAAGTGCTTAACAATTTGTTCTCTTCTACTCACTTCATAAGACTGCAATAAAAGATTTGAGTAAACATTTTGCTAAGACAAGGAAAAATCGATATGCGCCTATAGTTTACTGGCAAGCTTGGATCTCCTTTAAATAAGACATATTTGTGACATACAAATGGCTGAGATATTTCTTCTTTTTCAAGAAGCTTATAAAATAAAATGCCTGTGGATCGCACGTTCTTGCTCTTATATTCGATCATATAGTTCTATTTTAATTAATTTGTTATATACAAGATTGTTTTAGTTTTTTCCTAACAAAAATTTAATAATATAAACTTGAAAAACATAGTTTAAAAAAATTTTCCACGCATTTTCGAAATATGAATTTTCAAATTGGTATATGCATTGCAGTATGATTTAGAATTTAAAGGAACTCCTGTGTACAAATTTTATTCGACATCCGTTAAGCCGCTCATGAGATAGTTGAAAATCGAAAAAAAACGTTAGGTACAGGTAGCGTTAATAAATTTTCAATTCAAAATTCTTATTGAAGAAAGAATAAGAATAAGAATAGGAATAAGAATAAGAATTAGAATAAGAATAAGAATAAGGATAAGAATAAGAATAAGAATAAGAATAAGAATAAGAATAAGGATAAGAATAAGAATAAGAATAAGAATAAGAATAAGAATAAGAATAAGAATAAGAATAAGAATAAGAATAAGAATAAGAATAAGTATAAGAATAAGAATAAGAATAAGAATAAGAATAAGAATAAGAATAAAAATAAGAATAAGAATAAGAATAAGAATAAGAATAAGAATAAGAATAAGAATAAGAATAAGAATAAGAATAAGAATAAGAATAAGAATAAGAATAAGAAAAAGAATAAGAATAAGTATAATAATAAGAATAAGAATAAGAATAAGAATAAGCATAAGAATAAGAATAAGAATAAGAATAAGAATAAGAATAAGAATAAGAATAAGAATAAGAATAAGAATAAGAATAAGAATAAGAATAAGAATAAGAATAAGAATAAGAATAAGAATAAGAATAAGAATAAGAATAAGAATAAGAATAAGAATAAGAATAAGAATAAGAATAAGAATAAGAATAAGAATAAGAATAAGAATAAGAATAAGAATAAGAATAAGAATAAGAATAAGAATAAGAATAAGATTAATAATACGAATAAGAATAAGAATAAGAATAAAAATAAGAATAAGAATAAGAATAAGAATAAGAATAAGAAGAAGAATAAGAATAAGAATAAGAATAAGAATAAGAATAAGAATAAGAATAAGAATAAGAATAAGAATAAGAATAAGAATAAGAATAAGAATAAGAATAAGAATAAGAATAAGAATAAGAATAAGAATAAGAATAAGAATAAGAATAAGAATAAGAATAAGAATAAGAATAAGAATAAGAATAAGAATAAGAATAAGAATAAGAATAAGAATAAGAATAAGAATAAGAATAAGAATAAGAATAAGAATAAGAATAAGAATAAGAATAAGAATAAGAATAAGAATAAGAATAAGAATAAGAATAAGAATAAGAATAAGAATAAGAATAAGAATAAGAATAAGAATAAGAATAAGAATAAGAATAAGAATAAGAATAAGAATAAGAATAAGAATAAGAATAAGAATAAGAATAAGAATAAGAATAAGAATAAGAATAAGAAAAAGAATAAGAATACTTAATGTTGCACTGAATATTTTTTAACAAAATCTTTAGAGCCGTTTTCGAGACCATTAAGATTTACCATTGTTTGCCCCAAAAAATTTGAATGGCAGGTACCATTATTTTTGGAGCTAAAAAAAATTAAAAAAAATAATCGATCCAGTTACCTAAAAGGCTTAAGTACTAAGTTTGAAGGAAATAGCTCCAGCCGTCTAGGCTGTAGAGCGACCTACAGACAAACTGACGGAATGGCGGGACCCACGTTCTGTTTTCTATCATCGTAATGTCAAGTTTGGTTAAAATCTCAAGTTCGATTTTTTTCCGAATTCAAAACTAGTCCTATAGTGCTTACATATATACATATAGGTATATGTACATATACATATAAGTAAAAACAAAAGTAGTTAACGATAACGAACAACTATCGAATGCATTAAGCGCACCCTTAAAATCCACATACTTACATACTTTGAATAATATTAATTTTGGGTTATTGGCGATAAGGCGGAAATATTAACAATAAACATGTCGATTTGTGTTCTCGACCCGCATTATTTTTTTGTTTTTTATCCTTTTCTAGAACATGATATCATAAAGAAATAGCCGTGAAGCTTTTCTGAATGCAATTTCAATACGTTTATCAATAATTCGTATACTTAAAAGGGATACAAAAACACCACGAAGAAATGACTTGACTAGCACTTAAAGAACCTAGATAAGGATTCGCTTTGCTATGTTACGTGCCGAGTTTTCTTAGGAGGATAATAGTCAAACACACCTTGTTTCGGAAAAATACACAGTAATCAAAATCGAACATCATTTTGTTGATTAAATCCTAGTAGGTAAAAGAAGAATAGTTCGGTGTTAACGCATTTATTCTTCATAGAGTTATATGTAGGTTAAGAATAGGTTTTTTTAGATTCGCACACCCAGAAAGCATTGAATAAAAATCAATTTGATTAAGATAATATAATTTAATTATGAAAAAAACATTGCGTGTGCGTAAACAGGTTAGGGTGATGAGGTAATGAATAAGCACGAGAGATCGATGTGTATCGAAAGAAGGCGGTAAATGGATACATTATGGCCACAATAACCATAAATAAACTTTTAGAAACATTTTCACATATAGATCGGTAGATTATTTTCATTTCATTTGCTGTTGCGGGTTATGTGTGAAGACAAATTAGTTTTTGACGAAAAAAATAACCCCAAATTGAATTATTTTCATGTTATGTCTGTTTTGGAGTACAATTACTTTATTCGTTTTATTATTTAGACATTTTATTTAATTTAAATTACTTACACACCTAGTTATATACAAATATAAAGTCTAAACAATTAAATATTATTAGTGATTATGACTGCGATTCCGATGGAAGTGAATGTAAACGAATTTCACTCGCGGCAATACGCAAATTTCTCTAAATTCATTCAACATATACGAAATGTGTACATTTGAATGACTTTAGAGGAATAAAAACAGTTATTTCTGGATAAAAACAAATATTAAAGCAACATTAAATTTGGGATTCACTCTTGATTTACAATAGCAGATCACATTTTATGTACCACATATGCATTATGTAATAATATTTTATAATGTTGATGAAGTTGGAAAATGTGGGATATTCTCTTTAATTTTGTTTGCGATTTGAAGTTCCACAATATTCCATGCCAAGTTATCAGAGCAACAAACGTAATCAGGTGTCCCGCAAAGATGTATTCTGAGTCAATTATGAGAAAGCATTATCATACATTTAGTTCGAAATTATCCTACCTGAATAAAAATTATCTTAAGCAAACAAGTTTTTGATGGTTCATTCACTTAACAAATGTTGTGATTTTTGTTCTCTTTTTTTGTAAAGAAACAGAAAAACGTTTCTATTTTACGACTTAAGGTGAATTTACTTAAAAAAATCACTATGTATATTTTCTTACGAAATAGATGTTAAGATAAAATTTAGCAACATTCAACTTCAAACACGATACATACAACATACATACATAGAATATAATCCTGCCAATTAAATTATTTTTCCATTATGATATAGAACTCGAATGCATGAGTGGATCATACGAACTTGCTCTTGTAGCTAACAACTTACTTAAGTAGGTACTTACTGCGTAGTCTAGTTTTCCTTTGCCGGTTCAAATCCATACCATCTATCTCGAAAACGACTTTAACGATTTTGAAAAAAAAAATCTGCACTGCTATAGGTACAGTCTACAGTTTGGTTCAAACATTTTTTTACATTATTTTGTATTAACGGTACCCACCATACAATATGTTGTTTTTATATTCGACTTTCTCATAAGCGGCTCGATCAAAATTTGCATATCAAATTCTAAATAATACTACATACCAACATTTTCGAAAAAATATTTTTTTTTGGAAATTCGACTTTAAGAAATTGGCAGCCTATAAAATTTTGAAATTAGTGCCAATTTGTTCCATTTGGCTGAATGTGGATTAGTCCTAGTAATAAAGTATGCGATGAAATGCCCACAAAAAAAAATTGACAGTTCTTTTGCTATCTACTGCTGTTCTTGCGATTGCGATGAATTAACCGCCAATAGAGACAGTGTGTTAGTGAAGTCGGGTCGAATGAATCTGGTTTAAAAAAAGATCTGAAACGAATATAAACGTTATATTCATATTTTCTGTTTCATATTTATACTCGTATGTTTACACGCCACACGAGAAGTTACTTTTGTTAGACGAGTTTTTGTTTTTATAGAAAAATTATCATACATTTAAATTTAAAATTATCCTACATTTACATTTGCAATCTGACATCTTACAAACGTTCTCATTATCATACGGTTGGTAGTCATGAGATATGTGATTTTTTGTAGATTCAAAATTACTTAGTTTTGTTTGTTTAAATCACTCCTCGCTTAAATGCCAAATCAATAAACAGCTATCACAGTGCGTGCATATGAACTCCGAAACTATCTAACCGATTTTCACGTTTTTTTTTAATGTTTATTTTGCTGGCGCGCCTATGGTAAGATAGTTTTTAATACTTAATACTAAAAAATAACAGTACTTGCCATACAATTTTTCCTATCATCTTGATTATTTCGAAAACGACTGTAACGACTTTAATAAAAAAGAGTGTGTGCACTATTTTGGGTATAGTCAAACATTTTGCTTACATATTTTGTTATTAACGGTGCCTCCCATAAAACAATTTCTCGATTTTCGACTTTCTCATAAACGGCTAGGCGGATTTCGATCAAACTTTTTATATAAGATGTCTTTCGAATTGAAAAATATTTTTTGCATATTTGAAAAAAAATATTCTTTTTTGAAAATTCAATATTTCGAAAACGTGTGACTGATTTTTTTTTTTGAAATTTTATTTTTAAGTTTATATTACTAACCCCAGTTTCACAGTGCAAGTTTAAACTCCACTTTTGGTTTAAACTTCAGATCAACAAGTTACTCGGTTTCAGACTGTCGTATAAACCTCAATTTTTAGTTTAAGTTAACCGAGATTATTCTGCCGTTTAGTTTAGAGTTTGTATTGTTTTTTTTTCAGAAAATATTATGAACAAAACAAAATTGTATATTCAAATATTATCGAGTTGTTATAGTGATTCTGAATATTATTTTATTTATTATTCTCGTTTTTTCGCGTATTTGTTTGTGTTAGAGAGAGGCAAGAAAAATGCTGACAACTTTTCTTCATAAAATATAGTTAAACGAAGTTCAACTGATCTGAAGGTCAGATTTCACTGTGAAAGGTTCAGTTGATCTTAAGTTTAAATTCCCACTGTGAAACTGGGGGTAAATATTTAATTTTTTGTTGTTTAGAAAAAATGTGCCTATAAAAGTTTAAGTAATAACGACTTTAAAAACATTTAGATTTTTAATTGAAATATTTTGCATACGATGTGATCGAATATAAGAGCAAGTGCGTGCGATCCAGTCGTGCATTTTAGTTTATATTCAATTTACAAAAGAAAAAGGAAACGTCAAAACAAAAGATATGTAAGATTCTTTGCGTCATTGTTGTGAGCCAATCAGGGCTCACAATTCATTAATTTTATTTAGTATACTCACCGGCATGAAAACTTGGCCACTCTTGATTTTGCTGTAATTCGCCCTAAAATATATTTTGTTTTATAATTTGATTGTAGTTAGGTGAAATATGCATATTTTATTCGTTTTAAGCACTTTTAACAGAATTCATAGTTTTACTGTAGTTTTAATAATGTTTACTTAAAATTTTATATTTATATCAGAAAAAAGCTTAAATGAGAAACGGTATAAAATTTCAAATCATGTATTATTTTTTTTAGTTTTTTGGACGTGTCAGCATCGTTTGTTACTTCCTCTTGCACTGATTACAGCCTGCATCCGATCTGGCATGCTCTGGATGATGTTTTTAATATCCACTTGTGATAAGCTCTCCCAAGCAGCCAATGTAGGGTTTCTTATCTCGCTTAGTGTTTGTGGGGGGTGGAATGACCACCTTATCCTTCTTTTAAGCATATACCAGATATGCTCTATGGGATTTAAGTCAGGACTACAAGTGGGCCACTGTAGTTCTTGAATACCGGTGTCTTGAATGTATTCATCTGCGCAACTTGCTACATGTGGTCGTGCATTATCTTGCATCCAAAGGAACTGGTCATATCCTATGAACCCCACATAGGGCAAAACGTGTTCCTGTAGAATCTCCTCAACGTATAGCGTTGCAGTTAAACGATTATCACTGATGGCCAACTCTGTACGTGCTTCGGAATTTATTCCTCCCCATATTATAATAGAGCCTCCATGAAAAGCCACAGTCCTTGTGGTGGTGATATGTAAAAACCACTCACCTCTTTTTCACCAGGCACGTGGTTGACCATCTGGTGCACATAAAGCGATTCTGCACTCATCTGTGAACAGAACTCCAGCCCATTGATCATGTGTCCAATTTGAATGATGTCCAGCAAATCAAAGGCCGGATTGTTGGTGCCGTCTGTACAGTTTTGGACCGCGTGCCGGCCTGCGAGCTTTAAAATTCGCTTCCTCCAATCGTCTTCTTATCGTACGCTCGCTTACGTTGACTTCTCTTGTAATTTGAAGCCGCTGGCGGACCTCAACGGCGGCGGTGAGGAAGCGATTCCTTAAAATTTCCAGAAAAATAAATCGGTCATCCCTAGCCGATGTGTATCTCATTCCCCCACTACCTGATCGGCGATTGTAGCTGCCGGTCTCCTGAAACCTTTTTAACGCAAAGTGCATGGATGAACGCAGTAATCCCAGCAAAACATTTACCATCAGATAATATTTATGGGAACAATGATTGGCAACACTAATCAGCAGTGAAATTGATTATGTTGCGTCAATGAAATAACCACTCAAACTTTAATGTGTATGTACTCTTATTTGCTACAAGATAGTTATTTTTTGGTAATTGTGGCCCGAATTTCATGAAAGTTTGGAAACTACGATTACGACATTATTGATGAAAATGGGATCGTCAATTTTCCGACTGAATTTACTTATCTGGATATGCCAGGAATGGCTCCGCACAAGCTCTGTCTGAAATTTGTTGCACCGGTCATTCTTTTGCGTTACTTAGGTAAACCAAAATAATGATTAGTCATCAGAAGATACCGGAAACGTACTTGAAGCAACGATATTGACTGGAAAGTTTAAAGGAAAAGTCATCCTATTACCTCGAATACCTCGAATGATTCCATCACAATCAACAATACCTCTCAAAAGGCTACAATTCCCGATATGTTTCGCTTTCGCAATGACGACAAAAATGCCGCAAGGGCCGACAATGACAATTTGTGGCTTGGACTTGGAGAAACCGTGTTTCTCCCATGGGAAGCTGTATGTTGCATTGTTGTGCCTTTTTTATCTTTTGATTCGAGATGCACGATTCTCGAAAGGGGTCTTACCTTTAACTGTTTTTTTGTCCTTTAAAAAAATACGATGTTTATTTTGTCTATTCTATTTTTTTTTATTTACATCCAGATATTTCATTTGATTTATATTTAAAAAGAAACAGAGAAGAACTGGAAAAGAAAAAAAGATACGTTTATGTCCACCGTCCGAGACCGAATGGGTATGATATCTTCCTCGTCACCGACTCGAAGCAGAAAAAGAAAATGCACGTTTAATGAGTTTCAAAAGTATGAACTGGAAAGGGAGTGCATTGATTGTTCGATATAGGAAAATGAAAATGATGATCTGGGAATTTTGGGTTTTATTTCAATGGGACAGGCAATGAAATTTTAGAAGTTGAACGTATTGGGAAAGTGAATGGGTTTAAGTGGAGCGATCGTTGATCGCGAGGTTGACGACTTGAAATTTGTAGGTAATTAAAGAAATGATGTGGGAATTTTAAGTGGTTTAGAGTGTGTGTCCAATTTGAATGATGTCCAGCAAATCAAAGGCCGGATTGTTGGTGCCGTCTGTACAGTTTTGGACCGCGTGCCGGCCTGCGAGCTTTAAAATTCGCTTCCTCCAATCGTCTTCTTATCGTACGCTCGCTTACGTTGACTTCTCTTGTAATTTGAAGCCGCTGGCGGACCTCAACGGCGGCGGTGAGGAAGCGATTCCTTAAAATTTCCAGAAAAATAAATCGGTCATCCCTAGCCGATGTGTATCTCATTCCCCCACTACCTGATCGGCGATTGTAGCTGCCGGTCTCCTGAAACCTTTTTAACGCAAAGTGCATGGATGAACGCAGTAATCCCAGCAAAACATTTACCATCAGATAATATTTATGGGAACAATGATTGGCAACACTAATCAGCAGTGAAATTGATTATGTTGCGTCAATGAAATAACCACTCAAACTTTAATGTGTATGTACTCTTATTTGCTACAAGATAGTTATTTTTTGGTAATTGTGGCCCGAATTTCATGAAAGTTTGGAAACTACGATTACGACATTATTGATGAAAATGGGATCGTCAATTTTCCGACTGAATTTACTTATCTGGATATGCCAGGAATGGCTCCGCACAAGCTCTGTCTGAAATTTGTTGCACCGGTCATTCTTTTGCGTTACTTAGGTAAACCAAAATAATGATTAGTCATCAGAAGATACCGGAAACGTACTTGAAGCAACGATATTGACTGGAAAGTTTAAAGGAAAAGTCATCCTATTACCTCGAATACCTCGAATGATTCCATCACAATCAACAATACCTCTCAAAAGGCTACAATTCCCGATATGTTTCGCTTTCGCAATGACGACAAAAATGCCGCAAGGGCCGACAATGACAATTTGTGGCTTGGACTTGGAGAAACCGTGTTTCTCCCATGGGAAGCTGTATGTTGCATTGTTGTGCCTTTTTTATCTTTTGATTCGAGATGCACGATTCTCGAAAGGGGTCTTACCTTTAACTGTTTTTTTGTCCTTTAAAAAAATACGATGTTTATTTTGTCTATTCTATTTTTTTTTATTTACATCCAGATATTTCATTTGATTTATATTTAAAAAGAAACAGAGAAGAACTGGAAAAGAAAAAAAGATACGTTTATGTCCACCGTCCGAGACCGAATGGGTATGATATCTTCCTCGTCACCGACTCGAAGCAGAAAAAGAAAATGCACGTTTAATGAGTTTCAAAAGTATGAACTGGAAAGGGAGTGCATTGATTGTTCGATATAGGAAAATGAAAATGATGATCTGGGAATTTTGGGTTTTATTTCAATGGGACAGGCAATGAAATTTTAGAAGTTGAACGTATTGGGAAAGTGAATGGGTTTAAGTGGAGCGATCGTTGATCGCGAGGTTGACGACTTGAAATTTGTAGGTAATTAAAGAAATGATGTGGGAATTTTAAGTGGTTTAGAGTTGAGCAATTAAAGGCAATGATGAAATAAGGTCATAGGATAATGGACACAGGAGGTTGTAGAGTGCGTACTTTACAACACCTCCCCCCTTAAGAACGAAACTTGTACCTGTGAGTGGTGCGTGTTTGGGTTTTTGTTTTTGTAAGAGAAGAAGCAAGTGGGAGTGAGCGAGATAAATTTGATGGGGCCAGACGAGGTTTTGGTATTGGTTCGGTTTCTTCCGATGTTACTGAGGTTGAATCGACTTTTATTTCTGGCAATGGTAACGTTTCCGTTTCTTTTTTATTATGTACAGAGTTCTTTCTCATATTCCGCTTTAGCAATATTGTTATAACTATGAATACGGCGAAAAGCATTCAATTTATATTTTCACTATCGGTATTCGAATATACAAACTGGGAATTTTTGTAGGTTGTCTATATTCTTACTGATAGAATTAAGGTCATCAATTTTATTATGTATATTAAAAGACTTTGTCGCATAACTGGGAATTTTCTCAAATTTTGGAGGTGTTATATTAAAAGAGAGATAAGGATTTGATGAAATAAAGTTAAGATTAGTTTTTGTTTCGAAATTTGTTTTGGTGTTTAATGATTGATATCTAGTATTTGCGATACAGTTTGGTTGGGTTTTACGAATACCAGTTGCATTTGTGTTTATTTGAGAGTTAAGATTGTGGCATTTAATCATAAGATTTTCTGGATTTGGGGAAAAGACAATCCAAGAATTGGAGTCTGCTAGCTGTAGGAAAATTGGGTGATATATTTGCATTAACTGAATATTGCAATTACTGATTTCACTTGGAAGAATGGAAAGTAAATTCAGTTAGCAGGCACTGCTTGATGATGTGAAAAGAATTGGTGCGTTTCTTTCGCAAAGGTAATTATTTTTTTGTAGTTTTTTGGCATTTGTCTAAGTCTTGTTTATCAAGTCGACGATTTCATATGGCTGCTCGTGGTTGATCATCATTGGGTTACTCAAGATTATTTTAAAGATGAGGATTGCAATTATAGGTTTCTTAATTTATGGAAAGAATAGTGAGATTGAAGATTTTAATTAACTTGAAAAAATTTTTAGTCTATTGTTGTGGACTTTACTATTTTATTTTTAATTTTAATTTCGGAGTTTACTCCTGACTTGGATAAAATTTCGAAAGGTCCTGACCAAAGAGGAAGAAGCTTTTTGTTTTTATTTTTTGGATTACTTTCATTTTTGAGTAAGTAGAACTAGTGTTCCTTTTTGAAAGTCTCCAGGATTTTGTTTATTATCATACTGAAGTCTTGAAGATTCCTTACTCCTGAGAAGTTTGTCTCTAGCGATTTGGTGGCAATGCTGAAGCCTTGATTTAAGCTCATTGGCATACAAATCGTAATTGTAACAGATTTCTGGGTTTTTTGTTACACTAGAAGGAAGTCCAATTTGCCTGCCGTACATAAATTCGAATGGAGTGTACGACGTTGAAGTGTTGGGAGTCGCATTGTGTAGGAAAATGACATATTTAATCCAGGTATCCCAATCATCTTGATATTTATTGATAAAATAACGGAGATATTCCACGAAGTTTCTGTGACTTCTTTCGCAAGAGCCATTTGATTGTGGTCGGTATGCAGTAGCTTGGAGTTTATTTATTTTAAGAAGTTTGCATACATTTTTTAATATATTTTTATTTAATAAATAAAATAATGCGAATTAAGAGACATAGATAAATAAGACACGGTAAATTCTCCGCATTTGTACAGCCGCCATCCCTGGAGATAAATTTGAGACAACAACCAGCTATAGTCTCAGAACATCGCGCCAAACATCTTTCCTGTCCTTTTATCTGTTCTCTCTCATGCCCGCGCTGTGTTTAAAAAACATATAAAGGGTAACATCATAATCCCTTGAGCACGTGAAATTACAAAAAAAAACAAAAAAATATCGCTAAGGACATTTTGACCTTGGTCTGACAACACGGATTTGCCTCTTGATTTGATAAGGGAATTGCATCAGTATATTTTGTAAGATCATCGATAAATGTTAAAAGATATTTATTATTTTTATTAGTTATAAACGATATCGATAGAAATTTTTTCGAAGGGGTATTTGGAAGTTGAAGTTATAACCATCGGTTCCATGGTGTATTTTGTTACTTTATTTTTCTGACCGAGTTCGCAATTTTTAATGAGTTTTTTTATATTGAAACATATTGTTACAGATGTGATATAATTTTATACGTTTAAAGGTTATGTTAACACCACAGTGTCCTCCAATTGGATTTAAATGGAATTCCTTAAGAATAGTTTTGATTTCATTTTCTGAGAAATCTGGTTTTGCCGAAGGCGTTGAATAAGAATTAATTAGAACTGGGTTTTTAGGAATTAGAGTTTGTATTTAAAGATGTTGAAGGACTTGAAGAAGAAGAATTATTATTATGATTAGTAACTGAAGGAGATGCTTCTGGATCATTATTTATAGTTGAAGATGTGGAACAAAAATTAGTATTATCATTTGAAGCATTAGAACAAAAATTGGTATTTGCTGATTTGGAACTGAAATTGGAATTAGTGTTTAAAGATTTGGAAAAAGATGTTGAAGAAGAATTTGAATTTGTATGTGATGATTTTGAACGAGAATTAAGAATTGCTTTTGAACAAGAATTAAAAATTGACGATGTAGAAAAAGAATAAGTATTTGCAGACGATATAGGCGTTGATGAAGTTGGCAAATTTTGAAAAGAAGTAGAAGAGGATTTTGTATCAGATCGAAGAGTCATTTTTGCGATTCTGCTAAGACAGTCAGCGTTTGTATTTTGTTCACCTTTTTTATGAATGATTTCGTATTCAAACTCTTCGAGCTGCAGGCGGTATCGCATCATTCTGGAATTTATATCTTTACAATTGTGAATATAAACTAGAGGTTTCTGATCAGTGTATAGTTGAAATTTTCTACTATACAGATAAGGTCGGAAATGTTTGACTGACCAAACAATAGCTAAAAATTCCTTATCAGTTATAACAATTAAGTTGTAACAATGAAGTTTTTAGTAAAATCGGGATATGGGAGAGAAGGTGCATTAATGAGTTTTTCTTTTAATCTAGGAAAAGAAATTCAACAAACAGGAGTCCAGTCAAAAGAACATCCTTGCGTAAAAGATTAGTAAGAGGTTTGGAAATTTTTGCAAAATCTTTTATGAAATGGCGGTAATAACCTGCAAGACCCAGGAAGCTTTTGATGTCTTTTGCATTCTTGGGTTGTGCAAAATTTTTTACACATTCGATTTTTTTGGGATCAGGTTTAATACCGGATTCGTTTATGTAATGTATGATATAAATAAGTGAGCTCAGTTCGCAAAAATTGGCATTTATCGTGTTGCAATTTTAGATTATGCATTTTAAAACGTTCGAAGATTTCTCTTAATTTTGCATTGTGTTCTTCTAGAGTCTTTCAATAAACCACAATGTCATCCATATAAACAAAGGCTTTTATAACTTGAAGTCCAGTCAAAACATTATTCATTGATCTTTGGAAGGTGGCTGGAGCACCTTTTAATCCATAAGGCATTCTAATGAATTCATTATGACCAAATGGAGAAGAGAATGCGGTATTTTCTATATCTTCCGGGCGAACTTCGATCTGATCCAAGGTTGAGAAGAACTTTGATTTCCCTAACTGATCCAGAATAACAGTTATGTTAGGTAACGGGTATGCGTCACCGACAGTTTTGTCGTTGAGTTTGCGAAAATCGACAACGATTCTCCATTTCCTGTTACCATATGTATCAGGTTCTTTCGAAACGACAATTAGTGGGAAATTCCACGGACTATTCGATGGTTAGATACTATTATCGTCCATGGATTGTTTATTTACTTCTTGTCGTTGTGCTTCCGGCAACCTGTAGGGTTTTATATGTGTAAGTGTAGCTTCTTGAGTTATAATAGGATGTTGTACAGTAGAGTCAATTTATACCCTTTTATAAAAAAATAATTCACAGTACAAGCAGCATAAATCTAAAATAGAATCCTTTTCGTTTTTAGTCATGTGGTCAGTCACAACTAGTTCTTGTATTGTTTTAATTATTTCATAAGAAGCAGTATTGTGTTGAATTTGCAAAATATTGTAATTAGAGACTTTGTCAAACACTATATCATCAGTATTAAACTCAATTGGGGATTCAGAGGAATTAACGATTGATATGTAAGAGATAGAACTATTGGCAGGAGTAATGCTATTGCTAATATATAGTCCATTGGGAAATTGTTGGGAGAGACAAATGCTATCCACATTAATTTCCTTGAGGATTGGGACAATGATTTCGGATCTAGGGGGAATATTAACCTAATTAAAAGGGATTAGGTCATAGTCGATTAGAAAATTTTCCCACGAGAAGATAAATATTTTGGTGCCATAATTTATTTGAGCTTTATGGTCATCCAGGAAATTATCACCTATTATGCCATCGGTACTAATGGGTAAGTTTCTATCTACTATATGGAAAGGGTAGGAAATTTTAACGTTTATAGGAAGATTAATAAGAAGTTGTTTTTTAAGAGCTTGGTTTTTGAAAATTCAAAAAAAACACAGAAACTTGTAAAAAGTGAATGAAATTTTTATTTGGATCGATAAATATATTTCTGCCATTTACTTTTTAAAATAATTTCACTTAAATGTTGCCCGCGGCTACGCTTCAGGTGGTCCATTCTGAAGGTCCAATTTTGGCAAACTTTTTCACATATTTCGGCCGGAATCTCACCAATGACGCGTTCAATGTTGGCTTCCAAGGCAGCAATCGTGTTTGGCTTGTCCCATAGACAATAGACTTAACATAGCCCCACAAAAAATAGTCTAACGGGGTCAAATCACATGATCTTGGTGGCCATTTGACTGCGCCAAAACGTGAGATCAACTGCTCACCAAATTCGCCTCTCAATTGATGCATGGTTTCGCGTGCAGTGTGGCATGTGGCACCGTCATGTTGGAGCCAAAAATGAGCCTCGTCGCTGAAGACAATAAAACGGACGTAGCTTGCGAAACACATTTTTCACAGAGCACGAATTTTGATAATAAATTTCAATAATTTGCAAACGTTGTTCAGGTGTAAGTCTATTCATGATGAAATGGCAAACAATACTGAATCGAAATGTCAAATGCTCGTGGAATTTGTCATGTGTGATCTGTCAAAAATATAAATGTCAAAAAACCCTTCGCTAGCTATACAAGCATCGTTCAGATTCGCAAGCGTTTGTTCCAATCTATTGGAGTAAGAACGCACTGTCTCATTTGTTCTTTGCCTTATATGTATTAGTTCCAACTGGAGTTGGGAAAGAGACTTTGTTTCTAAGAATTGTTGAACTAGTTTTTCCTTAAGGAATTCCCACGTGGTGAATTCCGTATATTTTGCTATATTATAAGCTGGGCCAAAAGGTTTAGTTTTGATGATTAGGAGAAGGATAGGAATTTCTTCAAAGGTGATATCTTCGGATATCAAATCACACGCATTTAGGAACTTGTGGAGATTAGCTTTGTTCCCATCAAATTCGGGAATTAATTTGAGGGCAAATGATCGATCTGGTTTTGGAGCTATTTCAGTTTCAAGTTCAAGAATAGAATTAGAGGTCTCAGAGGAAAAGGAGTTTTCGCCAGTACTAGACTCAGAATCTTCGTAATTGGATATTTCGATAGTCTTTCTTTTGGACATAAACTTATATTATAATAATAAGTATTTAAACAAATTAATTCAATAAATTTAATTCGAATTCAAAAAAAAAAACTTAGGTTAATAAAAGTATATTAATTGATAAAAGCAATAAATAATATATATTTTTTTTACAATATAATTTTTGAAATAATTTTCTTTTTCTTGCCTCTATAAGAATTAGGATGATGGTAGCTAAAGATGTTGTAAGATGTTGTAAAGATGTTGTAAAGATGTTGTAGAGATGTTGTAAAGATATTGTAAAGATGTTGTTCAATTAATTTAATTTCAGTTTTCTTTTTGTTGAGTTTATTTTTGTTAAAAAAAATTCTCTCTTTTTTTTTCTGTTCACTGTTTGTTGTTTTTTTTGGTAATGTTCATTGTTTGAATTGTTTTTTTTTTTGTTAATGTTCGCTGTTTGAACTGTTTTTTTTTGTTAATGTTCACTGTTTCAAAGGTTTGACACCAATTTTTATGTTGTGCTTTTTTTTATCTTTTGATCCGAGATGCACGATTTTGGAAAGGGGTCTTACCTTTTACAGGTGTTATGTTTTTTTGTCCTTTAAAAAAATACGACGTTTATTTTCTTTATTCTATTATTTATTTGCATCGAGATATTTTATTTTGATCTATATTTAAAAAGAAACAGAGAAGAACTGTAAAAGAAAAAAGATCAGTTTATGTCCACCGTCCGAAACCGAGTGACTATGATATCTTCCTCGTCACCGACTCGAAACAGAAAATCATGCTGTATCAGCAAAATTAGTTGCGATTGTCATTTGGGATCAATGCACGTTTTATTACTTTGAAAAGTATGAAATGGAAAGGGAGTGCATTGATTGTTCGATATAGGAAAATGAAAATGATGATCTGGGAATTTTGGGTTTATTTCAATGGGACAGGCAATGAAATTGTAGAAGTATAATGTAATGGGAAAGTGAATGGGTTTAAGTAGAGCGATCGTTGGTCGCGAGGTTGACGACTTGAAATTTATAGGTAATTAAAGAAATAATGATGTGGGAATTTTAAGTCATTTAGAGTTGAGCAATTAAAGGAAATGATGAATTATAAGTAGATCATTTTCATTCATGCGAAAGCCATCAAATTTATATCGTTCATCATTTAATTCTTAATTAGTGGAAAGAACTGATTGCTACTAAGTAAGAATCCTTACCAATCACTTCCTTAACAACACCAATTTTAATATATTAATTAAATGCAATACAATTAGGTCCCGACAACGCGCGGCCGGATCTGACAGTTTTATAATAAATTATAGACAGAATCAAACGCTTTCGATCGATGTCTAGTAAGATCAATTCTGTGGATAACGATTGATTTTAACGTGGTTAGATATTCGGAGCACTTGATGTGAAATGCTCTAAAACCGAATTGCTCATTTGGATATAAGCAATTATCAGCTATACAAATAAGCATTTTTTCTTTTATTAATTTTTCGTAAATTTTCCTGATATTCTCGGGCAAACTAATCGGCCAATAACTTTTAGCCTTAGTGAAGGCTTGTCCGCTTTTAAAACTGGTACAACTTTAGCTATTTCTATTTCGGGGAAGTATGGTATTTAAATACATACATTTATTACAAAAGTTAGAAACAAAAGTCGAATTTTATGTAATTTTTTTTAATAAATGTTTCTAATTTGGTCAAGACCACCATTTTGCTTAACTTTTAGATACTATGGCTATTTGCATAGAATTACGCACCAGGCAATTGAATTTTTTGAAATTTAATTTATTCGAACTTAGATATTACCCATTGCATAGAACCTTCTAATAGTTTCACTGATGATTTTTAATTTTAATATTCTTAAATCTATTAAGCCTGAAAAAAATATGAGCTTAATATGCCTCTGTAAGTTATAAAAATGCCATGAAATAATCAACAACCAGCAAATACACATGCATCTTCAGACAAAACATGCAAGCTCTATCACTTACCACCACTTAAGTCAAGACATGATGAAGGTACATGGAATGTATGGAACAGATTGCTGAATGCAATTGATAAACAAATTGAGTTCATTTCATCTTCTCTTACCTTAAAAATTTCGGAGCCCGAAGAGAGGTCATGCAAAAAAATTGATGACGAGCTTGCTGCACTTAAAAATTCAATTGAAATAAAGGTAAAGGGCATAGACACTATTAAACAGGAAAATGACCAACTAAATCAAAACTCAACCATTACTACGAGATCATTACGAGTACCAATGAACATGAAATGAAATGAACAATTTCTATTACATTCTCTTACTTTGTTAAAATATTATCAGCAACTTCAACAGTAACTTAGTTTAAATTTTCTACAGTAATACTAAATGATGGGTTGCAATATTATGGTTTTGTGAAAAGGAGAATGATTTTTAAAGAAATTACGGACAAGTGCATTCGTTTGTTTTTCAGGGGATCGCTGTCATATCTACTTATATTTAAAGAATAAATTTTATGAGACAACTTTTTTATATTATTTTATTTAATACGTACATATATCTATCATTAAGAATGAATTATTGTTTGCATTTCTGATTGAAAAGAATGTGTATAACTTTTTATTTGCGAGGTACTACCTACATACATACAGAGTGGCAAGCAAATCGTGCTACAGTAAGAAATTTAAATAACTTTTATTTTAAATATCTAATGGCTTTTAAAGACGATAGACCGCAATTGACTTCCACGCTCATCAACGCATATGCGACACCTGATCAGAAAATTGTTGATTGCGGCCTGAAGTATTGAAACTGGGATCGCCTCAATTATTGTCTTAATGAACTGCTTCAATTCAGTCAAATTCCTGGGTTTGGTTTTGTACACTTCCTGCTTGACATAACCCCATAACGAAAGTCTGGTGCAGTCAGGTCAGGTGACCTTGGGGACCAGCGGAAAGTGCAGTTTCTGAATATCAATTTGTTTGGGAATTTTCGTTGGAGCTCCGCCATAACTTGTGTAGCTACGTGAGCACTTGCTCAATCTTATTGAAACCAAATCCTGCTGAAACAGATTCGTCTTCGGCGAAGTTCTGGGTTGAAAAACTCCTTCAACATCTTTAAATAACGGTCCCCATTGACAGTTTGTTATATCGTTTTCTTCAAAGAAGTATGGCCCGACAATACACCTTGATGAAACTGCGCACCACACAGTGACTCGTTCTGGGTGCAGTTCCGTCTCATGGAGTATTTCTGGATTGGATTCACTCCATATACGGCAATTTTGCTTGGTAACATTGCCGTTTAAGTCAAAATGGGCCTCATTAGACATGAACAAACAATTTATCAATATGTTGTCTTCTTCGGCTATTGCAATCATTTTTCGGCAAAATTCCAGGCGAATTGGCAAATCCTGAGGGTTTAACTTGCTTGTAATTTGGGCTTTGTACGGAAACAAGTTTAAGTCATCATGAAGTATCCGTTGTAATGACCGTCTGCTAACTCCAATTTGGCCAGATAAGTTTCGAATCGAAACACTTGGATTTGCCTGTATTGCCGACTGTACAGCCACGATTGTATCCTGAACCCGAACATGGGGATCTCGATGATACGGTCTTCGTTCGATGCTTCCAGATTCGCCAAACATGTTCACTAGCCTCATGATGGTCCGTCTACTCGGGTGAGTACCGCCAAACTCCAGCCTAAATTCCCTTTTGCGGAAATAACGGACTGCAGAAGAATTTTCAGTGTCCCAAGCATTCATTTTGATAAATCTAAATAGTAGCCTATAAACTAAAAAAAAAAGGCGATTACTCACACTGAAAAAAAGTTATTACGTTTTATTTTTGTAGCACGATTCGTGGCCACCCTGTATATGGCAAGTTTTGAATTCGTCAAAAAATTAACTCGAGATTATGATCAAACTTTACATTACGATGATAGAGAACACGAATGAATTGGATCCAACAATTCCGTCCAGCAAGTCTGTCTGTCTGCGAGTCCACCGCCTAAACGCGTGCATAGATTTTCTTCAATCTTAATAATAATGTTCTTTCGGTAATAGGTATATGCCCTAAGGTTGTTTGCACTTTTTGGGACCAAAAATACCGGTACATTTTATTACAAAAGGTAAATCTTGAAAAAATCTGTAGGAAAAGGGAAAAGGTAATTTTTGGTAATGTTTTTTTTTTTTGAAATGGTTATGGTTTTCGATTTTCTGGAACACGGCTTATTTGATTTTCTTTTTAAATTTTATTATGGAGAAGCTCCCAAAAAGCTTAAACAGTATTGTAAACCAAAATGTTTCAACAAATTTGTTTAACTCAATATTTCGAAAACACTTAATTGATTTTTTTAAAACCTTGTATTTAATAGTAATTTGACATTATCTTGAATACGTACTTAAACAAAAATATTGTGCCGAAAAAAAACAAATGTACCTCCCACACAAATGTTAGAATAGTGTAGGCCACTTTTAACAAAACAAAATTATATATTATCATTGATTTTTTTTTTGAAATTAATCTATTATTCGGACTATCCAGACACAGGGTGGCCGTGGCGCGATAGATGTGTGCTCGCCTGCCAACCTCGTGGTCGCAGGTTCGATTTCTGCCGTTGTCTATGTCTTCTTATATTCCATTAAAAACCTATTCTAAAAATTGGCATAAAATAAGTTGCTGGTTTACTCATTACATGCTGTTCAGGCATAACACTAACAACATGTGATTGAGTAAACTACTCATTAATATGTCAACGAAATAAATAAAAATAATGCGAATTATAAGATACATAAATAAAATAAGACACGGTAATTTTCTCCGCATTAGTTCAGCCGCCATCCCTGGAGATCAAATCTGAGACAACAACCACCGTCTCAATAGATCGCGCCACACAATTTTCATATCCTTCTTTCTATTCTTTCACCGGATGCCCGCGCTATGTTAAAAAAAAAAAACATATAAAGGGTGTTCATAATCCCTTGAGTGCGTGCAAACTTATAAGAAAAAAAAAAAAAAAACATATACATATTAATAACATTAACAGTTTAAATTTGCGTTTCAATTTTTTTCCTATATACAGACATGTTGTTGTTATTTACGTTACTGACTACATACATACGAGTGTTATATAATAGGTACCATGTAGGTTATCATACATTTAAATTTACATATCTTTAAAAATCACATGAATAATATGTATATTTCACCAATCATATAAGATTATGTATATGCATATAGCTACCTAACACTTACATCCTTCAATTTTATTATATAGGTACTGTGAGTGTCAAAAGTGAGTAAACACCCATGTGATTAATTGAATAATATACAATTTAATAAAAATACATAATCATAAATGGAATATCAATTATATAAAACAAAGGCTTTATTTATTAGCAGTAAATAAAAATAAAATTTTCCACTAATAAGAAACTTAATAGTTATGGTGGTGGAGGTCAATCTTTCTTTTTACATCACTTTAAAAGCTTAACAGTAGTGCAAAATTACTTTTTAATAATGAGAAGTGAAATTTCTTTGGAAACGCAAAAATCTATTGTGGATTTGAAGAAAAAAGCAATATTATATTGGGAAAATGGCCAAATTGTTAATAAAAAACCTTGTTTCAGTGAAAAAGATATTGATAAATTTGAAAAATTGGAAACATTTGAAATTTTCGAACGTATAGGAATTTAATAAAAGCTAAAAAGTTAAATAAAGATTAATTATTTTAAGCCTTTAAAAAAAAAAACATGGAAAGTAACATCGCATCCGCCGCCCAGCGGCAGCGCTTCATAATTCTTAGTATGTTTTAACATCGGTTATTATTTTGCAAAATATGTTAACGGGTGTAAATGTAAATAAGTATGTACTACCTAACTAAATTTTTAATTTAAATTTTATTCAATAATACTATTTATGAAGTTTTATATTATTATACATAATAGGCACGTAAAATAATTCTATGGTCCTAGTTACATATTACAATTAAAAATGTTTGGTTAAAATGACCATAAGAATGTGACTAGTTTTTTTTTCGAATCAAAACGTTAACGGAGTTATCCATGCATATGATGTTGTTTTGAACGCATATCAGTTTTCAATACATTTTGATTTTCAAAAAAAAAAAAAATAATAAAATGGGTCATAACAACATACAGGTTCGTAACGATTTCTTTAAGTTTACTATTATATTTGTAAATCCAATAAATTTCAATATTATTGCACATCGCATAACATTACCTAATTACTTAGAATTGTATTTAAAACAAATGATATAACCTTTGAATCTGGTAGCTCAAAAGTTTGATTTTGTACTTTTATACCTATGTACCTATATTGTTTTGACCCAACTAAATATATAATTTATCACTCGTAATGACACCCGGACACAGTACTTATTTATAAAATCGTATTGGAAAATATCGTTAAAAAAAATAATTTATTTTATCATTCATACCTTTTTAAAACCAAATTAAATTATGTCAATATTTTCAATTCAATTGTTTAAAAAAAAAAATTAACATTATCTTATATCAATGCATAAGAACTTAGAGTTTGCCTGCTTAAGTTAATTAGTGTCGTCATTTTGAATAACCAATGGAGTATTCCACTGAAAGCTAACGTATTTCATTCAACTATTATCACACATTTGTTGAATATTTTATTAATATAAACCGAGTTATATTTTCGACCAATAACTAAGAGCAATAGCTCAATAGAATATTCACTCAATGTGTCAAAATCAATCAATTAAAAAACGTTCGCGTTTCTTCTAAGATTCGATTGGGTTTTCATAATGATGAACTAATGTAAGTTTGAAGAAAATCGCTTCATTATTATTGCAATGGTGAGTTTAATTAAAATCCTAAGTTCAATTTGCTTGTAGGTATTAATTTACCCAGTTGTACCTAAATACATACCTACCTACATAACAAATATAGATAGGTACTTAATGGAATACTGCATTGGCAAGTAAAAATAAAGGCGCACATTTTTAAACGATTTAGTAATGTTAAATTATTTTTATTATGATAGGTTAAAAAGAGGATTTTGCTTTTAAACGAGTTTAGTATCGTACTATCTGATTAACATTTTACAAAAGTTAAAATCACCAAATGGCTCCTTTAAATTTTTAGTATCGTACTAATTCCATATGTCATCTGATAGTATATCAGCTTTGGACCAGGGGGACAAGGTTTGAGTCCTGCTGGTGTACAATATTTGTTTGTCTTTTTTTTGTAAATAATGAAGTTTAAATGATGAAAATATAAACATCGAATACTTATTTAGAGCACATTTTGGGTTTCCATCAACATATAATCAATTTACAAGGCATAAACACAATAATTGTGTTCATCAAAATTCAAACCCTAGTTTGACAAAAGGTTTAAAATTTATGAAATGTTGGTAGACTACTATGTATAAAGTAAATTGATGACTAGTATCTATCGTGTTAAGGCCTTAATATAAGGTAGTTTAAAATTTTGCGGCAAAGATTTTTGTTTATGTTTTATTTTCGAACCTACCTAAATTTAATATTTATTTATTTATTTGCATTGTTTTTATTTAAAATTATATGTTCTAATATATAGGTAATTTACATTTTATTAATATTTTTTTCGAAAAAGGTTTAATACCTACCTACCTACCTAACAACCTTAAATTAGTTTAAAAAAACATAAACTAATTTGAACATAACAGCAAATCACCTGGAAGATAGGTAATAGCTGTACCTACTATTTTTTGAGCGCGCGGCTGAGCCGCTCTTGGTGAAGTACCTACCCATTGACATCAAAGCTAAAAAGATAAATAAAATAACACCTACTTAAGATTTGTTACAACAATTTCTTACTGTAACTTACATATTTAAGATTTGTAGGTATAGTTTTCTCAAAATCACCAAATCGAAATCATAAAATAACTAAAATCCAAACCATTATACACATCAAAACTACCCCAACAATTCATTACCAAACTTATAATACGTAAGTATCATTGTACCTAGCTATAAGCGATGGAAGTAACAAAAATTATTACAAGCAAAAAGAAAAAAAATTGAGTCATATCTTATATTTGTATTCCTCTTTGCCTTATCCTCATATAAATTATAAAACTACCAAATGTGATGTCGAAAAAATACACCACAGTTGATTTCTCCCTTATACACATTATTGTTATAAGAACAGAAATCAAACTGCCTCATCTTACTTTTTTCCCCTTTCCTTCTCTGCCCTCGTCGACAACCAAAAGAAACCAAGTTTCATGTTCCATGATAGTACTATAGAAATGTATAGGAATAACTAGAAATATTAAATGGTATCTAAAATTACTATAATATTCCTACAATGAAAAAAGTAGAATTATGTTAGAATGGTTTTTTTTTCTTAAAAAATATTAATTTCTTAAAACAATCTTTTTCTCTGTATTTATTATTATTGAATGATTTTTTACTTGCGATTTTAGTTAATATAAGGCAAGTTATGCATTCGTCGAAAAAAAAGCGATAACAATCAAACTTGACATTACGATGATAGCGAAGACGAAAAAAGATGGTCTAAAAATTCTATCCGCCTGTATGTCCGTCTGTCAGTCGGTCAGTCAGTCAGTCAGTCAGTCAGTCAGTCAGTCAGTCAGTCAGTCTGTCAGTCTGTCAGTCGGTCAGTCTGTCAGTCTGTCAGTCTGTCAGTCTGTCAGTCTGTCAGTCTGTCAGTCTGTCAGTCTGTCAGTCTGTCAGTCTGTCAGTGTGTCAATCTGTCAGTCTGTCAGTCTGTCAGTCTGTCAGTCTGTCAGTCTGTCAATCTGTCAGTCTGTCAGTCTGTCAGTCTGTCAGTCTGTCAGTCTGTCAGTCTGTCAGTCTTTCAGTCTGTCAATCTGTCAATCTGTCAGTCTGTCAGTCTGTCAGTCTGTCAGTCTGTCAGTCTGTCAGTCTGTCAGTCTGTCAGTCTGTCAGTCTGTCAGTCTGTCAGTCTGTCAGTCTGTCAGTCTGTCAGTCTGTCAGTCTGTCAGTCTGTCAGTCTGTCAGTCTGTCAGTCTGTCAGTCTGTCAGTCTGTCAGTCTGTCAGTCTGTCAGTCTGTCAGTCTGTCAGTCTGTCAGTCTGTCAGTCTGTCAGTCTCTCAGTTTATCAGTCTGTCAGTCTCTCAGTATGTCAGTCTCTCAGTCTGTCAGTCTGTCAGTCTGTCAGTCTGTCTGTATGTATGTATAAAAACCTACACTCCAAACGGGTGGGGTTGGAACTACTGCTATTTCTAACTGTTCTCGTAATTTAACTATATTTTCGTCTGTATTTTGGGTTATTTGTAGTTGCATATCTACATCATTTGCATTAATAACTGTAATCATTTATTTAAAGTCTTTGTGACTCTGAATGCATGTTACTGGGTACCTGCTTAAAGCATCAACATGATCCATTAACAGACCACTTCGATGCTGAATGGTGTAGTTATAATTCTCAAGCTCAAATGCCTAACGAGCTATTCGAGCATTTACAGAATTGCGATTCGAAGTCATCGTAAGGGAGTTACAATCCGTTATTAGGAGTATTTTAAATGGAATACCTTGTAAATAGACACGAAATTTTCGTAGTGAGTATATTATAGCTAGAGTTTCTAATTCAAAACTGTGAAATCGAGGTTCAGAATAAGTTGTACGTTGTGAAAAATATGCTATGGGATGAAATTTATTATCTTTCTGTTTTTGCATTAATATTCCTCCAAAACCCTCAGTGTTTGCATCACAGTGCAATTCTGTGGTATGTTTCGGGTTATACAATGCTAAAACAGGTGGCGTTACTAATTTATCTTTTAAGGTAGAAAATGCCGAAAGACATAATTCATCGAATACAAATTTAGCATTTGGTTTAAGAAATTTCGTATTGGAATAGCAATATGTGAAAACGAAGGGACAAATGTGAGAATAATCCTAAACACTTTTGGAGTTGATCTTTCGTTTTTGGAATAGGGAAATTTAATTTTTTCTATCTGTCCAGTGTTAGGATGGATTCCTTTCTTATTGATTTGAAATCCTAAAAAATCGACACTTCTTAAATTTCAGTTCAAGTCGAAATTCACCAAGTCGTCGAAGTAATCTTTGAAGTACGTCTAAATGTCCTTCAATGGTTTTGGTTACAATTGTAATATCATCCATATAAAGGGTGATTTTTTTGCTACTTGGTTTTTGACGTTTATATTTTTGACAGATCACACATGACAAATTCCACGAACATTAGACATTTCGATTCAGTATTGTTTGCCATTTCATCATGAATAGACTTACGCCTGAACAACGTTTGCAAATTATTGAAATTTATTATCAAAATTCGTGCTCTGTGAAAAATGTGTATCGCAGGCTACGTCCGTTTTATGGTCGTCATAATCGACCCACCGAGCAGGCTATTCAGCTCATTGTGACCAAATTTCGCACCAGTTTCATTTTATTGGACATTAACCCCGTTAGAATTTTTTTTGTGGGGCTATGTTAAGTCTATTGTCTATGGGGACAAGCCAAACACGATTGCTGCCTTGAAAGCCAACATTGAACGCGTCATTGGTGAGATTCCGGCCGAAATGTGTGAAAAAATTGGACCTTCAGAATGGACCACCTGAAGCGTAGCCGCGGGCAACATTTAAGTGAAATTATTTTTAAAAAGTAAATGGCAGAAATTGGTTTATCGATCCAAATAAAAATTTCATTCACTTTTTACAAGTTTTTGTGTTTTTTTGAATTTTCAAAAACCAAGCTCTTAAAAAATCACCGTTTATATAACAACCACACCTTCTTCGATAAATGAGAGCAATATGTTGTTAATAAACCGCTGAAATACTGCTGGCACATTTTTCAATCTAAATGGCATTTGTAGAAATTCAAACTGTCCGTTTGGAGTAACAAATGCTGTACACGGAATTGAATTTTCAGAGATCTTAATATGGTAAAATCCGTTTTTAAGATCTAAGGTTGTAAAATATGTCTTTCCTTCTAATCTTTCCAAACAATCATTTATATGAGGTAATGGGTAACTATCTCGCACCACAATTTTATTGAGGGGTCGATAGTCAACACACATTCGTTTTTCACCAAATTTTTTAGAAACTAAGACAATTGGAAATGCATAAGGAGAATTACTAGGTCGTATTTGTTTGTTGTTCAAAAGGTTGCTAATCATATCTCTGACAATACGTCTATCTTTATATGAAAGCCTTCGAGTTGGTAAACTTATTGGTATGTCGGAAGTTAAGTGAATTTTCATTTCATATTTTTGTTCGTTAGAAATTGGAATATATGAAAGATCTAGATAATTATTTTCAATTAATGTTTTTATCTATTTCCGGTGCATTGGGCTCAGACTAACATTAATATCAAATGATTCAAAAAGTGCTCTTCCTCTATTTTAAAAATATCCGGAACAAAATGATCGGCACAATTTGACAAATAAGGTATTTCGACAATGTTAGAGAATTGATATTTGTTGCAGTTAGGCAAAAAGTTTAAATTCTCATTCTCAGTGGAATCATGCACACAATGTAATACTTTATTTGATATTTTTATTTCATTTTTATTTGGATCATCTAAAATTTTAACATTTTTTTCTGGAATTTTATTTAAGGTTAAATCAACTATCATAAATTTAATGTCAAATGCATTCAAAAGGTCTCGACCCAATGAGAGGGGATATGGAATAACCGAATCGGGTACAACAAAAATATTAATTTGTTTATTAAACTTCCGAAAGGAAATTTCAATTTTAATTTTTCCGAAACAATATAACTTAAAATGTCCCAATCCCTTGAAACCAGAATATTGAGTCCATTGATTGGTTAAACAATTTGGAACAGCAGATTTCCTTATTAAACAATTGGACTACCCGAATCAAAAAGTGAAAGGAAAGTATTACATTTATACCTAAAACCATTAATCAAAAAGGTAACACTTACATAATTTAACTCGGAAATAGGATCACTATATTTCGTTTCGCCATTTTTGGTTTTCTTAGAGTTGAATTCATATAAAAGAGCCACTTGATTAGTAGGTTTTGCTGGCAATTTCTAAATTATGCTCCTTTGAACCACATTGAAAACATGCACCTTTTTCACGTTTGGGATAAGGACATGAATTTGCAAAATGTCCAACATTTGAGCAATTGAAACAATATATTTTGGAAGAATCAATATTTGGTTTTGAAAAAGTTGGTCTTGTAGAAAGCTACACGTTTGCAGCGCAATTTACTCTACTGAGGAGACAATTGCTTGAGATGTTGTAAACTGCAAGCTGGATACAATACAACAATGTTTACTGAATTATCTTGAAAACCTTCAATTATGAATTGAATAACTTGTGTTTCATCAATATTGGCACGTGCAGCCAACCCTTGCATTTTAAGAATATAACGCATAACAGATAGCTTCGATGATGGTAAAGTTGTTTTTTATAGAGTATCGATTACTTTAGAAACAGAGTATGAATGTCCAAAGTTTAACAGAAAATTGTTGCGAAACCCCGCATCATTTGCTGAATTATCCACCCGATGAAAAATTTCGGCAGTGGAATCCGTTTTCATCAAACGTCGAATTGAATTTAAACGAAATATATCATCACCACTTACCGAATCTTAAGCTCTCTCAAAATTTTGCATATCTTCAAATTTTGGTAGAAGAAAAATATTCGGACTAAGAGCCAGTTCTTGTTGTAATTGTTGCAAACGTTGACGTTTTTCTAGTATTCTCAAGTGTATATCAATTTCAGCTTCCTCTGCTGTAAGAGATAGAATCTGATTTTCTGATGCAGGTTCCCCGACTTGATTGTCGTTTGCAAGTTCTTTTTGGCCAATCAAAGGGTTAAATGCATCGCTTTGACTATTTCCGGAATTGTTGGAATTTTCAAAATTCTCATTTTCTGGTTCAGAAAGTTTGTATTCATACACCTTTTTTAATTGTGTATAAGTGGCACTTGATAAAAATTCAATTTTATGTTTTTCAAGCCAATTTTGCAACTCGGATCTGTCCGTTTTATTCATTTATTAGTCGTACTGATGCCTTAATATTCCCACTTATATCCCGCTAAATATCCCACTTCTGAAGTTGTTAGGATGGTTTTTTTCTATTATATAATACTAGTTTCTTAAAACAATCTTATTCTCTGTATTTATTATTATTGAATATTTTTTTACTATTAATTTAATGACAAAAAGTATTTAACAAAGTATAATTTTAACAAGTACTCTTACAAATAAAATGCCTCACACAAAAATAATGCCTAATTAAAACCTTTTTTTAATATTGCCAAAATTTATATTTAAAATCTCGATGAGTTTAAGATATTATTATTTTTTTTTATGAAAAAGTCTAAATGATACTCACATAATTTAGTTATCCAATGCCATCTCTAAGATTAGTATTGTTTATATTTTATTTTTTTTGACGCAATTGTTAATCTTACAGTTTTATATTGCCTGAAAATTGCCTTTTTTGTGGACAATACAACTTCGAAATAAAACTTTTATAGTTCTTTGATTTAATTTGTTGACATTTTCCGCTGATTCTTGAAACCATGTCCAAGTGTTATTCATCTTCTAATTTTTCATATTTTACGACAGTTTTTCTCTTCTGAAAACATCATATAAATTGATTTGAAACGGAAATTGACTGACCTTTTGACCATATTATTTTGCCGATGTTTTTTTATCTGTGTAATCATTTATAATCTCAACGAGTGTCTATTGGATATATATGTGTAGGTATGTGTGTCACATCAAGATATTGAATTTTCCAAACAGTTTGAATTGATCTTGAGTAAATGTATGGTATATCAACAGACGCGTATACATTTGAATAAGAACATTTTATTGCTTTTATTGTTAAAGTTTCACATGGTTTTCCGAATACTCGTATAATCGAAAAACCCACACAGGAATATTTACAATGAAATTTCGACCAAAGTAAGAATACGAAAAAATGAGAATTATTAATTATGATGGATTCACTAAAGAAAAACATTATCATTTGCTTTAGAACTTCTTAACATGTGTATAATTTTAGATTTTGTTTTATATTGTAAACAAAATTAAGCTCCATTGCACCACATTAAGACATCAATGGTTTTTGCGCAATTTAATACTTTATTGAAACATTTTCAATTTGGCCAGTTTTTCGATGTAAACGCTGCACTGTGTATCGGCCAGCTAGATAAGTCATATTGCTTTATCTTAATTCATTCAATTTGTACCCCCTTTTTGTGTTTGCCTATGTAGATATGTATGTGTGGCATTAATGCAAGAAATCTTTGATAGAACCCCCACTTTCAGGTCACAAAAAAAACCACTCTGTAAAACCCTCTGTTCAATAGTTTTCTCCGATTTTGTGCTTTGCGTTTTAACGTCAGGTCCTGCCTGCCCTGCAGCCTCTGGGGCTCGACAAGTGCTGTTTTATTTTTATATTATTACGGCAAAAGTTTTAACGATTTCGGAGGATTTTTATTATGTTTTATGTACGTTACTATAGATAGATAGTAGCCAATTAGGATTTTATATTACTTCACTTGTTTTATTTTGATATATTTTTACTTTTTTTGCTTGCTATTCTGTGCCGGTATTTTATTGCAGTTTATTCTTTGTTGCAAACACACTTTTACTGAAACCCCCAATATACATTTATTTACATATACATATAAAAATGGAAGGCCTATTCAAAATCAGTGGAACATATACATATTATTGCCGACAGTACATTTTATTGTCTTACACTCTATTTACAATAGATGTTATAAATATTACATAGTAGAACGCCAATTTTATGAATGTTTTCGGGTTGTTTTCGAATTTCAGTGCTTATAGAGATTTCATATAATGTGGCACGTAGACATTTTGAATCCGAACCGCCATCGTGGAGAAGGCAGAAAAAGAAAAATCGTTTGTAAGTTTAATTAAATTTTTTGAAAAATTTTCAGAGCGTTTGCCGATTTTATCTCGCTGGGCCAAAGCTTCTTGATTTAAAACCTGCCATTTTACTCAATTGAGCACAGTATTTTTGAAAATTTGAATTATATTTTTTTTGAAAACTAGTGTTTGATTTTAATTTCTTTCGATTTTAAAGCAAGCACGGACATGTCTTTTTGTTATTAGGAAGAATTTCGTTGAGGTTGAATGCTATTTTCAAATAATTTGGTCAATTTTTGTGCCGTGCATTTTTTGTTTCAAGAAGTTTTGTGTCCTTGCGAAAGTAAAATGAAATTTACACTGTCGGATAATTTGTGAATAACCAATTCTGTTCAATAGATTTTTTACCAAAGAACTATATTTTGAACAATTCTCATTAAAAAAAAAAGTTTGTTCATGGTAAGAGTGGTGTACTCAATTGAGTATACAGGCCAAAGCCATGCTAAGTTTTTTTCTCACTGGTTTAGCAGAGAAATAGGTTTTTCAACAATACCTGAAACAGCTTTTATAGTAGGCGCTAAACAAATCTCTACTTTGATGATATTCCTCATGATGGAAGTAAAATGATAGTAAATGATGATATGATAATAAATAAAATGAATGGTATATTGCTTATTCCACCGGATGTTGATATTTAAAATGACCGACGCACGGGGAGGATTTATGTAAGGATGACGTGCTTGAACATCGCAGGAGCATGCAGTAGAGGCCAAAGTCAACCATTGATATGAAAGCAAAGACGATATTCTATTTGCTTATCTAAGGAAAGAAAACTCAACCAGAGGTGAGTCTCAGGATAATGCTACAAAATGGCCAAAGCATGTGGTTTAATTTACTGAGGACCCGTAACTTTCCACTATTTGGAAAATTTATCCAAAGTAAAAGAAAAGATAGAATCGGAAAGCGAAGTTCAAATATGTGAATAATTTTTCGCTGATGAGGTAATGAAATTGATTGTTGGTCAAAGCCAGATATACACAGTGGACCAAAACTGTCACACGTTCGTATTTACCAAAGAAGATTTGACTAAGTTTGTTGGTATAATGTTTTTTTCGGGATACCACACATTACCTCATGAGTCATTGTTTTGTTGCTTAGACGAAGACACGATAGCCTTTGGTGGCTTACTCCATGTCCCAGAATATATTTAAAGAAATCAATCATCAATAAGGCTGATAAGATGGCGAAGGTTCGACCTTTGATGAAAATGGTAGGTTTTTTTTTCATGACAAGCTTTAGATTGATGAGTAGTATATCCCTGGAAAACTTGTTCTGTTTGTCTATAAGGAGTGGATGCTTTGTAGTAGTGATTGATATTGCTATAACTTTGACATATACTACGGTGTCAAAAATGTAAGTCCAAGAAATAAGTGATCTCGAGTGGTGATTGACTGGATATAGTAAAAAAGCCAATTGAGCACAGTGTATTTTTTGCCAATTATTTCACCAGCCATTATATTAGGCTACTTTACGCAAGGATACTATTCTTTTCATCGAAAAGTGTGTTGCAAAATATTTCCTAACTAGGTAATTAATGTACCCATATCTGGCCAGTGTACTCGCTTGAATACACCCCTCTAAGTACCAAACTTAAGGAAATATTAAAAAAAAATTATTTTTAATCATAACTAACGGGTGATTTTTTTGCTACTTGGTTTTTGACGTTTATATTTTTGACAGATCACACATGACAAATTCCACGAACATTTGACATTTCGATTCAGTATTGTTTGCCATTTCATCGTGAATAGACTTACGCCTGAACAACGTTTGCAAATTATTGAAATTTATTATCAAAATTCGTGCTCTATGAAAAATGTGTTTGCCACACTGCACGCGAAACCATGCATCAATTGAGAGGCGAATTTGGTGGGCAGTTGATCTCACGTTTTGGCGCAGTCAATTGGCCACCAAGATCATGTGATTTGACCCCGTTAGACTATTTTTTGTGGGGCTATGTTAAGTCTATTTTCTATGGGGACAAGCCAAACACGATTGCTGCCTTGGAAGCCAACATTGAACGCGTCATTGGTGAGATTCCGGCCGAAATGTGTGAAAAAGTTTGTCAAAATTGGACCTTCAGAATGGACCACCTGAAGCGTAGCCGCGGGCAACATTTAAGTGAAATTATTTTTAAAAAGTAAATGGCAGAAATTGATTTATCGATCCAAATAAAAATTTCATTCACCCTTTACAAGTTTCTGTGTTTTTTTGAATTTTCAAAAACCAAGCTCTTAAAAAATCACCGTTTATAACTCATTAAATTGGATTTTAAAGGTTTTTCATTTATCTTTATTTTAAGGTGCTCGGTATTTAATTGGTTACATAAAATAAAAAAGTCTTCATCGTAAAATACAAAATTATAAGGCAATAAAGTGCAAGGCTGGATCGTACGATCTTGTAGGTTAGTAGGAATTGGGACTTGGGGCTATGAAGTGGGAAGTTTAAGTAATGTATATTTTGTGCGGATTTTCTATGTTGGCTGTTGAATTTGTTTTTCTGTTGGGTAGTCTGGTCGTGCCTATCAGTTATGATATGGTAATTCCAAGAAAGCGTCTTTGTAAAAGTTATACCTAAGGTTTAAACGGTTTAGACAAATTCAATTTCCTTATTACTTAACGATATTTTGCGGACGTCAGATTGTCAGTGGACTTTCTTGAAATTACTAAGTACTTAGATTTAAGTAGGTTTAAGCAGAGTCCATTTGTCTGTTACCAACTATGAACATTGATTAAATCATCATTAACTTCCACTGCTTCATTTTCGACCAAACCTAAGGAAACACTTTTCCGTATCTGAACTTCATCAGCGTACATATCTATTTGACAGTTTTGGATGCAAAGAGGCAAGTCATTAATGTACATAGAAAATATTAGTGGACCCATTATTGAGCCCATTGTTGAACGCCTTTGTTCAACATGAGACATTCGGACACGGAGCACTTCGCCACAGGGGCCTGAGATCTGAAATTCAGATACGACTGGATTAACATTGCTGAAGCGAACAAGAAATTAAACTGATTAATTAGCTTGCGACAGAGAATTTTATGGTTGACCGTGTGAAACGCCATAGAAAAATCCAACAAGACCAGAAAAATTAAATTATATTATCGAATTCAACAGCTTGTCTTACATTTTCAATAACATTTATAAGAGTTGGAGTGCAACTGATTTATACACAACAAGTTATTTTCAGTTAAGTATTTTCTTATCTGGACATTCATTATCCTTTCCAAAACCCTGGAAATGAAAGGTAAAATGGCAATAGGTCTAAACTCATTTTGATTTTTCGGGATTGATATAATCTTTGCTTGTTTCCAAGCAGAAGGAAAGACATTCGCTGAAAAAATTGTACTAAAAAGATGGGTTATGTATTTCAGAATATATGGAAGTATAGCCTTAACGAAATGGGGGTGAATTTCATCAAGTGCGTTTTATTTTATATTAATACAGCTCTCTAAAACGTCAGCTTTATCCACTGGTTGAAAGGTCGTTGAATCATCGATAATTTCCGGGATTGGGAGGGATACAAATCTAAAAATCTACCTTATTTCGGAACCTTTTAAATATATCGTACAACACATTTAGACGAAAAAGCTTCCAGCATTTATAAGCCCAGTCATGATCGAAAATAAGTTTTTTTATATGACTATTGAACCGAGGTATATTTTTTCTTGTGACATTCTTTGTAATCAATATAACGTGTAATTCAAAAAGGTTATTAACGTTGTTTTGAATGGAAAAGAGTTGATCGTCAACATCGACATTTCATAAACACGAAACCATTCTATTCTCCTTAAATCATCTTCCAACTGGCTAAGATTTATATGCTTGACATCACGAAAACTTATGGTTCTGCATAAAATCAAAGGCTCACACTGGAAAGTCATATGGATTAAATCGTGGCGCGAAAAAACAGGAACTGAAATTTGATTAAAGTTAAGAACATAATTCAGATGGCTAACAAAAAATACATCAAGAAGAGTACTGCTATGACCAGTGAAATGAGTGGGTGTTGATGTATTTATCGGAGAAAGATTTAAGGTACTAATATTGTCGACAAGAGACGAATCATTTAGTATGTTGCGGTTAAAGTCTCCAACAACAACAACAACAATAACAACAAAAAAGGGGTGATATAGATGATTATTGAGAGTTTAAACGTCGCAAAAAACCCTTAATTTAATAAAATCGCAAAAAAAGAACAGAAACAATACCTATGTATCTAAGTTAAATTTATTTTAGTGACAGTGAGTGAAAGTGTACGGACATGCTTTCGAATCAATCAGTTTCAATACTTCTCAAATATTAAAATAAAACTAAAAAAAAATTCTTCGAATTTTATTTTAAATTTTTATAAAGACAGTTTAAATAGTGAATTATTTAATAATATCACTATAGTTCACTTTTTAAATTTTCAACTCTTTAATTTTTCAAGATTTTTTTCTCTATAATGTCTGCCTTGTGCGGAGTCTCTGCAAGCTGATGGTGATTTCGCCGAGTGTTCGCTATGCAAGCGCAAATTGTATTTTCATTGCCCAACATGCTCTGAAAAATCATAGAGAACTATGGGAGTTAGTATCATCGATAAAATGAAATCTGGAATTGTCAGTTTTGTAGGAACATACCAGATGTACAAAACAATGTAAACATTGAGCCACCAAGATCTCAAACACCTCATCACCAAACCGCAAAACGTATTGTTCCATTAATAGTCCCGATATCAATCCAGCGGCACCCGAGAACAACAGTAACGTCACCCAAGCTGTTCTTCTTGAAATACGGCGATTGAGAGAACAACTTAACCAAATCTCTGAAAGCTGTGAATTCCTTGGAAGCAAATACGACGATATTAACGCTAACATGATTAAAAACAACGACTTGATTGAACAATTCACAAAAGAAATAAACGAACTTTAGAAGACAAATAAAAAGAAAGATATAATAATCGACAATTTGCAAACACAAATTAACAACCTTGAACAACAATCACTAAATAATAACATTGGCATAAAAAATATTCCACTGACTCCACAAGAATATCTTATTGAGATTGTTAAATGACTCTTCAAAACAATTTAATGTGAAGTCAATACAGCCGATATTACAGATGTCTACAGAAAAAACACAAAACACCCAGAAAAATCTACCATTATTGTAAAATTTATTTCTAATTCGTGCAAAACTAAATTTATCAAAAAGCGAGAGCCACTCGTCCAACTAAACTTTCAACAACTAGAAGCAACACATCCAACTTCGCTTTAAACTCGATGCCAGCTGAGTATGACTCAACAATATATGTAAATAATTAGCTTACAAAAATAACAAACATCTATTGTGGTTAACTAAAGAAAAAGCGAATGCAGAAAAATGGAAATATATGTGGGAGAGTGCAGGGAAAATTTTAGTATGTAGAAATGATAACGTACAGTCAATTGTGATATGCACAGAAAAAGACTTATGTAATATAACGCGATCGCAATAGTGTTGTGAGAGCAGGGAGAATTGAATAAAAAGAAATATAAAACTATACATAAAAAATGCCCAGCACAAAAGAATGCAACGAAAAATTGTGTTTGATGAACACAAATTGTAAAGTGATGTATGGTTTTAAAGACATCGGCGCAAAATTTTAGTCGATTGAGTAATATGTTAAATCATTTTTAGTATGATACAAGTCTAAAAAGAGGATTTTGCTAATTTTAAACCAGTTTAGTATCGTGATATCTGCTTAACATTTTACTAAAGTAAAATCACAAAATGGCTTCTTTATTTTTTTAGTATCGTACTAAATCCATATGCCACTTTAACATTTACAAACGTCAAAAAGTTTTGTTCGCTTAGTTTTTTGCACTTAGTTTATTAAGAAAATAGATTTAGTGTGGTGCTAAAGTGTTTAAAATTAGGAAAATATTAGTAAAGTTTTTAAATAAAAATTAAAAATAAAATAAACTAAAATGTTTACTTTTAGTTTACTTTAAAAATGAAATAAAATAAACTATTTATTTTATTTTTTTTTAATTTAAAAGTAAACATTTTAATTTATTTTATTTTTAATTTTTATTTAAAAACTCACACAACATGGAGACTAAAACACAAAGAAATTAGTAAAGTGCTTCAGTATCAGCAAACTGTTAGGTAATATCATGCTGTGATGCTTTTTTCCCAAAGGCTGAGGTGAGCTCGTTGGTGACCAGGGTATCCCGAAGAAAGCACAATAAAACTCGGGTTTTAAGAATGTTAGAACTCGGTTTAATTATTTTTTATTGCTTACGATATTTTCTTTACAATTTTTCTTACAAACTCTTGAACTTACGATAAATAACACGGTATTTCATATAATTGGCAGGCCCACGTTTTCCTCAGAAGAAGCAGACAGGGAATAGCGAATAGACACGCCCGCAACTTACTCAGAAGGAGCAAGAGGGGAAGATCAGTTAGGAATCTAGTTCCTGCCCAAGGCTAGTCCAAGGGAAAATCGGGTCAGCCCACAACTTACTAAGGAGCAGTAAGAGGGGAAGAACGGTTGGGAATCTAATTCCTGCCCAAGGCTAGTCCAAGGGAAAATCGTGTAAGCCCACAACTTACTGAGGAGCAGGAAGAGGGGAAGAACGGTTAGGAATCTAATTCCTGCCCAAGCCTAGTCCAAGGGAAAATCGGGTAAGCCCACAACTTACTCGAAGCAGTAAGAGGGGAAAAACGGTTAGGAATCAATTTCTGCCCAATGCTAGTCCAAGGGAAAATCGGGTAAGCCCACAACTTACTCAGGAGCAGTAAGAAGGGAAAAACGGTTAGGAATCTCATTCCTGCCTAAGGCTAGTCCAATGGAAAATCGGGTAAGCCCACAACTTACTCAGGAGCAGCAAGAGGGGAAGAACGGTTAGGAATCTTTGATGAAAATCTTTCTTTAATAACCAAAAAGGCACACCAGTGTACCATTTGGCGACTGGTTGCCGCTCGAGATCAACGAGAAACTTATTCCTCAGCAAAACCAAAATCGCGATCAAGGCTTGCTGTTGAGTGTACAAGTTTCTTCTCTTTTCGTCGTCGTTCATTACTTCTACTTGCTATATTCGAGGCTTTAAGGCGGTGTGAAATGTAACAATGACGAACGGAAATGGTAGGGTGGTGTTCAGGTCGATTGATGTTGCTCGAGTGTGTTGCTGGTAGGTGCGCATGACCAAGGGCCGGTCGTGGTCGTACTCTGTTACTGTGTTATGGTTCCGTGTTGGTCGTATGGAATTGCTTTCGGCGGTCGTTTAGAAATGGAAATTGTAACGCTCCGTTACACTACCCCCTTTCTTTGGGAGACGAGAACCTCTCGTCTTAAATATCTACGGGGTAGCTAGTGTTGTAGCTGTAGCTGCTTACTTGCCGATCTCCAGGTGCTTGCGATACGTCTTGTACCTCAGTAATGCTCGCGACCCGCTTCAGTTCATAAAGACTACGGCTGGTGTACGCGTCCTCGTAGTTTGATGCCTTCAAATGGAACGAATGCACCACCTGGTCTTGCGTACCCCTTTGGTTTCTCTAAGCTAGCCGACGCGACTCCCGGGGGCTTGGCATGATCGGTCATTGCGACTTGGGGCACCTGGATTTCCCGTATGTCATACCAGTCATACTGTGACGCGTCGTTGGCCGGCGGTAAATTCTGGGGTACCGGAGCGACGCTCGATCCTGCTGGCTGGTAGTCGTTAACCTCCTTCTCGGTCTGGATAGGCGGGTTTCGCTTAATCCATTTGTCCGACACGTCCTTGAATTGCACCCTTACTCCTTTTATCCCCGCGGCACTAGTTGGCTACGAACTAATTGGCTGGTTGGCCCCTAAATATTGAGTCTGTGGTTTCATCTTGAAACGAAGTTCTCCTGCTCTGGGCTTTGAAGTTGGGACCTTAGCAGGTGCGGTCCTTCGGCGGGCGCAAGGGTTCGTCGTAATCTGGTTTACCACATGTATTTCCGTAGGTTTAGGCTGGTTCCGGCCAGGCTCGGTGGTAGCTGGAAGTCTTCGGGCGGAAACAGTGGAGGCGGGTGTCGCCTTTGAAACGTTGGATTGCGCTGGTGCATCTGGATGGTGTGTTGGTAGGGCTTATCTTCGTTCTGGCGACGCCAGACGGTGGAATCGGTGCTTAGAAGTCGATTTAATAATTTTACTGGGGTTAGTGGTGATGTTGCTCTGCTACTGGCGTGTTACTCCATCGGTCGTTGATGATGGACGGATAAATGACTCGGTTTGCGACTTGCTATTTATAGCCGAATTTTTCTTGTTGTTGTTGCGGGATCGGTAAGTGAATCGCCGACGAGCATTCGGGAATATTTTCGGGTTGGCACGGTTTCCTACCTGTGACTAATTTACAAGCTAAGAAAATTTTCAAATTTATGCGACTCATCATGTCCATGGCAAGTATAGCGTCTTCCAAAAGTGCAGGAAGGTAAGTTACCTCTCCGGACAGCTGGGTGTCCGCGACCGTAAGGGTAAGCGTATAGTGTTCGGGTGTTAGCAAGGGTTCGCCTTTCGCTAAATGGATGAGCTGGTAGCTTTCTGTCATAGGTAATCCGAGTTCTCTAAACTTCTGTCTTATCGCTGGCCCAACATAAATCTTGGTGGAAACGGTATCCACCAATGCTTGAAACACTTCGTTTCCTACTTCGATGGTTACGAAGTATCTCGAATCTGGACTGGGTGGGCTGTGGATAAATCCAACGGGGTTTCGATGACATATGCAATTCTTGGTTAGTATGCTCTCTGTTCCAATCATGTGTTTCCTTATCGTAGGGAACGGCTTCTGGCAGACGGCGGAGTGTTGGTTGTGCAGGGGATACTAAGCATGTTTCCTTCGTCGTTTTTGATGGACTCAAACACTTCGGCTACGACCATCAATTCGTCCACAGTGTGGAAGTCTCGGCGGCGGATGTAGTACCTGTATTCGGGACGTATACCATCCAATATACGGTCTACATTATCGGACATGGTCAAACGAGGGTGTATGAGGTATTGGACGGCTTGTATATACTCCTCCGCCTTTTCACGAGGGCCTTGTCGTTTTCGTAAGATCTCTTCTTCTAGCTTCTGAAGATATCTTGCAGGCAAAAAGTAACGAATGAAGGAGTCGCGGAAATAGTCCCAATTAGCAAAACTATTGCGATTGATGCGTAACCATACTAGTGCTGATCCACGGAATAATTCGGGAAATGTGCGGAGCATATCATCGGGCGGTATATTATAGCATCGTGTCAGCTCTGATAATCTTTCTAGAAATTCCAAAGGGTTACCAGAGGAATCAAACCTCAAACCCCATTTACGAACTGTGTGCATGACTTCTGCCTCGTAACTTAATGTACGTCGGTTAGTCGTTGAAGGTATTTCGGCTCTCGGCGGTGGTGGCGGTCCATACTCGTAGTGAGGATTTGGCGGATGCAGATTTTGACTGGTATGTTGGCAGATAGGTTGGCTGATATAAAGGTGCGGGAACGGTGAACGGTTTTCTGATGTAGGCACGGTTAAGAATGATGGTCCTTGAAGCGGGGCTGAAGGAACAGGAATGTTGATCTGACTTGTATTCGGCTGTGCGTACGTCGGAGCTTCTTCGCTTGGTTCCACGTCATTCCTTTTCTCCACAATGTTTTCACATTCTTCACATAGACTTTGGGTCGACTTATGAGCTCGGAGTTCCTTAAAGTGTTGACTTGGCCTTTTGCGGAGTGTTTGTAGCGTGCCACTGGAATCCAAATTTCTTTCATTAAGTACTTCAATGAGTTCGGACTTTTCAAGAAATATATGAACCCCAGGATATTATATGGGTTTTAGTCGCTCATCGGTGTTTCCTCGGATTCGGACATCTTAAAGCTAATTGGCGGCGAGACGGTGAAAACGGGATGGTTCTGTGGTACTTTTTCGAGGGTTACTTTTAATGTCTGGCGGCGGGTGGATCGTGTTGCAGGGCTCATTTACGGACAAACGGATTACGGCGGCGGCGGCGGGTATTGCCTTCGAACGATTCCAAGTCGGTCGCTGGGAGTTCGGATGAACCTTCTAAAAGTCCCTGCTCGGGCGCCAAAATGTAATGCTTTTTTCCCAAAGGCTGAGGTAAGCTCGTTGGTCTCCAGGGTATCCCGAAGAAAGCACAATAAAACTCGGGTTTTAAGAAGGTTAGAACTCGGTTTAATTATCCTTTATTGCTTACGATATGTTCCTTACAATAACTCTGCGCGTTAGGGCTAAGTAAATTTTTCACGAGTTTTTTCCTTGTTGCTTAAAGACTATAAATTATAGATGTAACTACGGTACCAAGTTCATGTGTAGAGCTGAATTCCATTGCGGTGATGCGTGTGGTATTTGAATGGAGAGAACTATACTTTCCTGGAGGAGGTATGTTAATTGACAGAGGAGCAGAAATATAGGCTGCGCCTTGATTTTGTAATAGCCATAATGAAGTGAAAGAAGGAGGAATCGTGACCGACGGGGTGAATGAGGTAGAGGGATCAACCGCAGCATATGTTCGCGTAAGAGGCATTTTATTTCTCACAAAAAATGTTTTAAAACAAAAAAAAGTTTTTTTTAGGAAAAACATAACGCAACCTTACAATGTGATGACTTAATTTGCGTAGCGGCAATATTTGTTTAGTTGACTACTATCTTAAAATAACATGAACTTAATAAAAATTGGTTTCTTTTTTATTTTTATTTTTAATATTTATATATTTGTTTTATTATATGATTCTTAAAATAATTCTTGTATTAAAAATATCCGGTACATGTTATCCATTACCGAGCTTTCTCCTTGTACGAGTATATGTCTAATTGTTTTTTTTTATTTGTATTTTTAGTACACAACACAGTGGTCGGGACTTACTTACTAGAGACTTACATATTTATTCACTGAGGAAAAAGAGGCAACGCAAAATTTGTTATTGTATGACGGACGCCCTACATTTTGCACTTCTTGAGGGCTTTTTTAGTCCATTTCAGAACAAGTTTACGCGGCACTGCTAGTATCCCCGTTACACGTTTGCTCTTCTTGAGGGCTTTTTAGTCAATTTCAGAACAAGTTTACGCGGCACTGCTAGTACTCCCGTTTAGATTTTGCACTTCTTGCGGGCTTTTTATTCCCTCGCCCGGTCCCTGCTCGGGCACCAGTTACATTTTTTTAAATTTTAAAAACCAAAAAAATATTTTTTGTTAGGATGAACCTCGAATGCGACTTAGAACTAAAATACAAATATTTTCTTAAACCTAACCATCCCATGCTGATTGCTGCTTGCAACGGAAGTTCCCACAGGTGGTGTTGGGTTGCTTATGTTGGTACATGCTGGATTGCACTTTATTGTCTGATGTTTGTCTCCAGACGCAGCCTCAGCGAAATCTAGTGCTGAAACGCTATTTATGCTTCTCCACAGATTTCAATGTTGTTGGCCTTAACTTGTATACATACGATTGTATCGTTTTTATTCTTCTACTTATAATTAAGCAAGCCAGACGATGGGTATTATTTTCTAGGTGTCTGAATTCAACTTAAGCGATCTTTGAATAACTGAAAAAAATACTTTAACGGAGTTTAGATAACTAAAATACAATTTCCCCAATCCAATCCTAGAAAAAGAATTTATGTTTTGGTTTACAAGACAATTTACTTTAAATTATTTTACTCGCACTTTCTAGAAATTATATTTGTCAAGCTCAGAAGTTATGCGTAACAAACAAAACAAAAAAATATTTTGTTGTCAAACTGACAGACCAAAGTGAAGTGTGAAGTTTATTGGTCAGGTTCAGTTAAAGAAAGAAATAATCTAAGTGGTGGACATATTCAGCTTTTTTATTTCAGTTATGCGGAGCAGTCACAGTATTAAGAAATAATTTTTCCCGTAATTTTTTTTTCATTTAACCGAATCTTTCAATTAAGCGGGTTTCAGTTAAGCGATGTACATCGCTTTTGTACAAACTACATAGTTTGTATAAAAGTTCTGAAAAAATTCTGCATGACAAATTTTGTGTTTCAACTAACCGAATTTTTCAGGTAAGCATATTTTAGATATGCGGACTCGACTGTATATATATTTTTGTTAATTTTTTACACAATTTTAACTTGCAATTTATAGTTATTTCTTAAAATAAAAAAACTCAACATTTTTCGAAGAGGTTTAAAACTGAAATGTTATTTATTTTGACCTTGGAATGGAAATTCAAACTTCTTAACACCAAACCGAAACTACCACTCACTCAAACACGTTCACTTAGCAACACATCTACGTGATAGATCAGCAAACTTAATAATTTCTTTCGACCTAAAAATTATTTGAATTAATGGTATGTAGTTATTTTATTTTTAGTTTTACCAAGAAAACTTATTCAAAAAAACTTAGTATCACATTATATTTTGAATTTTACTTATATAAACTACGTAAGTCTAGAGTAAAAATAATTAAAACTAGATATAACTAACTTATACTAACTAAAACTAACTTAAACTACTTAAGATGCCTTAAAATACATAAAACTACTTAATTCTACTTAAAAACTAGAGCAGCCCAGTAGTATTTCTTTGTTTAAATTTTTGTTTGTGTATTTATTTTGAATATGCATACAGGATACAGGAACATGTTCGCAGTATTATTAATTCGTTACACATGGCGTCAACGTCGCGAATGTTTTCATCAACTCACTTCCTTTCGTCTTCAGTTCCATTGTCCAAGAATTCACTTTGTAAAACGGGGGATGGTATATCACACAAAGTTATATACATGAGTGTGTATTATGTTGAATGAAAAGTTGACCTAAGAAAAGTTTCTTTTTCTTATTCTAATACGCGCGTGTTTACTCCTATATAAGATAATATTTTTTTATTCATTTTCTTTTTCCTCCCGATTGGCAAAAACTTTGCAAAAATTACTTTCGGCTATTATGCTGTAGACTCTGTAAAATTCAAAAACAAAGAAAGCAAATATATGGAGAATATTTTTTTAAAGTAAAAAGGACATATAAGGAAACTCTAACATACGTATTTAATATCCGGATTTGCCCCATATTTTTTTGATAGGTGGGATGACTAAAACTTGACGGCAGGAGGGCATCGTTCTTCTTATCTCCTTAACTTTATTAGAGTATACACATATGTAGGGGAGATTGGATACAGTTGAAACACAAATATGCCAATATTTTGAAAGCCGTTATTCGCGCAATATGTATGAATATTGACAGAGGATGAAACAGAAACAAGTCCGTTTACGATTTTCACTTTTCCTTTGATCGTCACTAGGTTCGGTTATGGGCAGAAGCTTTATTGTTTTTAAACAGACAAAATTAAGTTTTTTGTTCGGTTATTTTTCTTTGTAGTATGAGTGAGTATAATATAAGTCGTCACGTGAGTTCTTATTTGTCCTACAGACCTTTTGGCCAAAAATGAGTTATAAATGCCATCTTATATTTTCGACATTGTTCTTTCGATTCCTGCAATCAGAATTGGTCTACCTCTTTGAGTTTTCGAGATAAAAATATTGAATTTGTCCTACAGACCAATTTTTTGATGAATTGTATGCTTGTTTGTCCTATATCAATTTTTGTATGCAGTAGGACAAATTTTATACTGGCATTATAATTATGTAAAGTTTGTGTTTAAATATCCTATATACAATGAAATATGCATATAGGACAAAATGTATATGAAAATTTTAAGATTTGCCCGGTTGTGTTTTTTTGTTCTACATCAATGGTCTGAAGTAAGTTTTTCATACAAAATAACTGTGTGTAAGCCCAGTTTCTCATAGAGAGGACATTTTATAGAGACAGAACAATTTTTCGTAAGTGCTAAACAATTTATTTCGAAATGTTAAATAATATTAATTTAGTAACTTTTAAATAGAGAAAACAACTAAAACAGCTAAAAATGTCCTCTCCGCCTCCACATTTAGAAGCTGAACTTGAAAGGTGACTCATATTGCACTGCAGTTCCTTGCCATAAGATAAAATAATCACAATTTTTCTAGTTCAAAAGTTCAAACAAAAAAGCAAAACGTCGAAGAGAAGAAGAAAGACATTTAGGCGATAACATCAGTATTGCAGTCATATTGTATGAATTACAAAACGTGTTTTCCTTGCCATGCGCAAATATGTCAAATTTCTAGGGATTAAATAGGACATCTGGGTAAGGGAAAACGTGATATCCACATCGGATATCCGTATCTTCCCTGACAATCAAGCAGCCATCAAGTCGGTGTGCCTATCGCTGCATGTAAACTTACGTTACAACAAAACGCCATAACAGAAACAAACATGAGATGGTCAAACATCACTACCTGGATACCAGACAGATCTGTCCAATAAAAGGTCCAAGACGCTCAAAAGGTCTGCTCTCTCTCAGCAGGTAAAATCTTGACTCCGTAATAGTTGTCATAACTGGTTACTGCTAAATTCAAAGACACGACATAAGACTTGGCTAATTCTTCAATGACTTTTGCAGAAGTTATATGGATGAGGAGGAAGCGGAGACTATCTCCCATTTTCTTTGCTCATGCCCTGCTATCTCCCAAGGACGTAGATTACACTTAGGGCAATAATTCGACGACCCCAGTGATCTAAGACACATAGAGACTCACCAGCTACATGGCTTCATAAGAGGCTCCAAATGGTTTAATTAAAGAGCTAATATATCTTCACGTGGTATCACAATGGACCTATCTGAGGTCTGAGTGTCAGCCGTTTGCCTGACAGCCATTTCAACCTAACCCAAGCAAATGAAATGATCTACTGCTCCAGAAATCTGACAAGACTGATTATGGGAAGTATATGTTGAATCAAAATTGGTCAAAATATTAGCTCATTCTAGGAAGATGCGAAACCCTTGCCACTAGTTTGGTTACTTAATGCTCATGGAACCATCTCTCTTAAGAAGAAAGGACATTATCTCTATAAGCTGCCGTATATACATAACAGCGAAAATGTCACATTTTATAAGGCTGTTTTAAAAGTTGATTAAAGGTAAGTTTTTTTCCAATCCCCGGGGAAATTGGTTGAAAAAAACGACCAAGATGCTTAGTGAAAATCTTGGCAGCACTGTTACATTTGCAAGATGACATTAGAAAACAGATGTGTTCAAAAGAAGAAATGACTACATCACCTGCATCGTCAAATGAAAAAAAAATCATTATTCTTGGACTAAGATGAGTCGATTCCTGCGTTGTCAACTTGCCTCGAATATAACCCTAGATAGATCATGATGTATAAGCAGTTCAGTGCTGCTTGCTGAAAATTCATTCCAGACTTTTGAGTTTCAAGAAAAAGAATTGTCCTACGGTTAGTAAAACATCAGCCATCCATATGCTAAATGAAATTTTATTCAATGAATGGTCTTATTGGAGTTTCAATATCTTTTATGAATTCAAGGTGCTAAGCACATTATACAATACCTTGTGTCTTTAGCTGTTGGTACAATGACTGGCAATGAAAAGTTAGATCTGGGATTTAATCGCATTTATAGTCTCTTGCAGGGCAATCTGAGTCCAATATGGTATACAAGGGACTAACATGCATGAGTTGAATCATATTTTTTCTTTATCACCGAGCACGGACTGACAATGATATCGTAGTGGCAAAAAAGCAATGCCAAGTATAAACAAACATTCTTTCAACAAACCCATATAGCTACTTTCAGACTCATCCGACTATTAGTTGGGCAAGTGACTTTGTATTAGATGGGTTGGAGTCCATAATTGATTCTAATTCTGGAAGTGAATAGAAAATCCACAGTTCGACCTTAATACTCCACAGATTTCCATCATAGGAGAGGTTAATGGCGTGGCTGCTGATGCACATGATCCTGAAATCTTGTTTGTTAATGCTGACGAGCTAATAAACGACAATCGTGATCACGAAGATTGCATCAACTCCGATCCCATAGAAAGAGAATTAGTTTTAATAATTATTAATAACATAAATAAAGATTGGTTTTACTTAAAAAAATTAGTACTATGTTTGTAAATTTATTTAAAAGCTTTAAACATCTAGATTCATTGTTTTGTTATTCTTGCCCAGGATCAAAATTCCCACAAAAATCAATTTTATAAATTTATTAAAAAAACAAATTGATGGTGATGGTTTAGAGAAATAAAATACTGTTCACTTATTCTACTCGTGTTCTATAAATTTTCATTAAAATACAGTTTAAAAATAAATAATTAATTTTGGGATTATTTAAGCGTTGACTTATGAATTAAAATTACAATTACATTTTTTTTTAGGAATTTTGCTCTTGTCTTCGTGTATTGGTGTCTTATCGATTTCTTCAGTTTCTACAACTGTGTCAATTGTATTCGTTTTCATCCGAGTTCTTCCGTGATGTAGATTTTAGGTTGTTCCATTTGATTTTTAATAGGATTAATTCAACATTAGGTTTTAGTTTGTTCCATTTGATTTTTAATAGGATTAATTCAACATTTCTTAGTGGGATTACAATGTGATGCTTGGTTGATGTTGGAAAGCGCAGTGGAGCTTAAAATGCTGGTACCCTTAGGTTTGCGTGGTGGGATTTTTGATTTAATCTTGCAATCCGAGTCTGAGTCGGATGTTTTCAACGAGAGATCAATTTGTCGTGGGTAATACTGGTTCGTACGATGGAACTCGGTTTTTAAGAATTACCTGTTGTTTTTTCTGAACCGGCTGTGAACCGCGCGCCGTCCGCTATATTATACTCAACTTCATTTTTACTTCTAGAGATTCTTTTTAGTCTGGGCTTTTGAACATGAATGGGCGATCCAGATGATGAGGAACTAATCGATAAGGAACGCTTAGTGATGTCCGATCTTCGCTTCATTTGACGGGATCTCCTTCTTCTTAGCGGTAGTGATTTTGGTTCAAGTTCACTTGTCTTTGGTCGCGATGAAGATGTAAAGATGTTGGAGCCTTTCTTTTTCTCTGGGCCTTTCATGCTCTTAAGTCCATCCATAATCGCCGGATATTTTTCATTAAAACTTTTTTTGTTCAACTCGAAGTTACCCAAGTCGTATTTCTTTTGCAGGTGTTTCCTCGTTCGATTGGCATAGCTAAATTTCTTGATGGTCGTGGTTGTGCAACTGGATCGCTCTTTCTTTCTTGATCGGATGTAGTTGGCAGTTTCCAGCAAGTGCAGAGAATCATCGGATTCTAAATGTATTTTGCGGCGATGGTGGTGTTGTGTGCACAATATGCTCATCCATAGATGTCGAATGCTGCGATTTATCCACTTTGTTTCCCTAAACCCATGGTACCACTACTTTAATTATTTGCTCCAAATCAAAGGTTTCCAATACTTTGATCATACCGAATTTCTCTCACTTATTTTGATGCTCCCTTGGCATAGCAATGGTTTTATTGGCACAATCTTCGAACCCAATCTTTCAAAAAACAAAAAAATCTCTGTGATTATGCTAAAAAAAATAAGCAAAGCACCACTTTTAAATTCAAAAACGCTCTCCTGAAAAGTTACTTTAGAGGTCTATGGGACAAATGATGACGAAGGGATAATGTTAAATATTTTGTTTTTTTGTGCCAAGTAAAAAGTGTAAAATAGAAGGTATTGGCTAGTAGGGGTGTGTCAGTGGTTTTTATTTTTCTTTTAGGGTTTTTTTTTGTCAAAAAGAGGTTGGGTACAGTTGATCCAACTTTTTTGAGCACGGTTGAAAACCTGTGATGACTTAGTTTTCTTTTTTTAGATGATGTGCACATTCATCATCATTAAATATCTAATGCAGGGCCATGTTCTGTAACTTTCGAATCGATAAAAGTAGTCGAGAAACATAAATAAATGTTTGTTTTGTTCCTAAAATCCCAAAATGACTTTTTCAGTTTCAATTCGCCTTCCATTGGAAAATACCAGTCAAACAAGTTAAAAACTTAGGGTATCGCCTCAACTTACAGAAACCCATTTTTCAGAGGCGTTAATTGAGGAAAAGTCATCGCCTCAGTTACAGACCATGGACCCATGTTTCGGAAAACGTAAATTTTCACATTTAATCGTCACTTATTCACTAATGTTGAGTTTGCACACTCATTTGTAACGGATATGCCACCTATTGTAAATGCGATAGGAGGACGTTTCCTATATACTTAATATCCTAGCTCTTGGTGAAATGTTGCCACTGCAACCTTCATCAGACATCCAGGCGACAGAGATTCCGGTTGGAAATTAAGAAACTTCATCATATAGACGGAAGAGCACAATAACTGAACCGCAGAGCTCCCCAAGATATAATAAACAAGAGCTAAAGCAACATTGCGTTTTTTCCGGAAGTAGTAAGACCTCTAACCAAAGCCATTGCACCTGGCTTGGGGACAGTTAAAACAAATTGACTTTTTTTCAAGATTGATAAACCACTTGAAGCAATAAACGGGCACTCAAAAAGCACTTCCCATTCATAGTTATATTGAATCACGATCTTGCATTTCACATAAATCCATCATGGCTTATCTTATAAATCGCAATGTTATGGGCGATGTAACAAAAATTGTTTTAACCGTACCTAGTATCCCCTATACATATATAGAGTATGAAATGAGAAAAGTTTATGTCCTGCTTTTCTTCTTTTTCAAAGTTTTGTCAATTATTCTCAATTTGGGTGTTTTCCTTAAATCCTTTCTTTTTTCTGTTGTTGTTTTAAAGTTGAATTGAAGTGTGCAAAGCCCAAAATGCCGCATGTAAAAGTTTATGAACAGAAAGAACAATGTTTTTTACAACACTTCGATGTGTTTGCTGACGTTTTTATTGGTCTGCGTGCGAAGGGTCTTCGAAACGAAAGCCGAGGAAAACACTTATATATTTACGTCTACAGATAGGTATAATTTATGTGTTTATATCTAACTCTTAGTCTTTGAAGGGAACGAGTATAAGGACAAGGATAAAAAAACAATGGAAATGTCGGTCGGTCGGCATCTTTCTTTGAACATATTCGGATTTATCATAAAGAAAAAACAGTAAGGCACATATTAAATCTTACATTAAAAAAATTACTTATTGAATGATAATTCGTACTAACGCCAAAATAACTACCCAATATATTTTCCACAATTCATTAGAAGGATACGTTAAATAAGATTCTAAGGTTAGAGCTCTACCATGTCATTTAATCTATCATTTGGCAGTAACACTACACATACGCTTTTCATTTTAAGCTTCCACAATGGTAAAATGCAAGCTATCGTATTTTTTCTTAAAGCACAAAATTATCTGGTGTTCTAAATATATTTATGTAGGTATATACATATGTATGTACATTGTACATATAACTAACAGGAAATTCGAATTTTTCAAAACTATTGTTTAATATTTCGATTTTTTGCTTTAATTTTAATAATGAAACTTTTGTTAATTTCTTTAGCTAATTTCTTCACTCTAATTTGTGAAGAAATTACCTATTTCAAGACTGCCAAATCGATCAATAGACTCTTTTTGGTGGTACTTAGTCAGTTAATTTAATTTTTTTGAAAAACTTTATGTGTCTTAACATAAGTTTGAATCCTAGACTAGATGATTGACAATAATTGATGTTACCTAATTAAGTGGGTCAAACGTCTATTTTCCTAGGGCAGTATGTAATGACAATTTAAAATTAAATTAAATTTTATTATGTTGTTATGTAATTTAAGATTTTTCTATTCCATAATACAAAACCAATTAATTTTTTAAACAAAATTGTCTTGTTAGTACGTCGTACACTATATCTTCAACTTTACATAGGTACACTCGTTCAATATTATTTGGTAGAGAATACATTCCATATGATTCAATAGAAAGACAGATAACACAACCCCAAACCGTTAAGGCGACTATCCTCCTTATCCCATACAAAGTGCACCAATATAAACGCACATTTCTAAAACTTGTCATCTACCATATCCTAACTATGGTACCGGGTGAATGGTCCATTAGTGTTGGGATAGGACACTATAAGTTCATTTAATGTGCCAGTACCCTTCACTCCTGCTCTGTAAGTCCACTCTTTCATTTCTTCTTCATGAATGTAATGTCCGTTAAGCACAACTACATATGGACTTGGACATATTATTGTGCTGAAGAAAAAAAGTTTTGGATTTTCTTTCAAGATATCCTTCCCAGGATACTTTTTCTATTTCGTCTTGTTCTTCCCAATATACGAGAAAAAAGAAAGAAAGTTTTTGTGTATGCTTTTAACCACCATCTTAGAACCGGGCCATAACTCATCCATCAATTTTCACTTGCCGTACAACCACCTACATTCCACACACATCCCTTCGTACTTTTTTCTGTTTTCTCACGCAGAACACATTCCGTTCCGTAAGATATGTATTGCCGGAGAGAGTTATTGGCCCTATGGCTAGTCATAGGCATTTTCCGATTTAACCATCAGTACATACTAAACATTTCCACTATCCTTTGAAGAGGGTTCTAGAAATCGCTTGCTGGATAGGTGGGGAAATTAAAGTTAGGTTTGAGAAAATCTAAAACGGCATGTAGGAACTTTGAACGACATGTGCGCCAGGGAAAGAGTGAAATTTTCATTTTCGTATATCAAAACAGCAAAAAAGGATAGCATGTGTGCGTAAATGTTACTATATAGTTTGCATATAAAAAGGTGGATTTTTCGGCCCATGCTTAACTGTAGTTGTGTTAGTGTAAAATGACAAGAGGCGAGTACTTGATCAAGGAGAGGGTGCAAAAATAAATAGAAGATCTATTTCTCTGTTTAAAAGTTTCGTTCCAAGGATGAGTGGTGTGGTATAGGGGAGCGGGCGCTTTTTGGGGTGACCATCTACCTAATTTGTTTGTTATTTTTGTATGTGTATGAGAATTATTTATTATACATGCATGTGTTTGTGTACAAGTGTATGGTAAGGGCAGTAGTAGAATTTAAGGTAGCCAAAGGAAATGTATGTAGTGTGGTTGAAGATGGTTACTTACCAAAACTTTGAATTGAAAGTGTTCATAGAGTTGGGGGCAAAAATGGTATGTTGGTTTGGGTTATAAAAGTTTTCGTTTTGTTTTATTAGATTTTTTCCCCTTTGCTGTTGTTATTCGGCTTTGTGTTGGACTTTATTGTGGTGAATAGGAAAAGGCTTAGATAGAGTTTCTGCACACACGACTTACTCGTTATGAAACAAAACAAAGAACAAAACTATACTTTCAATACACGCTTAAGTGCTGGAGCGTGGCCTCATGGTGTGGCAAGGGTAAGCATTGCATGAGTGGAGGCTGTCAGTGTTTGGGTCATTCGAGAAAAAGGGCGGCACGAACAATGAAGGTGGCTGGGATAAGACAGTGAAAAGCAATAAATCAATACGGATGGTCCGCATACGTAATGGATTTATGTGAAGGTTATTTAGAATGATAATTTTTGCACAGTACTATTTCCAAAACTAATGTCGTGTGTTGTACTTCTGAGAGGGTGGTGTATATTGTGTATATTTTCTAATGTATATAATTTCTATGTGTGCAATTGAGAATCGGAATACGAGAGCAAACGAGTTTTGTATTATAATAAGTTTCTGGTGCTTGGGCATCGTATAAGTTTGTGTGCCTAAAGAGTAGGGGGAATCGTTTTTGATTACGACACTAGCAATGGTCGATAATATGGTGGTAGTATGCCTCTTGTGTGTGATATACATATATTTGGTAGGTACACATTCTTTAAAATAATGTAAATATAGGTATAGGTAGGTATAATCTTTGAATAGGAAGATTCAAATTAGATAGTTGTTTCTTAAATTTAATAAATATGTACATGCATATGCACATGTAATAAAGTACGTGCATATAGATATGTTGGAGGAATAATACATTATATATGTATCTATATAAATATCTACATATTAAAATTGGAGAATTTTAATGGAATTATATCTAAGGCTTTTCTTTTATTTTAATAAATACAGTACGAACTCCGTAATCGCAACCCCTGATACACGCAACTCCTCGATTTTTGCAACAGTATAAGTCATAGTATTACAACATTTATAAGTGCAACTAATAAAACAAAATTACCTCAATAACTGCAACTTGCTATGATGCTAGTAAGTCAATTAACACATAATGTATGTGGTTTTGTTTGCTTTTTGTCTCACCTGTCCTTTTTTCATTTATCATCATATAAGGAGTGTTTGGTAACTTGAAAATTCGAAAGAATTTGTACATATTTCCATATTTTGCTGTCAAAACACATAGGAAAAAAACCAAAGCTAAAGGAATTTGGTGAAATTTTCTAGTTAACAAACAGTCACAAATGACCTTTTTATACAGTTATTTTGTGTAATTTTTTGATGTTTCTTTGGGTATTGAGCAGTTGTCAACAGATTATTTTTAGTAGCACGTTGTTTTTGCGTACGCCGCGTCGCCCGGCTGGTATTGTTTTTATTTTAAAGTGATGGCTTTCACAAAAATAATGATAAATTTAACACTTATCATAAATCTGTGTACCCTGGTATAAATAACTAAATAAAACGTGTTTTCAGATGCTTTTATTGGATAGCTACTAATTAACTAAATTTATCCAGGAAAAGCACTTTTATAAAATCTTTTATTAAGAATATTATTCCACTAGCAAATAGAAGCTTGCTTTTCTTCGCATAGTTTTAAGAATATTATGTTTTTCTATTACAAAATAAGTATTAGCATATTAAAATGTTGCCAAGAGAATTAATCTTTCAGCTCAAATTTCCTTTAAGATAGGATGAATTTGATCAGTCCAATATTTTTAAACTCAAGTTCAGTAAATTAGTAAATTGTAATACCTTTCGAATTATCTTTTTAACTAGTTATAATATATACACGTTTTCGAATTAGCTTTAAGCTTACTCTAATTAATTCAAAATTCAGACACACAATCTTCTGCAGACAACCCGTAAGGTTTCTCAGGAAATTTGAAATATTGACAAGTCTTGTGATCACCAATAAGTCATTTTTTGTTGTGAAGTAAACCACCGGATCACAAATAGAAACAGGACGATCGAAGAATTGAAAATCCCTGTACATACTTCAAATAAAATAGATCGCCGAATTTTCTTGATAAGAAAATTATAGTTCTATATTCTGAAATATAAAAAAGGTACACTTTTGAAATGCTTCTATGGAAAATTGAATTATTGTAAACAAATAAATTCAATAATTGGATTTCCATTCCAATTTTCATATAAAATGCCATTCGTCTTTACATTATGGTGAATGAGCTTTATAACACCCCGTTTGATAAAACATTTGACCCATAAGAGCTATACGTTCAATTGATAAAATAAAATTTTTCACCCAATACCTAAAAGAAAAGCAAGCAAAATTAGCTTCGCAAAACTCTCAATCAAACCCCACCGAGACCACACCAATACCTAATAATTCCCAACGAAAATGTGGTGGTAAAATAGGACGAATAACAACAAACCCTCAAAAACGAACACTGTATTTTTGTATGTAGGTAAATTGTTAAAAAGGTTAGCAGGATGAAACAGATATGGGGTTGGAAATGTGTAAAATCGGAATAAAACTTTATTTTGAAATTTATGACTACACCCCGACGAATGACCAAAAATATTGAAATATTATCCTTGCTCATTACACGAAGCACACGTTATAAAATACATCATGGCAAACCGATTTTACATTAAGGCATTTCTCGTTCTCTTTTCCTCTTGATTTAATGAAAGCACCAAGATGCTTCCATCCACCCTCCATCGTCTGATATATGGTATAAAGCTACGAACCAGTAGAATATGAATCATTTCCTTACGTTTCTGTGTTAGTTAGCACCGATATGTAGGTACGCAGAAATAATTAGTAAGACCAGTAACAACAACAACGTAAAGAATAGCAAAGAATTAAGGTTATTGAAATAGCAATAGTGGGCAAATAGCCAGACACTTTACCAAACAGAATAATTTCCTCTAGTTACTGTTTTGGTGCGACAGGACGCACTACATATTTGGTGTTAAAAATATTATTCAAAACACCACCCAATCAACATTTCAAAAAGTCCGTTTGTTATTTTCGTCATCAGCTCCACGGATTCGATGAATTCTAATAAAGAACTAGTAGTGTGGGCAGTTTGGCATCAAAATTATATAAAGAGTGAGAACACACCTTAAATAACTCTATACATTTCGAAACATCGCATGTCTTTTTATAATAATGTGATATATGCTTGAAAGATCTGTACTAGGTTTCAGAAATAACCAAAGGATATAAAAGAGGTAGGAGATGGCGGATGGGGATAAGAAATTCCTAATGCACCAGCATAAGTTATTTTTTTATATATTTTTTGTATTTTGTATGTATTTTTTAAATAATATTTGCAATGTCCATCAGGGTTCTAGCAATTTAAAATTATTTTGTGCTGAATGCTAAATGTTTGTCATTTGGTTGACCCCTTTTAATATATGTAACTCAAGCCAAGTTAAGGAAAAGCAATATGATTTTCAATTCAGATTCGGGTGAGTGTATAGTATGATAGTGATGGTGAATAGTAATAGAAGGGCGAGGAATCGAAATAAATGTATACATTACACCTACTTACGTATGTACGGCAATAACTCATCCATTAAAAGGGATAACTATGTGAACAGCATTGAAGAACAAGGTAGGAGTGGTATAGGTTGGACAGGATATGTATTTCAAAAGCTGGTTCTTCTTCATCGTCATGCCTTTTAGAAGAAAGGTAGTAGTTATATGCTGTACGTTTGCATATATATGCGTGTTATACAATTTATTGTGTAGGTATGCAGGGATACAATGGTACTTATAGATACATATATGTACTCGTATATAACCATCTTTGAAATCCCTTTCACGATGTCACTCTGAACGAACAACAGAACGCAGAATTCAAATTATAAGTTTCCTTTTTTGTTTTGGATTTTCTTTAGTTCTTTTCCTCCATATCATTTGGGCCAAAAGGACCTTCTCGATTTTTCTGAACACACTGTTTTCTGCAAGGTTTCTAATGCAGGAGCTAAAGACGAGTAAGCTCTGAGTAAATTATAGTTTCGAAAAACTTTATGATATTCAATAAAAAAATAAATGTGTGTGCGTGATCATATTTGTGTAGATAATGCCTGGCGTGCAACATATGCTACAAAATGAAATTTAAATTTTAGTAGGTATAGGATTATAGTAGGTATAGTAGGTGTAGGAAGCTATTTATTCTATAGTGTTGATATATTGAAAATAATCCCAGGGATATAGTTGGGAGATTCCCAAAAAATATACGGCAGTACGATACAAAGTTTATGGCAGAAAATAGATCTTAAAAAAAGTGTATATATTTTGTAGGTCCAATACCTAGCAAAAATAGGACATCATATATGTACCTATAGATCAAACAGGATGACAAATGCGGTTAAAGTTAGGTATATATACATTTTTGTATGGTTACCGCCACATGCACATCTATTGCATGAATAGACAATTCACACTGTAGGAAATATTTTCGGCGTATATGTATTGCTTACATGATGTAGATTGTACGAAAACAATCACAAAGAGAATACAAAATAATACCCACAAGAAGGATATTCTTGTATGCATTTTCCTACGACCTACAAAATCTCATGGCAGGGATACATTTACAACTTAAAAATGTTTGTTTTTAGTTTCTTACACATGACCGCAAACGACAGAAAAAGCTGGAGCGTTGTTGTCCATTCGCTCAAAGTGGCCTAGCCAGTGTAGTCGACGCGCTTTGGTTCTATGGACTACATCCGCATCTTCGTACAGCTCGTACAATTCTCGATTGAATCTTCTCCTGAATTCGCCCTCTTCGCATATAGGACGAAATATCCTCCGAATTTTTCTCTCGAAAGTGCCCAGTATCAATTCCGCTTTTTTACTAATCGTCCAGCACTCGGCGCCGTAGAGTAGAACTGGCAAATTAGCGTTTTGTATAGCGTGCACTTTGTCTTTCGAGATAGGAGTTTTGAACCCATTTGTTTGGCAAAATCGAAGTGGCAGCGGTTCGCTTGGGCAATTATTCGTCGGATTTTCACTAAAGTGTCGTTCGTGAAATTTGTGCTTCTTCCGAGGTAGGTGAACTCCTTGACTACCTCGAAATTACTGCTACCAACAGTGACGTTTTGTCGTAGGCCATGGACAGATGAGGCTTTCTTTGTTGATAGCATATACTTGGTTTTGTCCTCATTCACTTCAAGACCAACGCATTTCGCCTGTTCATCAATAGCTGTGAATACTTCAAGTGCATCTCGCTTGGAGCGGCCGATGATATCAATGTCGCCCGCATAACCAAGCATTTGGGAAGACCTGTTGAAGATAGTGCCTTCCAGGTTAACACCACTCTTGCGTACTACCTGCTCGAGGACTATATTGAAGAAGTTACATTATATCGCATCTCCTTGTTTGAACCCTGTACACGTTTGGAAAAGCTCAGATGAGCTATTTCCCATTTGCACGTTGCACCACGTATTTTGTAACGTCATGCGGCATAGCTGGATCAGTTTTTTCGGGATCCCGAGTTTCGACAACGCCAATAGAAACACTTGGCGACTTATGCTATCATATGCGGCTGGTGCATGCGCCCTACCAGGTGCATCTCTTCATACTTGAAGAGTACCGTAGGTAGGCATAACGAGCCGGCGGATTTGTTGTTCTTAAGCTTGTGGATGTCTTTCTTAACCTCTTCAGTACCTCTTCATTGACTGGTTTCATGCTTCTTTGTTCTCCCGTTGCTTCCTCTACATAATGCCCATTAAGCAGTTGCTGGAAGTGCAGCTTGAACACGTCTACAATTTTCTGTGCTTCGGTGACTAGGTTCTCTTCGCTGTTTCCAAGAGCTTGCGTGCCAGTCCTATAACCAGATGCCAGTTGCTTGGCTGTTTTGTAGAAACGGCGGGTGTTGGTGGCGGTGCAAATTTCCTCTAGATGCCAGAGCTCAGACGCTGCGGATGCTCTTTTCTTTCTTCGCGGAGTTTTTTCTCGTTGCTTCTCTTTTCACGGTACTCCTCCCTTGCTGCTCTTGATTTCCGTTGCAGCATTTGCATTCATGCATTTTCCGTCTCCTGCTGCAACACCGCGCATTCATCATCATACCACGGGTTCTTTTTCGCGGGTGGTTGGTAGCCTATAGTGGTCTTGGCTGTCTCTTTAGTGATGTCGCGATACTGGTTCCACTGGTCGTTGACGCTTGTGGCAGAGAGTTTTCCGGCCAATTGCTCACTGTAGTCTCTCGCTTTCTCAGATGTGCTAAGGCAGGTGATGTTGAATTTCTTCCTTTGGGCGGTCTTCGTTTTCTTTTCGTTTGACAGTCGGACTCTGAACTTCGTCACAACAAGAAAGTGGTCAGAGTCCACGTTTGCTGTTTGATGCGTGCCTTGCGCCAATTAGCACGTGGTCGATTTGGTTTTCGGATCGACCATCTGGAGATCGCCAGGTTGCTGTATGTATCCTTCGCCTAGGGAACCTAGTGCTACTTATCACCGTATTACAAGCTGCAGCAAAGTCGATTAGTCGGAAGAGTTATCTGTTGTCGTTTCGTGGCGGCTTTCAAACTAATCCACCAAACAGATTTTCTTCCGACTTTAGCACTCCCGACAGGCTCCGTAGGCTCCGTCCAGGAGGTCGTAAAACTCCTACTTGTTAGACTCCTCAGCTTCATCGGTAGGAGCGTGTGCACATATTAGGCTGATGTTTTGAAAGGTAGCTTTGATGCGGATCACAGCAAGGCGATTCCTAATCGGCTTAAAATCGATGACTTTCGACCTGAGTCGATTTGCCACGACGAATCCGCATCCCAACATGTGCATTCTTTGATTACAGCTGTAATAAATGTCGCAATCTTTCCTTTTCGTTGTTCCTGATCCTATCTATCGTATCTCTTGGATCGCGGTAATGTCAGCCTTGTACCGCGAGAGGACAGATTCAAGTTTTTGAGTAGCACCTGGCGTATAGAGTGTCCTTTCAATCAAGGTGCATACTCGTAGGGCGTAGTACATTTTCATTCCGGGTCCGGTTGTCATTTGAGGGGGGTCGTTATCCGAGGCTTCTCGCGTGTCTCTCAAAACAATATTGTTTTTTACTGTGGTCGGGTCGTTAGCCCAACGTACTAACCTCCAATCTGTACGGCCATGGGTTTAATGTTGCAATTTTTCCGTGATCAACATTCGCTCTTACAAGTTTAGCAAGTCATGACATAAAGTCAAGACCAGTATCCGGCGGCTACCAACTTGGAGGTAATGTAAGCACTTGATGTGTAGGAAAAGATACAGCTCGAGGCCCCCAGTTCCTATAACATCCAACCACCATACATATATTATAGCAGTATAGTAATTAAGTGAATCTTGTGAAAAATAACAAGCCTTTATTAAATTTATTAATTATCGAAATAAATTTTAACTATTTAGGAGCATATATTATAAACCGCAATAAAAACACGTTTCAACTAACTATGTGTGCCTATGATTTCAATCTCTAGACAACGACCCTTATTGTGATAAGAGTTTCATTTGGTAATACTTTTATTACGATTGGCTTTATTGAGTCGGTTTTCTGAGCGTAGCACGTTCAATTATGTGGAACTATCATTTTTTTGTTCGATAAACGTCACTCATCCTGACTGCAGTTGGCGATTTACTTCCTCTATAGGTACATGTAAAACAAAATTAAGTGCAACATTGTATAACCTAGGCTCTCATTCTATATCGCGAACGGTAGACAAGCATCACGTAAACTTTAAAAAATCGATATCTGCAAAAGATATCTACTTTCCGATTTTATGGTTACTTCACGTAACCCTCCCGCGGGGTTGACCTTGTCGTGGTGGGGGGGGGGGGGGGGTTCGGTGGGCTTAAATACACTCTATATGGTATTTGAGGGAAAAAACAACGATAAGAAGAAATAAAGGCAGAGTGGAAAACTAACAAACCGAAAACCCCCCAAAAAACTTAAAAACTATGGTAATTAAATGGAAAATAAAAAAATTGAAGTCCCAACGGGGATATACGTTCGTAAGTCGGCAGGTGTCACTACTTCCAGCGATGGCTTTGGTCCAAAAGCAGACAAGTCGCCAGTGACTAACATAGTTACAATTGAAATGAAGAATAGGAGAATTGATACCGGTTCTCGTTTAAAACTGGGCGGCAGCACGGTGTCTAAGCTGATTATCGTTAAAGCTCCTGCAAAACCGTGCAGTGAAGGGTTTGTGGCTACTCAACAAATTTTCTTGGTCCAAAAAGATCATGGCCAACGCTGAAAGCCTTGATAGGGACTCCACATCGAAAAGACAACGGTCGATGGAGGACGCTGCAACAGGTCCTAAGCGGCCAAAGGGTAATGTGGGCACAGCATTTAATCCCTCTGCGTAAAACCCTCGTTGCGGTTATTGACAGGAGTGATCCGAATGGCACGATTTCGACCGCGCAATGGCAGTTAGCTTATGGGAAGCTTTCTACTGGCTTCCTTGATATTATGGAGGCGTACCCTGGCCCACCACCAGTCACTATAGTGACCACATTAGGGTCATATAAAGCTGATTGTCTGCGAGGATCAGACTTAGTGTCAGCTGTTTAAGCTTGGTGTCGGTAGCCTAGAGGAGTACTGGCCGGGTGCCTTGTGATACAGACGTTGGATACGTCGGCAGCTTCCTCATCCAAGGCCAGGAAGGTTACTTCCCCCTTCATGGATGAGGAGGATGGCGATGTGTCCGAATCTTCATCTTCAATCATTAAAATGTCGACTGATCTCATCATTGGCTTCTGGACCAGTATGAACTTCTTGGGTCATGTTCAGGTACGGAAGAACTCAACGATGCCGTGGTGGGGACTTCTCTGCCTAATTGTAGCGAAGATGCTGCAGTTAGTTTAGATTCACCTCCAATACTCCAAAAGTGTTTCGGCCTCTCTCCTCCTTCGGCTGTCAAACACTGTGGACGACGTAGTCCTGATCCAGGAACCAGGGACCTACAATAACCGGGTTCTTGGATAAAGGTAATCTGAGATCATGTAAAAGTAGCATTAAAGTAGTTTTACTCCCTAATTTCAGATACTACTGCCGTAAAGATGGAGACGGCCAAAGGCAATTACTGGCTGCCATCGGCATATCTTGGCCATGCCCAATCCATCCCTGGCGATAACATAGTCAGAATGTTTAAGGAAGCAGAAGAATCACATACTATCGTTATCATTGGTAGTGATGTCAAAACGCATAACACGGTGTAGGGCAGTACCGATATAAATAGCAGAGGTAAGTTACTTTTTGATTACATTTTAAGTACTAATCTTATCGTAATTAATATTGGCAATGAACGAACTTTTATTACTTACAATAGTGGAGAAGTACTAGACATTACTCTTGTCTCTGATTTCATCTACTCTTTAGTTAGGGATTGCAAGGCAACTCCTCAACACCGATTTTCAAGACCATAGGTATATTCATTTTAAACTAAATGATGATCCTAGTGTTCACAAACAATAGAAAAACTGATTGGGTAAAATACATACCAACATTGAATACTCTTATAGACAATTATCTCTTTAAATCTTTAAGTGACACCCTGGATCTAGACAGGAAAGTTAATAATTTGATTTGGGCCTTAAACAATCCTATGGCTGTATCGTGTACTCTTATAAAGCTAAGAGACAAAACTAATCCACATTGGTGGACCTCAGAACTAGAACCACTGTTCAATAAGGCCAAAAGATCAAGAGAAGAGTTAGATTGGGCTTCCTACAAGAAATCACTCCAACTATATAAAGAATAACTTAGGAAAGCAAAAAGGAGGCCTTTCTGTGGTAATATTGAAGAATTCTCCGAGGCATCTAGGCTGAGAAAAGTTCTCTCAACAAATCCAGTAATACCGAGCTTTCTAAAAAAAAAAACAAGAAGGCTCCTGGACGACCTGTAGCGAGGAATCGCTCGATCTACTACTAGACACTCACTTGGCAGGTAGTTCCTTAGACATTAAAAGTTGCACACAAACGGGTCAAATATTCGTAGAATCCCAGATGGTCTGATTAATAGGGATAAACAACTTTGGGCATTGAACAGCTTTAAACCTTACAAGTCAGCGGGACCAGATAGCATAATACCTGCGGAACTTCTGAAATCTTCTTATATTATTCTATCATTGTTAGAAAATATAATGAGAAGCTGTTGGGAACTGGTCCCCTTTCCCCAGTATTTTGCCAACGCCTCAACATGCGTACTGTAAGCAAAGATCGGTAAAAACTGCAATCCACTTGTTAGCATTATCGAATACTCCCTCCATCACAAGGAATACACATTGTTAGATTTCCTCGATATAGAAGGTGCTTTTAACAACGTCAATACAGATGCAATCACAAATGCACTTAGGTCGAAGGGTAGATGGCTCACTTGGCGAGTTGATCGTCCAAATGCTGATAAGCAGGGTGATGAACTCAAACCAGGGTTTTACATCTTCAAGACGATCAGATCGCAGAGGCATACCACAAGGAGGTGTTCTATTCTCCGCCTTTGAAACTTATTGGCAAATGAACTGTTAAAAATCTCGAGGAGGAGGAGTGATTCCTTATGCGGATGACGTTGCTATTACGATTTCAAGAAAACATCTAAATACTGTCTCTGAACTCCATCAATTTGCACTTAACAAACTTACCAAATGGTAAGTCCTAATTACAACAAAACACAAAATTCCGCACGTTGATCCTCCAACTATAATTGGTATAAGTCTTAAATTCTCTGACGAAGCAAAATACTTGGGTCTTATTTTGGACAAGAAATTAAGCTGGAAATCCAATATACAAGAAAGAGTTAAGAAAGCCACGGTTGCTCTTTTTTCTTGCAAGAAAGCCATTGGCAACAAATGGGGTCTAGAATCCCGCCAAGTCCATTGGCTATATACGGCGTGGCGCAACAAACCGTGCTACAAAAATAAAACATAATGACTTTTTTTCAGTGTTGGTAATCGGCCTATTTTTTTTTATTTTATAGGCTACTATTTAGATTTATCAATTTGAATAGTACAGCGATACCATTCTTTGCAGTCCGTCATTTCCGTCCAAAGGGAATTTAGGCTGGAGTTTGGCGGTACTCCCCCGAGTAGATGGACCATTATGAGGCTGGTGAACATGTGTGCCGAATCTGGAAGCATCGAACAAAGACCGTATCATCGAGATCCCAATGTTCGGCAAAACAGGCAAATCCAAGTGTTTCGACTCGAAACTTATCGGGCCAAATTGGAGTTAGCAGACGGTCATTACAACGGATACTTCATGATGACTTAAACTTATTTCAAAGTACAAAGTCCAAATCACAAGCAAGTTAAAACCTCAGGATTTGCCTATTCGCCTCGAATTTTGCGGGAAAATGATTGCAATGGCCGAAGAAGACAACACATTGATAAATTGTTTGCTCATGTCTAACGAGGCCCATTTTGACTTAAACGGCAATGTTAACAAGCAAAATTGCCGTATATGGAGTGAATCTAATCCAGAAATGCTCCATGAGACGGAACTGCACCCAGGTGTATTGTCGGGCCATACTTCTTTGAAGAAAACGGTGTAACACAAACTGTCAATGGGGACCATTATTTAAAGATGTTGAAGGGGTTTTTTTTACCCAGAACTTCACCGAAGACGTATCCCTTTCAGCAGCATTTGGGTTCAACTAGATAGAGCAAGTGCACACGTAGCCAGACAAGTTATGGCGGAGCCCCAACGAAAATTCCCAAACAAATTGATATACAGAAACTGCACTTTCCGCTGACCCCCAAGGTCACCTGAGTGCACCAGATATTTTTTTTATTGGGTTATGTCAAGAAGTGTACAAAACAAAAACCAGTAATTTGACTGAATTGAGTCCATTAAGACAATAATTGGGGCGATCCCAATTTCAACCCTTCAGGCCGCAATTAACAATTTTCTGATCAGGTGGCGCATATGCGTAGATAAGCGCGGATGTCATTTGCGGTCTATCATTATTAAAAACCATTAGATATTTAAAATAAAATTTAATTTTTAATCCAATAAAAACAAATTAATGAAATACATCGATTAAAATCAGTTATTTAAATTTCTTATTGTAGCACGATTCGTGCGCCACCCTGTTCATCGGTTATTAGACCGAATCTTACTTACGGGGTGGTCGTTTGGTGGACTGCACAGAAACAGAGACAAATAATCTTAAGCTCAGAAGAGTTCAACGCACTGCTTGTATGTGTATAATTGGTGCTTTGCGCACTACTCCACTTGAAATTCTTTTTAATCTGACACCCACCTGAAGGCGACCTCACATTAGAAAAACAGCAGTTTTGGCCACTCCAATATAACGAACGCTCTCAGCATCCCGCAAAATAATATAGATTACACCATACCCCAACCACTATTTGACAAAAACTTCCTGGTAAGCATACCCTCCAGATCACAGTGGGAGGAGGATGCTTTCTTGAAAGATGGAAAAAATCAATTTTTCACCGATGGGTAAAAAACAAACGATGGTGTATGGGGGTGGTGTTTACTCTAACGGACTAAATCTTAGTCTCTCCTTCCGTTTTACTAACCATTGTAACGTGTTCCAAGTGGAATTGATGGTATTTAAGGAGGCTCTATCCTAGCTTAAAGAAAACGTGATATCTGCAAAGGATATCATCATTTTCTCCGATAGCCAGGCAGCGCTGAAATCTTTTGATTCAATCTCTACTAACTCCAAAATAGACCTCGACTGTCTATTATCACTCAAAGAGATGGCGGAGCAGTTCAACCTTCACCTATGCTGGGTAGCGGGGTACAGAGGCATTCAAGGAACTTCGGGGCCGACGAACTTGCCAAACCAGGAACATCACTTCCCTTTTCAACTGACAACAGTAACCTGGGTATTCCAATCTCTACGTCTAAGTTTATGGAGAAGACAAATCTTACATGGACTAGTGGTAACACATGTCTAGCGACAAAAAAGATTTGGACAAAACTGGATCTTAAACGCTCTAAGGGTTTGATCTCTCTATGCAGACAGCACATTCGCTCCATTGGTGTCATAATAGGACAGTGCCTCAAAGGAAGACATGCTGACAGACTCTGCGTGCTCGCAAACGATTTCTGCAGAAGCTGTTTAGATGAGCAAGAGGAGAAAACTATTCTTCATCTCCTCTGTACATGCCCTGTACTGTCTAACAGACGAAGACTTCTTCTGGGAGACTTCTTCTTCACATTAATGAACTGGCACACTCCGACATTATTTCTCTATTCCGCTTCATAATAAGCTCAAATTGGTTCTAAGTTCTTTTTGGGGTAAAAAAAAACCCAACTCCTGTTGTATCACAATGGTGCCTTGTTTTGGACTAAGTGTGTTAGTCAGTTATCTTTAACAGCTAACAGCCACTGTAACCTAACCTAACCCTAAAAGCTGTAAAATAATATCATTTTGTCGATAGCGACTGCACGACATCAATTGGGCTAACGTTTTGCAGTTAATTAAAAGTTCTAAGTAATCCTTACATTACAAAAAAAACACGTCGAAAAATGTTCTACCCCAATATTTTTTTAATTCAAAACAGGTGAAATTAAAATTAAATAAGAAGAAGAATGGAACTTAGAGAGATGCATTGGATCCTTTGTCCCTTCCATGCGAAATGTAGCTTTGTATTATAAACTAACAAAATATATGTATTTTTGCATTGCTTAGTTTTTGTGACTACTGCCTCTAGATTCATTCAACACTTTCGTCTATCAAAGAAAACTTTCATAAGTATTGTAAATAATAAACTTGCCCATCGGCTGTCGACTCGACCCACTTATATTCCACCAATACTTCGGATCCCAAACTGAAGTCATCGATAGCGACAGACGATATGAGAGAAATATAGTTTTAGTTTCATGAAGCAAACTTATGACGACATCGTTCAATGTTATCGCATAATCGTTCGTTCATTAAGTTACGTGATGAGTGCCCTGCTTTTTTAGGTTGGGTTTAATGCAAATTTCTTTTAGAGTTTTCTCTGTTGGTATTTTCTTTGTCCGATTACTCAACAACACCAACAATGCAAAGTTATTCGTTTTATATATATTTAATTTAAGCGAAAAATAAAGTAATGAAATTTGGGGGTGGCCGTGGCGCGATAGTTGTGTGCTCGCCTGTCAACCTCGTGGTTGCAGGTTCGATTCCTGCCGTTATCTATGTCTTCTTATATTGCATGAAAAACCAATTCTAAAAAATTGTCATAAAATACACGGTATTGTCATAATGACACGGTAATTCTCTCCGCATTAGTTCAGCCGCCATCCCTGGAGATAAATCTGAGACAACAACTAGCTCTAGTCTCAGAACATCGCGCAACACATCTTTCCTATCCTTTTTCTCTTCTTCCATCGGATGCCCGCGCTGTGTTAAGAAAAACATATAAAGGGTATTCATAATCCCTTGAGCGCGTGCAGTTATAAAAAAAAAAAAAAAAAAATTTGAAAAAAGGCCAAAGTATTGGTAAGCGGATCGACAGCCGATGGGCAAGTTTATTGATTCCAATAGGTACTAATATGGAGGTTTTTTGATAGACGGAAGCGTTGAATGAATCTAGAGGCGGTAGTCACAAAAACTAATCAATACAAGAATATAATTTTATAGTTTAAAAGACATACATTTCGAATGGAAGGGACAAAGGATCCGATGCATTTCTAAGTTGCCTTCTTCTTCTTTGTATTAATTAGATTTTTTCTAATTCACCTCTGTATTGAATTAATAAATTATTGCAGTGCAACATTATACGGCGTTTTTTTTTCATTTAAGAATTGCTTAAATATTTTAATTCCCAGCAAAACTATAGCCCAATAGCTGTCGTGCAGTCGCTACTCGATATCGACATCGCTACTCGCTATCGACATCGCTATCGCTTTTATGGTTACGTTAAGTAAACATGAAATCGCAAAGTAGATATCTCTTGCAGATATCGATTTTTTAAAGCTTTCGTGCTGATTGTCTATGGTTCGCGAAAATGAAAACGATACCGCCAGCCTTACGTGACAGCCCTGATGTAATTAGGTGGAACGTTTTATTATCACTATTTCTTGTTTTTTTTAATGTTTTAATACAATTTCATCTGTAGCTCTATTTCAATCATGAATGAAAAAATACAAGAGAACGACACTTTTATTTTTTCGAATTGTTGTTGTACTTTTTAAACCTCGTGTGATGTCACACGAGATTAGAAACGAATACGAGATAAAAGCGAAACAAAATTTGAAATTGTAAAGTTTGAATTTTGTTATTGAAATTATATATTTTGTTTTATGTGAAATAGCTTAAAAATGTTGTGCGCTGTTTGTAGGTGTAATAATAAAAACAATAAATTAAGAAGAGAAGATGTGTCATACATTAGTTTCCCAGAAGATCCTTAACTGCTAAAAATTTGGATTCATTTTTTTAAAACAAAGGATGCCTTTAATGCAAAAACCGCTAGAATCTGCAGTGACCACCTGCTGCAGATTACATAAAAGCGAACCTCCAATTTGAATTGGTCAAGAGCTTTTGAGTTGCTTAATATTAAATAAATTAAAAATACAGGGGTATCTATTTTGCGGTTTTAAAAGTATCAGGCTGGAATTCGACATCTGTCAAACTAAGTTGTTAAACCAATTTTATTTTTCAGTTGAAAGTCTGACATTTACGAAAATGGATTGCTTAACTATCGCACAACGCATAAAAATTGTTAAAACCTACTACAAAAATGGTGATTCTGCCACAGCCACATATCGTGCTTTAAGAGGAGATTATGGTTTACATATTCGTCCAACAACGCAAGCAATTGGCAAAATTGTGAAGCAATTGCAGAGACTAGATTGGTTACAGATATTGTTAGGCCTGTGCATCATCGTTTCGCTCGTGCCACTGAAAATATCGCTGCTGTAAGTGAACAACTAAAGCCAGTTGCCCATTCACAACGTCGTAAATACGGCGAGTGGGTGCTTGAATAATATGCGGTGGACGGCGATTTTTCGAACAAAATTTTCTTTAGCGACGAAGCACATTTCTCACTCGGTGGGTATGCTAATAAACAAAATTGTCGTATTTGGGTTTCTGAGAATTATCAAATAATTGAAGAGAGGCCATTACATCCAAAAAGTCACTCTTTGGGGCGCTCTTTGGTCCGGAGTTGTGATTGGACCTTACTTCTTCGAAAACGACGATGGAACGACTGTCACCGTCAATTCGGAGCGTTATGGTCATATGATAACCGACTTTTTTTTGCCTGCTATTGAAGAATACGACTTGGAGAATATGTGGTTTCAACAAGGCGGTGCCACATGCCACACAACTCGAGCGAATATGGCCTTATTGCAAGAGACATTTCCTGCCCGCGTAATTTCTCGTCGTGGTGATATCAACTGGCCACCAAGATCATACGATTTGACACCACTGGACTTTTTTGTGGGGCTACGCAAAAGACCGTGTTTAAACAGATAAACCTTTAACTCTTGAGAACTTAAGAACCAAGATTCGCCAAGTTAGTTATGGCTGAGATACCGCCCAATATGTGTCAAAAAATGGTCGAAAATTACCTCACAAGAATCGATGCTTGCAACAATTCACGTGGTGGTCATTTAAATAGTGTAGTGTTTTACACATAATGTCAACGTTCAAACTTTATATAAAAAAAGAAATATCATGAAAAAAAATATTTTATATGTGTTTTATTTACGTTTACTTTTGAAACCGCAAAATGGATAACCCGTTATATTCTACCTTCATAGGTTGCATGGATAAAAAACGCCCTCGCCTTAAACCTCGTTTCATGCCAACAGTGTACAAAGCAACCGAAAACGCTGAATTATCTGGATAGTCAAGTAGGGTTTTGGCCAGGGACAATAAAAAAAATAGTAGAAACCCTGCCAGACGCAAGTCGATTTGGATTCTAGTATGTGTTGTCGTACAGATTGATTCAGGACGTACTAGAAAACACATTTGGTGTGTTACATGGCGAGGAAGGCCCCCATTATCATCCTCATAGAGAAGAATTCCTCTTGTTCCATTTTAGGACACAACGAGGGTGTTATTTCCGACGTAGCAAATGTAAGAGCTTTAATGCCCAAGATTTGGAAGCGCCATCGACCGGTTTGCAGACATTGCTTTTGCTTATACAAACAAATAATCTGAAATATCTTTTTAGATACCATATTTCAAAGCATTTCTTGGGAACCAGAAGAAGATAATACTGATGGCAACAAAGATTATCAAGATTTAGCCACTTTAGAGAGCAATGGCCTAGAAAATATGGCCGGATACATATGCCATAAACTTAGACATAAAATTCCAGTCGCTGAAGTCCCATCGTATTCATGGGTGGACCACCTAATGATGGCGGCTTGTCAAAGACATCACCAAAGATGTTCAATGATTTGACGAACTTGGACAACATCTTCAAATCCTTGAACGGAGAAGACTTAGTTACACAAATAAGCCATACTAAGATCGGAAACCTTCGTACGTTTCACCCCCCAAAACCCATTTGTTTACATTGTTGTATTTGTACCTTTGAAACTCTATCTATGAATAGATATGAAATCGAAAAACAAAACAAAACCAAATTACTAGGGCTGTGTTGTCTATGTGTCTATAAGAAGAGGAACAGAAAATTTTCTTGTGTGCGTTTTTATCCATGTGCCTATTGGAAGAGGAACGGAAAAGTTACTTGTGTGCGTGTTTCAGCTTGTAGGCAAATGTCAAAAGACAGCAGAGGTTTCGCGTCCTTATGTTATTAGTTTATGCTTAGTAATTTGTCCAGGCTACCAAAAAAATCTACTTGAATTGCCCAGGCATTGACTGCAATATGGACACAAAAGAACTTTTTTTTTTGGGGCGAGGATGTATTTTTATTTTAGAATAAGAACAGAACAATTGTAGACTTATACAAATGCAAAAAAACGAAAATATAACAAAATTAAAACATAATTAAAACATTTTCCACTTATTTAATTCACGAATCTTCATAAATTGTTGTTTTGCTTAATTTAAGTTAAATCTTCGATATCAATTTAGCACTCCCATTTTCTTTTATTCTTGATTTTTTCGCAATTAATTTAAATTCAATTAAATTCAATTCAACAATATTCAATTATTTAAACAAATTGTATGTTTCGCGCACGAAAAATCCATTAATCTACATCGGACTAACAAAGCAATTTCTTTTGCTGTTAGATATTTTTTAATCTCGAGTGACGTCAGCCTAATAAGAGAAAAAAAGAAGTGTCGTAATATTGTTTTTTTTTATTCATGTACTTCAGCAAAACATGTACACACCTTTGAAAATATTTATTTTTACATCCCTCACAAGCTTCGTTATTTAGAACTTCGAAATCCATTAGCGATGCTATTACAGAGGTTCGTACTTGATTTTTGTATAACAAACTGTTTTCTTTCGTATGTATGAAAGTTGTACGCCTAAATACAATAACTTTATATATGTACGTATAAGTCTTAATAGTAATTAAAGACGTATCAGATTCTTTTCTTTTGTTATCCATTTCTTATTGTAGCGAAATGTTCGTTATTTTTACACTTAACTTAAGTTTAAAATGAAATTCGTTTACAAGAATATCCAAAAATCAAATCGTTCAGTTGGACAGCAGCGGTTTAGGACAAGATAAATACACAAATAGGAAAACTCTGAAGAGCCAAATATTTATTTCAAACTTTACGGGTATAAATTATAAAAAGATAAGTATGTATGTTGTTCAATTAATATATCTATACTCTGTTCAATCTATATTTTCAGTAAAGGCCTTGTGGGAGTGTTTGCATGGCACACAACTTAAGAAATTTCTACTGAAATATTCCATAAGCCCACGTACACTCCACCATGACCTATCTGCTCCGAAGCTCAGAGGACACTGATCCTGATCGCCAATTTGACTCTCGCTTATAGTGTTTATTAAATAAGTAAACACATTGATTAAGAGTTACTATTGGTTCGTTGATGGAAATTCTAATACCTTTTTCTTTGGTTTTCGCTATGAGATTTCTTAGAGTTTTGAGAGCATATATTTTAAAGTTTAGAAAAAAAGGTGTTGTCTTGTCTCTGCGTTCTTTCTGCTTTTGTTTTTTTTTTTTTGGAAAATTGTTAAAATGCAGCTGTATATTATTTGTTGGGTATTTTTTGTAAGGAAAAATTACTATTTGAGCAAGTTTTTGATGTAGTTTGGTTCATTAATTAATTGTAACATTAAAATACCAAATAGTTTTTATGTTCATGAAAATAAAAATAAAATCGAGATGGTTTCGTGTACATAAATATAATATTTAAAATAGTGCAGTGTAATTTGAACTCATATTATTATTTTTATGCATTTTTATTACATTTTAAATTGCTTCAAGTTCTTCGAAGGATACAAGTTCCTTATTATACCTTATTTATAGATAAGCCTTCTGGGGAACGCTTAAAAAACGCACGTACTATATTACTTCTTGGTGGTGTGGAGAAAGATATATTTATTTTTATTTGGATTTAGTTTAATTTTTTTTAGATTTAGTTTACGATGTACATGTTTCTGTTCATGAAATCTAAATCAACAATTGATAACCCTACTGCCATTTGTGAGAGAAATATGCCAATTTATAATGCTCATTAGGGCAACCATGGAAAATAGAAAAGCTTTCTAGGAATAGAGATAGCTTATTGAAATCCATAATAGTAAGTGTGAAAAGCAAATATCCTATTTTCCCTGTACTGAAAATATAAATTGAACAGAGTATAGATTAATATCTTTGAGCTCAGAATTAGTACATTTACATATTTTAAATGCATGCGAAGATGTCTATGTAACCATGAATTATAAAGTCATATATACAAATTGTACCTAACTAAAATTAATTCAATGCTTTTGGGATAATTTTTTTCTCTAAGGGGATAAATAAATTTGTTTTAAACTTCCCTCCTCGCTGTCCAAACTGTCCATCATAATTATTTGTATTTTGTATTTTGTTTATTCCTTGACAAGCTTACATAAGGCACAAGCCCACATTAAGATATAATATCTTTTTCCTAGTGTATCTTTAAATTGTACATGTACAGTAGCTACAATTATTATTAATATACATTGTTTCTGTTAAAATTAAGTTACATATAAGGGGAATTATGAAGAAAATAAGAAAATAAAAAAAAAAAAAAATAAAAAAATAAATAAATGGAAACATTGAGAAATTATTATTTATGACGTACTAAAATGAAGTTTAATTTTCCTTTTTATTAGTGATGTACTACTAGTTCTTGTTATTTGTCGCAGCAATGAATTCCATAATAGTGTAAAATTAACAAAAAAACTGTCGTTCAGACAGAGAGGTTAGACACATAAAACGAGGAACAACTAAGATACACGATCTGTTTGAATTTCTATGTATCTAAGTTCTTTACAGAGATCAGCTGGTTGATTGGTTTAAAGTTCGTAAGATCCTTTGTAGAAATATATTTGGCAACAAAATAGATGTACACTGTACAGCGAACCGTGTACTATTGAAAGGAAACATTTTAAGAGATTGAATAAAAGGATATCGAAATGGAATTACAAAACTAGTTTTATGGAACCAACGGGGGTCTAAGATAGGAAACAACACTATATTACACCAATGCTATTCATTTCAAGTTGAAATATATAGCGTATATCTAGAATTATTCACCATACCTATAACACCTAGCAGATCGAGTGAAGATTGACGTTCGGTCTTTAAAGCACCCCACCTTTTTTATCTCTATACCTGCTGGCTATCGGCCGGCGTATGTGTGTGTACCTACTATGTAATTCATTGCGTAAAGCTAAGCAAAAGATACGTTTTCCTCAAACCAAAAATGTTGATCTGTATATATATCTATCCATTTGCCGGCCTGTACGCACGTTTTTACAACTCGTCCCATAAGCACACAGCAGCTGTACATAAGAAGAGGATTCAAACGCCACCCACTTATCCACCCAAGAACTACCAACTATGCTGACTTCGAAACGAAATATGTACCAGTTTGACTATCGTTCTATCGGACGTCATAGATAACAAATAGATTGCGTGGTTCCTTGTTTTTATTCCACCTAATATCCAACCCTCCCAGGACCCCTACTCTATTCGGAGCTAACTATCACAATCATTCCAGCATATAATATAAGAGTTCTACTGCAATAACAACAACAACTACTACAGAAAAATAGGATACAACTTTTTCTATTGTGAAGCTGTGACTAATGCGCAGAGATTGTCCCTTACAAAATTTCTTTTCTATACATTTGAATTTTTCATCTTATTTTGCGATGGATCTCTTCTTTTCGTTTTTATTATTTTCTTGTTGAAAATTGTGCATGTGTATGGATGGGAGAGGGTCGACGAACCATCAATGATTGTGACGGCGACGTGGTTGGTAGGCAACGTTTCACATATACATATATATAAGTGCTGGAAAAAAGGACTTTGTATCACATACTTTTTCCGGCATCCATATTATAGTCTGAAGTGAGGAGACTGGGACACTTTCTCTTTTAGTTTGAAATTGTAATTTCGCATTTGAAAATGTCAGAAAAGTGGTATATCGTCCTTTGTAATAAATGTTTGTATAATACTTTCACTCATGGACTTTGAATAATAAAAAATTGGAGAGCTGGTGTTATCCATTTTGCGGTTTCAAAAGTATAGGGCTGGAATTTGACATCTGTTAATATAAGTTGTTAAACCAATTTTTTTTTTAGTTGAAAATCTGACAATTATGAAAATGGATCGCTTATCTATCGCAAAACGCATACAAATTGTTAAAACCTACTGCAAAAATGGTGATTCTGCCACAGCCACATATCGTGCTTTAAGAGGAGATTATGGTTTACATAATCGTCCAACTACGCAAGCAATTGGCAAAAATGTGAAGAAATTTGAAGATACTGGATTGGTTACAGATATTGTAAGGCCTGTGCATCATCGTTTCGCTCGCACTACTGAAAATATCGCTGCTGTAAGTGGAAGTGTTGCCGAAGATCCGAATGTGTCGATTCCTCGTCGTTCTCGGGAATTAGGACTGTCTTACGGTATAATATGGCGATTTTGCATTTGGATCTACACCTACATCCATATAAAGTCCAGCTCACACAACAACTGAAGCCAGCTGACCATTCACAACGTCGTAGATACGCTGAATGGGCGCTTGAACAACAGGTGGTGGACGGCGATTTTTCGAACAAAATTTTCTTCAGCGACGAAGCACATTTCTCACTGGGTGGGTGTGTTAATAAATAAAATTGTCGTACTTGGGGTTCTGAGAATCCTCAAGTAATTGAAGAGAGGCCATTACATCTACAAAATGTCACTGTTTGGGGCGCTTCTGCTTACTTCTGCTTAAACAATGATGGAACGACTGTCACTGTCAATTCGGAGCGTTATGGTCATATGACATCTTCGCCATGTTTAGAAGGATATCAGATATGTATGATCTTCAAATCTGAAAGTTCATCGATGTCGACGATCGCCGAAAAATGCTACACCACATGCTTGTGGTTCGCAGAGCAAATGTAAGATAGCTTCGGTGGATTACCGAAAGCATGAGTTTCTAAATTTCAAATAGCTGAAATGTTGCTTTATTAATGACATGTTGTATAGTTAATCCACGAGTTAAATATTAATTGGCACCAAGGGCCAATTTTTCAATAGACAGTTAAGCAGTCAGATAACCGGTGATTTTTTAAGAGCTTGGTTTTTGAAAATTCAAAAAAACACAGAAACTTGTAAAAAGTGAATGAAATTTTTATTTGGATCGATAAATCAATTTCTGCCATTTACTTTTTAAAAATAATTTCACTTAAATGTTGCCCGCGGCTACGCTTCAGGTGGTCCATTCTGAAGGTCCAATTTTGGCAAACTTTTTCACACATTTCGGCCGGAATCTCACCAATGACGCGTTCAATGTTGGCTTCCAAGGCAGCAATCGTGTTTGGCTTAGAGGAAACCTCCCAGAACATACACGTAATACAAAAAAAGTTTCCTTGGATAAAAATAATAGTATGGCTGTTGGAGGTATGAATATGACCATCGACCAATTGAAGGTAGTGCTGGAGGAGTGTATTACCCCTAAGCTAGCAGACATTGAAAAAAAAGAAGATGATTTAGCAATTGCTTGCCAAATGCAGTTACTTAAGGCTCGCAATGGACATCTTGTGCAACGGGTAAATAACTAACATATTGTGTTGGTGCGTTTTGCGGCAGAACTGAAGACCGATAAAGTTCACTTTGCGACACAAACTTGTAGGGGTCCTCTTCCTCTTCAAGAAAATGTTGAATTGCCTATTAAAAGTTCTAAAAAGTTCACAAATAACAACACAAGCAATTCCACTGTAAATCTTAACTCTTAATAAAATTATTAATGCTACACCAAATCTTCGCGGCTCTTGAACCAGTGTTGCCAATTTAGCATTTGTCCTGCAAAATTTAGCCGGAAAAATTTAGCTTTTAGCATTCCTGCCCGCAGTTTTTTTAGCAGGAAATTTGTTTTAGCAGGAAATCTAGCAGGTTTTCATATTTCTCAAGAATAAAATAAAATATTACTTTAAAAAGTTAAAACTCAATCAAACATAAATGCGCATCGCTCATTATAGAGCTTCAATCGCGAACTCCACAAAATCTACGAATTTTGCAGCAAGTAAATTCATTTTATATTAAATAAAATGCACGACTGGATCGCACGAGCTTGCTCTTATGTTCGATCACATCGTATGCAAAAGATTTCTATTAAAAATCTAAATATATTTTTAAAGTCATTTTAAACTCAATTTTTTATATACATATACAATTTTTTTAAATTTTGTTCTAAACTAAAATGGTATGACAATATTAAATATTTTATAATATAAACTTTAAAACAAAAGAATAAATCGGTTAAATTAAAAAAAAAATAATTCAAAATTCTGAAATACATACTTAAAATAATTTGAGCTAAAAAAAAAGTACGGTATTTTATTTCTTGGATAAATTTGAATTTATGAAAAAAATGTTAAAAATCTGTGGAAAAAAAATCAAAAACGCCAATTCATAGGTATTCAGAAAATACAAATAAATGTAATTTTTGAAAAAAATTTAGAGACCAGTTTTCGAATAATAATTTTTTTTAAATTTTGTTCTTAAAAATGATTTTAAAAATACAAGAAAATATTAATTAAAAATATTGGTACGCGGTATAATTTGGGCAACCTAACCCTATATTTTTGTGAAATTTCGAAAGAATCGCTTAAGGAATTTATGAGATAGTCGAAAGCAAAAAAAAACGGTCATATGGAAAGTACCGTTTTTAGACATTTTTCAATTTTTTTTTTCAACTATATGATCAGTCGTATCTAAAAAACCGCACTGATTTTTTTTTTATCAAAATCGTTAGAGCCGTTTGCGAGAAAAATATGTTTGAACGTAACGGTTATATGGTAGGTACCGTTATTTTTTGAGCTAAAAAAAACTTTCAATTTCCCCTCTGTACAATACCTAAGAAACTCTATATACCAAGTTTGAAGAAATTCGGCCAACCCGTTTGGGCTGTAGGTGTCTATGAATACATACAGACAGACTGACTGATAGACAATAGACTTAACATAGCCCCACAAAAAATAGTCTAACGGGGTCAAATCACATAATCTTGGTGGCCAATTGACTGCGCCAAAACGTGAGATCAACTGCTCACCAAATTCGCCTCTCAATTGATGCATGGTTTCGCGTGCAGTGTGGCATGTGGCACCGTCCTGTTGGAACCACATGTCGACCGAGTTCAATTCTTGCATTCTCGGCAAAAAAAAAATCTGTTATCATCGAACGGTACCTTTCTCCATTGACCGTAACCCTGCGGCCTTCATCGTCCTTGAAGAAGTACGGCCCAATGATGCCGCCTGCCCATAAACCGCACCAAACGGTGCATTTTTCGGAATGCATTGGTAGCTGCTGAATTGGCTCTGGCTGTTCTTCACTCCAAATACGGCAATTCTGCTTATTCACGTATCCATTTAGCCAAAAATGAGCCTCGTCGCTGAAGACAATTTTGCGATAAACACATTTTTCACAGAGCACGAATTTTGATAATAAATTTCAATAATTTGCAAACGTTGTTCAGGCGTAAGTCTATTCATGATGAAATGGCAAACAATACTGAATCGAAATGTCAAATGTTCGTGGAATTTGTCATGTGTGATCTGTCAAAAATATAAACGTCAAAAACCAAGTAGCAAAAAAGTCACCCGTTAGTACATATTCTCCATAAAGAGCAAACGTCAGTTTTTCAACAGTCAGATACGGTATAGTCCCAGGAATAAAGTTATCTGCTCATTTTAGAACGGAATAAGGAGTTATTTTGAGGAATAAAATAAATATAGCTATTTTCGATGTCAAAAACATTTTGAAAATTTATTGCTTTGAAATAAACGTTAAATAAAAATTAATTTCTATGAAAAGCTCGATACTCGAAATAAAAGTGACGTTAAAATTAAATTATGCCATAGATTTTTTTTCTTGATTGAAAAATTCAATGTTATTATTCGGTTGTGTAACAGTCAAGTAAGTTTATTCTTCTGGTAACTAACTGCCTCTTTATCTCGAGATTGAAAAATCGGCTCTAAATCGTGTTTTTTTATATATGGGAATATTTTGAATGTAGAAAACAAAGCATTCTTTAAAATTGTGTAGCTAACAAGGTGACTAAAAACCCAAATTTAATCTGCATAACTTAAAAATACGTTGTAAAATAGAGCTGGTGTTAGTAAAACCCTGGATTTCCAATTCTAAAAATATACAATGTTTCCACCAAAGATTTCAGCAGGAAGCTTTCGGGATTTTAAATTGGTGTTCAAACCGCCGATACTATGATTTTGTCTCGTCAAAGCACAAACAACATTTTATATTTTTGCAGTTCCTCAAATATCAAATAAAAAGTCACTCTTTTTAGCTCTTTAGCGTTAGATTGGACGGCCGTAATTTTTACAGCAAAAACTTTTTCCGACAGTTTAGGAAGATTATAAAATTATGAAGTTTAAGGCTTTACCGTATATAAATAATTAATCATAACAGGTCTTTAATGATTCACTGGCAACCACAGGATGATGCTCCATCTTTATTTCTTAAGTCTACATACACTTGTTGTCATATAATTAAGCTACAATTCGAATGTACCCTATTTTTCTCAATAAATTTTCCCTGTATCACTTTGTGTCTAGCTTCTGTAACTGGTAATAACTTACATTTATGTCTGTATGAAAACCATATGTCAATGCAGGTTCAAAGTCCTTTTGATTTCAAACAGAGAGCTGGTATTTATGTTTGAGTCACAGAAGAGGTGGTCACATAATTAAGCCATTACTTTTCAAACAGGTAAGTTTATTATATTCGATATCAAAATGTATTTAAATAGTGTTATTACAGATATTGGGAAAACTAAGACCTCTACTCCATCTGAAAGAAAAATCATGGTTGAATGCTTCAAGAGATACAAGAACGTTATGAAAGTAAGACAAATATTAGGTTTTTCGTGAGGTAAAGTAAACGCAGTCGAATATTTAAAAAAACACCAAACATTTGAGGACGTTCCTCCTAAAAAGTCACGAAAAAAGACTTCTGCTGAAAATTTTGAAAATGGGGACATAGCAAGACATTTTTCCCCCAATGTTAAAAAAGTGGGACAAAACATGTTTTTGAAAAATAGAAAACCCGAACAAAAAAAAGTTAATTAACAACACTTTTATATATAAGTGGCAGAATTATAACTATGGCTAAGAATTATTGAATGAATACGTAGTAATGGTGACAGATACAGAACAACTGAATTAAATTTGGCACCGTTTCTTGAATGAAATAAATGGATATATCCAGTTGTGAAAATTGTGTTTACTATGATGGAAGTATTCACAACTCTAAATTGGAGACCAGCTAAGAATTTTTTTTAAATAGAAAGAGTAGGTAGTATACAAATATTGCCTTAAGGTGCAAAAAATATTACATATGCGTAAAAATGAGGGACATTTGTGCCCGCTTTTGTCTTTTTGGTTTTGGGGGACAATAGATATCTTGACGTAAAAATGAGGGACAAGGGGGACGAACGGTAACTCTGGCTGAGGACATGAAATTAATCAGGCTTTGCAAAGCAGATCCCTTTTTAACATATGTCCTATAAAGAGCCCAAATGGAGATGGACTATGATGTTAAAGTATCAGCAAAAACCATAAGGAGGCTTCAAGCAAAAGATTTGAATGGACGAATCGCTAGACGTAAGCCCAAAATTATATAAAAAAAAAAAAAATATTGCGTGAAGAGTTCGGTTCGCTAGGGAACATCTCCATAAAAGGACACATTTCTGGAATTTGGTGGCCTGGAGTGACGAATCAAAGTTTAAAGTTTTTGGCAATGACAGAAGTACTGTCTTCTACTGTGAGGCTTCCTCCATTGAAAGAATTGGACCCAAAATATACTCTAATTATTTATTCGCACTTTTCATTTGTTGTTTTTGTTTCCTGAATAAAATTTTGCTACGCTGCCTATACATTTACACATAAAACAAGGCTTATATTGACAATATCACAATACAATGATAACTACTCAGTCGATCTTGAACTGTGGAAGCAAGTGCACGTATCGGCTTTCCTAATGATTTTAAATTAATATAGTGTGTGAACATATTCAAGCCAGCGGTTAATTAATTAGTGCAGTAGCACAGTGGAGGTAGTAGTCGACCGTAAAACTAAGTGTCGCCGGTTCTATTCCCAGCACGGCACAAAACTTTTAGAGGCTTTTTTACATAATCGGGAAGTTGTAAGTTTAATTCAGTGAGAGAACCACCATATGGCGGATAAAGACATTGCGGGGACATCGAAAGATATTTCAGCAACAACATCATCAATGGCAACAAAAGCAGGAACATCGAAAGATGCCCTAGCAGAGATGCAGCAAATGGTAATGGCAACATCAGCCGATAGCCATTTAAAAGGAGGAAGAGGATTCGGTGTGCACCGAACCTTGTCAAGCGCCTCTCCACCACCACTTCAGATAAGCGGCCAGATGGGGTGAAGGAGTCAGTGCGCATAGCAAACACAACAGCGGCAGCTAATATACAATAACAACTAAATACCTTGCCATCTGGCGAGGAAATCCAGTACATGTCCGATAAAGGTAAAGGGCATTACACTGGTGACAGCAATTCATTTGCGAAGCTTTTAACCGCAGAGGCGTCGTCGTCAGAGGAGGAAACTGAACAGATAATCGTGAATAAAATTAAAGCAATGGAGGCTGAAATCGAACGCCTCAAGACCCAGCTTAATCCCCTAATTATCACTTTAAGAATCAAACAAGAGCCGCGCCGACAAAGGGAAAAGGAAGAGGTCGAGCTGAAAAAGCCGCTACAGGTGCAGAAAAAAATTAGCGCAACAGCAAGAATTACATCCACAGCAGCAGCCGAAACAACAACGGCAACAGCAACAGCAGCAGTAGCAGCAGAAACAACCGCAGCCGACACAATCCCAGCAGAAACAACCGCAACAGAAATAAAAGCAGCAGAATCAACAGCAGCAACCACAATGGAGCTTTAGGATACCATAGATCTATGTAAGTCGGACATAGGTCAAAATTTTACTATTAAGAGGTTAAATAAAGATTTTTTTTTTTTTTTTTTTTTATAACTTTGCACGCGCTCAAGGGATTATGAATACCCTTTATGTGTTTTTCTTAACACAGCGCGGGCATCCGGTGGAAGAAGAGAAAGAAGGATAGGAAAGATGTGAGGTGCGATGTTCTGAGACAAGAGCTGGTTGATGTCTCAGATTTATCTCCAGGGATAGCTGCTGAACTAATGCGGAGAGAATTACCGTGTCTTATTTATTTATGTCCCTTAGAATTCGCATTATTTTTTTTTTATATTTTACATTGTCATATTTTATGTGAATGCTAGTTTACTCAATCACGTGTTGTTAGTGTTATGCCTAAACAGCATGTAATGAGCAAAGCAGCAACTTATTTTATGACAATTTTAAGAATTTGTTTTTAATGGAATATAAGAAGACATGGACAACGGCAGGAATCGAACCTGCAACTACGAGGTTGACAGGCGAGCACACAACTATCGCGCCACGGCCACGGATAGACATGCTATCCACTGCTTCACAGTAGTTCGGCATGAAAAAATAAAATCATTGCTTCAAGAATCCACCACTGAATTCTTTAGCTCTACCCTAGGGACGAAAAGTTTCAAACGGTCCTATTAAATGGCATAGATTCCCGCATGGAACCACAGGTGCTCTTAGATGAACTCCGCCAAAAGGCGAATGACGATCTCGATTTTATCGGGGTCAAGCCGTTCGCTACAGTTAGAGCTGTGCGGGAGAAGCGGAATCTTCCCTACTTCCTTGTGTAGCTTTCACCCAGCAGCAAGCTGAATAGTTTAAGGAGTATCTCCGTCCTCAACTACCAGGTTGTAACTTGGGATAAACTAAAAAGGAGCGGCGACATGATTCAATGCGTGCGCTGCCAAAGGTTCGGCCACGCCGCAGCAAAGTGCGAAATGCAGTCACGCTGCGTTAAGTGTGCAGAGAACCCCAATGCAGATGAATGCAAGTTAAGGGAGGAACGGGCCGAAGATAGGACCCAGCTAAAATGTGCACTCTGCTGAGGCGACGGACACCCCGCTAATTATCGGGGATGTCCTAATCAAATACAACAAAGCAGCAAAGCAAACAGTGGTAGAATAAAACACGCGCTGAATAATGCATATTTCCAGTGCAGTGGAAGACAGCAGTGGTACATCCTCTCCCTAAAAAGGGAGGACAACTCCAATCCGGCGAATCTAAGTGTTCCTCCAAGCATCAGCAAGGTATTTCAAAAGGTTATTAGTAGGATTAAGTATGCGGAGAACAACAATATCATACCGGATAATCAGTCCGGTTTTAAGGCGGGACATGACATAATTCATGCCGCGCCTAAACTGGTTTCTGATATCCAATGGAACAAAACTAAAAAGCAGTGTACGGTTGCCTGTCTGGTCGATTTGGAGATGGCCTTCGACATCGTATTGTTAGAAGGTCTCCATCTAAAGCTTACCAGAATAGCGATAAGTAAACATCTATTGTATATACTTTATGACATGCTAAATGGTAGAAAGTTTGTTGTCAAGAGTGGCAATGTAACTTCTACCGCAGTTTTTAATATTAAAAATGGTATTCAGCAGGGAGCGGTTAGCTCGCCGATTCCATTCAGCATTTACACCAGCGATCTGATAGGTAATCCAACTCAGGCAATTGCGTACGCCGACGATTCAATTGCGTACAGAACAGCTCATAAGGTTGAGGTCATCAAAACTCTTTTGCAGAGTGATTACGACAAGATTCAGCGATATTGTGATGAATGGAAGTTGAAAATCAAATTCCAGAAATCATAATCTATTCTGTTTAGGACTCCGTTGTCTAGCGCCTCAAGCGATACGAGAAAGAACTGGCGCAAGCTGGTGATCGTAGGGCCAAATAGACATCCACTGGCGAGTAAATGTGTGGTAAAGTACCTTGGCATCTGGTTGGATTAGTGCCTGTATTTCGACAGACATATAGGTGCTGCTCTGGCCAGCGCTAGGGAAGCCTTTGCCCTGACAAAACGACTGTTTTATAGCAGTCGTCTTGACAGCAGGATGAAGGTGATTTGCTTCATGGCTCTCATCAGCCCGATGCATACCTATCGATGCCCGGTGGTTCAACGTTGCCTCATCTCAAATGGAAAAGATTCGGGTGTTTGAGATGCAATGTCTTAGACGTTGCATTGGATTACACGGAACACCAGAGTCGGAGTACAAACGATATTATTCTAACCAGGTTCTATACAAGTTTATAAACAGAATAAATAGTTTTTTGTTTAAACTGATTCGGGGTCACATTGCAAGAGCGATGTCCTCAACCACCAGCTTAATTTTTGGGCCTTATTACCTAGGGTTACCATTTGTCCACCTTTTGGGGGGACTGGCCCTCTTTTTTACTCCAACATATGTATTGTCCCCCAAAACCAAAAATGGCAAAGGGGACACAATTGCACATTAAAACAATATTTGTATACTACCTACTCTTTTCTATTTAAAAAAAAATTTGCAGGTTTTCAAATTAAAGCTGTGAATACTTCCATTACAGTAAATACAATTTTCGCAACTGGATACTTCCATTTACTTCATTCAAGAACCAGTGAAGAGTTTATAAAGGGTTCGAACCAATTAATGAATACTTTTTAGGGAAAGAGATGAGTTCACCACTGCTTAAAAAGTTTTTTAAATTGGAATTATTGACTTGTATTAAATAATATACAAATTAAGATCGTCATTAAAAACAAGGCTATCTGAACATTCTTATGGCTCAAGCGCTCAAAAAAATTAAATCTTTTCTTAACGAACAACAAATTACAATTTTTATAAAAACAGATAGTGCTTTTTTAGAAGATTTAATTAAATATATTGATACTCGTTTCTTTTCCGAGTAATAATTGTAAGTAATTAATTAATTAATAATAAGTAAGTAATTGCATGTTTGGAAACATAAACCGTTTTTATAGAATAAAGTGTCTTTACAATTAGCCCGGTTCACAAGTACCCAACTTAACCTATGACTATCTTAAACAATTCGAAAATTTAAAATTGAATGAATTTCCTGTTTTTAGTGATTGCTGAGAACTCGTATCTTCTTTTAAAATTGCTAACATAAATGAAGATAATCTTTCCCAAGAATACATAACTTTAAAGGAACGTTTTGATATAATGGAAAATAAGGAAGCTTCTTTGGAATTAAAATGGAGACTTTTATTAACAGCATGTAAAGTTCCGAATTTTGAAAAAAAAAATTAAATTTCATTTTTTCTCCTCCATACTCAAATGCCCAAACTGAAAGATTTATCAGTTTGATGTTAAATGCTTGCAGAAAAGATAGAAATCGTTTGCTTGTAGAGTCCGTTGAAAATGAATTAATGATAAAGCAAACTTACAAGCTGAATTGTAAGGAGTTTTATAAATTTATTATTCAAAATGACAGAAAAAACAAGTCAACTGAAACTATGTTTAAATCTTAGTCTATTAATTATTAACTATTCATGTCTAGCTATTATATTCTGAGTTTACACTTACTGTGAAAAAACCGTTTTCTTGCTTTTTTCATTATTTTTTTTTAATGAAAAAGTAATTTATTTTTGTTGTTTTTGTTTCCATTGATTTACTTTAACTGATTAGTTAATTTTTGATTTTTGTGATTATGTTTAAATAAAAAAATATGAATAAAAATGTTGTTACTTCCATTTTTTGTACGGGTTTTGTATTTGTCAATAAAATGGTTTGTCCCACTTTTTGACCATTGCCCCCATAGAAAACCTGCTGTGCACCCCTTTCCAAGATTTGCAATCTGGTAACCCTATTATTACCCCAATAATGAATACTTTGAGAGTGCGGGGTTAAGTGGCTACATCCCTCCCGAGGCATTCCTTTAAGTCGAGGGCTGATACAGGATAGAATGGCGGTTCCGCTCATCTATCACATCAGCCGGAAGACTGTAGATAGGCCACTCCTGTACGGTCGAGATGTCATCCCCCAATGTTGACAAGAGCGCCTTCGGTTCAGTAGGACTGTGTCCAATCGGCACCTAATGGATAGGGCGAAGCAAGAGAACCAGTTCTGGTGGTTACAATATTTTCACGCAGATAGTTACAGGGGAATAAGATGGTGTCTAGGCCGCCTTACATAGATTTAGGAAAATTAGGTATTAGGGACAGTCAGGGTGGCGTCAAAAAAAAATTAAAATATTTGTGTATGCGGCTGCATCTGTTTAAATATGTGCGTATATGTATATGTATGTATTTACGTATATATATGGGCATGTATGCCAGCATGTGTTTCTGTATGCATATTCCAAATATACACACAAAACAAAAAAAATTAAAACAATTAAATTGCTGCTGTGACTGTTCTAGTTTTTAAGTATTTTTAATTATTTTTAGTTATCTTATGTACTTTAAGTTAGTTTTAGTTAGTATTAGTTAGTATAAGTTAGTTACATCTAATTTTAATTATTTTTAGACTAGCTTTAGGTAGTTCATAAGATAAAATTAAAAAAGGGATTTGATACCAAGTTTTTTTCTTAACACGTTTTCTTGGTAAAATTAAGAAACAAAATACTTACGAATAATTCAAATAGACTAATAAATATAGATTATAGGTCGAAAGACATTCGTTTTAAGAGATATAGTTTAGCTTAGAGTGCCCGTAAAGTGCCAGTGAGTTATTTGTAATGTATTGATAATTAGGCTAGTTTTATGAATTTTTGTCTAGCTTTAAGTTAGTTATAAGTAAATGATAAATAAAAATTAATTACAAAAAAAAAATATATAATAACTTCTACAATAGTATGATAAAGTTTAAAAATGGTCTTTACTATGAATACCTCGTATCGGAAATATTATAACATATTGACATTTTGACGAAATATCGCATTCTAAAATCATAAACCGATTGGACTGAAATTACTGATTTCGCTTCAGTGTATTGTGTCCTTCTCTCTGAAACCCGTTCGCAAAAATAAAAGTATAAAATTGTTTACAATTCCTGGGGGAATAAAATGCATACATCATATAGGCATACATAGTTAAGATCAGAATTGTTTGGGTTACCTTGAGAAATATATTTGATCACTCTTTAAGTTTCAGATCATGAAGATTAAAAATGTTAATATTGTGTCGCTAAACAATGACGCTCTACGAGAGTACAGGTAAGTTTAAATTCAGTATGATAAAGAAAATCTGTCTGTGCTATATAATTTATATTATTTTATATACGAAGTTTAAAAATACACTTTAAAAACAAATATAAATTTAAACAGAGTCTTAAAATCGTAATTTTTCATCCCAATAAATTAATTTACAATAAATAGCTAGTACCTACTAATTTAAAATAAGAATAAAATGTATTTATAGACACTGTACCTATAAATTTGTTTTCATAAAGTATCTAAACATGACACTATAGTTAATGGTAATGTACATACATACCTACAAATTATAAAACACGACTTCATTTAACACATTCTGATTGAACCGCTGCGCTGTAGTTTCACCAAGCTTATGAAATATAATAATATGTACAAACATATTAGCATGAACTGAGTAAAAGTCATCTCTTCATTTAATGTAGATTCCAATGAAAACATTCTGACACACAAGACACAACCTCCTCCCGTAAAAGAAAATGTATTGAAATTTAAATCAACAGCAACATTTACTCTTCCAAAATAAAATTAAGCTATTTGCCTAGAAAAAAAAACATCTCTCAAGAGTTGTGTCCACTCTGCTTAGCAAATTTGAATTTTGGCACACATGTTACTGCGACCGGCCTCGTGGCCTGTATCCTTCCTTTCTAATATTTTTTTGTATATGGATGTTCGTTTTGACCTAGAATAACATCTTCGGGTGACTTATATTTATATGTATGTTTGTACATATGGGTATGTTTTATCCGAAAACGTAAAATAAATATTGAAATTGTCAAAATGAAGAAAAGGTATGTTTTCGTTGTCTTCTAGTTTTGATTAAATTTTTATTTTATTCAACAAAAAAAACTAGATGTTTACTTAAAAATCACATCATGCCTTTGATTTTATATTAACATTTTAAACACACTTTCAACGGAAGGATGATAAGCACAAGGATTTTTGTTAAGTACTTTGTTTGATATCGGTCAAACTGTTGGGAGAACATTGTATTCAGCGTTTAGGGGCATAATATTCCAAAGTTGCCCTATTATCCTATTTTACTTACATATGTGCATTGTATAGCATAGGTATTCTCAACAAAGCAACGTATATAGGTAAGTATGTATGTAGCTCTTATATGTTTTTGTATATATTGTGATGTTTTTTTATGTTCAAATCAAATGAAGTTTTTAACATGCGTATATGTTTTAGGCTTTACATAATAAGGGTATTCATGAAACGTCGGAAAACCAGGATATACCTCAGCAACTAGATAATTTTATCTCCGCAGAAATGAACTGTCAAAGATTGTATGGGAGAAATATTCTACAAATCAGATAAAATTATCTCACGTAGGTATTTGATGTAGAAAAAGTAGAAATAAACCTCATAAAGTTATTTCAAGGAATAGCGGATTGTTTCCGACATTTACGCAAGTATTTTTAGGGGGGTGTTCATGCAACGTCTAGCGGAAAGATACAGTTTTCTGCTAAGCGGAAAATTATCTCGTTGCATGAATACCCTTAATATGTTAAATAATAAGTCAGTAATGTGATTTTTAAGATATTACAGGAAAATCTTGTTGGTGTTTTAAGATTCCAAAAAGAAGTAAGGATTTATTTTAGGTAAATAATAAAGGCGCAAAATTTTAGTCGAATAAATAATATGTTAAATCATTTTTAGTATGATACTGGGCTATAAAGAGGATTTTGCTAATTTTAAGCCAGTTTAGTATAGTACTATTTTCTTATCATTTTACTAAAGTTAAAATCACAAAATTGCTACTTTATTTTTTTAGTATCGTACTAAATCCATATGCCACTTTGACATTTACAAACGTGAAAAAGTTATGTTCGCTTACTTTTTGCACTATTTTAGGCGTGTTTAGTTGTAGTTTATTATGAAAATAGATTTGGTATGGTGCAAGTTAAAAAGTGTTTAAAATAAGAAAAATATTAGTAAAGTGCTTTAGTATTAGCAAACTGTTCAGTAGTATCATAGTAAGTCCTTAACATCAGGCTATTTAAAATTTTGCGCCGATGTTTTTAGAAATTACAATTTGATTTAAAACAAAACATACGCAAAGTACATAAGTAGAATTAAATTGCAGCAGTGATTATGTTTTGTTCATAAAATTCCTTAGGTCTGCAAGAATGTCTTCTGTTTTAAAATATTCAATCCATAACTTATTGGGGACGCTCACTCAATTATTCTCAGCAATCTGGAATAACTTTCTGTTTTTGTAAGGCGTGCAAAAGCACATCTGATAAAAAAACAGCTGTTCTCATGAAAGTTATCTTGAGTTATTCCAAACAATTTGGAATAACTAGCTATCCGAGACCAAAGTATAGAACAGCTGACTGCAAACTTCAATTGGTATATGATTTGTTTATGTTTTTTGACGGCTTTTAGCTAACTTATCTTATTTGTTTTTCTTTTTTTTATAATCTGCACGTGCTCAAGTGATTATACTACCCTTTTAATGTTACAACACAGCGCGGGCGTAAGTTAAGGAAGAGAAAGAAGGATAGGAAAGATGTGTGGCGCGATGTTCTGAGACTGGAGATGGTTGTTGTCTCAGATTTTATCTCCAGTGATGGGGGCTGAACTAATGCGGAGATATTTCCGTGTTTTATTTATTTATGCCCCTTATAATTTACATTATTATTGAAGTGATAACTTTTTATGGGAGGGTAAACCGATGCGTTACGGTGGGCTTTCTTTTCTCGAATTAAATTATGAAATAAAAATACTAGGCGAATTTGTTGGATTTGATCTGGGCACATCTGGATTGATAGTTGTATGCCCTAGCCACTAGGCTATTTGCAAGTTGAAGTGTAGTAATAATTTGTTAACTATTGAGTTAATGAGAAATATAATAATAAAATTGAAGTGAGGTACCTATAAACCCTTGAATCTGGAGAAAGATTATACGTTTGTACATTAGGTGATTTTCAAACATATAATTAAAGGCCGAATTGACAAACAAAACAATTTGTTTCATATGGGAGAAAATGAAATTGAAATTCCAGTAGGGTCATATGAAATTGTTGATATTGCATTATACTATATTGATAAGGAATTACTAATGTGCAATTCTACCATATCTCTAAGAATGGAAGCCAATAATAATGCAATGGAGATTGAATATTACAGCAGAGAGAAAATATATTTCGATAGGAATCGTACGATTGAAACATTATTGGGTTTTAGTAAACTCATTCGAAAGCTGGTGTAATAAACTTATCTGATTTACCTGTTGATATAATTTGAATTTATTGTACACTTATTACAAGCAAAATCTAAATCTAATTCTAATAATGTAGTTTAATACATGAAAATAAATACAAAAAAAAAAAACAATAAAAGATTATTAATAACATATTTCATCGGATGCGTTCAAACCTGTAATAGTCTGAAGGTATTTACTCATAATTTTGTAAAAGAACACGTTACCTCGGCTCCTGAGTACTCGGCTGTCATTTCTATTTATTTGAATCAAGCTAATAATATCTAGCATACAATACGTTACTTATAATTAATATGTTATGAGATATAATAAAATATTTTTTTAAAACTAGTATTCGATACGTCAGAAAAATTTATTAATAGGTTATGATTTACGTTAAACAAATTAAACATGTTATCCAAAGGTGAATTCCGTTCTTAGTTGGTACGATAGTGTGCTATATAAATTGGGTCAGGTAGACTTCTTAAATTTCGATTTGGAACATTCAAATTAAAGTGAGACAAAAGGTTCAAAGCATCGATATTCCCATTAATAAGGTTAACAATAAAAATAAAACCTAAATATGAGCGTCTGCCCTCCAGACTGGGTAGATCTATTAGTTTTAGACGGCTTCTGAAGGCAGATTCAATGGGTTCTGTCAGCCTAAGCTTCTAAGGGCAAATTCTAAGAATCTTTTTTGAATTTGTTCAATTCTTGTTTTGTGGCAACAATAATAGGGGGTCCATACCTGGCAAGCATACTCTTTAATGGGTCTGACAAATGAAGTAAATAGTTGTTTGATAACGTTAGGATCAGAAAACTCACGTGATTTTCTTTTAACTCAACCCAGTGAAATGGTTTTAAAAATGCTTACATCGTCAGCATAGATAAGACAGTTTGAGTGATTTAAGACTAACAGAAGATCATTTATAAATAATATAAAAAGAACTGGAATCAAATGGCTGCCCTGAGGAACCCGCGAATTAACTGAATAGGATCTGTCAGGTAAATAAGATTTAAGCCATGCATTAAATTCACGCTAAGCCCCAGCCTACTCATTTTATGAAGCAGAATTCTTTGAGACAGTTTGTCAAATGCCTTACTGAAATCTGTAAGAACACAGTCTGTTTGTTTTTTATTTTTAAGCGAGTCGATACAAAATTCGTATAGGTCCATGAGGAGAGTGACAGTCGAACGGTCCTTTAACCATGTTGGTTAAAAATAATAAATAATTGTTCGTAAAAGCTTAATGTTTTGCAAATAATTGCTTCAAAAAGTTTGGGAATAGCTGACAATTTAGCTATTGGACGATAGTTATCAATTTGATCCTTTTTTATTGATATGAATAATGAATCATTGTTTCCATAAATTAGGAAATTTACAAGTAGATAGTGAACGACTAAAAAGAAGAGCAAGGGGAATCGGAAAATGACTATTACATTTTTTAAGAACTGTAGTTGGTACCCCATCAGGGCCAGGCCCGTCACTGTCTTCTTAATTAGATATAAACTTCATAATATCATTAATAGTAATATGAAAATGTATATCAGTCAATTGAGAATATGATTTCAAATGACCAAATAATTGATTATTTTCGTCAAGATTATCACAGATTAAGTCATCACAGTTCGAATAGTTTTCACAGTTGAAAGAATCACAGATGTATACACTTTGAAAAAAGTCTGAAAATAGTTGCGTTATGATACGTGGGTTATGGACATTATTATATTTAAGAACGGACGGATATGGACTAGATTGTCGTTTACTATTAATGAAATTCCAAAAGGATTTAGGATTCATTCTCAAATTACTTTGAACTTTCTGAATGTAACTAAGGTATTTAATACTTGATTCTCTATTAAAAATGTTTCGGGCTTCACAATAAGTATTAAAATCGGTAATTTATCCCGTTTGTTTTTATTTAAACCATAATTTATTTCTGCGGTTTTTCAATCTACGCACTTCACCATCATATGAAGAAATGTAAAAACAAAAACAATACAAACGCATTCACATTTCTTCTTAAAATTAAACAAGCCAGACCACGGGCATTATTTTCTAGCTTGAAAGCTGTAAATTTTATTTGTGTCGGTAGCCATCGACTAATATTTTGCGTCTTCGAAAGGTACTACAGCATCTAACTGATGAGCCCAACTGTAGTACCTAGGCGAAACGTATAATTTGGACTAAGCGTCACAAAAAAAAATCAATTAAAATTCAACTTGGAGAAAGCGATTATGATTGAATAGGCACTAAAGGAACAGATTCTAAAAAACAATCAAACATCTTGTCATAAAATTTTATAACCATAGAATTAATGTTTGAACAAGAACAAAGGCATGACCAGTCAATTATTGATTGTAGCAAATTATTTAATTTAGAATAATCAGTTTTTTTAAAGTTGATCGAAGATAGAATACGATAAAAGATTTATTTATTAGATACAGGTACCTGTCCTTAATATAATCATATAATACGCTAGCAGACCCGGCCGCGCGTTACAGCGGCTTTATCGTATTGCGTTCAATTATTAGATATTAAATTTGGTGTTGTTAAGTAAGTGATTGGTAAGGATTCTAATTATTAGATATCAGTTATTTGAATTAATTAAGAACTAAATAATGAACGATATTACACGTTAATCTATCTTTCATTAAAACAAATAAATTTGATGGTTTTCCAACGCGTGGGCATGAAACATACAGCTGCCCATCCATGGAGAAATACGGTTTCTCCAAGTCCAAGCCACAAATTGTTATTGTCTGAACCTGCACTCTTGCAGCTTATTTATTGTCATTGCGAAAGCCAAACGTATCAGGAATTGTGGACCTTTGAAATGTTTTTTAATTCTGATAGAATCATAGGTATTCGAGGTGATAGGAGGACTTTTTATTTAAATTTTCCAGTCAATATCAATATAATAACAAATGCTTAGACAGAGCTTGTGTGGCGGCATTCCTTGCATATCCAGAGAAAAATTCAATGGGAAAATTGACGATCTCATCTTCATCAATAATAATAGTGCCAATGGACTTATTTTGAAAAGAATAAATTTAATGTCTCAAAATTATATTTTTTCAAAAAATTTAATTAAAATTAAAAATTAAAAAATATTTTTCGTAAATTTTGGTTTGCAGTATCATTTACCTATATAATTCGAAGGACCTCTTATATAAACATTTTGATCGAAATTCGTCTAGGCGTTTATGACAAAGTCGAAAACAAAAAAAGTTTATGTGAGGTACCGTTATTTAAAAAGTATGTAAAAAAAATATTTGACCAAAATGTAGACTCTATACCTAAAATAATATGTACACACACCTTTTAATCCAAATCCTTAGAGCCGTTATCGAAATAATCAAGAAGGTAGAAAAAATTGTACGGCAGGTTCCGTTATTTTTAAGTATTAAAAACTAATCTACAATAGGCACGCCAGCAAAATAAGTAATACAAAAAAGTATTTGACCAAAATGTAGACTCTATACCTAAAATAATATGTACACACACTTTTTAATCCAAATCCTTAGAGCCGTTATCGAAATAATCAAGAAGGTAGAAAAAATTGTATGGCAGGTTCCGTTATTTTTAAGTATTAAAAACTAATCTACAATAGGCACGCCAGCAAAATAAGTAATACAAAAAAACATGAAAATCGGTTAGATAGTTTCGGAGTTTATAGAACACATCAACGTGACACGAGAATTATATATAATAGATATCAGTAGTTTCAACAAAAATTCAGTCTTGGAAATAGTTTGTAAAAAAAAGATTTATTGAACCCCTATCCAAAATACATTAACCGAGTTTAATACACAAAACATAATGTAAAGGAATATATTACACACTTCCCTAAGGCTTCAATGTAGGTATCTCTAGGAAATGTATATTACAGGGTGGCCCACGAATCGTGCTGCAAAAATAAAACGTAATAACTTTTTTTCAGTGTGAGTAATCGGATTATTTTTTTTTATTTTATAGGCTACTATTTAGATTTATTAAAAAGAATGCTTGGGATACTGAAAAAAACGATTTGGATAGTGCAGCGATACCATTCTTTGCAGTCCGTCATTTCCGTCCAAAGGGAATTTAGGCAGGAGTTTGGCGGTACTCCCCCGAGTAGATGGACCATTATGAGGCTGGTAAACATGTTTGCCGAATCATCGATATCGCAATGTTTGGGTTCAGGATACAATCGTGGCTGTTGCATCGGCAATACAGGCAAATCGAAGTGTTTCTACTCGAAACTTATCGGGCCGAATTGGAGTTAGGAGACGGTCATTACAACGGATACTTCATGATGACTTAAACTTGTTTCGGTACAAAGTCTAAATTACAAGCAAGTTAAACCCTCAGGATTTGCCTGTTCGCCTGGAATTTTGCCGAAAAATGATTGCAATGGCCGAAGAAGACAAACACATTGATAAATTGTTTATTCATGTCTGATGAGGCCCATTTTGACTTAAACGGCAATGTTAACCAGCCAAATTGCCGTATATGGAGTGAATCTAATCCAGAAATGCTCCGTGAGACGGAACTGCACCCAGAACGAGTCACTGTGTGGTGCGCAGGTTCATCAAGGTGTATTGTCGGGCAATACTTCTTTGAAGAAAACGGTGTAACACAAACTGTCAATGGGGACCATTATTTAAAGATGTTGAAGCGAGTTTTTTTACCCAGAACTTCGCCGAAGATGTATCCCTTTCAGCAGGGTTTGGTTTCAACAAGATGGAACAAGTGCACAAGTAGCCACACAAGTTATGGCGGAGCTCCAACGAAAATTTCCAAACAAATTGATATCCAGAAACTGCACTTTCAGATGGCCCCCAATGTCATCTGACCTGACTGCACCAGACGTTTTTTATGTCAAGCAGGAAGTGAACAAAACGAAATTGACTGAATTGAAGGAGTCCATTAAGACAATAATTGAGGCAATCAAAATTTCAACCCTTCAGGCCGCAATGAACAATTTCCTGACCAGGTGCCGCATATGCGTGGATGAGCGTGGAGGTCATTTGCGGTCTATCATCTTTAAAAACCATTAGTTACTAACATAAAATTTAATTTTTAATCCAATAAAAAAAATTAATGAAACACATCGATCAAAATAAAATAAGGCCCGTAAGGAGAGCACTGATCAAACTGTGCCCAGATCGTATTTAACATGTTTAGGCTCTGCTCAGTTATCTGCTCAGAGCTCAAAAAGAAAAACGCTTATTGAAAGTGCACTGAATTCATTCATTTAGACTGACATGACTAATAAACATTTATATTGCCTAATAATTGTTAGTTTTTTTTTTGAAAAAAAAATTTTCTGACGAGTATTGGCCCTCATTTTTTGGAAATAGCCTTCAAAATTCTTTTCCTTGTGGCATCGCTGATTCAAATTTTAAAGTACTGCTAAAGTTGATAGTAATCTTATCGATGTTTACCTTACGACCGGAGAAAATGTTTATTGATAATCGATTCCTTCCCGTTGCGAGTAGCACTTACTGACTAGCCTGGCTTTATATTATTCTACTGAATGCCCATTTGCAGTTAAAAGATTTCTTTCCTTTTGGTAATGATACCAAATCCCGTGTATCATTTCTTTTGAGATCAGCATATTAGTCTTTCATTGCTTCTTTCCATCGTAAATTGTTTGAACTTTTCACTGCATCGGACACATTTTTGGGATCTTCATAAAACCGTCTCTTTTAGGTGCATATTTTGGTCGAGTTGAACGTCTTAGTTGTTAATAAGATCATCGAAATCATTTTGAGCATCAGTGAAACTATTTTCTGTATATGCTTTTCTTTATCATTTAGAGCTATTAGATATTTTTGTTTTATTTTTATTTTTTTTTATTTCAATCTACAATTTTAACAATCAACAGATTAAGAATTTTAAGAATAGTTTATATGTTACTACCTCAATAAATTATAACATAATTGTAAAAATTTGAAGCAAATGAAATAATTTAACAATCCAATTTAAAAAAAAGTAATTTCAGTTCCTTGAACATATATCTGCCCACAGATAAATCGATATTGGAACAGAATGAATTAAAATTATTAGTACTTCTTGAAATCGGCTTTCTTTGACCGTAAAAAGTATTATGAGGCAATTCAAAAAGTAATGGTCTTAAACGCAAGGACCTTTCAGAAGCATATAATTTCATTTTTGATAACAGATACTCTTTCATAAAATGAATTTGATCTGAAGATTTGAGGAATCTTCAATCTGGCCCCTCACTTAATCACATCCTGTGAAGATTTAATAATATGATCCCTCTTCATTTACCTTGTTATATTTTGGAAAATTGTTCTCTATAAAGACCATCGAGACTTATAATCACTTCTTCCTTTTTCATATCGAAGAACGATAAGATTTTGAGTGTGTACAGTGTCCAATGAAAATTACTTCCTTCCCTTAACATCTATTTTTTCTCGTTTCTCTTTTGGATAGTGAATAACAGCTTGACGTCCAAAGATCATTAGATGCCCTAGATTTATCTTTTTTCCAGACACAACTTTTTCTGGTAATTTTTGTTGTAAACTTTTACATTGTGTTCGATTTATTAGATAAACTGCTGTATTTCCTGCTTCAGGCTTCAGCCCAAAATCTTTTTTCCATTTCAGCACCAATAGGAAGGCAACGAGTCTTTTCGATAACAGTCCGGAAAAAATGGTTTGCATGAAAAAAGATCCGTAGTTGTGTAATCAATATTTTTTTTTCTGTAGTAGTTTACAGATTTGCCAATAGGGCTTCTGATCCGGGATTGCCGATTTTTCTGGAAATCTGGATCTGTGATTTTGATCCCGAAAAAAACGCAAGAACTGGCCAGGGATCAAAAACTAGATCAGATCCATTTTTTGATTGAAATGAAAATGACGTTATCCAAAAATAGGTAATTTTGCTGATTTCAAAAAAAAAATTCAATCTGAAATGTTCTAACTTTATTGACGTGAAAGTTCCTGCTTATACCGCGATTTAAAGGCGGATTCTCATTGGAGGGCTTAGTCCTTCGCAGGCGGCGTACTGAATTCGTCTCGTCGATAATTTCGATTATAGTACTATTTATTACATTGTTGTAATAGCCCTTTTCTATGATTTCGTGCAAAATTTTTTATTTCATCGCGAACCGTGGGAATCCCGAGATCTCTGTGGAGATCTTCGTTTCTAATGTACGAAGGTGCGCTTACAAACGGTCTTAGGAGTTTATTTTCCAATGTTTGTAAGGTATTTAAATTATAATCTTGCGTACAACCCCAGAGTTGTATACCCGATCAACCAGTACATATCTTTGAGTTTATTATTTAACTCCTGGCATTTCTTTTTAACATGCGGTTTCCATTTTATTTTCGCGTCTAGAGTCATTCCGAGATATTTTGCTTCATTAGCAAACGGAACTTGAACCGTATTAACAAATACCGGTAATCTATTAATTTTTTTATACGTAAAATCTACATGGACTGATTTTACTTCGTTAAGCGATAATCGCCATGTTTTTGTCCATTCACTCACATTATTCAGAGCTTTTTGTAATCTAGTCGTAGCATCATTTATGGTTTGGCCCAGTGCTAGTATTGCAGTGTGGTCAGCAAACGTGGCTATGATAGTGTCTTCTGTTTGAGGTATATCACGTGTAAATAATAGGTACAATATTGCCACTATATCTTTGAGATCCGAGTAATCGTTTCCATGTCTTACTCTAAAAAGTCTATTCTCTAGATATGCTTTTAGAAGCGTATAAAGAGCTTCAGGCAGAATTTGTTTTAATTTAAAATTTAGGCCTTCGTGCCACACATAATCAAAAGCTTGCGACACGTCTAGGAAGACCGCCGAACAAATTTTCTTTTCTTCAAGAGTTTTCTCAATGACGTCAGTGATCCTATGCAGTTGGTCAATTGTCGAATGCTTGCTTCAAAATCCGAACTGATGTTCAGGTATTGGCGCTTTTCGTATATTATTGGCTGCAGGCGCAGAAGCAGTATTGTTTCAAAGACCTTAGATACGAGTATTACCGGCAGAAGCGAAATGGGTCTATAAGATTTCTTATCATGTGATGGTTTTCCTGGTTTGAGAACCATTATAATTTCCGCAACCTTCTATTGGCTCGGAACGTACCTTAGCCTTAGAGTGGCATTTATTATATAAAGAAGATTAATTAGCCTCTTGCTAGGAAGCATTTTGAGAACTTCGGCCGAAATTAAATCATATCCCGGAGCTTTCTTATACTTAAGCTTTCTTATTTCTCTACTTGGCAAGGGTAACATTTCTTGCGATGTAATTTTCACTTGAGTTAGAACGTATATTTAAATGTTCGTTGAGTCCTTGCCCATCAAAAGATTTAAATGTGTTCTCCAGGTAATCCGCGAAAACTTGTGCTTTCTCCTTGTCGATTTTACCCATTCGTTTTGATTATTCTTAATCGGAGGCGCTGCGAGGTTTGGTTTCTTCGTTACTTTGACAGCTTTCCACAGTGAGTTTGTTTTCCTGTTGTCAAGCGTTCAAGATAATTTCCAACTTTAGAATTTTTGAATTCTTCTATCGTCTTTTTTAGTAAATTACACAAGCGATTTAAATTTACCTTGTGTTGAGGAGCTCGAATTTGTTGCCATTTCTTTCGTGCTTTTCGTTTCTCTTTTACTAAATCTTTTATTTCCTGCGGATATTTTAGGTTTTTAAAGCGCGGCATTTCTCTTTGGTACGGGGTGTTGTTCCATGCGGCGTGTTGTACGATATTGACGAATTTATCTACTGCGTCTTCAAGTTCGAGAGGCGTTTGTAGTGATACCCTTAATTCAACGTTATCCTCTATATCTTTCTTAAAACCTTCCCAGTTGGTTTTCCTATTGGTTAACGTGGGTGGTTTTTCATTTTGAACAAGATTTTCGCTCGGAGTGAGAATATGAGTAGAATGATCTGAGAAAAGATCAAAGATTTCTGTTATACTAATCTTATTTGAAGGTATTCCTTTGACCAGAAAAAAATCAATAAGGTCAGGTATTTTCGATGGATCAGTCGGCCAGTAAGTCGGTTTGCCAGTCGAATGAACATCGCAATTATTTTCCATTCCCGCTTCGTAGAGTATTCGACCCTTTTGAGAAATACCTCTAGATCCCCAAAAGCTGTGCTTCGCATTAAAGTCACCACCAAGGATAAAATTTTGTTTAAGTAACTTTAGCACGTTCATAAATTCATTCTTTTCAATTTTACATCGTGGAGGACAGTATATGGAAGATACATCCAGTACAACGTTTTGAGTTCTAACCTGTACACCGATTAACACATAGATTCAGCCTCTATTTTTGGGCCTATCGTGTGTTTGATGCATTCTTTTATAAATAAAGATGCCACACCTCTTGCTTTGTTTGACGGATGACTTGTGTGGTATTCTAAGAATCCATAGATCTTACTATTTGAATTTTTCATGACATGCGTTTCCCATATCAAACAAATATCAATATTTTTCTCATGCATAAACATATCTAGTTCTCCAAGTTTTTGCCATAATCCGTTGGCATTACAAGTAATTATTTTGAGTTTTTCCATCATGTTTTTCTTTTCGTAGGTCGTTTTGGCCGAAAACTGTTTTCCAGTTTAGTTAGCCTATTAAATATAAGTTTATTTGTAACACACGGTTCCTCAATTTTCGAAAGGATTATGTTTAAGACGTTCGTGAGTGGATCACCAGCAGCATCTTTTTGTAAAGGAATGTTTTTAGCCATTATTTGGACATATGTGTTTACGCTACCTTTCTTTGGTGTTTGCTCTGGTTGTGTTGATTGATCTTGAGTCTCTTTTCCTCTGGGTATTTGGGCATTTAACCTCATAGGGGTCTTAATAACTTGCTTTTCTACTTGGCTTGGTGGTTTTCTTTGTGACACCTCTATAGTTGGCCGGATAACTTTTATTACAATTGATGCACGTTGCTGCGCTTTTGGCGCAGTCTTTAGTAAGATAATTTCCGGCGCACTTTACACACCTAGGTTCTTTTTTGCAATACGCTTGCGTGATTGGATTCTTGACAGTGCTTACACTGCGGAATCAGTCTTGAATTCTTTTTTAAAGGTTCGACGTAAACAAAAATATTGAGGATTGTTTTAATATTGTAAATATCGCCTATTTTCTCTACCTTATCAAAACAAAGAATAAATAGTGGAAGACCAGGCTGTACTACATTTGTTTCGCTATCTTTTTTTGTGTTTCTCTTTTGACGATGTTCACAACATCTAAGATCTTATAGTTCCTCTTTAGATCGTTAATGATATCGTCTTTTAGACATGATGGGTGCAAGCCTCTCGCTACAACACGTAAAGGTCTTTCCGACTTATAATTAGAGCACATATGAGCTGATGCTCCAGGGGCGAAGTACCTTTTTTTCTTGTTAACATCCTTAACTGAAAAAGAACTAAACATAGCACTCTTTCTTTTCTAGATAGATCTCTTTTTTCTGTGGACATTTTGCAGCAATGTGGCCAATTTCATTACACTTGTAACATTTAGGACCCTTGAAAATTTGCAAGTTTAATGGTATCTGCAGTTATTTTAATTCCATAGCTTTGAATTCCCATTATCAATGGCTTGTATTCATCTGAAAGTCCAGATTTAAGCATAGAGCCTGTCCACTCTTCATCTACATTATACCTACGCACCTAAGCTTGTATTTAAAACATCATTCACATAGTTATCAACTGTGGAGAAATCGTTAAGTTTTGTACAACAAAACTTCTGAATGAGTCCCACTCTCCTGACCAGTCCAAAATCTTGAAAAATACTTTGAAGGGAATCCCAAATTTCCTTCGCACTGTTGCATTGGCTTATGTGAGGATATATATAGACCATTGCATAAGCAGTATTAGTTCGGACTTTGCATTTAAGAGCTTCATTATATCGGTTTCAATATCAGAAACAGCCTTCCATAGCCCTTTTATTTGAAAATAAGCTTAGAGTGAAAATTTTCAATCTTCGAAGTTTTCACTTCCTCGAAGTTTTTCAATGCTGTAGTTCGTTTCCGACATCTGACTAGAATAAATTTCCTTTAATATTATTTATTACTTGATACGACCCATAACCTGATGTTTCAAGATTCCAAAAAGGAGTATGGATTTTATTTTCGATAAATAATAACGTTTTTAGAAATTACAATTTCATTAAAAACAAACAATACGCAAATTACATATGTAAGTGGAAAGTTCGAAATTGTAATTTACAACAGTTGCTGATAATTTTAAGTATTTCGAAAACAACAACAAAAAACCATTTCAAAAAAGCGCCCATCATCCATTTGAATGAAAGTATACAAATTTTGATCGAAATGTGTTGAGCCGTTAATAAGAAAGTGGAAAAAAGTATTTTATGGTAGTTATCTTTAATAATGTTTAATATACAGAATTTGTTTTTGTTAAGATAGTTAGAGTCGCTTTCAAGATAGCTATGGTTTACATTTTCTGCTACTCGAAAACGGGTGAACGATTTTTTTTTAAATTGCGTTTTTAAATTTATGTTGTCAATTTATTCAAAAAAATTTACTTAATTATAATAACATTTTTAATTTCTTAATTGTATGAATTGTAAATGCCAACTTCGATAATAATAAGGTATTTTGTTTTGCACATGCTCAACTTAACTTTATTGAACTATTCTTAAAAATTGAAATAAATTTAATAACGAATTATGAAATGCACGATTATTGAAGTAAAACTTCTTTTGCGGCGTTGGGGGTAAACATTTTCAACACGACAGGCCATCAAAAAAAAATGTGTACCCACAATATTGTTCTTTCTTTCTATGGCTTTCTCTGTTGTATTAATGTGTGTAATGTTTAAGTCGATGGTCCCGTTGTTAGTGCTTCGCTGTATCTACTTCGTTAATTTATATATATACGGAGTAGGATAATGTTTAATGTAACCCTAGGCCTCCACTTGAAATAAATGATTGCAAGAAATGTGTCATGTGGTCAATATTTCTTGTGGAGGCCCCTTATGGTTTGGATTTTTTTTATTTTTAGACATAAGAATTTGTATTGATTTCTTGTCTTCTCAGAAGAAATAAACGGAGAAATAAAATTTGACGTTTCATGACATACCATATTAATAGTACACAAATTTCTCGCAAAACATTTAATCTTGTTCACAGTTTGCTTATTTTCATGTTAAATTTTAATAATTCATTTCAAAAACAGATTATACCTATTCTAAAGTACAAAAAAGGATTAGCGCTTCTAGGAGAAAATGAAATTTCACGATTTATGTTCGCCCACATAGCAAAGAAGTATAAATTTTTAGTAGTAGTGTCTGCAATAATGGCCGAAATAAATATTTCTAATGGAGTCGCGGCCTAATGTAATGTAAAATTGCTGAACCATATGAATCAAAGTGCGAACGAACGGTGACAATTGTACAATTGGAAGATTGGGTCGATATGCGGTATTTACTTATGCAAGTACGGTGCCGTTATAAAAAAATGTGTTTATTGACTAGTTTTCTTGAAATTGAAATATGTTGTAGCTGACTTAGAATTACGAAAGAAAAAATTGTTTCAAATTAGGAGTGTTTTACTTCTGGCGCGTGTACATAAGCACACACACATTTTTGTTTTGACACATTTAACAGGGTAACGCAATTATAAGCAACCAGCTTAATTGATTTACTGTCCCATTTATGAAAAAAAACCCTGTTAGTGCACTGCAAGCGCAATAAACGTATTGAAATAAATTATATCATCCATTATACCATGTTTATTGAAAATCCAAATTTTACGATTTCAATGCTTTGATTTTTTGTTCAATTAACCGTGCTTTTTGTGTATACTTATAAACGTTCACCAATTAAACGGGAATTGCATTTAACCCATTTCCAGCGGCTACCAGTTTCATGTGTGCTAGGAACTTAAAACTTCACACACTGTCTATTTTTGGTCTAATTAGACTGGAAAACAATTTTGGAAAAGCTTTTAGTTTCCCGGAAAATTCATTGCGCTTTCGTGTAGTAGGAAAATCTTGGGAATGTTTGTTTTTCTGGTATGGAGCTTTCAATTCAATTTTATTCCAATTTTTGTTTCACAAAGCCTATTAAAACAGAATAGAAATTAATAATGAATTATAAATGAAATAAAATAAACGACTGGATCGCACGTACTTACTCCTATGTTCGATCACATTATATGCAAAAGATTCTTAATATTTAGAAACGGCTAAATGTATTTTTAAAGTCGTTTTTTACATAATTTTGTATATATACAAATTCTTAAATTTTTTCTAAAAAAAAATTGGTATGAACATTTTAAATGTTTAATAATATAAATTCAAAAACAAAATTTCAAAACAAATGGTCCACCCGTTTTCGAAATATTGAATTTTCAAAAAAAAAATATTTTTTTTTTAAAACTCCAAAAAAACTATTTATTCGAAAATTTTAAAATGCAATACTTTTTAGAATTTGAAGGAGCTCCTGTATAAAAATGGTTATCGAAATCCGTTGCTCTGTTTATGAGAGAGTCGGAAATCAATAAAATGGTTGTATGGCTGGTACCGTTAATAACAAAATATTTTCAAAAAAAATTTAGCCAAAATGTAGACCATGCTCTGAGTAGTACACACGCCAATTTTTATCAAAATCGTTATAACCGTTTCCGAGATAATGAAGATGGTAGAAAAATTTGTATGGCAAGTACCGTTATTTTAGGGGATAAGACAACGATTCTAAAATCTATTTTGGACAATCACTTAAAACGCCTAAGCACCAAGTTTGAACCAAAGCGGTTCAGCCGTTTAGGCTGTAGATTGTTCTACAGACAGACAGACAGACAGACGGAATTGCGGGACCCACCTTTTTGGTGTTCTCTATGATCGTAATGTCATGTTTGATTTTTAGCCTTATATAGTACCTATAATCGCAAGTAAAAATGTGAACATTATATGTATACATATGTGCATTTCATAAAATATTAATCCATGGAAGCATTTTCGATGAATTTTTATCAAAATCGTTATAGCCGTTTCCGAGATAATGAAGATGGTAGAAAAATTTGTATGGCAAGTACCGTTATTTTAAGGGATAAAACAACGATTCTAAAATCTATTTTGGACAATCACCTAAAACGCCTAAGCACCAAGTTTGAACCAAAGCGGTTCAGCCGTTTAGGCTGTAGATTGTTCTACAGACAGACAGACAGACAGACGGAACTGCGGGACCCACCTTTTTGGTGTTCTCTATGATCGTAATGTCATGTTTGATTGTTAGCCTTATATAGTACCTATAATCGCAAGTAAAAATGTGAACATTATATGTATACATATGTGCATTTCATAAAATATTAATCCATGGAAGCATTTTCGATGACGCGTTACGTTACACTTTTTACAGAAAAAAAAACGGTTTCAACACTTCCGAAAGCGAAGACATTTTTCTGTTTTGATGACAGTGTATTTCATGTCATCCAAACGAAAAACTTCATTAGTGTTTCCTTCTTTTTGAATAGATTGACTGTAGTTTGTCTCCGACCTCAACAAGGAATCGAAAGAGGTGTATCTTTTGGCAAATTTTCTGCAGACGCAATGTATTTGCCATGCATTTACTAGTGCAGCATCGAGTCAATTTGCTAAAAGTGGCCAATACCACTTTATTCCACCCATTATTGGACAGTTGTTTGTGACGTTATCAAACAAGTTAACTCCACCCATCGATATATTATATTGTCGGATTGCATTAGGCATCGGAATGTTGACATGCTTCTTCTTTTTGTGATCAAACCGATTTGCTTGTTTGATTGGCAGATCAATCAAATGATTTGATAAGACTGCCATTATGAAATTATCATTCCAATGAACAGCAAAAATTTCGTTTTCCTTGACAAATAAAACATCGGTGGACCCCCGGAATTTTTTCTACATTACTTCTTTCTTTCAAGAATGATTTTGCAGTTCTGTTTCCACGATATGTGCCAATAAAAACTGATGTTCTCTATAAAAAATATGTATTACAAATTACTTGTTGCGAAATATCCCACTGTAGATAGATAGACCTGAGGAATTCTGAGGAATGTGAGCAAAGGTTCTAATAACTATACCAAAAGCGAATGGGCTTTCCTTTTATGAAAATTCGGGCCGAATGTAGTCCATAATAAGAAATCATCTGCTCAACCATTGAAAAATCAGGGACAAATTGTTCAGGTCGGTTATCAGATCAAAAAAGTTTTGAGATAACAATCAAACATGACATTACGATAATAGCGAAGCCAAAAAAGATGTTCTAAAAATTCTGTCCGTCTGCATGTCTGTCTGTCCGTTTGTCAGTCTGTAAGTCTGTCAGTCTGTCAGTTTGTCAGTCTGTCAGTCTGTCAGTCTGTCAGTTTGTCAGTCTGTCAGTCTGTCAGTCTGTCAGTCTGTCAGTCTGTCAGTCTGTCAGTCTATCAGTCTGTCAGTCTGTCAGTCTGTCAGTCTGTCAGTCTGTCAGTCTGTCAGTTTGTCAGTCTGTCAGTCTGTCAGTTTGTCAGTCTGCCAGTCTGTCAGTCTGTCAGTCTGTCAGTCTGTCAGTCTGCCAGTCTGTCAGTCTGTCAGTCTGTCAGTCTGTCAGTCTGTCAGTCTGTCAGTCTGTCAGTCTGTCAGTCTGTCAGTCTGTCAGTCTGTCAGTCTGTCAGTCTGTCAGCCTGTCAGTCTGTCAGTCTGTCAGTCTGTCAGTCTGTCAGTCTGTCAGTCTGTCAGTCTGTCAGTCTGTCAGTCTGTGTCAGTCTGTCAGTCTGTCAGTCTGTCAGTCTGTCAGTCTGTCAGTCTGTCAGTCTGTCAGTCTGTCAGTCTGTCAGTCTGTCAGTCTGTCAGTCTGTCAGTCTGTCAGTCTGTCAGTCTGTCAGTCTGTCAGTCTGTCAGTCTGTCAGTCTGTCAGTCTGTCAGTCTGTCAGTCTGTCAGTCTGTCAGTCTGTCAGTCTGTCAGTCTGTCAGTCTGTCAGTCTGTCAGTCTGTCAGTCTGTCAGTCTGTCAGTCTGTCAGTCTGTCAGTCTGTCAGTCTGTCTGTATGTATGTATACACCTACAGCCCAAACGGGTGGGCCGACTTGCTTCAAACTTGGTATATAGAGTTTTTTTAGGTATTGTACAGGGAAATTTAAATTTTTTTTGGCTCACAAGATAACGGCACCTGCCATATAACCGTTACGTTCAAACCTATTTTTCTCGGAAACGGCTCTAACGATTTTGATAAAAAAAATTAGTGCGGCAGTCTGTCAGTCTGTCAGTCTGTCAGTCTGTCAGTCTGTCAGTCTGTCAGTCTGTCAGTCTGTCAGTCTGTCAGTCTGTCAGTCTGTCAGTCTGTCAGTCTGTCAGTCTGTCAGTCTGTCAGTCTGTCAGTCTGTCAGTCTGTCAGTCTGTCAGTCTGTCAGTCTGTCAGTCTGTCAGTCTGTCAGTCTGTCAGTCTGTCAGTCTGTCAGTCTGTCAGTCTGTCAGTCTGTCAGTCTGTCAGTCTGTCAGTCTGTCTGTATGTATGTATACACCTACAGCCCAAACGGGTGGGCCGACTTGCTTCAAACTTGGTATATAGAGTTTTTTTATGTATTGTACAGGGAAATTTAAATTTTTTTTTGGCTCACAAGATAACGGCACCTGCCATATAACCGTTACGTTCAAACCTATTTTTCTCGGAAACGGCTCTAACGATTTTGATAAAAAAAAATTAGTGCGGCTTTTTAGCTGATGGTATGGTTAAAAAAAATTAGAAAAATGTCTAAAAACGGCACTTTCCATAGGACTGTTTTTTTTTTGCTTTCGACTATCTCATAAACGGCCCAACTGATTCTTTCGAAATTTGACACATACATATATAGATTCAGGTTGCCCAAATTATACAGCGTACCAATATTTTTAATTAATATTTTTTTTGTATTTTTAAAATCATTTTTAAGAAAACAAATTTTAAAAAAATTATATTTCGAAAACTGCTCATTAAATTTTTTTCAAAAATTATATTTATATGTATTTTCTGAATACCTATGAATTGGCGTTTTTGAATTTTTTTTTAAATATTTTCAAAAAGTTTAAAAAAAAACTTTTTTTTTCAAAAACCGCTCCACAGATTTTAAAATTTTTTTTCGTAAATTCAAATTTATCCAAGAAATAAAATGACGTACTTTTTTTTAGCTGAAATTAGTTTAAACATTTATTTCAGAATTTTGAAATATTTTTTTTTCCAATTAAACCGCCTTAATCTTTTGTTTTAAAGTTTATATTATTTAATATTGTCATACCAATTTATTTTATTTTAGATCAAAATTATATGTGTATACAAAATTGAGTTAAAAATGACTTTAAAAATATATTTAGATTTTTAATAGAAATATTTTGCATACGATGTGATCAAACATAAGAGCAAGTTCGTGCGATCCAGTCGTGCATTTTATTTTGTTTTGAGGTTTTTACAGATTTGCCAATAGTGATTTTGATCCGGGCTTATGGATTTTTCTTTGCAAGAACAACGCAAACATTTCTTTTTAATTATATAAGTTTAGTTTTACTTTGGTGTATGTGTAAGTGCGCGTTTTATGTAAAAATCTCGATCTATGGTTTTGATTCCGACAAGAACGCGAAATGTGGCCCGGGATCAAAAAATCCATGAAGTTTGGTTAAAATGAAAACGACATTATTCAAAAATAGGTAATATTGCTCATTTCGAAAAAGAATTCATCTGAGATTTTATAATTTTATTGACGTCGACATAAATTGATGTTCGCTTAACTGGACTAGCAATATTAGAATCATGGTTCAGCCTTGATTTAATATTTGAACTCGGTTAAACTTCTATGAAGAGTTGTACGATCGAATATTAGATTTAACTGAGCCGCTGAATTTTCGATTTTCGTGTTCTATTTTGTGCTCATTTTAAACTTTGTCAGCAAGACTTCGAAATTTCGTGCGCTATTAGAAAGCAAGATTTGGTGTTGTTTTTTATTTAAGTATTAACGCAGTTAATTATTTATAGTTTATTATATTACTACTGTAAGATGTTAAATCAAAATTTCAAATTCGATTTTCATAAAGAAATTTGAAAACAAAATTTGAATAGAAATTTCAAATCTTAAGTAAAGTAGATACAATCTTCCTGCAAAATCTGTTTTGACGGAATAAAATCGATTCTGTTAAGAAAATTTTCGATTTGGTCCAGAATTATTAATGATGAAGTGGGAATTCCACAAGAAAACTGACAGTTTTAAATAACCCGTTTTAATACGGGGTGCATTTAAATAGTACCTCATTTACACGAAATTTGTTTTTGTTGGATTGATTTAAAAACCTTTGAAAAAATATGTACCTAAGCTTAATACATTAAATATGAGCCCTTGAATTAAATTTTGAATTGTTTACAAGATTTTTCACAAATATATAGGTTGCTGTGTATCATTTTAAGCAATTACTTAACATATTCCATATTCATTTTAGTTTAAAAACAATTGCGCAACATTTTAAACAGCCTGATGTTAAGGGCTTAGCATGATACTACTTAACAGTTTGCTAATACTAAAGCACTTTACTAATATTATCCTAATTTTAAACACTTTTTAACTAGCACCATACTAAATCTATTTTCTTAATAAACTACAACTAAACACGCCTAAAATAGTGCAACGAAGTAAGCGAACATAACTTTTTGACGTTTTTAAATGTCGAAGTGGCATATGGATTTAGTACGATACTAAAAAAATAAAGTAGCTATTTTGTGATTTTAACTTCAGTAAAATATTAAGAAAATAGTAGGATACTAAACTAGTTTAAAATTAGAAAAATCCTCTTTTTAGCTTAGTATCATACCAAAAATGATTTAACATACTACTAAATCGTTTAAAATTTTGCGCCATTTATTCAAGTTATTATATACAGTTACTAATTTTATTTATTTTTAATGGAATTCTAAATTGAAATTATATACATTTAAGGTGAGGTAAGCACTAACAAAGAAGTGCATTATATTTTCATAGTTTTTGAACATACCCTATGATTTCAACATTTCGGATAGGGGAGATTATAAGAAAATAGCTGGTGGATGGATGACAACCTCTATGTGTGCGTTCGCTATTGATAGTTGTGTGCGTTAGCAGATTGTAAGCAAACCCGTTTGACAGCCGAGGTTTCCCATTCCCATCTTAGTATTTATTTCTCATCTGTCATTTTGACTATATGCCCCTAGTCCCAACAATTTAGACAGAAAATTAACGCTGATTAACAAAATTTGATAATCTTAGCTGCGAAATTTAGATCTGTTAAGACTATGCAGCTAAACTGTTTAAATGTTGGCCATCAATTGACTTTTAATTTTAAAACAATAACAAAATTAGGTATAAGCAGGGAGTTATGTTAACATTCCTCAAGTTAAAAAAAAATAAAAACTTATACTCGTCTTCAATTAACGTTTACCGCGTTTTATTATGCTCAATGACCCATATAGTTCACCCCGTGAAAATAAAGAGATCTGGGTTATGAACATTTTTTACTTTGCGTGGTTGGCAGCTGTGATTACCTGTTGACATTTCATTTTTTTGTTTACATTAAATAAATTGTTTACTCCGGTGCTCGGAATTTGTCCTTTCTTATTTTATCTTAGTTACATAAATAATAAAATAATAAACTATAATAAATAAATAAAGTGCACTACTATCTGGATATTGTACAGCAATCCATTGATTTCGGATCAATACTTAATCGCAAGCTCTACCCCGGTGAATATATGTCGTTAGATCAAATTGAATCTGATTTCAGCTTAATGGTGAATAAAAGAAGTGAAAGAAGAACTGAAAGTTCTTCTTAAGGCCTGTCCAATGGAGGATCTTAGTCAAAAAATGCTAATACTTGTTGACAAATCACAGGTACTCAAGAATCCCCAGCATCGAAAAAAGAAAATCAATCAAATTTGCGTTTTGAAAATAAAAATTTTCTTCAAATAATTAGAACATTTTTTTGCATTTCTGTCAAAGCGGAGTTGCCAGTTGTGTATAACCGAAATCAATTAAGGCTCCCCCATACTATAGCGAAACTTTCAGCCCCAAACACACTAATTCGGAAGGAAATTCACTCTTTAATGAAAAATACCTTGGTAATTATCATTGATTTCACTCATGAAACGTAATGCAGGCGGTCACCAGTTTGCCATTTAAGTAGCATGTTGTGCTGAACTCAAGTAAAAAGATAGGGAGTAGACAAGAACAAAAAAACCTTTAATGAGTACACAATCCTTTCTCCTTTGCATGAATTGAATGCAAAACCGGACGCGAAGATAAAAAGATTTTTGACCTGCCAAACAAAATAAATGATACTAAAATGAAACCTTTTTTTGGGTTTCCCAGCGTTCGGTAAGCGCCACTACCTACCGTTTTTTGTTTCATCTTTAATTTGCCTAAAAAAATATTATAACCCTAGGTCTCCACTTGAAATAAATGATAGCAAAAAATGTGTCATGTATTCTATATTTCTTGTGGAGGCCCCTTATGTCTGGATTTTTTTTTATTTTTAGACATGAGAATCTGTATTTATTTCTTGTCTTCTCAGAAGAAATAAACGGAGAAATTAAATTTGACGTTTCATGACGTCCCACATTAATCGTGCACAAATTTCTCACAAAACATTGAATCTTGTTCATAGTTCTTTATTTTCATGTTAAATTTTAATAATTCATTAAAAAATAAGATTATACGTATTCTAAAGTACATAAAACGCTTAGCGCTTCTTGGAGAAATGAAATTTCACGATTTATGTTTGCCCATATAGCAAAGAAATATAAATTTTAGTAGTAGTGTCTGCAATAATGGGTATTGCACCGTGGAATAGTATCTTTCGAAAGGTGGTAGCGGGGGTTAATAAAATGACTGAGTTATCGAGCTTTCTTCGTTGTGCTTTTCCTTATTGTTGAGTACAGAATAAGGAGTGCGGAGAGATGATTCTGTTTTATTTGAACAAAAGTAAGTTTTAATTGCCATTTCCATTGCTAAATATAGAATTTGATGGAAAGCGATTTGAATTGATTTTGTTTTTGATATGTTATTGGATTGTATTCGTGTATATTAAACTACTAGTTGTCAAAGTGAATGCATTCAATTGTAATGTGTTACTATTATTAGTGAAAAGAGAGGTTGATCCACAGAAAATACGGATCTGCAAAATTGATTCAGAATAAGAAACAAATTTTTGTTTGCCCAATGGAAGGATTTAACTTGGCAAAATTGATACCAATGTGAAACCACATAAAAATTGCACTAGTGTAGAAGCAGACTTAATAAATTATAAGTAGTTGTTTGTTTATTTGGCAACACCGTGGTTGACAATTCAAAACTGAAGTACCCACTTACACAAGTAAAAGCTAACCCTGGTGGTGAGATATGTAATTAAAATCTGGATCAGTAATATTGAACTGGATAAATATCAAGATCTTGTAGTGTTGTTGTATTGCACGCAAAGCTCTGACCTATATAGGTCTTCGTGCATAATAAAACGCGGCTATTATATAAAAGCTTAAGCTAGCTTTTTTGATAGAAGCACACCTTAGCATATAAACTAACAAATTCTCTAAAAGCCATTTAGTTGTTTTGTCCATTTTCTAACACATTACCACTTAATTTGCATTTCACACATTTTGATAACCATAAAAGTTTATTCCTCATGCCGTTTGTTTTGTTAATATAGTTTAACCTAAACCTACCTGCTCCAAGATGCGCTTTCAAAAATTTCCATTTACCTATGTACTTACGAGTATATACCATACAAAAACAACTCTTGGATATGTTAGGTATACATATTCTATACAGGAACAGGATATACGATTTCATATTTTACGTCTTTTCCTTATTGAACGTTTATGATATTAAATTCGACTTTTGTCACCGCATACAGTACATATGTGTAATTTTTGTCGTTTTGTTCTCCATTGATATGGCTGCTTTAGACATTTTGATCCAATACGCTATATTCTTTTTAGTTAAGCTGGTTTTTCTATAGTTTGCCATTTGCTTACATACATATCAATGTATGTATGATTAAGAAAATCACGTTTAATTCAAAATGACGTATGTGGATGGAATATTTAAGAAAACATGCATACATATAAAAAACCATTTTACACAATATTGAAAAAGGATAACATCTTACAAAAAAAAAAAAAACAATGTAAAGACCGTCAGGGCGACGTTCGCATACACAAGCTGATTGTATGTAGGTACATAATATGCCGGACTAGTTTGATGTTCAAAAAGTTGATCGCACTTAAACGATGTGATATTTCTATTTTAATAAAATATATCCATAATATTACTAATACACAAGTGGTTCGATAGGAAAGACGGTATACATGTATGCTACATACGTAGTACATATAATAATATCCTTTCAGCAATGACCATCATGGATAAGGATATTATTCCACTTTTTTATTAGATATTATATTATTTTTCGTTTTCATCGATAGGATAGTATTTAGAGCACGTAGTACTTTCCAAAAAAAAAAATACATATAGGTATATACATATATATTCTTAAAGAAGTCTCTATAAGGATATGCGAACTGAGTTTGTTTAGGAAATAGAAGAAGGGCGGGGGAGGACCAAAGACGTAGCGAAACTACTTTGTAAATAGGAATGGAAGTGTTTGCAATATCCTTGTGACTATAAGATTATATGGTTATTTCACATTTCGGTAGATGGCGGAGGTTGGAGAATCAGAACGGATGGATGTGCTAGGGTGAAATTTTAGTTGGAAATCATATTCGGTTATTATTCATTATTGCTGGTAAATGTGTTTTTCGATATATTTTTAAAGACCATCGAAATCTATATGGAACATTTTTATAGCACCCTAGATGCGAGTTTAACGGAAGAGAGTTTTGTTTAACTGGGTATTATGATTGAGAGAATAGGACAAATGTAAATTAAGTAGTATTCTAAGTTTTGGGCATGGGAATTAATGTTTTCCGTATAGATGACATACAAAAGCGCATACACAGAAAACTTTAATGAAATCATTTTGATATTTACTAGGAGCAAGATATTTGCCGATGTATAAAACCATGAGGAGACCATTTACTAAAAATAATATTAAATTTAGATATTGTTTTCTATATATCATTATTATAGACTGTGCTAGTTTGATTTGACGATTTGGCATTTCTCACTGTGAGTAGGGTTACCTACTTGTTGTATGCTGTAGCTGATGTAGTAGCGCTGAAATAGGCAATAAGTGCTTGATTGCTAACTTAGACGTGTGGGTTCGATAACCACGCTAGGCGCATGCTTTTCTATACCTCGAATTGTAATTGGATGCCGCCCATGGGATAAAATGAGACAGTCAATACCTGGTTCTCAAATCCATTGTGCCAAACTAGTGCCGTGCAATTCATGTTGCATTTAAAAGACCTTATGTCTTACAGGCATATAGTTATATTAAAAAAAAAAATAGTACACATATTATATTTCATTTTCAACTATGTTTGAGAATGTGTTGAAATTGAAACAAAATGGCGTGCGTATAGGCCATTCTCTTGATGTAGGTATACACATTTGAGTTTTGTTAATTCTCTCTCTAAGTTCTTTGCTGAGAAACCGGATGTTTAACAGGAACAGGGTTAAAACTCTATTGGTATAGAACTTCGCAACAGATTTAGAAATATAGTGGAATAAAATCGCTTAATTCAAAATAATACACATATTATGTAGGTATGTAATTATTTGGTTGTATACCTATAACATACCGAACTAAAAATATTCGTTTGCCAACAATTTTTTTTATTATGGTTAGACCGAATGGGCGGCAAATATTCTAGCTATGCCACTGCTCAGAAATTAAAATTCAAGGGCTTCTTTGATAAAAAAAAGGTGTACCGCAAACAACCTAGAGCTGAGCGTGATCGATGACTCGACACAATAATACAAATAACCCAAATTATAATTAAAAATCACCTTAAATTAAAGTAAACCGATGAATGTCTGCCAATAGAACTGCATGCTGTTAATACATGCATGAAATTTGGGATCGTATATGAATGGCAGCCAAAGTACGAATTCTTGATTAAAATATATTTTTGAAACAGTTTCTCTTATTTTTGATAAAATTAGCCACCCTTTAGTTTACTTTAATTATGTCTCTTTAATTGCTCGCAGTATTCTCAGTGCTGCCAAACGTGTTTAGGTACGTAAAATAAGATATTTATGTGCATTATGTGCTAACAAAGAAAGATGTAAGACTGACCGGTAAAATTGCATGGGATTGAAATTTTTTTTGGCTTAAATTGTTTCATATAGGCTAATTATAGATCACACCAAAAACATAAATGTTATAAAAGGAGCCAAGTTCTTCTATATACAAAAACTTTTGCGTAACAAGTCAGCCGTGAAAAGTACCGAGATCTTAAAGTACGACAAGTTCTAAGTTTATTAATGTTAAATATCAAATATATTAAGAATAGTAATATGGAAGAACCTTAAAACTATTATAGAAATCTGTTATTTAATGATTATTAACTTAAATTGTGTTGGTTTACTTGGCAAATTTTCTTTTATTATAACAAATTACTAAATTTGCCAAGTAAACCAACGCAATTTAAGTCAGTAATCATTAAATAACAGATTTCTCTGATAATTTTTAGGTTCTTCCATATTACTTAAAATATCTGATATTTAACATTAATAAACTAACTTGGCGTACTTTACTTTTCACGTACTTTTCACGGCGGACTTGTTACGCAAAGGTTTTTGCATATAGAAGAACTTGGCTACTTTTTTAAGATTTATGTTTTTGGTGTGATTTAACTACTTTTTGCAAAGATTCTTTTTATCAGGAAAGGTGTGTGGAATAAACGCCCAATGAATGCCTAATAAGGTAACCTAAGTTTTTAATTTAAGCCTTTTGTATGTACTACAAGTCCTACGCCTCTACGAATTTTCATTAGTTAGAAGTGATCTATTGAAACGGTAATAATTGATAAGAAGTGGGTGGGTGGGATTTCATAATTTCAACTTTTTCTTTCTATAAAGCTGACTACTCTAACAAACATAATCCTGCACCAATCGGAAGTGCTCGCAATATATTTAATATCAATTCTTTGAAAATGGGTGTTTAAGGCTATGCTTTCGCTCTACCAAATTTCATCATTCTACGACAATCAGTAGTTCTCTACATAGTTGATATCAATTCTATGCAAATGGGAGGGTGCCACGCCCCTGAATGTAAAATCTCACATTTTAAAATTTTGCCTTTGCCTGCACTTTGAGCCCTGCCGCTGTACCAAGTTTCAATATTCCACGACAATCAGAAGTGCTCCTCATAATTGATATCAATTCAATTTTAAGAATAAATGCAAAAACAAAAAAAATACTAACGCATTTATTACGTAGGTATTGTTTTTGTTCCTTATTTTGTGGACTGTAATTATGATTTTAATTGAGTTTCAATTAATATGCGTTTCGCCCAGGTACTACAGTTGGGCTCATCAGTTAGATGCTGTAGAACCTTTCTAAGACGCAATATATTAGTCGATGGCTACCGACACAAATAAAATTTACAGGTTTTATGCACTGTGAATTATATTCCAGTGGACTAAAGGTCGCAAAAAAACTTAATTAAAATCATAATTACAGTCCACATCATGAGGAACAAAAACAATACCTACATATGTAAATGCGTTTGTATTGTTTTTGGTTTTGCATTTATTCTTAAAATTAAACAAGCCAGACCACGGGTATTATTTTCTAGGTGTCAGAATTCGACCGAATTTGCCTATAAGAATATAATTCACAGTACTTAAAAGCTGTACATTTTATTTGTGTCGGTAGCCATCGAGTAATATATTGCGTCTTAGAAAGGTACTACACCATCTAACTGATGAACCCAACAGTAGTACCTGGGCGAAACGTATATTAATTTGGACTAAAGGTCGCAAAACAACTCAATTAAAATCATATCTACAGTCCACAAAATAAGGAACAAAAACAATACCTACGTATGTAAATGCGTTTGTACTGTTTTTGTTTTTGCATTTATTCTTAAAATTAAACAAGCTAGAAGACGTGTATTATTTTCTAGGTGTCTGAATTCGACCAAATTCCCCTAGAAGAATATAATTCACAGTGTTTAAAAGCTGTAAATTTTATTTTTGTCGGTAGCCATCGAGTAATATATTGGGTCTTAGAAAGGTACTACAGCATCTAACGGATTAGCCCAACTGTAGTACCTGGGCGAAACGAATATTAATTTGGACCAAAGGTCGCAAAAAACCTCAATTAGATATCAATTCTATTCAATTGAGCGGGTACCACGCCCCTGAATGTAAAATCCCAAATTTTAAAACGTTGCCTTTGCTTGTACTTTAAGCCCTACCGCTCTACCAAATTTCATCGTTCCACGGCGGTCAGATGTGCTCCAAATAATTTATATTGATTCTAGGAAAATAGTAAGAGGGGGACGAAAATCCCGTGAGTTTGTTCTTGTGAAAAGGGTGTAGTGCCAGAACTTGGCTGGGGACTACCGTGCCCTTTGATCATTATATCAGCAAAAATATAATTTTTATTAATAACATTATTTTAAATTAAACTGACAATTTAGGTTTACGTCAGGTTTCAACAGCATGAGACTCGCCTGTCAGGCTAATGCTACGTTTTAAGTTTTTTTTAAAGGATGCCATAAATTATTAATATGAACGAAAACTTTGAAATTAAAACATAATAGTATCAAAAATTAAAACTACTTATAATAATTAACAAGAGGCAAATATATATAATATATAATGTAAGTACGCCTTACGCATTCTTTTATTATAATATGCATTTGTGTAGAATATAAAAAGTAAAGTGTGTTTTCAATAATTTTACGAATTTAACTGTAGGTGTACTCACCAAAATCATTACCACCATGAATTCCTGATGGCCCAGGTAAAAGCCCTGAAATACCTTGAAGCCCTAAGAATGCACTTGGGAACGAATGAGATCTTTGGTTATCCAACGAACCATTCATACTGTCCATTGTCCCATCCATTTGACCATCGCCACGATCTGATGGTTCAGTGTCGCTGCTGTTAGATTCTTCACCAGCACTCTGTGCATGTAGTGAAGCTAAATCAGGATGTTTCTATAAATTTTATTTATGTATTTTATATTCGTGTACATAACGGTTATTGTTTCCAACCTGACTTCCGCCCATTTGCTGACTACTTTCCAGTGCCTGACTTAGCAATGAATCTCTGAGTTCTAAGCTACGATCACGGTCGCGATCGCGGTCGTGTGATGTTTCACGACTGTGATCGCGATCACGATTTCTTTCACGCGTTAGAGGATGCTGACCACTGTTACTGTTGCTGCTTCCAATACCAGTGCCACCACTGCTACTAACAGGAAATTCTCTTTCAATCAAAAGACGCTCAGGACTGATGCCATGCTGCGCACGGAAAAGATCGGCACTTTTAATACGTTTCTGTGGCGGTGGTGTTAAATGACTTGTTCGATTGTCATCTGACAGATCCCATTGATGAGTGGACTAATAATTTTCATAAATGAACCAAGAAAGATACAAAATGAAAATATTTCAACTAATTAATAAAACAATGTTCCAAAAGCTGACAATTCAATTTTTTTTCAATTGGCACTGTCTACTTTACTTTGATTTGTCTTACAGGTGAGGGTGATGCTTTGAGTTCTTGTACTGCCGGAGTGGAACTTGAAATTGATGTTAAGGCTGCAACAACTGCAGCCGGCATTGCACTATTACTGTTGCTGTCAACACTATTAGTATTATTGTTGCCATGGCATAATTTCATACTTGATATCGAAGATAATTTTGAGGTGGATCCATTGACGTCGGCAAGCCCACGCACTTGAAGTAAATGTGCGGTCTTAAGAAAGTCAGTTAGCTGTTCATGACTGACATTCACTTCACCATTATACATAAAACTGAAATTAAAATTTTAATAACATTAAAAAATATTTTCATGTTTCACATTTCCTTTGGAAAAAAAATGTTTAAATTAAAAAATAAATTGTTTTGTATTGAAAAGGGTGTTCGAACTGCAAACTTTTTTTAAATAAGAAATTCTCGTAATGTTATTTTTTAATCAAAAATTACATGATTTAACAGTACATATTAAAATATATTAATCAGGTGTCTATTTTTTCTCCCTTTTCTTTGTTTGTTTCATTGTATGGTTAAATATAATTATTACTAAAACTGAAGACACAATATGGATTTAGGTGAAAATTTTTATAATTTGAAGAAAGGGGTTTCCAACAAAAAATTCATCAGTAAAAAAGATACTGTTTGATGCTAATTTTGGGTCAGCTGGCGTGAACGAATTTAATGATATGATTTTTTGTGGAGTTTTACGGAATCACAATTCTATGTCAATAAGCCACAATTTTCGATGCTATCGAATTGAACATAAGCCAAGCCAGACTGCTCAAATTCAGCCGGATATATGGGACAGTAATTGAAAATTGGACCTCCGTGTCATCGTGCGAAGCTGCGGCTGACATTTAAAATTTTAATTATTTCATATTTCATACATATTGACAAATGTATTGTATATATAGGTCTTTCAAATAAAAACGTTAATATGCACACATCTTATTTTATTGCATATAAAAATAAACTCGCCCTTATTCCACCTTAACTCCTGTCCATTTGTTCACCACTTTAGGGCCTGGACTAGGACTAAGCAATGAATCTCTCAATTAGTTAATTTTATATACATATATACATATATATATATGTATATATGTATAATTGGTTTCACAGAAACGGCTCCAAGATTTGATTAAAATTTTAATTGTTTATGATCTTATAATCGAGATCAGAAATCAACAAGTTGATTAAGGCCCGTTTGTTGATACGAATCATAAATATGTAAATATTAATGTTTAACTTAAAGCGCTTATGGGCTACTATTTCCTCTGCGTAAGCTGTCACATACGTTCTTAAGTAGAACTTAAATGCTTAAGTTGTGTATCAGCAAACGGGCCTAAGTGAAAAATTCTCACTGGCACGGCAACTTTTATCATTTCTTGGTTTCTTGGAAACGGCTTTTACGTTTTGGAGAAGCAAATAAGGCCACTTCGCTGATATACAACTTAAGAATTTAAGGCCCGCTTGCTGATACGAAACTTAAAAAGAGTTTATGTTCCACATAAACGCTTAAGTAATACATAGAGCTTTGTACCAAACTGAAACCTATGAGTAAACATAAAAGTCGTTAAGTGGAACATAGTTTATGTTTTAGAAAAAGCAGTACATAAAATATTTAAGTATGACATACGGGACTGAAGAACTCTTAAAAATAATGTTTGGATATTTGTTTTTTTTAGATATCAACGCATTTAACATAAAAAATAAATAAAAATGGATTTTGAAACTCTGGATTTGCTTGACAATGACGTTGAAATCCTTAAAATTTTAGAAGTTGGAATTCTCATCAAATACACGAGATAAATGAATATGTTTTTCTTCATTTGATGACCTCTCTTATCTTACAAAAGATTTCGGTTAGCAAAAAAAAGTGAATAATAAATAATTGATTAAAACTTCGATTTTATAAAACTACTATCTACAAACAGCGCGTATGAATTTGAACCCAGAGATAGGCGTAAAATTCAAGAAGAACTACAATTTATGACGTTTCACAATTGTTCTCTTGTACTTGTGTGTATCTGGTGGTTGTTCAAATTTCAAATTTTCTCAAACCTAGCTTCGCGAAGGAGTTTGCAATTAAATTGGTATAAAAGATCTAGAATCATTTCTCCCAAACGAAAGCAAAGTTTCCATCGTATATTCGTATGGAAGTGTACGACAAGATTCCTAATGAAAGTGTCGACTGCAATGTAGTCGCCGTGCAACTGTCTGTATTGGACAACGGGGATGGCGGTGGGGGTGGTGGTGATGAGACAACTGCCGGTGATGGTGGGGATAATTCTATAGATGCTTCTAACACTAACACTAACAATACATTCAAGACAAATTATGAATACGATGGCTCTCAAGCTGCTGGCAGGGGTAGCAGTAGCAGCAACAAGCCCAAATTATAATACGATTTGATGCTGCATATGCCAGATACCTACGATCTCTTCGGCTTTGATGAGAAAACTGGCACATACCTATATGTATATGGAAGGTTGGATGGTGAAAAAACAACGATAATTGTCACTCCAGAAGCTTTTCAAGTTGTGGTTGCTCCAACTGACCCAGTGGTACCGACTGCTCCACCACCAACACCGGAGGCCATCATTAATAAATCGCAATTGCCAACAGACGACTTCTACAAAAAATCATTTGAGTGCGGATGGAAGCGTGAGTAGGGTATCCCTGAAATCCCGACATTTTCATATTTTATGAACAAAAATACACAATTTCACACTTTCAATTTTATATTTGTATGCAATATTTTCAAATGAAGTTTAGCTTGCTCTTATGATCGAGAAAAGGTTTTCTGTAAATCTAAAAGAAATTTCAGGCTACATATTAAAGTTATTGAGGATGGGCAAGGGAGATGGTAAATGTGCTATCAATTTGATTTTCTTTTTTAACAATTTCAGAGTTGATAAGAAATTTTAGAATTTCGACAAATAACATTAGTGGTTTGGAATAGAACGTATATGCGTTTTTGAAATAGCGCTACATTGAAAAACTACAAAATTAGTTTACTAAAAAAAATGTTTTCGGGTTTACGCAGTAATTACATACATTCTTTAATTATATTACTAACTGACATCTTCTGTTCTTATGTATAAAATATATTCTAATTTATATAATATAAATATCTAAATATTATGTATATTATTGGAATACAAGCAATAGCTTTTTCTCAATAACATAACGTTTTCATGTCAAACTCGAAAAATCTGGAGAAAAGCTCGTTTTCCCAGGTACCTACATATGTTTAAGAGCGTATAGGTTACGTTGAAACAAGAACAAAATCTTATGGGGGGTAAATTCCCCTCCGTTAGGAGGGTGGGGCAATTTTATAGAAAAAAAAATTATATAATAAAAGAACGGTAACACCTACAATGTCATATGTTACTGTAGACTTTCGTAAAACTTGCTTGCACTTTTCGAGAGAATTTAAAGTAACCTGAATTATTTTAATCTTAGAGAAACCTTTTTCTTAGTTCTTCCTTGATTAGACTTTAGGCTAAATTAATGAATGAAGGTATTAACCTCACTTTTATTATTTTTTAAGTATTGAGAATCTTATTAGAACACAATAACGCGAAAAAGTACATAGTACTAATACTATGTTTTTTATTATTTAACACACTAGGGAAAAAACCCAAACTCCTTTTTTCTAAGAAAATCATTTTTTTAGACAAACAGCAATTTGGGTTATTTAAAATTTATTAAAAAAGTACAAAACATTTTAGCATTAGGTTTTCTGTTTTGATTTAAAATTGATAACAATATTTAATTTTGAACACAATAATAAGTCTTAAACTAAAGTTTTGAAAAAAACGAGTTTATTATTTTTTTTTAATTTGGGTTTGAAAGTATTTCTGGTTCTACAGAAATGTATATAATGGCATTGTGGGTTTTATCGTTGTTTTTTTCAATAATTTTGTTATTGTGTTTTAATTCAATTTACTAGAAAATTGCCACTTCCTATTAAACGTAGGAAAACAAACCCCAATTCCATAGGATTTTTTTTCCACCCAACTTACACGCTATTGCTTTTACACAAGTGATCTTCGCAATTCCGTCTTACGCTTAAGTGATCCTTGTTAAAATTGGTAGGTACTTGTGATTTTTATAGCCCAATAAGGATTTCGTTTTTGACTGGTGTTGGTTTTCTCTATTTTTCAAACTATAAGTTCACGGTGCAATTTCTGGAACCGTTTTATTATCAATTTACAAAAAACAACTAGTTTCATCTTCTTTTTACAACTTACTATAATTACATTGATGTGTTATTGATATAATCTTTTTTTTTAATATTGTGGTACCTACGTACGTATGATAACTGTTCATTTAATAATACCTGTATTGTTTGAATATTTTTAAAAGCCAAACATTTTCTGCCTGTAAAAAGTCATGAATTGATAATTTTGAAACGCAATTTTCAATAGTTGTGATGGACTAAGGTCAAAGACGACAAGTCTAATGTGTTAGAGTAAGTTTTTATTTTAATTTTCTAGCGCCCCGCAGATGACATTTTTTTTTTAATTTTTAAGAGTTTTTTTTTGAACAAGACTACCCTAGCCCAAGGAAATTAAACCCCCTTTTGGAATTATGCATGACAAATGTGCTAGGTTGTTTTACTACTGAATATGGTTTAGTGGGAAAACCAAAATAATTAGTAACATTGAAATGTATAATTTTTTGACGAACCATTCCTCAATTTTCCACCCAGTTGATTTTTTTTAAATTTTAGCATTTGAATTTAAAAATTTACTGAATGAAACTCGCATTAAATTTATGTAGCAAATCAATGCTTGAAACATATTAGGAATTTAGGTTACTTTTAAATTTCAATATACCTACATGTATTAATTTATTAAGCATTGCTAAAAGATATTATAACCATATCCCTTAACAAAAATACAAATAATGTAGTATACAATTAATAAGTTATAATATAAAACACTCACCTTAACAAGTTTTCAACATCCTCCCAACGGATATCGCGCAATATAATAATCGGATGCTCACATGGATTGGCTTTTAACAATTTCCTAAAATATGGACTACACGCACTTAAGACAACTTTGTGCGCGGTAAATGATTTCTGATCACAAGCCAATGTGACATCTACAAAATCCTCTTCATCTCTCAGGTGACGAAATGATGACAACATTGACGACTGGAAATCGTTCCATTTCAGTGCATAATGCTGCTGTTGTGGGCTATTGAAAAGATGCTGATTGTGATAATTCTGTTGGTGTTGTTGGTCATTATTATTGCTGTTGTTGTGACTTGATGGTGATGGCGATGTGGAAATGGGTGGTGGTGGTTCCATTTTTGTCACCCCTGTATTATTGTTTTCTGTCGTTTGCAGTTGTGTTGATTCAGTCATTAGTTTGGATTGTTTCGTGATTCCTTTGTTTTTGTTCTATCTTTGTTATGATACTTGTTTAAAGGGATGATTTTTAACTTTCTTTACGATTTGTGTCCCTCGCATAAAAAAAATCTTTTTCTTACTGTTAGTTACTGTCTTATTGTTAATTCTTTTATGCACGAAAGTGTCAATTAGTGCTGTATTCCTTATTCTTTTGGGCAAATTGAAAAAATGTTTTTTTTTCTATTTAAGAGAAATAATCGGAACTGTTTTATTTTCTTCTTTCCATTACCGAAACAAAAGAAAATCTACAACCCAAATTGAGCGAAAAAATACCCTTGGTTTTGTTATAACGTTATTTTTTTATGAATTCATCATTATGTATGCTTCTTAGGGGAAGAGCGAGTAAAAGCAGGTCCTGCTGGTTAGGTATGTATTGTGGGTGGCACGGCGGCCCTATATCCAGAATGGTATTTGTTTTGATTTTAATGATGACATTTTGTTGTTGTCAATTTTTTGCCGTCTGCGTCATCTATTCGAAACTGGGTAACTAATATATTTTCTTCTTGTGTTATAACAATTTTTCTTTTCTTATTGGCCAAAATCAAATTGTGTTAGCTTTTTTTGCTAGACTGGACGGAATCTAAAAGAAAAAGAATAAACAAGCCTTTAGTTTTTAGTTTTAATTGGAATTCGTAGTTTATGAAGAGATAATAGGTTTTAATGTTATGTTATGCAATTTGGAAGATGGAGTAGGTATAACGATTTGTCATATTCACATCCACTACACTTTAAACACAGTGATCAACTAAAAAAATTAAGATAATTATAGTATTTGTATATCAAGTGTCCATTAAGGTGATTTCAGTATATTTAATACTGACGAACTTATAGAAATGCATATTTCAAAAAATTAAATGACCGACTCTCATTTACTTGAGATAAGATTATGAAAATTTTCGAGTAGTCATTTCTTAATATGTATCTGTGTTATTGGAAGCCCCTGGATTGGTTGATTGGCATGTACGAAAAAAAAATTACAAATAAATACTGATGTGTAATACCAATTTTGATTATGAACTTTAAAAATGTCCCAGCCAATCAGTGGTATAATTGGAACTTAAGCTTAGCTGATTCTGAACTTCAATTTGCAGAATACAGTGCAAAATAATGTTGTTTAATTGCTGAACTTAAGTTAAAACTAGAAGCAGAGTTTAAACATGCTTTAAACATCCATTATTAACCTCAATTAATAAAAAAAAATTATTAAAGTAATTTAAGTAAATGGAGAAAAATAGAGAATTCCAAATGGATTCAATTCAATGAATTACCATCAGTTCAATAACTTGTGATTCAATTTTTGTACCCATCATTATAATTTTTTCTTCCAGAGTCTTTCAAATTATTGCAATCAATCAAACGTTTGCCTTAATTGGTCTTAAAAAGCTTTAGGCCAAAGAAAACTTTTCGTCTATTATACTACCGCTGAAACACCAAAAGACTATGGATGAAACTATATACATAACGGGTTATCCATTTTGCGGTTTCAAAAGTAAACGTAAATAAAACACATAAAATATTTTTTTTCATGATATTTCTTATTTATTATAAAGTTTTAACGTTGACATTATGTGTGAAACTCTACATCATTTAAATGACCACCACGCGAATTGTGAATTGTTGCAAGCATTTTTTTCAATTTTCGACACTTTTTGACACATATTGGGCGGTATCTCAACCATAACTTGACGAATGTTGGTTTTCAAGTGCACAAGAGTTAAAGGTTTATCTGCATAAACACCGTTTTTCGCGTATCCCCATAAAAAAAGTCCAGCGGTGTCAAATCGCATGATCTTGGTGGCCAGTTGATATCGCCACGACGAGAAATTACGCGGCCAAGAAATGTCTCTTGCAAAAAACCCATATTCCCTCGAGTTGTGTGGCATGTGGCACCGTCTTGTTGAAACCACATATTCTCCAAGTCGTATTCTTCAATTGCAGACAGAAAAAGGTTGGTTATCATATGACCATAACGCTCCGAGTTGACGGTGACAGTCGTTCCATTGTCGTTTTCGAAGAAGTAAGGTCCAATCACACCTCCGGACCAAAGAGCGCACCAAACAGTGACTTTTTGTGGATGTAATGGCCTCTCTTCAATTACTTGAGGATTCTCAGAACCCCAAATACGACAAGTTTGTTTATTAACATACCCACCGAGTGAGAAATGTGCTTCATTGCTGAAGAAAATTTTGTTCGAAAAATCGCCCTCCACCGCCTGTTGTTCAAGCACCCATTCGACGTATCTACGACGTTCTGAATGGTCAGCTGGCTTCAATTGTTGTGTGAGCTGGACTTTATAAGGATGTAGTGTAGATCCAAATGCAAAATATGCCATAATGTGCCGTAAGATATGTCGTAATTCCTGAGAACGACGAGGAATCGACACATTCGAGTCTTCGGCAATACTTTCACTTACAGCAGCGATATTTTCAGGGATACGAGCGAAACGATAATGAACAGGCCTTACAATATCTGAAACCAATCCAGTCTCTTCAAATTTCTTCACAATTTTGTCAATTGCTTGCGTAGTTGGACGATTATGTAAACCACAATCTCCTCTTAAAGCACGATATGTGGCTATGGCAGAATCACCATTTTTGTAGTAGGTTTTAATAATTTGTATGCCTTGTACGATAGTTAAGCAATCCATTTTTGTAAATGTCAGACTTTCAACTGAAAAAAAAATTGGTTTAACAACTTAGTTTGACAGATGTCGAATTCCAGCCCTATACTTTTGAAACCGCGAAATAGATAACCCTTTATATATGGTAATCAAATAAAAACTAATATATTCTTTAGTTTTGATAGGAATAACACATATACACATATAATATTCAGTACTTCAGATACAGTACCGAGTTGGACACCCGTTGGTGCTTTCTTGTGTGTATTATGTATGGTGAAATACATGCATTATTAAGCTTAAACGTAGGTAGAGAACATATGGAATGATTCAAACGTTAAAAAAATATCGTGGAAGGTTCTCGACTTCAAGTATGTATTTAAAAGGGAAAACTTAGAAACATTTTTTGCAGATAGGTTAGGTTATGTAAATGGGCTGCCAGTTGATCTTGTTACCGGCACACTACGATGAAGATAGTCCGATTTTGGTACCCCGAATTGTTGTAACTTATAATTGACTACTATGAGTACTATGGATAATCATTATCAAGTCATTTAGATACTTTTATGAAGTTCAATAGGCTTTTGCCTGAAACATTCGATAGATCATCTAAATCGTTGAAGAAATACCTGTCCTAGAATCTGTTCCTTATATATGACAAAGTGCTGGACAATGACATATGAAATGAGAGGTGTCCTCATGTTCATCTTCCTCATTGCAACCTCTGCATTGGTCATCGTTTCTAACCCCCATTTTCGTTTTATGGTAGCCCAGCAGATTATGTCCGGTGAGTATGCTTATAAGAGTTCGAAGGCAATTCTTGTTTATTCGAGTATTACTTTCTGTTCTTTTCTTTTCAAAATTGGGCAATATAGTTTCCTGGTTGTACAACAGGATCTCAAGTCCGTTTCATCTTTCATTTGTTTTAAAAAGAATCTTCGTTCCGAAGTTCTGTTTTGCCACACAGAGTGGGATTTTAATCGACGGGTCTATTTGGGTAGGGTCAAGTGTTGAACCCTTCCTTGCCAACTAATCAGCTCTCTCCTTGCCCGGTACATTACTGTAAGCCAGGACCAGCGTTGCCAGATCTTTTTTCTAGCAAATTGGAATTTTGAAAGCTTTTGAGGAAAAAAATCGGGATTGTCATCTCGAAATCGGGGCATACAAAAAAAAGAAGAAAATAAGTTTTTTTATTACTTCTTTTAATTTGAATTTCAAATTCAGGGAAAGGATGATAAATAGACATTCTTTAAAAGTTTTTTGCAAGTCCACATTTAAGAAGTAATAAGTTATTTAATTAAAGTTAAATTTAGTTACTTCTCTGAAGATTTGACTTTGTCAAAGCTGCATTATTTTCGATGATATATTTAAAGAATTCTTCACATTAAATTTACGGAGTATTTGTGACATCAGACTATTTATAACTCGTTTGCGAAAAAACGCGTTCGGGAAAGCAGTTAGAAGTTGTGACACTTAATATGAAGGAGACGAGTTTAAACATATTCGTTGAAGCATATTTTGGGAAATGTTTAAAGAGCTGGTGCCATTTCTGTTTTCTTGAGAATTTCTCACTTTTACGTCCAACGATTATTTCGTACAGTTGATTTGTTTATATAAGTCATCAATTGAAACATAATCTGACTATTTTAACTGAAATATAGGGTGGCCCACGAATCGCGCTACAAAAATAAAACGTAATAACTTTTTTTCAGTGTTCGGCTTATTTTTTTTTATTTTATAGGCTACTATTTAGATTTATAAGAATTATTGCTTGCGATACTGAAAAAAGGATTTGGAAATTATGAGGCTGGTGAACATATTTGCCGAAGTATCGAACGAAGACCGTATCATCGAGATCCTAATGTTCGGGTTCAGGATACGATCGTGGCTGTTGCATCAGCAATACAGGCAAATCCAAGTGTTTCGACTCGAAACTTATCGGGCCAAATTGGAGTTAGCAGACGGTCATTACAACGGATACTTCATGATGACTTAAACTTGTTTTCGTACAAATCCAAATTATAAGCAAGTTAAACCCTCAGGACTTGCTTGATCGTCTGGAATTTTGCTGAAAAATGATTGCAATGGCTGAAGAAGACAACATCTTGATAAATTGTTTGTTCATATCTGATGAGGCCCATTTTGACTTCAACAGCAATGTTAACAAGCTAAATTGCCGTATGTGGAGTGAATCTAATCCAGAAATGCTCCATGAGATGGAACTGGGCCCAAAATGAGTCACTGTGTGGTGCGCAGTTTCATCAAGGTGTATTGTCGGCCCATACTTCTTTGAAGAAAATGGTATAACACAAATTGTGAATGGGGACCGTTATTTAAAGATGTTGAGAAAGTTTATTTTACCCAGAACTTCGCCGAAGACGTATCCCTTTCAGCAGGATTTGGTTTCAACAAGGTGGAGCAAGTGCTCACGTAGCCACATAAGTTATGGCGGAGCTCCAACGAAAATTCCCAAACAAATTGATATCCAGAAACTGCACTTTCCGCTGGCGCCCAAGGTTACCTGATCTGACTGCACCAGACTTTTTTTTATGGGGTTATGTCAAGCAGGAAGTGTACAAAACGAAACCGGAATTTTGACTGAATTGATGCAGTCAATTAAGACAGTAATTTTGGCGATCCCAAGTGCAACCCTTCAGGCCGCAATACAAAATTTTTTGATCAGGTGCCGCATATGCGTGGATGAGCGTGGAGGTCATTTGCGGTCTATCATCTTTAAAAACCATTAGTTATTTAAAATAAAATTTAATTTTTAATCCAATAAAAAAAATTAACGAAATACATCGATAAAAATAAAAGTTATTTAAATTTCTCATTGTAGCATGATTCGCGGGCCACCCTGTAGAAACGCACTCTTGACCATTTAACAAAATACTAGACTTACAAGGCAAATTCAATAAAGAAACAATACATAGTTCCTTAATGGAACTCATTACAACTACTTTGGTTTTGTAATTGCAACTGTCTCTTGTTATATTTGCAACAATGGTGTAGTGAATTGTAATGCATTGGAAAAAGTTCTTATTCGTATATTTGTATGCGTTTAGCTCTCATATTTGAATAAAAATATTTTTCATTTTTGAAAATAATTCCGGGCTTGCATGAAAGAGTGTAAAATGTATGACATATTAAAAAAATGAAGTAGATTTCAATTTTTGAAAGAAAAATTCTGATGGTGGTATATTGAATGAACATTAAATGGCGATAGAAAATATTTGAAGGAGAGGGATGCGCAAATATATAGAAATAAAATGCATGACTGGATCGCACGTACTTGCTCATATGTTCAATCACCTTCATCGCAAGGTAAGATCGGGAGCCTGTCCCGCGCGAGACATTTAATTTTGGCCTAAAAATCAACGCCGCCAGGGACCCATCAGAGTCTAATGTTGAGTTAAGTGCTAAGAACCTTCAGCATTTCGCGACAGCTAGTTACAAGCTATGACTTGGTAACTATGCCACAGCATGGAAGACACTACTATGATTAGGGAACCTAGCGGAGCTGGCATACATATTTGCAAGTTTAGCAATAATCACTGGTTTATTTGTTTGTGTTTTTCTTTGATTTTGTTTCGAGTGCACACGGAATATATGTATCAGTTTGATATCCAAGCATCCAATTTGATTGCAAATTCGATTAAAAATGTCAGTAAGATTCTCATTTTGTTCATATGGAATTCCACTTACTATGACATCGGACAAGTAATTTTTTCGGTCATGACGTACCAAATCCTTTTCCATGGAATTAGTTTTGGCACATAATTTACTAATTTCTTGCACTAAGGCTCTCTCCATGTCCTTGAACTTTTTTTTCAATTATATTTATTAGTGATCTTTGGATAGACTGCATGGTATTTCATTTTCATTTCATTTATTTATGGTACTGTATAGTGTGAAAATAATTTATTTAGTATAACAGGTATTATGTGAAAATACATAACTATTGCGTTAGCAAATTTAAGTAAAAAATAAATAAATAAATAAGTAAAAATAATACAAAATATAATTAAATAAAACTAAATTAATTAGTGTGATGTTGAAATGTTTCCTTTTAAATAATTAAAGACGGTTGTCAAAAACTGATTCTGTCTAATTTTACTTCTAAATCAAAGGGGAATGCCATTCCATATTTTTATTGATTGAATGAAGAATTGACGTCTCGATATCAAGCAAGAATATATATAGACTTGGTCTAATTGTTACTCCGCGACTTGAGTGTTAAAGAGTTATTTAACTGTTTAAATACTGTGGGCAATTACCTTCAATTATTTTTACGAGGAAGACTATGTATTTATATTGGAGGAAACAATGCAAGTCACAGCCGAGTATATGGCCCGTGCATACTGACACACGATCGTACCTTCGGAGATTATAAACGAATCGGGTGACAGAGTTTAGTGCGCGTTTGAGTTTTCGAAAAGAACAAGAGTCAAGATCGGCAGTTATTTCACATCCACAACTTATTATAGGTACAATTAAGCTTTTTGCGAGTTGCAATTTTACATGGATAGATAAAAAGCCACGAGAAATAGATAAAGATCTCAGCGACGCATAAGTCTTTGCACAAGTTGCATTTATATGATCAGCCCAAGCCAGATCGCTTTTGGAAAGTACCCCCAAATTATTTATATTATTGACCATGTTGATACAAGAATTTTCTAAAAAAATTGGTGGAAACTCGTTAGAGCTTGGCAGGTACCTACCAATGGAAATACATTTGGTTTTATCGGGGTTTAATAACAATCTATTTTGACACGACCATCTTACAACTGATGCCAGATCATCGTTCAATTTGCTTACAGCCTCGTTGATTGAATTGGGGTGAAAACTCAGATACAGCTGAATGTCATCTGCGTAGATATGGTGACTGCAAAATTTTAAAACCTTGGCAAATAATTATTGAAAACGGAAAACAGCAAAGGGCCAAGAATAGAATGCTGTGGCACACCTTACAGGATAGACGATGACAATTTTCTGTGATATGAACCAACTTGAAAACGGTTATTTAGATAACTGTTAATAAGATTGATGGATTGATTTGCAGAGTTGAATTGTGTAGCCAATTTGTGGCAGAGAATGTTGGGTTCAACCGAATCAAACGCTTTTGAGAAGTCTAAGAGGGTGAGAAGAGATAACTTTTTTTCATCCATAGCAAGACGTATATCATAAGTAACTTTCAATAAGGCCGTAACGCATCTTTGTTTTGTTCTAAAACTGGAATGTTTCTGATGTATGAGGTTAGACTGATCAATTCGTGCCTTTATTTGTTTACCTACAACAGATTCAAAAACCTTAGACAGGAAGGGTAGAATAGCTATCGGCCTGAAATCCTTGTGGTTCATTGAGCCCTTAGGAATAGGGATTATTTTCGCTGCTTTTTTCCATACAGTGAGGAAAGTTGAAGTCATAAGGATTGCGTTGAAAATGTATGTGATATGCTGGAGAATATTATCCAGCCTCATGCATTACGATTTTATTGAAAAAAGAGCATTTCCCATCGTAGAATAGTCTGTATTGCAAAGGTAAAAAGCGTCGTCTGTGGTGTTTCGGGACAGTTGGACCACTCGGTAAGAGGCACGAATGGTTTATAAAGTGTTTATTTATTTCCTTAATATTTATATCATCTGTAACCGTTACGGTACAGATGTTAAAATCGTTATTTCCTTCCACAGTTGCTTAGAACCTAGACTAGAGTTCAGCTAAGAATAGAAGAGCCGTTCTGCTCTTTTTATTTTGGCAGAAACAATGTTTCTTGCAATTTTAAAGTCTGCAAGCATTTCGGGGCATTCAAACCTTTTCCATCTACGGTAACACCGATCACGCACACTGATAGTATTTAATATATCCTGGGACATCCAAGGGCAATTGGGATTTCTCACCAGTTTAGTTGTAATTCGGACATGTTTTTCAAAAAGTTTTAAAATACAGCGGTTAAGAACACTGACCTGACTATCAACATCAGGTGTTAAATAAATATCTCCATACCGTTGTCTATTGCACTCAATGAAAATGTCTTCCCAGTTCATGCTACGAAAATCATAACGCTGGAAAGTAAATTTGGGTATTAAGTTTTTAAAGTTAAGGTCTAATATAGTAAAAATAAGGTCATGATAAGAGAACATGGGAGCAGATAGTAGACTATAAAGTTTTATTAGACTAGGATCACTGCGAATAAAAGTATGTAGTAGGGATGGGTTACAGTTTGGTTTAAAATGAGTTGGATCAAAAAGATTTGCGAAGAAAAGATTGCAAGCGGTCACGGCGTCCCTAAAAGGTTTACTTGATTTGGGATTCATTAAGTTTATGTTAAGATCACCACATAAAATTAGTTTCTCGCTCAAATGCGAAACTTCATTAATAGCATTTTCTACAAACCGGAAATTAGAGACATTAGGCGGCACGTACATTGAACATACGATACATTTATCTCCTCCACATATTATTTCTATGAAAACAAATTGTACAACGTCTTCATCGGTAGAACGTAATACTAATTTAGACTTTATTCCGCCCCTCACGTAAATGGCAACTCCACCCCCAATTCTGCCCACTCTGTCAGCTTGATATAATTTAAAACCCCCAAGTAAACAAACATCGTCATTATTATATAAGTTAAGCCATGTCTCAGAAACACTCGTCTAAACTCGTCTATTTTACTCAAAAGACTTTGAGCGTTTATATGGCAGATTTTTAAACCCGAACGTTGCTTGGTTAAGATATTTAAAACAGTACGCAACCCGTCATTCACGTTAAGTTGATCTTGTGAGGTAGCCATTAAAGGAAAAGCAAACCCAAAAAAAAGAAAAGAAATAAATGAATTAAGGACGTTACTAAATTTAAGTTAAATTAAAAAGGAAAATTTTCTTACAAAATCGTTACAAAAACAAACAATAAAGTATTACTACAAATATGGTAATAAATTATGAGAGTTTAGAAATAAAAAGTAAAGAGAAACAATAATATTGAAAAAATAAAAAAAATAAAATCAATAAATAGTAAATTACTTTACAGAATTTTAGGTTGATTGAATAATATTTTGTTGCACTGATAGCATATCGAGATCTTCGCTTGAGTTGATGAGTGGATCATGTGTTGCTTTTCTGATGTAAAGCCTTCCATTGAATGTGTGAAAACTGGAGATGATTTTGCGTTCCTTTAATCTATGAGCTTCCCGCTGAAGAATGTAGGTATGTTTGGTTAAGCTTTCATTTAAATAAAAACTTTCTTGTGAAGGGACCCCAATGTCACAAAGCTTTAAATTCGATTTTGTTGTCTTACGATAAGAGGCTGCTGCTTTCATTATGTTGTGCTTGTCGTTGGTGTTTGCAAATTTTATGATAATGCTTCCATCAAAATCAGAAGCTCCATGAAAGGATCCTATGCGGAAGATTGTATTTGGTGGCTGGGGATGGATTTTTATTGCGTCGCACATACTGTTGTATATGTTTAAAAGGTTTTTTTCAGGTCGAGATGGAATGCCGAAAATGATAACATCATACTTTAGTTTATCTCGTTCAAGATCATCGATGATTGTCTCGAGATGGTGGCATTTTTTACTGATTTTGTTGATTTTTTGTTTGAATTCCGTAGTAATTTGTTTAATTTGTTCGTTGATCATTGTCTCGAGTAAAGCTACCTTGGTCACCATGGTTTCTGCAGCATCACCCTCACCTAGTCTGGATCTCGTGGTCGCTCCATCAAGGTTACTTGTTTGTGGCATTGTGGTTATGTTGTAATGCCGATAAAATATTTTTAAAGAACAAGTGAAATTTATAAATTTAACGTGCAAAATGAATAGAAAACTTTGGTTTTAATTAAATAATATTTTTGACGATTTTTATTTAAATTTTATTAAGTGGATAAGTGTAAAACGGAGAGGAATAATAAAACTATAAAAAACATTGACTCTGTCAAATTTAAAGTTTTTTGAGAAGAAACCTGCACCAACTCCAGTTACAGACTTTGGCTTAAGAGTTTTGAAGGAAGTTATTCACTTATAGTGGTTGGGAATTTACCTGTCGCAAGTAGAGCTAAGTCATCGACATAGGCTACTACTTTAACCCCACTTTGTTTAAGTCTAATAAGTATACTATTCAGAATCTATGAAAGTGGCGATAGAACTCCCCTTGAGGCGTTACCCTTTGGCGCTGATACTTTTAATTAGGTTTCATCAAGTTCACTGAAGATCTGTCTATTTCTTAACATGTACATGATCGAGTTTATGATAGCATTATCAACAGTGCTTCTTTTAACATTCTTGAATGCTCCTTCAGCAACAAATGTATATTCCTTGTCATGAAGTGTTTTTTCTATTTTACTAACAACGCAGTGAAGAGCTGTTTCTACACTTTTACCTTTCGTGTATGCATGCTGTGCAGGAGCAATAACTTCTGGGTTTAGCTTGCTACGTATACAAATGTCCATTAGTATTTCAAATGTTTTTAGAACAAAGGAAGTAAGACTTATTGGTCTGTAAAATTTGGCATCCGTATGGCTTGGTTTACCAGTATTAGGTATACAAACTAACTTCACGTCATGCTTTTGGTACATACACTCATTTTAGCCTATCTAGGAATATGTTATTAAGATAAGGTATAACGTGGTCTTCACATTTTTCAAGCATCACAGGAAAGATGTCATCAATCCCCGGTTACTTGTAAGGGGAGAAGAAGTTAATATCCCATTTTATCTTCTCTTCCGTTATAATATCAGGAGGCATTTTATGTTCGGAATAATTTGAGTTTTCTGACTCATGTTGCATATAACATCCTGGAAAATGGGTGTTGACAAGTAGTTTTAGAGTTTCACTACATGAATCCGTCCAGTGTCCATTAGGTTCTTTTAAAGATTCGAGTGGAATTGGTTCTGCGGAAAGACTTTTTCTAAGTCTGGCTCATTCATTAGTGCATGTGATTTCGTTGCAGAAATGTGTCCACGAGCTACGTTTTGCACGTTGTGTTTCAGCTTTGAATTTTCTTTGGCTGGATTTGTAAATATTCCATCCACATTCTGTTCTTGTAAGTTAGACAAAATTGAAAAGTCTTCTAGTTTCTGTTCATATTGCTGAGTTCATTTGTCCTCCAGAGTGGTTTCTTTTTTGCCTTCCCTGCTAATTTAAGTGGACGAATTTTTCGAAAGCGCTGTTCAGAAGTTAAATTTAATATCTGTGTATTTCTTTTATTTGTTTTATATATCAAAAAAATTTGAATTTCTGACAATCTAGGAACAACTTGGTGATTTCTTCAAAAATTCGAATGATTATGAACCTTACTAAAAAGTGTTTTGAAATTTCGTCTTCCGAAATGTACATATCTATATAGTTGCACACACTTTCGAACGTCACTATTTCAAATTTAATAAGTAATAAGACTTATATACGATGTACTCCCAAATTAAACCGAGAAAGAAAAAAAAATACTTCTAAAACATCACTCGGTACTACGAATGGAAGATTTTTTAAGTTTTGGAGTGCTAGGAGTAACGAACAAAAACGATTTTTTTCGAATTACCTTCTGGCAAAAGGATATTTTTTAAAAAAATGTAGATGGATGTAAGACATTATTTTTGATAGTCGAATTTATTCCATACTCCACATATTACCCGTTTGTTGGTGTTGTTTTCAAAACTAACATTTTTAAAATTGTGTGTCAAGATAAATCAAAAACTGGACTAGTAGGTAAATTACTTTGTATGTTATATGCAGTATATGCGCTTAATTAAAATTATGATGTACTATTACTGTTGTTGTTTTTAAAATTATAAACAAACTTGTTATTTATACTTATATGTATCAAAATCAGTTTTAAATATTTGATGAGATTAGATTGTGGTTTTCTAAGTTTTCGGTAAATTGTGTAGCAGGGGCGAGGCGTGAATAATTTCAAAAGGTAAGTCGAGGAAAAATTATTCGCCAAAAAATTAAATTTCGAAAGTTTACTTGAAACTATTTCGTTAATTGCATAACTTAGTATCAAACCATAAGGTTGTGCAATTCAAACCAAATTTTGTATGCCTTAAGACATTTAAGTTAAATTTAACAATGAGCTTAACGTATAATAAAAGCGTTTTCGAAAGAAAACTTATTTTGGCGGATGCAAATATAATATCTTAAATAAATTTATTGTTAATTTAAAAATTTGCGGGAATGTTTCACGCAATATTTCGGTTCTTAAATGGTTTTGAAGTGCTAAAACGTCAAGTTGTCGAAGAAAAGTAGTTGTATACAAAACTTTAAATTCATTTTTTAAAGCTGTAAAATCAAAAAATCCACGGAAAACATTTATTAAAGAAGATATTTTTTCATCTGGATTGGAAATTGCGAAATTATAATATCTTGATTTATTAGGAAAATCTAAAAAAAATAAAGTCATGAAAGTTTTACATCTTGTATTTATTTCGGATGTAAAATTGTCTTTTATTTCTACAAAAAGACGTTTATAACGTGAAATCAATTTAGAGCAATCCTCATTTTCGTGGTGGTTCCGCGCAATCGCTTTTGCTCTCAAAAATGCATTCAAATTTATTAAGAAAGTCAGAGCTAAGCCAAGACTCAAAACTTTCAATTCCTCTTATTGTAAATTCAACATCCGTTTTCTTATTTTGAATTAAATTGAAAAAGAATGTCAGTCTTAGCCAAAATTTCCGAGAGAGTATTAAGAGGAAACAAAAATCTTCTGCCTCTAATTTAATTAACAAGCTCTCAGAAATAGAAAGCGAGGCAGTGTCCCATTCGTTAGGGTTTTCTAATATTCTAACAAAAGTTACTATTATATGTATATCAAATCTAAAAACTAGAAAATATAATTTGCAGTATGTATGTGCTGCAAATTTTATTAGAGTCGGTAGTCATCGTCCAAAAAATAGTGCGTCTTAGAAGGACACGATAGCATCTAACTGATCAGCCCAACTATCGTGTCCGGGTGAACCGCATTTTGGACTAAAGGTCATAAAATATTTCAATTTGACTTAAATCCACGCAGGCCACTAAAGCAAAAACAAAAATAATATATAGGTTTTATTTTCGTTTCATTCTATTTATTTAACCGTGGACCGTTTTGATATTATAATATTAGTCCTTTTTTATTGGTAAATGTATAGGCAGCGCAGCAAATTTTTATTCAGTAAACAACAACAAAGGAAAAGTTCGAATAAATTGGGCAGTAAAAATAGTGCCGATAATAGTGTAGATGAAGCTTTGGAACATTTGAAATGGAACTACTCGCTTGGGTTGTAGACAAAAAGCTTGTACACCATGGTTGGCACGCAGAGGGAGATGTAAAATAATAGTGTTTATTAAAAGTGCATACTTGTTTTATCCAGACTCTCTTTACTTTGCTTCTATAGGTTAAGTTATGACAATGCATGTACGCCTCGGACATGCGCGTGAACCCTAATTGATGTGTCATCATTTCAAAATGCAAACCTGTTCCCATAGGTAACCTTAAATATGATTACTCTATTTAGTCGAAGACACCGGATACTTATGTCGGCTGGGAATTGGCCAGTCAATGACCAGTAGTGCACGATCAGCATATCTACGGTATGCTGACCTTGATATCGCCACTAAACAACGGCGCATCGTGGGATTCATGGGATATAGTTAAGTTAGTGCGGGCTATATTTTAGAATAATTATTATATCTTTAATTTAACTGTCAGTGTTATAATTGAACTACTGTTAGTCGAAGAGTTAGGCCAACCCCTTAGGTGTTGGTGTTCGCATTTTTTTAAAGTCCTCTTCCAGGACATCTTAAACTGGCGCCCGAGCAGGGACCGGCTCAAATTCCGGATCCTTTCACCGTGCGAATTGTTGTGTCCTGCATACAAGACATGAGGTTTCTACACTCCATAGAGTGAGCGGTACAGCTGTAACCATGGGAACACAGTAACCCTATAGACCCTCCAGCAACAAACACTACATACCCATGGGAACATGTAGTCATCGTCGGTGCAAGGATTCGGAAGTGAAGTTGTTCATGCCACGAGTAGGTCGCTTGCGACTAAAAGGGACAAGTACGACTCTTCCGGAGCTGGTTCTTTAGAACAAAACTAACTCGTTCATTTTTCTTTTAGTTTCAATTATATATATCTACACACGCGACGCACGGCCAAATAAACTTTCAATATGTCCTTAATGCTGTGAGCGTGTGAGATCACGAAAATACATTTTTTAAGCAAAGGCGAAAAAAATGAAAAAAAATTGATAAGAATTAAAAATTTCTCAGATATACAAGTATTGTTAAAACGGGTGATTTTTTTGCTACTTGGTTTTTGACGTTTATATTTTTGACAGATCACACATGACAAATTCCACGAACATTTGACATTTCGATTCAGTATTGTTTGCCATTTCATCATGAATAGACTTACGCCTGAACAACGTTTGCAAATTATTGAAATTTATTATCAAAATTCGTGCTCTGTGAAAAATGTGTTTCGCAAGCTACGTCCGTTTTATGGTCGTCATAATCCGTTTTTTTATCGCAAAATTGTTTTCAGCGACGAGGCTCATTTCTGGCTAAATGGATACGTGAATAAGTAGAATTGCCGTATTTGGAGTGAAGAGCAGCCAGAGGCAACTCAGCAGCTACCAATGCATCCCGAAAAATGCACTGTTTGGTGCGGTTTATGGGCAGGCGGCATCATTGGGCCGTACTTCTTCAAGGACGATGAAGGCCGCAGGGTTACGGTCAATGGAGAAAGGTACCGTTCGATGATAACAGATTTTTTTTTGCCGAAAATGCAAGAATTGAACTCGGTCGACATGTGGTTTCAACAGGACGGTGCCACATGACACACTGCACGCGAAACCATGCATCAATTGAGAGGCGAATTTGGTGAGCAGTTGATCTCACGTTTTGGCGCAGTCAATTGGCCACCAAGATCATGTGATTTCACCCCGTTAGACTATTTTTTGTGGGGCTATGTTAAGTCTATTGTCTATGGGGACAAGCCAAGCTGCCTTGGAAGCCAACATTGAACGCGTCATTGGTGAGATTCCGGCCGAAATGTGTGAAAAAGTTTGCCAAAATTGGACCTTCAGAATGGACCACCTGAAGCGTAGCCGCGGGCAACATTTAAGTGAAATTATTTTTAAAAAGTAAATGGCAGAAATTGATTTATGGATCCAAATAAAAATTTCATTCACTTTTTACAAGTTTCTGTGTTTTTTTGAATTTTCAAAAACCAAGCTCTTAAAATCACCTTTTACATACATGTGATACAAAAATTTAAATAAAAAAAGAGAAAAATTCCGAAATAAAAATAGAAAAGCATACTACAATTATTTCTCCAAGAAAAAGGAGAAGTAAAATAAAGTTTTGTTCCATTTGAAATAAATTTTGAAAAAAAGTATATAATACTAAAAAAAAGGAAATATATCCTAAAGTTAAAAATGAAAATATTTGTATAAAAATTATAAAGTAGTACAGTGATAAAAGAAATCAAATTTGAATAAAAAAAGCATACAAAATTGCCTACTATTTAATAAAAGAGAGAATATATCCTTAATTTAAAAATGAAAAAAATGTATGAAAGTTATAAATTAATACAGTGATAAAAGAAATCGAATTTGCATAAAGAAAGCTCATACAAAATTGCCTTATATATAATAAAATAGAAAATATGTCCTTAAGTAAAAGTGAAAAAGTTTGTACGAAGATTATAAATTAATACAGTGATAAAAAAATCAAATTTGCATAAAAAAGAGCATACAAAATTGCCGTGAGTGTGTTGTGTTGCGCAGCAAAAAGAAACCCCATTCAGGTAAGAAATTCATATTTCCTTTATTTTCCTTTTTTTAATGTACCATCATGGGCCAACTCACGAGATCGGTCACCGAAATCTCTGGCACCATGAAAACTGTTATAACCCAATTAAGAGGCCTTGAAAATCGTATCAAGATGATTGAAGATAGCCGCCCCGCTGAAGTAGCACGTGCAGAAACTGCTGCTTGAAGCAATCCGGCAGATCTTAAACCCTGCTAAAAATGAAGAGGAATTAAAACAAATAAATAGGTTGTCTGACAGTGTCAAGGAACTTCAGACCTTTGACGGAAATCGAACACAGTATGTGTAATGGGTACTTGCCGCCGAAGGTATACTGAGGGACTACGATATTTTAAAGGCGAAGCCCATCTATAGGGCAATCCTACAGCACATCCGTAACAAGGTCAGGGGACCAGTGGATGCTGCTCTCGTCTCTTACAACATATTTGAACGCAGTTGGGCAGACATGAAAGAATGTCGCTCTCTTCACTATGCGGATAAGCGTGATATGAGGACACTGAAGCGTCAGCTCAACCAGCTAACTCAGAAGTCAAGCAAGCTTGACGAATTCTACACATCCGTGAATTATCAAATGTCATTCATGATTGTTAAAATAAAAACTGAATCCCGTAGTCAGAAAACAGTCAACGCATTAGTGGAGACATATAGAAATAGGGCTTTCGATGTTTTTATCCGCGAACTTAATGGCGAGATTTCAAAAATAATCATGATTCAAAGACCTAAAACATTGCCCGAGGCATATACAGCATGCCTCGCAATTCAGAACCTTAATTACCGTGGGTATTCTCTCCATGTCGGATCCCACAATAACATGGTCCCGACATCATTAAATCACTCCACAAAGATAGAAACTTATCCTTCCTTTAGTTATCCTTCTTTTCCTCAAGCACAATGCGGTCCAAGAATTTTCAATGGGAATCTGTTTCAAAAATTCCAATGGGCAACCAAGGCAATAACCGGCCTCCAAGACCAACCGTCATTCAAGGAACTTGAGGCAGAAATGTTTGAGTAAGGAAATGTTTAACTTCCTCAGAAAAACAAGATATCAGCTGAGCTTAATACTCTTATCGATGAAAGCCTTCCCACAAACATAAATCTAGGCTTACTGATTTAATAAAAAAAATTTGCGTTATTTTTGGGCCACTCAGTGCTAACGAAACGGTACAAACTGCTGCTAGAGCTGAGAAAGTTACCCACATCCCTCTTGCATGAGGGAAGAGGTGGAAAAAGATATGAAGGCGCTCTTAACATCATCCTTCAAGAAGTCCCTCAACTCTCCAATTTGGGTGGTGCCAGAAAAACCCAAACCTAACAGGGAGCTTCAATACCGAATGGTAATCGATTCTAAGCGTTTAAATACTGTTACCATTTCAGACGCATGTCCTCTTCCGGACATTAATTCGACACTTGCTAGCTTGGGAGAGGCCAAATACTTTACAACACTCGATTTAACCTCTGGGTTCGACATACATAGGGAAGATTTGCTATGTGTATATTGACGACATCGACGTCTTTTTTTTTATATTATACACGCGCTCAAGGGATTATACTACCCTTTAAATGTTTCAACACAGCGCGAGCGTGAGGGTGAGATTAAGGAAGAAAAAGAACGATAGGAAAGATGTGTGGCGCAATGTTCTCAGACTGTAGATGGTTGTTGTCTCAGATTTTATCTCCAGTAATGGCGGCTGAACTAATGCGGAGAAATTTCCGTGTCTTATTTATCAATGTCCCTTATAATTCGCATTAATTTTTTTATTCTTTGTCATATTTTATCGGTATACTAGTTTTACTCAATCACATTTTGTTAGTTCTATGCCTAAACAGCATGTAATGAGTAAACCAGCAACACATTGTATGACATTTATTTTTAGAATTGGTTTTTAATGGAAAATAAGACAGGCGAACACACAACTATCGCGCTACGGCCACCCCCCTTTGGGAACGATATGGACGAAGCCTTGAAAAACATAGAAAAAATCATGTTAAGGTTGCAGGAAGGGAATCTTAAGGTAAATTTGGAAAACTCACTTTTTGAAAACCGAGCTTCAATTTCTGGGTCATGGCATCACCCCCGAAGGCATTCGAGCAGATCCAAAAAAGGTCGAGGCAATCCAAAAGTTGTTGCCACCTGAGAATTTAAAAGTGTTAAAAAGCTTTCTGGGACTAACATCCTACTACAGAAAATTTATCCGCGATTAGCATAAGATCGCAAAGCCCCTTACTAATCTAACCAGGGGTGAGAATGCTCAAAAAAAGGCTGCTTGAAGCAATCCGGCAGATCTTAAACCCTGCTAAAAATGAAGAGGAATTAAAACAAATAAATAGGTTGTCTGACAGTGTCAAGGAACTTCAGACCTTTGACGGAAATCGAACACAGTATGTGTAATGGGTACTTGCCGCCGAAGGTATACTGAGGGACTACGATATTTTAAAGGCGAAGCCCATCTATAGGGCAATCCTACAGCACATCCGTAACAAGGTCAGGGGACCAGTGGATGCTGCTCTCGTCTCTTACAACATATTTGAACGCAGTTGGGCAGACATGAAAGAATGTCGCTCTCTTCACTATGCGGATAAGCGTGATATGAGGACACTGAAGCGTCAGCTCAACCAGCTAACTCAGAAGTCAAGCAAGCTTGACGAATTCTACACATCCGTGAATTATCAAATGTCATTCATGATTGTTAAAATAAAAACTGAATCCCGTAGTCAGAAAACAGTCAACGCATTAGTGGAGACATATAGAAATAGGGCTTTCGATGTTTTTATCCGCGAACTTAATGGCGAGATTTCAAAAATAATCATGATTCAAAGACCTAAAACATTGCCCGAGGCATATACAGCATGCCTCGCAATTCAGAACCTTAATTACCGTGGATATTCTCTCCATGTCGGATCCCACAATAACATGGTCCCGACATCATTAAATCACTCCACAAAGATAGAAACTTATCCTTCCTTTAGTTATCCTTCTTTTCCTCAAGCACAATGCGGTCCAAGAATTTTCAATGGGAATCTGTTTCAAAAATTCCAATGGGCAACCAAGGCAATAACCGGCCTCCAAGACCAACCGTCATTCAAGGAACTTGAGGCAGAAATGTTTGAGTAAGGAAATGTTTAACTTCCTCAGAAAAACAAGATATCAGCTGAGCTTAATACTCTTATCGATGAAAGCCTTCCCACAAACATAAATCTAGGCTTACTGATTTAATAAAAAAAATTTGCGTTATTTTTGGGCCACTCAGTGCTAACGAAACGGTACAAACTGCTGCTAGAGCTGAGAAAGTTACCCACATCCCTCTTGCATGAGGGAAGAGGTGGAAAAAGATATGAAGGCGCTCTTAACATCATCCTTCAAGAAGTCCCTCAACTCTCCAATTTGGGTGGTGCCAGAAAAACCCAAACCTAACAGGGAGCTTCAATACCGAATGGTAATCGATTCTAAGCGTTTAAATACTGTTACCATTTCAGACGCATGTCCTCTTCCGGACATTAATTCGACACTTGCTAGCTTGGGAGAGGCCAAATACTTTACAACACTCGATTTAACCTCTGGGTTCGACATACATAGGGAAGATTTGCTATGTGTATATTGACGACATCGACGTCTTTTTTTTTTATATTATACACGCGCTCAAGGGATTATACTACCCTTTAAATGTTTCAACACAGCGCGAGCGTGAGGGTGAGATTAAGGAAGAAAAAGAACGATAGGAAAGATGTGTGGCGCAATGTTCTCAGACTGTAGATGGTTGTTGTCTCAGATTTTATCTCCAGTAATGGCGGCTGAACTAATGCGGAGAAATTTCCGTGTCTTATTTATCAATGTCCCTTATAATTCGCATTAATTTTTTTATTCTTTGTCATATTTTATCGGTATACTAGTTTTACTCAATCACATTTTGTTAGTTCTATGCCTAAACAGCATGTAATGAGTAAACCAGCAACACATTGTATGACATTTATTTTTAGAATTGGTTTTTAATGGAAAATAAGACAGGCGAACACACAACTATCGCGCTACGGCCACCCCCCTTTGGGAACGATATGGACGAAGCCTTGAAAAACATAGAAAAAATCATGTTAAGGTTGCAGGAAGGGAATCTTAAGGTAAATTTGGAAAACTCACTTTTTGAAAACCGAGCTTCAATTTCTGGGTCATGGCATCACCCCCGAAGGCATTCGAGCAGATCCAAAAAAGGTCGAGGCAATCCAAAAGTTGTTGCCACCTGAGAATTTAAAAGTGTTAAAAAGCTTTCTGGGACTAACATCCTACTACAGAAAATTTATCCGCGATTAGCATAAGATCGCAAAGCCCCTTACTAATCTAACCAGGGGTGAGAATGCTCAAATAAAGGCAAACCAATCCAAGCGCGTCCCAATTGAATTGGACGAAAGGGCTATGCAGGGTTTTGATGATTTAAAGACCCTATTAACATCATCGGAGGTTCCTGCTTTCCCTGATTTCAAGAAGACATTTAATCTGACGACCGACGCTTTAGACCATGCCATTGGGGCCGTTTTATCCCAAGACATATCAGGACAAGACAAGCCAATTGCATATATCTCTAGATCGCTCAATAAGACAGATGAAAACTATGCAACTAATGAAAAACAAATGTTGGCAATCGGCGTTCATATGTCTATGGAGCGAAGAAAATTCGCATACACACAGGCCATCAGCCATTGACTTACACTATGGGGAATAGAAATTTCAATGCTTAATTGAAGAGATGTAAGGCTCGTATAGAGGAATACAACTACGAGCTGATTTATAAGCCCTATAAATCAAACTTGGTAGCTGATGCTCTCTCCAAACTTAAGACCCAAGTCAACCGCTTGCCTTGGTCAACACAGGTTGAGACAGTCCAAGGCTCAAAGAAAGCACATCATGGGTCGACAACAGAAACGGCCAGTAATTCCTCAACTGATAGTGTAATCAATCCAGTAAAATCAGACTCCTCAACGGAAACCGCAAGTGAAGGTGATGGGTCAACAAACTCAGCTGATGATACTGTACATAATGCTCTACAAGATGCCTCAGATCTCATTCCCCATGTCGAAGCCTCGCTTAATGTTTTTCGAAACCAAATAATAATGAACGTGGCAAAAAAATTTGAAGCCTATAAGGAACCGCACCCCGGTTATTCACTTCTCCGTCGAGTATTATTAAGATGCCTTAACATCTGTTTTGAAAGCCAGATTGCAACCGAATATCATCAAGGGTATTAAAGTTCCAGAACTTTGCATGGAATTGTTGCAAAAGGTTTATTTGGAAACTTTTGCCAACTACAAAATTAGGCTCACCTAAAGACTAGCAGCGAACGTTAGGGACGAGGATAGGATATGGGATCTTATTAGTAAGGAGCATAGGCGAGCTCATCGCAACGCAGGGAAAGATCAACTATTTGAAAAATATTATTTTCCTAAGATGAGTAGCCTTATAACAATTTTAAAATTTGAAGATTTCACTTCTTCGGCTTTTTTGGTCGTGATAATTTATTAATGAAAGATATTCATTAGTTTTCCCAACGTTTCGACTGAGTTTTCAGTCTTCTTCAGGGGCACTTTATTAACCATGAAAAAAAAAATAAGAGAAACATTTGTATGCTTACATTTAGTTGTTAAGATTTTACACTTACAATTATATGAACGAAACTATTTTATCAAATTACATATATATATATAAAAATTTTGAAAAATAATGACAGTTTTTTAATTGAATATTTAAATTAAAGCACTTCTTCTTAGTTAGAAGTTAAGTCAACAACTGTTTAATAAAATTTTCTTTTAAAAGAGCAACAAAACTATTGATGTATGTATGTATGTATCGCAGTTATTTAGAGACTAGGGAACAGTACACCGACGAGATACACTGTGTATCCTGCTTCCTGTTCATGTTATTTTTGTTATTCAAAATGTGCAAAGTTTCTAACGTATATCGTTTCGATGTATGTTTTCCCGTTTGAAGAATTTGTACATTTTTAAAGTCTGGAGCATGATTTTTTTCTAAGCTGTGACTAGCAAGAGCTGTTTTCTGAGAACTTTTGGACTTGATATCAGATTTGTGATTTGAGATCCTTTGTTTTAAAAGCTGCTTGGTAGTGCCAATGTAACATAGTTCACAATTTTCTCTTTCGTGGCCTAGGCAATTGATCTTATACACAACGTCTGTACTTTGATCCTTTTCACTTTTCTTGTTAAGTTTTGTAAACAGTGTGTTAAGTGTTTGGTTGGATTTGTAAGCAACATTGACATCTTTAGCTTTGCTAGCGATGGTTTTCTTAAAACTTTCAGCAAGTTTCGGCACGTAAACCATACTTTTGAAATAACCTGCTCCTTCATGTTTATTGCTTTGTTGGTGATTGGTTTGGTGTTGTGCTATTAATTCGCGAATCATATCTAGCGGATACCCATTATCAATAAGGATTTTTGTTATTTTCTCTTTGTTGGCGGGATGGAATTTCTTTTCACTAATCGTAAGGACTTTCTTAATAAGGTTGGAAGCCGTATTGACTTTAATATATTTCGCTTGATTTGATCGAAAATTTACGATTCTTCCTGATGCTTTTTCATGTTTAACTTTTCTTTGTCAGTTATCAATTTGTTTGTGTTTAGGTATTTTACAAATTCATTGTTCTTATTTTGAAAAGAAGAAATTTATTTTTTCTCTGAGCAAAAGTTCTCGCCATGCTGCTACCTCTAAAATCTTTATTGCTGGGTCACTCTCCACCAATGCTGTAAAACTTTCATCTCGATTTAATAACTCCTTTTTCATTCGCAAAAAGATTTCCTCGAAGCTTAACTTCTCAATAATATTAGTCTGCTGCAGATGAACTCACAGAAGCTGCAGTTGCTATTTGCAATATTGGTCAGACTCAACGAACAATTGCTGCTATTGATTGTAAATACTCATGTTAAAATACAATCGCCAGGGGTAGAGTTTTCACGATCCGATGCAACAAAAAGGTGTAAAATTGCGAAATTTAATTTTTTCTGTGAATCGTGAACTCACCTTTTCTATTCTATGGCAACTCTGGAGTAAAACTGCAAAATCAGTTTGAACACAAACATTTCTGACAGAAGAAACAGCTGCCAAACTGTCACCGACACCAGGCAAATTTTGCACCATTGTATTTTTCTGTTGCAATAAGGTTAAGGTATAGCAAAAGTGCAAGAGCGTTGTAAAATCTTAGTCAATGTAAGTTGTTGTTGTGCAAAAAAAGTTGCAATTTTGCATTTTTACAATGATACTATACCAGTTGCACCGGATCGTGAATACCCTTATTGTTTATATATCGGAAAGGTTGCTTCTCCCTCAACGTACAAACCATTTCATCTGTCAATTTAAAAATTGGAATATCGTTGTTCGTTGGGCAGGCTCATTCTACGATCAAGCGACTCTTAAAAACTCAAATATATGAGGTCGGTGATTCGGGATATGCAAACACCTTTTATCTATACCGAAATTACTAATAATCGTAAGATGCAAATTTACCAATCTCGAATTATTCGCACAAGAAATGTAGTTGAACGTCAATACCGATTTCTTAAACGTGCATCGCTTTCCTGTACTATCGTATGGCACGCTGGTCAAGATCTAAACGGCACATAAAATTACTGTGTCTTGTGCTATGTTGCAAAATATTTGCATTGATAGAGGAGAAGGGAATCCACTAGATAATACTGCTGATGATAAGTTACTGAGACAGTATCTGACAGAAGATATGATATTGCAACATATCCAATTGCATCATACCCTGACCAACCTAATCGTAGGCGGCAAATAGCTGGCGAAGAAATTCTATTAGTCCTGCACAAAAAACATGTCATTCAAAGTTTTCAAGATGTGTTATTTTTCAATTAAATATGATCTATTGAAAATAAAAAAAGAATACAAATATTTCGAATAAAATAAAATGCTTTTATTAGTTTGAATTGCAAATAACAATAAGAAGAAAATGAACAACACACACTTAATTATTTCACTTCTTTTTGACTGTTACTTGAGCTAGCGCAATCTGAATACTGTTCTGATAAACTGCCACTATTCTCCTTCTATATGTTTGGTTTTATGAATCCATTCGGTCTAGCTAGCGTGTGAGATTAGCGGTAAGCTTTAAGAATTTTTTTTCTCCCAAAATAAGCGTATAATAATGACCTTTCATTACATGTATAACCAAGATGTATCATTGCAATATATATGAATAGAGCCTAACAGTAAGGTACAAAAAAGATGAACCTATTCAGATGAGCGGCAGTGTATTTACACACACACACACACACACACACACACACATATATATATATATATATATATATATATATATATATATATATATATATATATATATATATATATGTAATCATTTTTCCAACAAACCAATTAAATCTTGAAACACTTCTACGTTTTTTTTATTTTCAATAATTAAAGTGGGTTGCAATGGCGCAGTGGATAAAGTGCTTGATTGCTACCTTAGACGTGTGGGTTCGATCCCCATCCTAGGCGCATTCTTTTCTATACCTCCAATTTTAATTGAATTCCACCCATGGGTTAAAATGAGACAGTCAAGACCTAGTTCTCAAATCCACTATGCCAACCTAGTGCCGTGCAATTCAGGTTGCATTTAAAAGACCATAGGTCGTACAGGCATATAGTTAAATAAAAAAAAAATAGAATTTCTTGTCAAAATAAATCACCGGGTGACTAAAAAGCTGAAAAATATTCCTTAGAACTTAGTTTTTAAAACCGAGAACTAAAGTTCTTACAACTCAAGAATAATTCTAGTTCGATTGTATTTGAAGTGAAGAAATAACAAAGTTCTAAATATTTTTAAAACTAAGTTCTAAAAATAAACCGAGAGTTACTAGATCGAGTTTTAAATTGATTTTAGAACTTTGTCAAGAAATTAGCCGCAAGACATCTTGTGTTGTTTTTGAAAATCCCATCCCATCTTCTTTTTTAATATTAGACTCCCATTTCACAGATTATTTTTCTTGGCTGCTGTGCAAGGATATGAAGTCTTTAATTATGAAACAGCACTAGTTTCATTAAATGAAGGTAAGGGTTGGATCATTGACTGCAGATTCAAATTGATCCACGTTATCGACTTGTCAAATTGTGAGCACACACTCGAAGAACTAAGTACCATTGTGAACTCGAGCTTGAAGGACCAAGACCGGAAGCCATTATTTGAATTCCATCTAAAACAAATAAGGGATCGTATAGATCTGTTAAAAGGAAGACCAGATCCACTAATTGAATTGGTTGTCCATGTAAGTGTATAGCTGGAAGCCCCGACGCCGCCGGCTGAAGTGAAATTCTTCGAACCAACGAAATAAAATGCACGACTGGATCGTACGAACTTGCTCTTGTAACTAACAACTTTAGTGTAGCTACGCTGACGCTGTTATAGGTTGTCTAGTTATCCTTTGCCGTGTAGTTAAGATTATCTTGGTTCTTAATATAATGAATTGCGGAATTCATATGATTCAAGGAATGGTTACATTGGTACCTACCTACAAATGTATTTTTAAATGGATTTGAATTATGAAAATTAGGAGAATAATATGTACCTACCTATACATAGAGAACTTAGGTATGTAGATATGTACATAAACGGTGATTTTTTAAAAGCTTGGTTTTTGAAAATTCAAAAAGCACAGAAACTTGTAAAAAGTGAATGAAATTTTTATTTGGATCGATAAATCAATTTCTGCCATTTGCTTTTTAAAAATAATTTCACTTAAATGTTGCCCGCCGCTACGCTTCAGGTGGTCCATTCTGAAGGTCCAATTTTGGCAAACTTATTCACACATTTCGGCCGGAATCTCACCAATGACGCGTTCAATGTTGGCTTCCAAGGCAGCAATCGTGTTTGGCTTATCCCCATAGACAATAGACTTAACATAGCCCCACAAAAAATAGTCTAACGGGGTCAAATCACATGATCTTGGTGGCCAATTGACTGCGCCAAAACGTGAGGTCAACTGCTCACCAAATTCGCCTCTCAATTGATGCATGGTTTCGCGTGCAGTGTGGCATGTGGCACCGTCCTGTTGGAACCACATGTCGACCGAGTTCAATGCTTGCATTTTCGGCAAAAAAAAATCTGTTATCATCGAACGGTACCTTTCTCCATTGACCGTAACCCTGCGGCCTTCATCGTCCTTGAAGAAGTACGGCCCAATGATGCCGCCTGCCCATAAACCGCACCAAACAGTGCATTTTTCGGGATGCATTGGTAGCTGCTGAATTGCCTGTGGCTGCTCTTCACTCCAAATACGGCAATTCTGCTTATTCACGTATCCATTTAGCCAAAAATGAGCCTCGTCAATGAGCTGAATAGCCGGCTCGGTGGGTCGATTATGACGACCATAAAACGGACGTAGCTTGCGAAACACATTTTTCACAGAGCACGAATTTTGATAATAAATTTCAATAATTTGCAAACGTTGTTCAGGCGTAAGTCTATTCATGATGAAATGGCAAACAATACTGAATCGAAATGTCAAATGTTCGTGGAATCTGTCATGTGTGATCTGTCAAAAATATAAACGTCAAAAACCAAGTAGCAAAAAAATCACCCGTTATATATATATAAATAAAAGTGAATGCTGTATAGGCGGGTAAAAATCGTTTTTTAACTTATATAAACTGCCAAAACTATCACTTTAACCGATTTTTCAAAAAAAAAACAAGAACGCCATTAGATGCCACGGATCAATGAAAATTTTATAAAAAAGTATCTCGAAAATTGTAGGACGAATTTTGATGAAATCCGGTTTTTTATTTTTAGTTTTTTGAAAACAAACTTTTTTTGAAATTTTGGTATGCAGTTTTTTTAGAGTTTAATAATATACCTGTGACTTTAAAATTTAAAATTATTTTTTTTGATTGGTTTCAAAAATATTTATTTTAAAGGAAAAAAAAATTAAATTAATTTTAATTATAAAATAAAAGTTATTACGCAGAATTAGTTTAGCTACTTAGATCTTCGCAGATATAAGATTTGACAGAAATCCAATGTACCGTTACCGAGAAAGCCAAAAAATAAAAAAGTTACCGTTTATAGACTTTTCCCGTAAACTTGATAGCTATTACTAACAAAAAATTCTCAAATTTTTTTATCAAAATCGTTGGAGCCGTTTTTGAGAAAAATAAGATTTTCCCTCAAGTTCATATGGCAGATACCGTTATTTTTAGCCTAAAAATAAAATTTCAATTTCCCCTCTGAGGAATGCCAAAATAATCACACATACCAAATTTGAAGGTACTCGTTCATGCCGCTTAGGCTGCAGCTCGTTATACATACAGACGGACAGACTGGCAGACAGACATTTTTTGTCGATCACTTTTCTAGGCTTCTCTATGATCGTAATGTCATGTTTGATCGTTAGAATTTTTTTTTACGAATGCATAACTTGCCTTATAGTATCTACCTATAATACCAAGTAAAAAGTATCTCGAACAATAATCATCAATATGGGATAAATAATATACTCTTTGGTATCAGTCAAGAGATTACTAAGAAAATAAATCTCATCATGAGCAGAGCGAATGATGGCATGAACGACATGATTTCTGGGAAATTCGAACAGGACATCCTAAGCAAGATACTAATCATCAAGCCCTAAATAAACGAGATTGCACGCGCATGCCAGATGGCAAAGAATGGTTTACTAAACAATAATTTGGTAGATAAAGAAGAGATAGGCAGACTTGTGAACGAAATCGAAACCTTACCATATGCAATTAAAATTGCAGCGGTCGAATATTGGACCCCATCGGTATTCACAAATAAAACCGTGTTAATCAATGCCCAAGTTGGGGAACGAGGCATTCAACCTTCTCCGAACAAAAGCCTCAATTATTAAGAACAAAAAAATTGATCTTCAATTCGACAGGATGTTAATAAATCATGAAGAAACTAATTGAATCTCTGGAAATTGTCTATCGATTAGAAATACAACAAAGAAAATTCTTGAGGACGACTGCATAGCTAGACTACTAAAAGGCGGTTTAGCCACCTGTGTGTATCGTTTAAATGCGAGAGAGGTAATTGAGCCCGTCAGCGAAAATACCATCTTCCTAAATAACTTCAAGGGCTAGATAAACTCTCCAAACGAATCTTCGAAACCACTTGAATGTACATTTATAGTTCAAATCCATAACGAAACAATCCAGCTTAACAATAGGACCTTCACAAGTCTTACCCATACGGCTCTGCAAGCCCTTCCTTCAATATTTTCGAACATCACACGGAAAACCGACAGGTTGGACCTGGAACTTGTTCACGACATATGAATGGAAAATACCGAGCGTCTGACTGAATTAAATGAGAGATTCGAGATTGCTATTATTGCGGAAGCTGAAATTCTCGTTTTGTTCATCTTCATCGTTTTTTACCTTTGGCGGAAAATACACCCTAAAATTAATTTACCAGCAATACACGCTCTGAGAAATCCAGTCACTGATCCAGAACCGGGGCATCAGTTATCACCAAGCCTGTATCCCAGCGCTGGCGTCACATTTGATCTACGAGACGTGGATCTTTCAAGGCGGAGGAGTTATGACAATGCATGTACGCCTCGGACATGCACGTGAGCCCTAATTGCTGTGTCATCATTTCATAATGCAAACCTGTTCCCACAAGTTGCTGCTTTGCTTATTACATGCTATTTAGGCATAACACTAACAACACGTGATTGAGTAAACTAGCATACCCATAAAATATGACAACGAAATAAATAAAATAATGCGAATTATACGGGACATAAATAAAAAAGACACGGTAATTCTCTCCGCATTAGTTCAGCCGCCATCCCTGGAGATAAATCTGAGACAACAACACAGCTCTAGTCTCAGAACATCGCGCCACACATCTTTCCTATCCTTCTTTCTATTCTTCCATCAGATGCCCGCGCTGTGTTAAGAAAAACATATAAAAGGTATTCATAATCCCTTCGGCTCGTGCAAAGTTATAAAAAATAAAAAAAAATAAAAAAAAAAAAAAAAAAAAACAGGTAACTAAATAAATATGATAACTCTATTTATTCGAAGACACCGGATACTTATGTCGTCTGGAAATTGGCCAGTCAATGACTAGTAGTGCACGAACAGCATATCTATGGTATGCTGACTTTGATACGCCACTGAACAACGGTGCATCGTGGGATTCATGGGATAAAATAAGTTAGTATTAAGTTGGACTTAATAGAGTGCGGGATATATTTTAGAATAAATATTATATATCTAATTTAACTGTCGGTGTTATTATTGAACTACTGTAAGTCGAAAAGTTAAGCCAACCCCTTAGGGGTTGGTGTTCGCGATTTTTTTAGAGTCCTCTTTCAGGACATCTTTAACTGTTACCAATAAAATACGGCTAATGTTGTTCAATAAAAGAAATAAATAGGTACATATGAGTACCCATGTAGTTCAATAACAAAGAATACCTTACGTATATAAAATTGAAATATATATATATACCTATATATATATAGGTATATATACATATATATATATATTTTGTTTTCAATTTGTCTCCGAAAGCCGAAACAGTTTATGTTTTGAGTAAGGTGTCATAATATTATTTCCTCGATTATAAACAAATACCTATCACTTAAAAAAACTTTAAGCACTTTCGAAAAATATAGGAAAAGCTGTTCCTACCGACAATTCGAATTCCAAACTAATAAATAATAAATTATACTTAATGTACCGTAAGAGTAAAATAAAGCAGAAAAAACTCTCGGTTCTGATTATACATCCATCTAAATCTCTCTTAGTGGTTGCGTCCGCCCAGGTATACACCACCAGTATTGCATGTATGGGATAAATCATTAATTACCCTGTCAAAATGGCCATACACGAACACAAAACAAAAATCAATTACGTTCACTCAACTCGGGAAAAAAACAGAAACAAATTACAACAAATAATAATTGTAAGATCATTAAGTTGAACAAGTAGTGTTTATGGATACGTTACGCTCCACACCAACGACGAGATCTTTTGTTATGGGAAAACCATGTGTCCATCATGGGCGATCATAAAATAGATCACAAATTCTACAAAACAAAAAAAAAACACCCCGAATTTATACAGATTTTCTTTGGCTTATTTGTTAAGAGGACCTTCACTTTTTTGAAACGGATCCATGCATACGAATATCAGTCCCAAAGAGCCACTGTCTTTAAGCCATATAAGAACATCAGTAATTGATGTTCAGTCTTTTTTCAATAATAATTATAATATATGTGTGGATATTTTGGATTTTACTGTGCATACCCTACCATTACATGAAAATATTTACTCACTCATCAATTACACAAGATTGAAGCATTTAAAAAACAATATAGTTTGAGTAATTGGTTCTGATCTCAGATGGCGGAGGTATATTTTCGTTGTGAACGAAGGTATATTGGGTGTGTACAAAGTTTTCTTTTAGATTTTGAACGATTTGAACCCTATCCATAGATCCGGGTTTCGGTAGCTAAGCCCAGTGGCGTGTGAGATAATAAGGTCTGAGGGGTTTTTCTATTTGATCATTTCTGTGTTGAACTACTGTTGATTAAGAACGGAAGAACACTTTATTTTTGTCGTTCGTTTCATTAAGGAACCTTTCAATCAAATCAAAAGTAATATAGGTAGAAACATAGAATGCATACCGAATGGTTAGAAAAGTGGCATGGTGTCAAAAATTAAACCAAAACTTCTTAGTTCAAAGTTTGTTTATTGTTTTTTTTTCAAGCTGTCAGAGATACGAATATCCTTAGTACACAAATATTTTCGATTATGTATCATATTTTATATTTTGATTAATTGTATATACAGTAATACCCAGATAAGTACCTCTGGCCTAAGTGCCTAATCCGCATAAGAATTATTTCCAAACTAAACAGATCTTGCGTTTTTACCAACATTTTATAGACTTTACAGCACACTATTTTTTGCAAGTTCCTTACAACAAACAAACAAATCGATCTCAAATTTGGTGATTTGAAATGGTTATATGGAATTCGACATAAGTTATAAGTTGAAGAAAAGTAACACACACACAAACAAAAACAGCAAATCAAACAAGAAAATAATAAATGCACGTACACAGCTACATATGTAACTATAAACAAACTCTTATATAATACATATACAATTATACATATATCTTATTCAATCTTTGTATATGAAACCTATAGTACTTTATAGTTATTATGGAAATTATTTTAAATTTTACTTTCAAATCTTGAATATTTGGTTTATTTTAGGATTTTGAATTCTAGCAACGTTGCTTCTTCTTCAATTTTTGAATGTACAAGTAGCATATCAATGTTGAAATATTTCAATATTTCTTGTTTAGGTACATACATATGTACCCAGATACACACCTACACACATTATTTTTGCAAATAATATCTAATAAGAATAATTTAATTTTTAGTTATAGATTCGTAAAAAAATCGAACTCGAGATTTTGATCGAACTTGACAGACTTATTTCGGTTATATACCCACAAGTTTTTTAAATTTTTTTTAAGACGAAAAATATCTACCTACCAAAAGGACGTCTTATTTTTCTCAAAATCGGCTACAACGATTCTTATAAAAAATTTTCAGTTCATTAAGGAAGGGAAAGGGTACTTTCTTTAATTTTTTGACAAAAATAATTATGATTGGTAACTCTAGTAGAACCATTTTTTTGTTTTCGATTTTCGGGAAAACAGTTAATTTGATTTTTCTGAATTCTTGTAGGTATACAGAACCTCGTAGAAAGTTTAAAAACTAATGTAAGCCAAAATTTGCCAAACAAAATTGTTATTTAAATTTAAAAAAAAAAACATTTTTTCTTGTAAACTCATTATTTCGATAACCACTCAATCGATTTTATCCTGAAGACTTAATAAATTTTTTTTCCTAAAACAAAAAGCAACTGTACCTTTTTTACAAATGTTAAAAATACGGTTAAGCAAAAAAATGTATTTCTCAAAAACGGCTCTAAGAATTTTGATATGTGTGATATTAAATTAGAGTATACTCCACTTTAAAGTAAAACATATTTTATTTTGCGTACTTACTAGCGGTGCTTCCCATAGAACGACTTTTCATATATTAGAGTAAAGCCAATCAAAATATTTTGTGACCTATAGTCCAAAATGCATTTCGCCCGGGCACGATAGTTGGGCTCATCAGTTAGATGCTATCGTACCCTTCTAAGGTGCAATATGTTTGGTCGATGTCTACCGACTCTATATTTCAATTAGCTTTAATCCACAGAGTCCACAAAAACAAAAACCAAAATAATATGTAAATATTGTTTGCGCTTTGTTCGAATATAATTACTGGCTAGATCACGGGCATAAAATCAATACATATTACTAGGTGCATGAATTTAACCAAATTCCCCTAGAAAAATATAATTTGCAGTATATATATGCTGCAAATTCTATTAGAGTCGGTTGACATCGACCAAAAATATTGCGTCTTAGAAGGGTACCATAGCATCTAACTGATGAGCCCAACTATCGTGTCCTGGCGAAACGCATTTTGGACTATAGGTCACAAAATATTTCAATATGTATATTAATAATTTTTTGGATTTTGAAAAAAAAAATATTTTTGAAAATTATAAAAAAAATTTGAAAACTAATAAATGTATTGCTTATATAGAAATTTGTTTAGAAAATCAAACTCCCTCTGTAACCGAAGATAATTATTATAGAAAGCGCTATCATTGTTCGCTTCACGAACTAATGTAAAAGCTTTGTTTTTTTATGTTTAAATTTGTTTGCTTGAATATACTTAGGGGTATAGAAATCAGTAGCCTCAGTTATAGAGTTGGTTAATGTAATATATGCAACATCAATTTTTAAACTATTTGAAACAGGCATCCAATCAAATGTATTTACAAAATTCGATTTTTGGATTTAACAAAATTATATTTATAGTTACAGTTAGATGTCTGTCTTATATATTTATAGAATTTAAAATTTAATACAGCACTAGATGATGATCAGTATTTTTTTTAGCAAAGGAGGTGGCTTAAGGATATCAATTTTAATTAATTAAATTCTTTATCTTTGGTAAACTTATGCAAGGAAACGATTTAATTTATTAGGAAAATAATTTATCTGACCAAATTCAGCAAGTGTCAACGAGATACGAGAATACTTTCACACTCAATATGTAATTCAAAGGAATCAAACAATTACTATCATCTGGATCTTGTACTCAATTGATATATTGATCATATATATATCACACCTCCGCCTTCTCGTTTCCACTTGTTAGTTGATTTCGATCGCTACGGAAAACACTAAACAGCAAGAAGTTGAATATTTCTGCATTTAAATGGTTATGGTTCCAATGTCGTATTCTTGTTAAGAGGAGAAGAGAAAAATATTTTGCAATTTTGTTCTTAACCCACCAACGTTGTGTTAAAATATGAGAAATTCTATTTTATTTTTCTCTGTCGCATGTGGTACAAGGTTGCAGAGTGCGTGAAAGGGAATTTCTTGATGGTACAGTTAACAGATCAGAAATACTCTTCGTACGTTTCATCCTCCAAAGCCCATTTGTTTACTTGACTTTCTATCCATGAATAGATGTGAAATCAAACAACTAGCAAAATTTAGTTGAGCTGCGTTTAAAAATTTAAATTTTGGTGTCTACGCCATACTTTATTTGTGGGAAAAAATGGTTTGCATGAAAAAAGATCCGTAGTTGTGTAACCAATATTTTTTTTTCTGTAGTAGTTTACAGATTTTACAATAGGGATTCTGATCCGGGATTGCGGATTTTTCTGGAAATCTGGATCTGTGATTTTGATCCCGAAAAGAACGCAAGAACTGGCCCGGGATCAAAAACTAGATCAGATCCATTTTTTGATTGAAATGAAAATGACGTTATCAAAAATAGGTAAATTTGCTGATTTAAAAAAAAATTCAATCTGAAATTTTCTAACTTTATTGACGTGAAAGTTCCTGCTTATACCGCGATTTAAAGGCGGATTCTCGTTTAGTGCACCAGATCGGAGGGCTTAGTCCTTCGCAGGCGGCGTACTAAATTCGTCTCATCGATAATTTCGATTATAGTACTATTACAGTGTTGTAATAGCCGTTTTCTATGATTTCGTGCAAATTTTTTTATTTCATCGCGAACCGTGGGAATCCCGAGATCTCTGTGGAGATCTTCGTTTCTTATGTACCAAGGTGCGCTTACAAACGGTCTCAGGAGTTTATTTTCCAATGTTTGTAAGGTATTTAAATTATAATCTTGCGTACAACCCCAGAGTTGTATACCCGATCAACCAGTACATATCTCTGAGTTTATTATTTAACTCCTGGCATTTCTTTTTAACATGCGGTTTCCATTTTATTTTCGCGTCTAGAGTCATTCCGAGATATTTTGCTTCATAAGCAAACGGAACTTGAGCCGTATTATATTATTTTGAAATGAGAATTGAACACACCAACTTTGAAGGTAACTTGACAAAAAATTCGTAGTACATTTCTTTTTACACTACACTCCACTGAATTAGGGTCATGTAAAAATATTGAGTAGTTAGTTTGGCAAAAAAGTAATGTTTTCTTAAAAACTAATGCAGGTGTGTTTAAATTTTTGAATTCAGTTGCTTGAATGGTTATTCAAGGTTTCATAACAAAAAAATGAGAAAATTCAGGGCACTTGAAAGACCGTCACATGGTGATCATTTTTTCGATTTTTTTTCGAATGCCTATAACTCACAAAATACATGGCTACGATTTTTTTAAAATTATTTTTCTGATAACTGTCACCACCTACACTATCACCCGTTTTGGTTTCGATGTTGACTTTTGGGACACCCTGAGAACAAAACCTTTAATTTTTGGGGTGGGGGTCATGTTGATCGAAGACAGAATTCGATAAAAGATTAATTTATTAGATACAGGTACTTGTAATTAACATAATCATATAATATTAGTGATTAGTAAGGATTCTAATTAGTAGAAATCAGTTATTTCCTTTAATTAAGAACTATATGATGAACATTATTACTCGTTAATCTATCGCTTCATTAAAACAAATAAATTTGGTGGTTTTCCAAGGCGTGAGCATGCAACATACAGCTGCCCATTCATGGGAGAAACACGGTTTCTCCAAGTCCAAGCTACAAATTGTCATTGTCTGCTCTTGCACTCTTGCAGCTTATTTTTCGTCATTTATCGTATTGTTGATTCTGATGTTATCATAGGTATTCGATGACGAGGACTTTTCTTCAAACTTTCAAGTCAATATCGTTGATTCAGGTACGTCGTACACCGTTGCATAATTTTCGTGGATTTAACTTATTCAAAAGAATAACCGGTTAATAAATTTGTAGACAGAGCTTGTGTGGCGGCATTCCTTCCAGAGAATTTAAAATTTCAGTGGGAAAATTGACGGTCTCATTTTCATCAATAATAGTGTCAATTGACTTATTATGAAAAGAATAAATCTAATGTCTCAAATTTACCTACATTTTTTTAAAAATATAAAATTAAAAATTTAAAAATATTTTTTTTAAGTTTTGGTATGTAGTATTTTTGTATAAAAAAAATACATACATTTATTTATAAGTTTTAAATATCAAAAACTATCCTATCGGTTGTTTCGGAGTTCATCAAACACATCAACAGCCTTGGAAATAGTTGGTAAAAAAAAAAAAAGATTTATTGAACCCCTACCCAAAATAAATTGACAAAGAGTTTAATGCACAAACATTTCTGTAAAGAATGTGTTACACACTTCCCTTGGAATTGAATGTAGGTATCCTTAAGAAATGTATATTATTAAGTCTTAATCAAAAGAAAAAGAACACAAGCAAATATTTTATTTTTGAAGCAGTGTAAGGACAACAAAATATTTCCAAGTTTTATGGACATTAAATGTAATTTACATAATTCAAGAACAAATCGAGTTATCAAAGAAGCCAAGTGCCTTTGGTTAAAACATGAAATTGAATTTCATTATTATTGTTTAGATCAAGTACAACTCGATATATATGAGCTTCACCTGAGGATGACCAAAGATTTAGACTTTGTGCAATTCAACCATTTCAATCAACTTTGTTTTGCATTGTTTAATAGAAGTGATGTCGTTTTTGAAGAAAAAAGAAATAAGCAAAATGTTAAGCTGCAAAAACTTTTAGCCAAAATCACTCCTACCACAGTAGAAAAACCGTCAGTGAAACCAGTAAAAGATCTTGTTATTAATCTTTCCGATGAAAATTTTGATCAAGATGAAATGGATTTATTGAATAGGGGTCTTAATTATGCAGTCAAACCACGCAGAGATCCAATTGTGGACATAGTAGCTGACATCGAATCGTCCATACAATACAAACCATTTGATGTAAAAAAGTCGGTAAGAGACAAAGCTCTCCCACTAATAAAATATGCACTCAAACAACAACAACACCTAAGCCCTACAGATACCAAAATGAACATCGCTTTGGACAAACTAAAAAACCATAATACCTACTTTATGAAATCGGATAAAGGAAATAAGGTTGTCATCATGAGCAAACAAGATTATGACAATAAAATGTTGAAATCAATAGAAGAAGACAATTTCAAAATAATGCAAAAATCACCTTTGAATGCCATGATTGCTGATGCCAAAATTGCAGTTGAAACCATACATAGGATTTTCGACGTCAACAAATACAAACTACGTGTATCCAACCCCACCGTTCCTTTAATGTATGGCTTACCAAAAGTACATAAAAGTGGAGACAAAATGAGGAAAATTGTCTCAAACGTTAATTCACCACTGACAAATATAACAAAATGGCTTGTTAATGATTTGAAGAAATTCGGTAGCTTTGATGGTTTCGCAGTCAAAAACACATTTGACTTTGTGGACAAAGTAAAAGACATACAAATTGAAGACGATGAAATCATGATTTCATTCGACGTCACCGCCCTTTTTCCATCAATTCCCATTACTGTAGCAGTAATGAAAAAGTAATTGCATATATTGATTGTATCAACATTTGCATGAAACATAATTGTTTTCAATTCCGCAACGTGTTTTACACCAACAATTTCGGTTGCAGTATGGGAAACGGCCTGTCACCTTACGTAGCTGAAGCTTTCATGTGTAAATTTGAAACAGACCTGAATAAAATGGGCAAATTACCCCGCATCTGGTATAGGTATGTAGATGATACGTTTGCTGTTGTAAAAAGGTCTGAAACTGACCAGATACTTAAAATAAAAAAAAAATAAAAAAAATAAAAAAATAAAATAATAAACAACCAATTTCCAAGTATTCAATTCACATTTGAGAAGGAAGACGAAATACTTCACACTATATCATTTCTCGATTTAGAAATAAAACGAAGGAACAGGAAAATTGAATTTAGTGTCTACAGAAAATCAACGTCAACCGACCGCTACATAACCAACGATTCATACTGCACATACAGCCAAAAACTCGCCGCTTTTCATTCAATGGTGTACAGACTAAGCCGTCTACCTTTGTCGATTGAAAACTACATGAAAGAATACCAACAAATATTACATATTGCTGACGTTAATGGATATGATAGATCTATCATTGACCATCTGGTTAAAAAACACTCGACAAAGATAAAACGGAACAACATCAGTACATTATTTGAACAAAATATATATGCACCACAACACCGTGTCACCTTGCCTTTCTCCCCGAATGTCACCAACAGTTTGATACATGTCTTTGCCAAGGCTGATATGAACATCGTCCACACCAACAACAACAAATTAAAACTACGCTTGGGATCCACAAAAGACCACACACCAACTAATCGATGCAGCGGCATTTACGAAATCTCTTGTTCTAATTGCAACAAAAAATATATTGGACAAACAAGAAGAGCTGCAGAGATTAGATTCAACGAGCACCTTAGATCCGTTAAAAAGAAAGAGATAGACAAAGCCATTCCAGCACACCTATTTGATCTGAACAATGACAAACCACACACCATTACATCATTTGAAAATAATTGTAGACTCATTAAAAATGTAAACAAACAACGCAAACTGGACGCTTATGAGTCATTACATATTCACATAAACGACAACTTGATGAATTTGGAACCTGGACCAATTGACTCTTTTCTGTTCAATATACTTAAGAAAGAGAAAAACTAAAAACTGTTTACTCTCTTTATTTTGTTGTATTAAAGTCCAACCAGTTAAATGTACCTGTAAAGTCCAACTAGTTTAATGTACTTACTATGTACCCAATCTCTTTATGTTTTGTTTAATTGTCGCCCGCTGATGATGGTTCCGCAGCTGAGAACCGAAATAAACGTTTTTTAATTTTTTAATTTTTAATTTTTAATTTTGTTTTTATTTAACTTTTTATTACGATTTTTGCGGTCAATAAGGTGAAACAAATTTCAAACAAATTAAGTCCGGTCTTCTTTGTTTTTTTCTCAGCAAATCTTGTTATAATTTCATCAACATCGATTGCGATAAAGCGATGAACGTTCATTAATTCAATAACGAAGAGCCGATCATTTCCCATATTTGCCCGCAACCAAATTTTAACGCGCCTAAGCATGGAAAATTGTTTGGGTATAAATAATGTCTTTAACAAGTGTCTGACATTTCTGATGGTAGAGACACTGGTACACTACGCCCGTCTTCAATTTCTTTTTCCGTTTTTTTTTTTTTTATCCCCAGCTTAATTTCTTACATAACCATAGAAACAGGTTGATTACTTTAAAGTTGTTTCTATGGTTTTTGCCATTTCGCGCACAAATACTCCTAGCTGAAATATTGCCAATGCTAGTTGGGAGAATATAAACGGCACTTCGAAAATATTTCTCGTCAGGCAGGCTGTCAACGCTGAATACGAAAACAACACGTTCTCTTTTAAGGATCTAAAATTTATTTTTTTCAGTCAATATATATAAACCGTGTGAAGGTGTATTTGTATGCATATGATAAATACCTAAAACGAGATGAGCTTACAAGACGGTACTATTTTATTGGGAGTTATCGTGAGTAAAAATTTTCCTGGAAATTTTTCTCAAAATCGAACCTAGGGAACGTGAATGATCATTTCATAGGATTCTTTGTTCGGGAAAAATTTATTCCGTGGAAGATTCACGATCACAGGAAAAATTTCGAGGGAATAAAATATCCCGTGGGAAGGGAAATTTTCTGGGATATTCAAGATAGGGCCCATTAACTAAGTCCAATTAAATAAAATCTCATTGAGCATACAATGTCAGATTCACAGCCTAAGGTTCAATTCCGCAAGCGTGAGTTTTATCTGCGTACACAGAAAGTCTTCTACGCATACAAGGGTGCGATTCACTTTTTTTTTTTACAGATAACGTGTATACAGATAGGCGAATTTATTCACCCATATTTTGAGCTTGAATAATTTATTTTCACGAAAATTCATTCTGCTTGCGGAATTCGGACCCTGGATCCCTTAATGGCACAATATTTCTCGCAAAATTAAGAAAACACAGATTTTATAATTATATAAATTATCCAAAATAATTGCTGGAAATAAAATTACCACTTCGCTAAAATATTTAATTGCTTAGGAATGGAACGTATTCAATTGAATCAAAAACAACAACAATTTTATTTTTTTTTCGCAAAGATTTTTTTAACGTGAGACTAGCCCATTTTCATCAGATGATCTAGATATAAAAATCATGAGCAATAACAGAAAAACATTAGAAATACTTCAAAAATCTGAATTCAAAAGCATTATCGTATTTATTTCTGTCACGAGCATATGGCACTGATGTTACACCTTCGAAAATGTTTCGATGAAATTGCGATTCGTTGATGGCTATATTGTTTTATTTCGTTCAAATTATTGAAAATACAAAATGATGGTTCAGGACTTTTAAGTGCCAATATCATCATTTATGTAAGACATACGTCAAAAATACGAAAATTCTGAGCTAAGGTAGAAAACTGTATTCGTTTTTCGTGATTTACATCGCATTTCGCTTGATCCGCTCTAAAAATAGTTTCCTTGATGCGCACAATTTTGTTTGTTGCTACCTGTATAAAAATTTAATATCAATATCACAATATTGCTATAATTGATGGATGTATGTATTATAAAACTGCATTCGCGTTTAAAATACTGTGCACCTTTCAACAAAAACCTAACGCTTCTAACATAATATGAGGTATTTAAAAAAGTGGGTGTCGGCTCAGAGGCTCACGTTTTTGTGCACCGAATATTTTTTTATAAGAAGTCCCATATCTGTTTATCATTTAAATTTATTCCAACCTACCAAACATTAACCAAAACCTTTTTTAAGTTCCTGCTTTTTTGGTTAGAAGAGAAGATTGTTTACCGTTGCTTTGGGGTGGCTGATGAACACTACCGTCAGCGAGGCTAATATCAACATCAAGTTACTTAAATTTTGTGCCATTTCTCATGAGGTGTTCAACTAGATGTCGACAGGCAGCACTAGTTCTGGCTGCAGTGTCAACGTACACCATACCTATTTCACCGCGCGACTCCATTCGCGTTTAAAATACTGTGCACCTTTCAACAAAAACCTAACGCTTCTAACATAATATGAGGTATTTAAAAAAGTGGGTGTCGGCTCAGAGGCTCACGTTTTTGTGCACCGAATATTTTTTTATAAGAAGTCCCATATCTGTTTATCATTTAAATTTATTCCTACCTACCAAACATTAACCAAACCCTTTTTTAAGTTTCTGCTTTTTTGGTTAGAAGAGAAGATTGTTTACCGTTGCTTTGGGTGGCTGATGAGCACTACCGTCAGCGAGGCTAATATCAACATCAAGTTGCTTAAATTTTGTGCCATTTCTCATGAGGTGTTCAACTAGATGTCGACAGGCAGCACTAGTTCTGGCTGCAGTGTCAACGTACACCATACCTATTTCACCGTGCGACATGATGGAAATCGTCGGTAAATCATAACCGAGTGTATTTTTTATTAAATTGAATGACACAGTTTTAGGACCTTTCGGCAAATCTTTACAAGTTGGGCAATTGGATCTTAAAAACCCGGGGGCTTTGCACTTATAACAATGTATACCTTGGTCGGATGGTGAATTTGCCCGATTTTCTGCGTCAGATTCTGCCTTTTGCTTTTTACCGCATTCCGTAACAGTATGACCTACGTGCGTGCAGTAAGTGCATTGTTTTTTAATTTCTGTTTTTTTCAGTGAGCTGTTGTTTTTCAGCCTTACTGTGCTCAATGTTTCTTGCAAGTTCAATCAGGTCCTGAAATGTTATTACTTTTTCTCTGGGTACGCCATCCCTGATCGAAATATGTAATTAGCCATAAACAAGATCTAACATCATGGTTTCGTTTGGTCTCGGCGAGGGCAATTGCGCGAACAACGCTCTTTTATTACAAATAAAATTATCTGTAGGTTCTTTGACTCTTTGCTTGCTTTCGAATATTTCAGAATAGATCCTATAAGCTGGTTTGGTAGGAGCGAAAGCGGTTCTCAACAAAGAAATAACATCTTGCACGTATGCGCTTCATATTTTACACCTTGTCACCAACTCCGTGCGTCATCATCGAGAAGAAGTGGAAACCTTTTAATTGCGTCATCTTCAGTAATATGTTCAACATCTTTGAAGCATGATACCGTTGCAATAAATTCTTCGACTTTTACTGGGTCCCTTTCCCTTTGAATCTACTCATACATGTGGTGAAACTACCTGGTCGTCTGGTCGATTGCATGACAGCAGTGAGCATACGTTGCATTTGTTCTTCTTTAGTGAACGCCATTGTATTTTCTTGTTGGTTTTTTGCCAACCGTTTATTTCTGTGCAAAAATCCGTGGTGTGTTTTGTTGTTGTAAAACTCTTGCCGCAAGATGGGCGCCAATGTAGAGAATGAGACTGTGTGTGTGTTGAAACTTTTAAGACGCAGGAGTGAGTAACGAGCAGAGTCAGATTTAGAGAACAAAACACATCCAATTATTTTTCTAACTTATAAGGAGCTCAGTCTTTGTAAATTCATTAAGCGCCGATTTTTCAATATCCAGTTAAAGGCAGTTAGTTTTGAGAGGAATTAATTTACTTGACTGTTAAACAACCTAAACAACCGGATAACAACATCGAATTTTTCAATCAATAAAAAACAATTTTTAGAATAATTTAATATGAACTTCACTTTAATTTCGAGTATGGTTAGGTTAGGGTGATATGGTCGTCAGGAAAACAACTGACACACACAGACCTTATATAGGCCCATTGTGATACCACATGAAAGATTTTATACTCTTTAGTTAAACCAGTTTGAGTTTCTAATGAAGCGGTGTAGCCGGTGCACCTCTCTCTGTTTAAGATCACCGGTGTCGTCGAAAAAGTATTCCCCCAGGTGTAATTTACATCCTTGGGAGAGCGATTCAGCGAATGGAACCTAGTCACCGAAGCACAGGGAATTGTAGACGAGTTTAAGCAGCACTTCCAGCAACTGCTTAATGGGCATTATGTAGATGAAGCAACGGGAGAATAAAGAGGGATGAGACCAGTCAATGCAGATCCAGTCCCAGCCCCCAGTACTGAAGAGGTTAAGAAAGCCATCCACAAGCTTAAGAACAACAAATCCGCCGGCTAAGATGGCCTACCTGCGGAACTGAGATGTCGCGGTAGGGCGCATGCAGCAGATCATCAACCAAGTGTGGGAGGAGGAAAGCATGCCCGACGACTGGTTAAATAGCTCCATATGCCCAATCTACAAAAAAGGCGATCGTATGCCCTGCAAAAACTACAGAGGCTTGATGTTGCCTACAAGATCCTATCCAACGTACTATGTGAGCGCCTAGAACCATTATGCAACACTACCATCGGCACGTACCATTGTGGCTTCAGGCCAGGCAGATCAACGATAGACCAAATCTTCACATTGATGCAAATCCTGAAAAATACCAACGAATTTCAAGTCGAGACGCGCCATCTTTTCATCGACTTCAAAGCCGCATATGATAGCATAATTCGCCAAGAGCTTCTATTGGCATGTCTGAACTCGGGATCCCGAAAAAAACTGATCCAGCTATGTAGCATGACTTCGCTAAATACGCGGTGAAACGTGGAAATGGGACACAGCTCATCTGAGCTTTTCCAGACTTCCTACATACACAGGCGAAATGCGTTGTTCTTGAAGTGAATGAGGACAAAACCAAGTATATGCTATCAATAAAACAAATCCTCATCTGTCCAACGCTTAGGACGTCACTGTTGGTAGCAGTAATTTCGAGGCAGTCAAGGAGTTCACCTACATCGGAACAAACATCAATTCCAAGAACGACGCCTTAGAGGAAATCCGATGAAGAATTACCCTAACGAACCGCTGCTGCTTTGGTTTGGCCCAACAAATGGGTTCAAGACTCCTGTCCCGAAAGACAAAATGCACGCTATACAAAACGCTAATTTTACCAGTTCTACTCTCTGGCGCATAGTGCTGGACGATAAGTAAAAGGGCGGAATTGATACTGGGCGCTTTAGAGAGAAAAATTCTTCGGAGGCGAATGGAGGAGAAGATTCAATCGAGAATTGTACGAGCTGTACCAAGATATGGATGTAGTCCAAAGAGCCAAAGCGCGTCGACTATACTGGCTCGGCCACATCGAGCGATTCGACAACAACGCTCCAGCCAAGGAAATCTTCGAATCCCAGCCCGCAAGTTCGAGACGACCAGGAAGACCGAACCTCCGCTACAGGGACCAGGCGGTTACAGACGCAAGAGCTTTTGGTCTTGAGGACTGGAGTAAGCGTGCGAGGCACCGTAACCGAAGGAAGGCCGCAATATTTCAGGCAGCGACCCTCCATGGATCGGGAGCCGGATAAAAAAAAAGAAAAGATTTTGCCTACTTTGGGGATAGGTATATTTATATCTGAGGTTATCTGGACTCCGGCAGCAATTGTGCCGTCTGGTCCCGCTGATTTATAAGGATGAAAGCTATTTATTGCCCAAAGTAGTTTTTCCCTTGTAAAAATACCAATGATATTATTGTTTTCGTAGCCTCCCCTTGATTGTTCAGTACTAAATGTGTTTTGAGAGCTACCAGGGAATTGAGGGTCTAGTAGCAAGGATCTAGACTCTTCGCATGAGTTGGTCCATGCACCGTTAGCTGTTTTCAAGAGATTTTTCGAGAGGATTTTTCTAGTATCGAACATTTATTAGAAATTAATTTTTGTTTAACGCTTATTTCAAGCAATAATTTTTGAAAATGGTTTTGACATCGAAAAGGGCTATTTATTTTATTCTTCAGAATAACTCATTATTCCGTTATCTATTGAAAAGCAACCTTCACTTCACAGAGCTTCAAAGACACACCGATCATTTATTTACCACTCACACCTATCATAACTATCTTCATTTGCTCATCATTTAAAATGCTGCAAAAGCAATAGTTTTCAAGAAAAGTACTAATGTCAATTCCTCCTCCCTGTCAAATCATCCCGACTTTACCCTTCTTTACGTGTTCAACTTTTTGAAATGATCGTCAAATCGTTGGTATGCACTAAATTATTCATTTATGGTATGAAGAGGAACTTAACAGATACTTGTGTGCGTCTTTCAGCGTGTAGGAAAATGCGAATGACAGCAGAGGTTTCGGGTCCTTAGCTTTATGGTCTATCCCGCTAACCGACAAATTTAGATATTATGTAGGTAACACATTTTCATAAAATGTCAAACACAAATGCCGTTCGAAATAAATGCTTAACATTCTGCAATTAGCCGAATTTATTACACATCTATATACGTATATATAATATATGTATATGTACATATACTATATGCATTTATTATACGAAGATGTATGAATATACATACATACATAACTTTAGCGAGTATATTTAGATTTCTGTTTTAGATGGAAAATATAATCCATTTGTTTGCACCATCCTCTCCCATTCCATCTGCTTTCCAATTAGATGAAAATTAGATTTAAGCTTAGTTAGAAAAACGTATAAAATAAATATGAATTATATAGGTATGTTCATCTATCGAATTATATCCTATATATATACAAATTGCGTTTCATCCATGATTAGATCGTTAGAATCGGAATTATATTCATTGCATCTGAGTAATGATAATAATTGTTTGTATTTCTGTTAGTTTTTGTCCGTACCATAACAAACATTCATCGCGTGTATGTAAATATGTATGTACCAAAGTATATATTATTTATTTGTGTTTTATTCAAAGCAATTATTAATGCATTGTCATATGCATTCATTAGATTTAAATTTGCAAAATGTCAATAAAATACAAAATTTTAAGTTATTAATTTAAAATAATAAAATACATTTTTCTCGGCATCGAATCATCAAATATAGGATTTGGAAGGCCGAACTAAGTTTTATGCTGATTTTTTTTAATTTGCACTAAATTTTTAATTTAGCTGCATAAATCACCCACACGAATTTATGTATTATTATCTTTATGTATCTACGAGTTAGTAGGTATTAGATTAAATATTTATAGGTACATTCTATTTAATTTTCATTTGATGCTTTAAAGCAACCAATTGCGAGCAAATCTGAGATTGTGGAATGAATGGCATAAATGATATAAAAATTAAAAGTAAATATTAAATTAAATAATTCAAGATAATTGCTCGCGAACTAATTGTGTTAAGCATTTACGTAAATAATACGATTCATGGTCGGCTGTTTGAAGAGAGTGTATTGTAGAAGATATCGCTGTTACAGTGCCCGGGCTCCTTGGATGGTACGTTCAGATAGATTTGTAGATGGTTGTTGGCTTGGAGTGGGGTGAATCTAAATTGCAGTTGGTTAATTGATTCCTTTCTACTTCGTAACTCGGATAATTTATCGTCATTGAAGCTCCATCAGCTTTAAGTTCGATGGATTATTTTTTTTGAACGCTTGTTCAAAATATTCATAACGTAAAAAGCTCTCACTAAGCATTCATACATAGCTACTTTCACAAAAATTAAGGTGTATGTATGTATTGTATATATATACGTACATAGATATATATGCACATGAATAATATCGATTGTTTTTGAACTAATTTGATTGTAATTTCAGATGCCTTATATGTATCGGATAAATTATTATATTTTTACTGTCAATCAGAATAGAAAAAGTAAACTCAACGTACCTACAGTAGTGATTTATGAACAGAATTCATGATAATTGAACTAATTGAGTAATTTCATTTAAAATAGTCGCGTTCAATTAATGTTCATGATTTTTTTGTCTACTCTTACTCGGGAGAATCTGAAGTCTTGTCTTCAAAACTTGACAATCTTCTTACGATTAAAAAAAATAATTAGTTTAATAAGCGTATGAACATTTAATGTACGAAGCGCATGAAAATCGTTATAGGAATTTTCAAGAAAATTTGAAAAAACGAACTGCTCTGGATCAGCTAAGACAAAAAAAAATTGAATTTCTCTTTTTAGTTTAGGATGCTGTGTTTGAAATGTAAAGCCAATCTACCCAACCATAATCTAGGTGAAAGTACACGTTATCGGACAAATGCTCATGCCAACGGAACAATGGCGCGGCGGTACGAAGAAAGACACTAAAAGAGCTAAAAATTAAAATGGACAGCATAAACGCAAACATGAATTTGGGAATGACGGAGGATGAAGTGAACTTTTCCCTCAACCCATTCGAAAACCTCGGAATGAAAGATGGTGCTATTGGCGGAACAATAGAAGTTGACAGTGTCAGCGACTGCTGCTCCGTTGCTGACTCCAATATTTCGGGAGCATCGACCTCTTGAAGACGGAGTACAATCTCCAACTACAAGGGAACGATTAAGCGACTGGGGAAAAAGGCATGGGACGAGATGACAGACCTAGAACGAAAACGACTTCATAACGCTCGTGTCTATTTGATAGAGTACTCGATGGAGGGAGGGCCTAATGCCAACCCACTCCGAGGCCCTCGACTGCAAGAGGCACCGACGACAAGACGCCACTTTCATAGGTTGGTAATAAACCGATGAGAGGGGCGTCCTCATCAAATACACAGGTAAACGCTACAAACGTAGACGTGAACAAAACTAACAGCATTGGACCGTCAAATTCACCAACCGCATTAAGTTTGGGGCCTCATGCAACTTCTGACCGTAGGGTGGAAGAGACGGTCAATACAATTATGGTAAGAAGGGGGATGTTTTTGAAAAGCGGTCAAGGCCTCAGCCATCCTCGTAGACCGGGAGCATCTACCTACTCCAAACCCGGTAGACGGACGAAACCAATGGGGGGCGCACATGCGAGCCAAAAAACTCGCCTACTGGACCCTCCTTAGGGCTTACTTCAAGGGGATCCAGGAGTGAGGGAGTGCTTAAGAGTGTGGCAAGGAAGGAAGAGACGTGTGTGATTAGTGCGGAGGGCCCTAGCTATCCTACTAAGCTCAATACGTCGAAGAACTCCAAGCCCTGCAAACTCATCGGAGAAACTACGACAGACAAGAACGAGACGAACTCGACCATCGTGAAGAACCAAGCCAAGCTTCGCAAGGCGAAAGTTCTGAACGACGCGACGCAGAGATAAAACGTAGACAAAAACGCAACGTAGCGAGGATCGTCCGACCGGCGGTTTGCAAGCAGAGATCCAATATCCTTAACGGCAAAGGAAAGGCTGGCCCTGGACAGATCTAATCAGAAACTAAGGACGTTAAGGACAAGTGTGACGAACCACTTAGAGACGCTCTAAGCAGAGATGGGCAAGTAAGAGTAGGCCACACGCCATTCATCGAACCTGTCTCAGCGGCAAGCACCTCCGAAAGGGCCCGTCACCTGCTACCTCCTCGCCGAACAACAAGAGGAAGAACACAAAAACCTCCCAAGTGACCAATGAGGGCTACCAAGTGGACACAGCCGATTTTGGGAAACCTTCACGGAAGCTCACGGAGCATCAATGGCAGCTACTGGAGCCCAGAATCCTGGAAGGTGTGAATAAGGCCATCGTAAAGAGTAGGCCCCCGCCGCTCTTCGGCAATCTCAGCACCGTCCACCGTTTTAAACTGATGATATGTGAAGACGACAAAACTTTCGAAAGGCTTCGAGAGTTCAGCAGGAAAACTGAAGCTCCATGGCCAAACGCTGGCCTTCGGGTGATTAAAAGGAAGGAGATCAGTGAACTAAATAGACCGCTAGCAAAGCTGGCGAAATATTAGAAAAACAAATTGGAAAATTTTTAGTAGGGAAATAGAAATAAGTATGAGTATCTATAACACTGGAACAATAAACAAACCTGAAAGCTTAGATAAATCGACTGTAAAATTCTCGGCAATTCTGAACAGGGCTTTCGAAAAATCCTGTCCGCTTAGACCTGCAGGGAAGGCAAAAAATAAACCACTCTGGTGGAGAAATGAACTCAGCGATATAAGAAAAGAAACTAGAAGAGTTTGCAATGTGTCCAAAGGAAAACAAACAGAAAAAGACTGGAATATTTACAAATCCAGCCAAAGAAAATTCAAAGCTGAAACGCAACGTGCAAAACGTAGCTCGTGGACACATTTCTACAACGATATCACATGCACTAACGACTGAGCCAGACTTAGAAAAATTCTTTCCAAAGAGCCAATTCCGCTTGATGGTTTTTTTTTTTGTGTGATGCTTCAAAAATGTGAAGACCACGCTATCCCCTATCTTAACAACATATTTCTAAATAGCCTTAAATGGGGGTACGTGCACAAGGCATGGAGTGAAGTTAAAGTGGTCTTCATACCTAAGGCTAGTAAAGCTAGCCATATGGGTGCCAAAGACTTTAAACCAATAAGTCTTACATCATTTGTTCTAAAAATATTTGAAAGACTAATGGACATTGACATACGTAGCAAGCTAAAGAAAGAAGTTATTTCTTCTGCACAGCATGCATATACAAAAGGTGAAAGTGTAGAAACAGCCCTTCACCCCGTTGTTAGTAAAATAGAAAAAACACATCATGACAAGGAATACACACGTGCTGCTTTTCTAGACATTCAAGGAGCATTCAAAAATGTTAAAAGCAGCGAAGTGGAACATGCTCCTATAATTCTTAAAGTAGATAATGCAATCATAAACTGGATCATGTGCATGTTAAGAAATAGACAGATCTTCAGTGAAAGTGATGGAACCCAAGTAAATTATCAGCGTCAAGAGGCACTCCCCAAGGGGGAATTCTATCGCCACTTTTATGGATTCTTGTAATGAAAAGTATACTTACTAAACTTAAACATATTGTTGTCAAAGTGGTAGCCTATGCCGATGACATAGCTCTACTTCCGACAGGTAAATTTCCAACCACTATAAGTAAGCGATTTAATAGTGCTTTAACCAAAGTCTCTAATTCGACAAAAAAAATGTGGTTTAGCAGTTAATTTCTTAAAGACTGAGCTAGTCCTGTTTACAAATAAAAGGAAAAAACAGATTTTTCAGTACCCACAATAGATGGAATCCCACCTAATATCTCAGATCAAGCCAAATATCTCGGTGTTATCCTAGATAAGAAATTAAACTGGGGTCCAAACCACAAACAAAGAACAAAAAAGCAATGATTGCACTCTATTGTTGCAACAGGATTTTTGGTAAAAACTGGAGCCCTAATTTTAAAATGATCATTTGATGTATACGGCAATCGTTAGACCTATACCTACATATGGTAATCTTGTGTGGTGGAACGCGCTGGAAAAAGCCACGAACCTAAAAACCCTAACAAAAGGTTCTGCATAGAATTATAGGCAACAATGGTACACAGACTACATGCCACTAAAACTGGGCTTTGATCGACCATTCGAAACCTATTTCGCTGATAGACAAGTATGGTTAAACAACGAACTCCATGATGAGTCGTCAATAACTATCTACACCGATGGCTCAAATATGGTTGACGCAGGGGTTTCTACTCAGAAAACCTTACAGAAGCTAGCTCCGATAGGCTTCTTGACCACAGTAGTGTCTTCCAAGCTGAGGTATTGGCAGTGAAAAATACTTCTACGTACGTGTCGAGACTGGAGATACCAAATACCAATATCACCTTTTTTATCGACAGTCAAGCGAGAATTAAAGCGATTTCTGCCGCAGTTACCAAGTCGACGCTTGTAATTAGATGTCCCAAAGAGCTGAAAATTTTTGGCAAGCAGCATAACATTAAACTCTGTTGGGTCCCGCGTCACAAATATTATACCGGGTAACGAGAGCGCTGATAAACTTGCAAGGTAGGGTTCAACACTTGATCCTACCCAAATAGACCCGTCGATTAGAATCCCACTCTGTGTCACGAAACAGAACATTGGAAAGAAAATTCTTTCAAAAACCAACGAAAAATGGAATGGGAATCGACACCTGTGCCACAACCAGGAAACTATGGCCCAACTTCGACAAGAAAAGAACAGAAAGTACCATCCACATGAACAAAAATTCCATTCGAACTCTTGTAAGCGTACCCACCGGACACAATCTTCTCGGCTACCATAAAAAGAAAATGCGGCTAAGCAACGATGACCTATGCAGAGGCTGCAATGATGAAGACGAACATGAGGACACCTCTAACTTTTTGTGTCATTGTCCAGCACTTTGCCATACAAGGAACAAATTCCTGGTCAGTTACTTCTTCAATGATTTAGAGGAGCTCTCGAATCATTCAGGCGAAAGCCTGTTGAACATCATGAAAGCCTTTAAATGGCTCGATAATGATTATCCATAGAACTCATAGGTTGTAAAATTAGAAGTTACAACACTTCAGGGTACCACAATGGATCTACTTTGATCTATTTGCCAGTAGCAAGATCAACTGGCATCCCATTTACCTAACCTAACTTAAGACATTTTTTTGTGCCCGCTTGCGAAAGACCAAATATTTAAACTTAGTCCAGATGAGTAGGGAATTTCACAGGAAAGTTAACTGAATAAAAATAAGTTGATAGGTTAAAATTTAGTTGAGATTGGGAGCAGGAGGTAGATTTAGTGCAGTAGCTATCTTTCATTCATATGACCACACAAATTTTTTGACAATATTAACCCTTGAAGATTTCAACACCAATCTACGGATGTTGGGTATGATGATTACTGCTGTCAAGTATAAAACACACGACTGATCGTACGATATTACTCCTGTAGCTAACATATTTAATGTAGCAAAACATTCACGCAGCATGTTATCTGTTCACTGTGGAAACAACATATATTATTAATTTAATCACTTAGTTAAGCTAATTAAATACAATTAAGTCACGAAAAACGCTAAGATAATGGGTTATCCATTTTGCGGTTTCAAAAGTAAACGTAAATAAAACACATACAATATATTTTTTTTCATGATATTTCTTTTTTATTATAAAGCCTGAACGTTCACATTATGTGTGAAACACAACATCATTTAAATGACTACCACGCGAATTGTTGCAAGCATCGATTCTTTTGAGGTAATTTTCGACTACTTTTTGACACATATTGGACGGTATCTCAGCCATAACTTGACGAATGTTGGTTTTCAAGTGCTCAAGATTTAAAGGTTTATCTGCATAAACACCGTTTTTCGCGTAGCCCCACAAAACAAAGTCCAGCGGTGTCAAATCGCATGATCTTGGTGGCCAGTTGATATCGCCACGCCGAGAAATTACGCGGCCGGGAAATTTGTCTTGCAATAAAGCCATATTCGCCCGAGTTGTGTGGCATGTGGCACCGTCTTGTTGAAACCACATATTCTCCAAGTTGTATTCTTCAATAGCAGGCAAAAAAAGTCGGTTATCATATGACCATAACGCTCCGAATGGACGGTGACAGTCGGTCCATCGTCGTTTTCGAAGAAGTAAGGTCCAATCACACCTCCGTACCAAACAGCGCCCCAAACAGTGACTTTATGTGGATGTAATGGCCTCCCTTCAATTACTTGAGGATTATCAGAACCCCAAATACGACAATTTTGTTTATTAACATACCCACCGAGTGAGAAATGACCATAACGCTCCGAATGGACGGTGACAGTCGGTCCATCGTCGTTTCGAAGAAGTAAGGTCCAATCACACCTCCGTACCAAACAGCGCCCCAAACAGTGACTTTATGTGGATGTAATGGCCTCCCTTCAATTACTTGAGGATTATCAGAACCCCAAATACGACAATTTTGTTTATTAACATACCCACCGAGTGAGAAATGACCATAACGCTCCGAATGGACGGTGACAGTCGGTCCATCGTCGTTTCAAAGAAGTAAGGTCCAATCACACCTCCGTACCAAACAGCGCCCCAAAAAGTGACTTTATGTGGATGTAATGGCCTCCCTTAAATTACTTGAGGATTATCAGAACCCCAAATACGACAATTTTGTTTATTAACATACCCACCGAGTGAGAAATGTGCTTCGTCGCTGAAGAAAATTTTGTTCGAAAAATCGGCGTCCACCGCCTGTTGTTCAAGCACCCTTTCGACGTAGCTACGACTTTGTGAATGGTCAGCTGGCTTCAGTTGTTGTATGAGCTGGACTTTATATGGATGTAGGTGTAGATCCAAATACAAAATACGCCATAGTGTGCCGTAAGACAGTCCCAATCCTGAGAACGACGAGGAATCGACACATTCGGGTATTCGGCAATACTTTCACTTACATCAGCGATATTTTCAGCGGTACGAGCGAAACGATGATGCGCAGGCCTTACAATATCTGTAGCCAATCCAGTCTCTTCAAATTTCTTCACAATTTTGACAATTGCTTTCGTAGTTTTACGATTATGTAAACCAAAATCTCCTCTTAAAACACGATATGTGGCTGTGGCAGAATCACCATTTTTGTAGTAGGTTTTAACAATTTTTATGCGTTGTGCGATAGTTAGGCGATCCATTTTCGTTAATGTCAGACTTTCAACGGAAAAAAAATTGGTTAACCAACTAAGTTTGATAGGTGTCGTATTCCAGCCCTATACTTTTGAAACCGCAAAATGGATAACCCTTACTTTAAGTTATTGTCATTTTGTTATTTCAAGCTAAAAAAAACTTTTATTTTGAATACAAAAAAAAAATTAAAATAGTAAGGACGGCTTTTTAAAAAGTATTTTTTATATAACATTTTGAAAACAGTTAAAATAAAATGCACGGCTAGATCACACGTACTTGCTCCTATGATTGATTGCATTATATGCAAAATATTCTTAATACAAACGGCTAAATGTATTTTTAAAGTCAATTTTCACGTAATTTGTATTTAATATACATCTTAAATTTGTTCTAAAAAAAATTGGTATGAACATTTTAAATATTTAATAACATAAATTAAAAAACTATATTCCAAAAAAAAATTTTCTATTGAATTTTCAAAGAAAAAAATTTTTGTATTATATAGAATTTGGAGGAGCTCCTGTAAAAAAAATTTGATCTAAATCCGTTAAGTCGCTTATTTGAAAGTCGAAAATCAATAATATGGTTGTATGGCAGATACCGTTAAAAATAAAATATTTAAACAAACCATACTCAAATTAGTACACACACCAATTTTTATCAAAATCTTTGGAGAGGTTTTGAGGATAATTAAGATGGTAGAAAAATTTGTATGGAAAGTAGCGTTATTTTTGGGGTTAAAACAACGATTCCAAAATTAATTTTGGACAATCACCTAAAACGCTTAAGTACCAAGTTTGAAGAAAATGGCTTCAGCCGTTTAGGCTGTAGAAAATTGTACAGACAGACAGACAGACGGAACTGCGGGGCCCCCTTTTTTAGTGTCCTCTATCATCGTAATGTCAACTTTGATTAAAATCTAGAGTTAGATTTTTTTCCAAATGCAAAACTTAACCTATAGTACCTACATACAGTGCCGGTAAAAAAATAGCACCACTGTTACAAGTTTCATTTTAACTTGTTTAAATGAGTGAATAGAAAAATATTTAAAGCCTCCACTATTATTATGTCATTGTTTGAACTATCACCTGTCTCTATTTTATATCTCTGGCGTTAAAATAGTAATGCTTCTTTTCTTACGCGGCCATAATGGCAAAAATTCCATTTTTTGTGCGGTAAAAGTAATAGCACTGATCGCAGTTTCGTTAGAGTGTTAGAATTTGCTTATACTCGTATTTAATTGGTATTTTCATTTAAAACACAAAATTTACAGTTTTTCAAAGAAAATTGGTCGTGGAAAGCATTGTACCAACGAAAAACGGGAAATTATTAAAAAGTTATCTCGGAAGGTAAAGGTTAATCCTGCAACTGAGCTAAAAAAAAGAGCTGAATATTACAGCTTGGGTCGAAACCGTTCCCCACAGATTGAAGGAACATAATTTAACTGCTTTAATATTTGTAAGACAGAATTTGCATTTGCCATTAAAGAACTGGCCCAACGTTCTATGGACAGATGAAAGCAATCGCCTGACCTAAATCCGATTGAAGATCTGTGGGCTGGCGTGAAGAAAGCAGTCTCTGAAACAAAACCAACTAGCAATACAGAATTTTGGGCTACAATAAAGGTCTCCTGGGAGAATGTTCCGGTAGAAATGTGCCAACATTTAAATTAAATTTTTTCTAAAGCATAAGATCATAGAAAAAGATTTTGTATTTTTATGAAGTCTTAGTTTTAAGTTGTGTGATGAATGCTATTTATGGTGCTATTTTTTCCCCGATTATTTATTTGAGTTTCTGGAAAAAAAATTAATTTTGTTAATAAGTTGATGAATATTTGTTGATGAATTTCAGTCGATATCGTACTGTGGAAGTGTTAACACGTCTCGGCTTCCCAGTTTTTACAAATTAAATTTCGTGTTTGAGCTTAAGTTCAAAATTAAATCAAGATTTCATAAGTGGTGCAGTAGCACAATAGTAGAGTGGCCGACCGAGAATCCGAGGGTCGCCAGTTCGATTCCCAGCCGGGCATCTGAACTTTATCAGCTTTTTTTCACAACCGTGAAGTGGTAAGCTTTATTGGTTGGGAAAACGAACAAAGGAGGAGGAGTTTAAGCACCGGGGCATCGAAAGGTGTCCTAGGGCCAATGAGGCCAGCGATGGTATCAGCTGAGGGAACATCGAAAGATGTTCCAATTACAAGCAGTGATTCTGCAGCAACAACATCAACAGCAATAACAACAACGGCAACATCATCCGATGCTAATCAAAAGCGCAGAAAGAGGATCAAGTGCGCACCAAATTTGGTAAAAAGGAGATCCACGGCCACCTCAGCAAAGCTGCCAGCTAGGGTGCATACGTCCGATATAGACGAGACGTCAGAGGCAGCAAGACAAACCGAGCTAGACACTTCACCCGAAGAGGGAATATCATATATGTCTGAAGAAGGAGAAGGGCACTTCACGACGGGCGATAGTACTGCCTTCGTAAACCTGTCCACATCAGAGGCGTCAGCTGAGGAGGACGAGGAACAGAGAATGGTCGCCCAAATTGAAGCTTTGGAGGCAGAAATCGAAAAGATAAAAAGCAAAGTTAAGGCCAGCCAAGAAGCGCGCCGAGCGAGGCAACTAAAAGAACTCGACGAAAAAGAACAACAACAGAAAAAAGAACAATTACAAAAACAACAGCCACAGCAGCAGCCAAAACAACAACGGCAAAAACAACAACAACAGCAACAGCAGCAGACACAAGTCCAGAAACAACCGCAAGAAAAACAGCAGCAGCAGATTCAAAAGCAGCAGAATCAACAGCCGCAGAAAAGTCAGTCTCAGCAGCAGCAGCCACAGCCGCCGATTATGAAAAAAGAAAAGGTGCCACCCATTAATACTTATAAAATGGAGTTACAGGATACCATAAATCTATGTAAGTTGACCATAGGTCAAAATTTTACCATTAAAAGATTAAATAACGATAGGCATGCTATCCAGTGCTTCACACTAGAACAGCACAAAAAAATTAAAGAGTTGCTAAAAGAAACTACTACCGAATTCTTTAGTTTCACCCCTAAGACCGAAAAATTTCAAACGGTCCTTTTGAAGGGCTTAGATTCCTACTCGGAACCACAGGTGCTCTTAAATGAACTCCGCAAAAAAGCGAATGACGATCTCGACTTTATCGGGGTCAAGCCGTTCGCTACAGTTAGAGCTAGGCGGGAGAAGCGGAGTCTTCCCTTCTTCCTTGTTCAACTCTCACCCAGCAGTAAAAGGCGCGGCGACATGCTTCAATGCATGCGCTGCCAAAGGTTCGGCCACGCCGCAGCAAACTGCGAAATGCAGTCACGCTGCGTTAAGTGTGGAGAGAACCACAATGCAGATGAATGCAAGTTAGGAAAGGAACGGGTCGAAGATAGGACCCAGCTTAAATGTGTACTCTGCCGAGGCGCCGGACACCCCGCTAATTATCGGGGATGCCCGACGTTTTCAGCAAAAAACAATAAAGCAGCAAAGCAAACAGTGGCAGAAAAGCGTCCAACAGTGCGCCCTCCTACAACAACGCCCGTCAACCCCCAAATTTCTTACGCCCAAATGGCGTCAGGAAGGGGAAGCACGGTACAGCCTACACCAAAGGTCGCCCAACAGGCCCCCGTGCCTAAGGCGCCGGCGGATATTATGGGCGTTCTACTGGCCATCGAGGGCCAGTTGAACGGCCTCCAAAACCAGATCAGGGAGCAGGCGACTATGGTTGATTATCTCTACTCTGTTTTGCCGAGCTTAACGCAACTTAGAGGTTAAGGGCGCGCTGCCGGAGAGGCCCTTTAAGATCCTAGCTGTGAATGTAAATTCACTGATTAGGACCGAGCGTAGAGCGAATTTATTCCAATTGCTTAAAGACATAAGTCCAGATGTGTTTATAGCTAGCGAAACTAAGCTTAACCAGAAACATAAATTGACTAACAACAATTACAATATCGTAAGGAGGGACCGACCCAACTCCACTCAAGGAGGGGGCGTCGCAATCTTTATACGTAAGGGCATTAGTCATAAGGTAATATATAATAGTATGTGCGTAAATTTCGGACGTTAGAGGCATGCATCATATGCATTCATCTCCAACAGGGGAAGCGAATGTATGTGATCGCTGCCTATGCACCGGAAACACCTCAGCCCACACAGTTTATAACAGAGCTTGAAAAGCTCTTTGAATGCTTAAGATTGAGCTCGGAAGAGAATTACTATATATTGGCGGGTGATTTAAACGTCAAGCACACAGATTGGGGAAATCAAATACAAAATCCTCGAGGTAACCATCTATTTAATTGGATGGGTCGATACAACCTTGAGTATCGCATCGATCTTCTAGCCACAGACAGGCCATCGTTCCCAAGAAGCGGTGCCTATCTGGATCTATTGCTTAAAGACGCAAGACTAACAATTACTGACGCTGTGGGTCAACGGCCAAGAAATTGTTTACGAACGATCGAGTACGACAGTGACCACTGCGGACTCGCCGCCGTAATACAACTTCCGCACCAGCTTATGGAGTTGGAGGAGTATGTGCCTGTGCATACTTACAACTACAGTAAGGTGCGCTGGCCACGTTTCTCCAATGCCTTATTGAGTGAATTACGTTCAAATGGTATATCCCCACCAAATGACAGGAACCTAACAAATACTGAAATCGACAGATACTTAGAACAAATTGACGAAACGATTCTACGAACAATGAACAGAACAATACCGAAATACAAAGAACGTAACGCAACTGACATGTACCGTAACGCGACAATTGACGCACTTCACAGACAAAAAAGTGGACTACTGACAAGACTAAAACGCTTGTACAGGCGGTTTACTGATACACGAGACCTGGAGATTAGGACACTGAAGTCGTCCATCAAAAACATCAACCAATTGATCAAAGAAAATTATAGATTGGCTATTAATTCGTTCTGGGACAATAAAATTCGTGCCGTTAACTCCAGCGACCCAAGTATGTTCCCAAAAATTAATAAGATTTTTAGAAGAAAGGATCAAAACGATCTTCCGTGTCTTAAGCTCCAGAGGACGACAGAGAACAGAGACGTACTTCTGACAGCAGGCATAGACCCAGAGGATGCCGTATTGGACGATGACCTCTATATAATCGAAGATCCGCAGGAGAGAGTGGAGGCTGCGGGGGCTGCTTTCCAGCAAGTGTACAAGGTGAATGCTAGCATTCGCCCGAAACATGACCTGGAGAACAGAGCTCTGCTTCATCACTTATGGCTCCGGAACGATATAACCGAATGGCGATCTGAGAACCTTGGTTTTACCGGGTTTAATGATGAAGATTTGGCAAACGCCATAATCGCCGACCGAAATGGGCCCAGTCCCCTGTTAATTTCGAAGAATGAGCTCCAGCTCATCTTCGATTCATTAAAGAAAAAGAAGTCTGCAGGAGTCAATGGTATATCCAACGTTGTACTACGACATTTGCCTCAAGAAGCAGTTGACATTTATACCACTCTGTTTAACAACGCGCTGAATAATGCATATTATCCAGTGCGGTGGAAGACAGCTGTGGTGCACCCTCTCCCAAAAAAGGGAAAGGACAACTCCAATCCGGCGAATCTCCGGTCGATAAGTCTTCTTCCGAGTATCAGCAAAGTATTTGAAAAGGTTATTAATAGAGCCCTGTTCAAGTGGGCGGAGGACAAAAATATCATCCCGGATAATCAGTTCGGTTTTAAGGCGGGACATGACACAATTCATGCCGCGTCTAAACTAGTTTCTGATATCCAATGGAACAAAACTAAAAAGCAGTGTACGGGTGCCTGTCTGGTTGATTTGGAGAAGGCCTTCGACACCGTATGGTTAGAAGGTCTCTATCTAAAGCTAACCAGACTAGGTATAAGTAAACCTCTATTGTATATGCTTTATGACATGCTAAATGGTAGAAAGTTTGTTGTCAAGAGTGGCAATGTAACTTCTACCGCAATTTTTAATATTAATAATGGTCTTCAGCAGGGAGCGGTTAACTCGCCGATTCTATTCAACATTTACACCAGCGATCTGATAGGTAGTCTAACTCAGGCAATTGCGTACGCCGACGATCTAATTGCGTACAGAACAGCTCATACAGTTGAGGTCATCAAAAGTCTCTTGCAGAGTGACTTCGACAAGATTCAGCGATATTGTGATGACTGGAAGTTGAAAATCAACTTCCAGAAATCAGAAACTATTTTGTTTAGGACTCCGTTGTCTAGCTCCTCAAGGGATACGAGAAAGAACTGGCGCAAGCTGGTGATCGTAGGGCCACATGGACATCCACTGGCGAGTAAAAGTGTAGTAAAGTACCTTGGCATCTGGTTGGATCAGTACCTGTATTTCGACAGACATATAGGTGCTGCTTTGGCCAGGGCTAGGGGAGCCTTTGCCTTGACAAAACGACTGTTTTATAGCAGCCGTCTTGACAGCAGGGTGAAGGTGATTTGCTACATGGCCCTCATCAGGCCGATGATTGCCTACGGATGCCCGGTGTGGTTCAACGTTGCCCCATCTCAAATGGAAAAGATTCGGGTGTTTGAGAGGCAATGTCTTAGACGTTGCCTTGGATTACACAGAACACCAGAGTCGGAGTACACAAGATATTATTCCAACCAGGTTCTATACAACGGAGCCAACATAAACAGAATAGATAATTTTTTGTTCAAGCTGATTCGGGGTCACGTTGCAAGAGCGATGTCCTCAACTAACAGCTTAATTTTTGGGGCTTATTACCCCAATAACGAATATTTTGAGAGTGCGCGGTTAAGTGGTTACATCCCTCCTGAGGCATTCCTCTATTTAGACAGTCGAGGGCTGATACAGGATGGAGGGGCGGTTCCGCTCATCTACCACGTCAGCCGGAAAACTGTGGATAGGCGACTCCTGTATAGTCGAGACGTCATCGCTCAAGGTGGAGAAGAGCGCCTTCGGTTCAGTAGGACTGTGTCCGATCGGGACCGGAGGGATAGGGCGAAACAGGAGAACCAGTTCTGGTGGCTCTCTGAACAGCATCGTGATATTGAAAGTCGATGAAGATATTATATCTTGGCCGACTTACATAGATTTAGGGTAATTAGGTATAGGGAACAGTCAAGGTGGCACCAAAAAAAAAAAAAAAAAAATTAAAAATATGTATGTATGCGGGGGCATGCGTGCATGTATCTTCGTGTCTGTACATGTATGTGCGTACGTATATGTATGTGCGTATGTACATGTGGGTGGGTTGCATGTTGGTATGTGTCTGCATGCATATAAAAAATAAACAAAAAAAAATTAAAAAACGAAAAAAATGCTGCTGTGGCTGTTCTAGTTTATAAGTAGTTTTAAGTATTATTAGATATTTTAAGTAGTTTATGTTATTTTTAGTTAGTAGTTAGTTAGTTTTATTTCGTTTTAATTATTTTTAATCTATATTTAGGTTTATTTTATACGTACAAAAAAAAAAAAAAAAAAAAAAAAAAAAAAAAAAAAAAAAAAAAACAATAAGATACCAAGTTTTTTTTTGTAAAAGTTTCCTTGGAAAAATAAAATAAAATAAAATAATTAGATTTAATTAAAATAGTTTTTAGGTCGAAAGACATTAGTTCTAAGAGTTATAGTTTAATTTAGAGCGCCCGTAAAGGGCCAGTAAATTAGTTGTAAGTTATTGATAATTAGGCTAGTTTTAAACATTTTTGTCTAGCTTTAAGATAGTTATAAGTTAATATGAAATAAAAATGAATTATAAAAAAAAAATGTGCCAAAAATTAAATTTAATTTTTTCTAAAGCATAAGATCATAGAAAAAGATTTTGTATTTTTATGACGTCTTAGAGTCTGTCAGTCTGTCAGTCTGTCAGTCTGTCAGTCTGTCAGTCTGTCCGTCTGTCAGTCTGTCAGTCTGTCAGTCTGTCAGTCTGTCAGTCTGTCAGTCTGTCAGTCTGTCAGTCTGTCAGTCTGTCAGTCTGTCAGTCTGTCAGTCTGTCAGTCTGTCAGTCTGTCAGTCTGTCAGTCTGTCAGTCTGTCAGTCTGTCAGTCTGTCAGTCTGTCAGTCTGTCAGTCTGTCAGTCTGTCAGTCTGTCAGTCTGTCAGTCTGTCAGTCTGTCAGTCTGTCAGTCTGTCAGTCTGTCAGTCTGTCAGTCTGTCAGTCTGTCAGTCTGTCAGTCTGTCAGTCTGTCAGTCTGTCAGTCTGTCAATCTGTCTGTCTGTCTGTATGTATGTATAGACACCTACAGCCCAAACGGATGGGCCGAATTGCTTCAAACTTGGTATATAGAATTTATTACGTATTATACAGAGGGCAAATTGAAATTTTTTTTTAGCTCAAAAAATAACGGTACCTGCCATATAACCGTTACGTTCAAACCTATTTTTCTCGGAAACGGCTCTAACAATTTTGATAAAAAAAATCAGTGCGGCTTTTTAGCTACGACCGCTCACATGGTTGAAAACAAAATTAGAAAAATGTCTAAAACCGGTACTTTCCATAGGACCGTTTTTTTTTGCTTTTGACTATCTCATAAACGGCTCAACCGATTCTTTAAAAATTTCATACAAATATAGGTTTAGGTTGCCCAAATTATGCCGCGTACCAATATTTTTAATTAGTATTTTTTTGTATTTTTAAAATCATAAAATTTTTTTTTTTAAATTTATATTTCGAAAACTGTTTTTTGTTTTGAATCGTTGTTTTAGCCTCAAAAATAACGGTACTTGCCAAACAAATTTTTCTACCATCTTAATTATTTCGAAAACGGCTCTAATGATTTTGATAAAAATTGGTGTGTGTTCTACTTTGGGTATGGTCTATATTTTGGGCAATTTTTTTTTAATATTTTGTTATTAACGGTACCTGCCATACAACCATTTTTTTGATTTTCGACTTTCACATAAACGGCTTAACGGATATCGATCAAAATGTTTATACAGGAGCTCCTTCAAATTCTAAATAAAACTGCATTTCAAAATTTTTGAAAAATATTTTTTTTTTTGATTTCTGAAAAATTCAATATTTTGAAAACGGGTGGACGATTTTTTCTGAAATTTTGTTTATGTATAAAAATTTAACTGAAAAACGACTTTAAATATACATTTATCCGTTTCTATTAAGAACATTTAGCATATAATGTAATCGAAAATAGGAGCGAGTACGCGCGATCCAGTCATGCATTTTATTTTAAACGGTTTTATAACATTTCGATGGTAGACAACGTTTCCTTTGTTATAGGAACATAATTTTCTAAGGTTTTTTTAATAAGATCGTCTATTGTTATTTTGCAACTTTGATTTAAGATATGTATCTCCAAAAATACCTTTTCAATGAGTTTTAGTTTCCTAATTAAGTAATAAAAACAAAAGCTTAACAGATATGAAATCTATTCGCAAAACTGTTTTGATCTATTTAAATGAGGCCGCTGGCTGAACTTTTTAGTTCGATCTTGTAAGTTCTTATTTTAATGTCAATAAAATGCCTGTTTTGACATTTTGTTTTGTTTTTATTTGAAGAATTTTGGGTTTCACATCTTAATTATAAATCTAAGATTTTTACATCCTTTAATATACTGAGAGTAGAGGTACCATCAATTAAAATCTTCACTAAAAGAAGATGTGTTTTATTGTAGCTTCAATGGATTTCAAAGTTGTAAAGATAACTTTTTAGAGTTACACCTACAATAAAGATGTTTAAATTAGGTTGGCCGTCCATTTAACCTCAATAATTATTTATCGTTTATTTTCACCTCACGATGAAGACACGTTGGAGTTTTTTTTTGACAATGAAATCTTTAATGGAATTTAAGATTTCCTACCTTGATATAACTATGTGCCTATACAATTGTAAAAAAAAACTGTTGCAATAGAGCAATAAAAAAACGTTTTATTTTCTGAAACAACAAAAATGGTTTAAAAAAATATATAATGATTAAATGAAGGAGGTTACTTTAAAAAAAACACAATTCTGTAAGTAATTTGTAAGTGAAACACTATAAACTGTGAAATACATTTATTAATGATATTCATACCTATAAATTTATACATTTTTTATTTCCCTCGGTGATTTCATGTATACTAAGTACATATAATTTTACGAAACATATTCTTCAAATTAATATAACAACTGTATGAGGTGTGAAATATGTGTTATTAATTGATAATTGGGGTTCAACTCAGACATAAAATAGAAGTATCTACCTACACTTTAAAAAATCATTATGTACCGGAAATGCAATGTTTGTAATAAGGACTACTTCTTCTTTTTTTTTTTTTGGGGGGGTAAATGTGAATGTTTTCGAATTCATTAGTCTACTTATCACTTATATGCCCCTTAGCCTAACGACATATACCAACAATCTTGATCCATTTTTCTTATTTATTATTATGAAACGTGCTTACCTATAAGTCTTATTTGCAAATTGTCTTAAAATTTTCAGATGTAATAAATCTGTTTTTTACAAGATAAATTTCAAAGACTAATAAATTGTTGTGATCTTAACCAATATTCTTGGACATCGAAAAATGTGTTTTTTTCTTGTTGTTGTAATCTTTTTTATCAGTTGTATTTCATTACAAAAATCAGAAATTATTATTTAAAAATTATCGAAAAAATGTAACGACTTTACGGAAGTTATATTACCTTACTAATATGCCATATATTTGAATAAATATATTTTCAAATTAAAAAATGGATGATGATTTGATATTACTCATAGTAAAATTATTTTCTTAAAATAGTTAACCATTGTAAATATAGCCCTAGAATGCTTCATACTAAATTTGAAGAATATCTCCCCTTCCTTACGTGGATACACCTACATGCATACATGCATTTTTGAACTTCTCCAATTTGATTTCATCAGCTGGAATTGAACAAATTTAGAGTGGGTTAGTATTAGTAACCACTTCTAAGAAAAAGTTTTAGTGACAAAGATAAGATTACATCAATGGATTTATCTATATGAAATTGAAAGCTTAACTTCTGTATCAGCAAATAGACCTAAATTATAAATATATTTTTATGTTGCGTGTATGGATCCTATACTGTCTTAAAAATGAGTGCCGATAAAGTACATTTTTTAAAGTATTGTTTTTCAAAAAGCCTACAAAGAGACCTTAACCCCATTCTAAATCTAGAAAACTCTTATACCCATATTAAATAAAATTCACGACTAGATCACACGAGCTTTCTCTTATGTTTGATCACATCGTATCCATAAGGTTTCTATTAAGAATCTAAATATATTTTCAAAGTCAAGTCGTTATTTACTTAATTTTTTATATAAAATTTTTTTCTAAAAAAAAAAATTCGAACTCGTTGTCTTAATCAAACTTGAGCTCAAGATGATAGAGAGCACCAAAAAAGTTGGTCATGCAATTCCTTCTATCTGTCTGTACAACGCTCTACAGCCTAAACGGCTGAAGCAATTTTATTTAGGCGTTTAAGGTGATTGTTGGCATAGATATTTGAATCGTTTTCTTAAGTCCAAAACTAACATAAACATTTTTTCTACCATCTCAATTAATTAAGAATTTATGTATGCACTATTTTAGATATACGCTACATTTTGGGTCAAACATTTTTTTTTAAATATTTTGTTATTACGGTAGGTATCTGCCATACAACATTTTTTTTGATTTTGAACTTTCTCATAAACGACCCGACGGAGTTAAATCAAAAATTTTATATAGGAGGTTCTTCAAATTATAAATAATACTGCATACGAAAATTTTCGAAATTTTTTTAATTTTTGATAAAGAAAATATTTTTTTTTTATTTTCAATATTTCGAAATCGGATGGATGATTTTTTTTGAAATTTAGTTTCTAAATTTATGTTATCAAATATTTAAAATTGTCATACCAAGTTTTTTTTAGAACAAAATTAAAAACATTTGCATTGCCTTAAAAATACATATACAGTAAAACCTGCTTATCGGGACACTCTATAATTGGACCACCTCATATTTGGGCAGCACCTTATGTATTCCCTGCTATTTTTCATACAAATTTTCTTTTATAATCGGGGAACCTGCTCATCGGACCATGGACCACTAAGATAACATGCGTTCCTTAATGTATTTACCTGTCTAATTGGTCCAGGTGTAGGAAATACGAAATATGCATGCACACCATTTTTTTTATTTTGCTAATTGTTGTACCCCTCGACGCCGTCGGAGTTAACGCACCTGTAAATTCACAGTTACCCACGAGCGGATAACCAAAATGCTGCATCATCATATTCATGCATAAGCATGTTCCCACTAGTAGCGGTGCAGTGGTATCATGTATCTCAGGCTGGCTAAAACCTTATGCCTATGCTGCGAGCGAGCTAGCGAGTCATTGACCAGTAATGAAGATTCAGCATACAGTGCATACTGACTTTGGAGTATAGCGGCGCATCGTGGGACAGTTAATCGAGGGAAAATTATTATTAAGTTAGTTCTAAGTAGAGGCTTGAAGTGTTCGGTTCTTTTGGAATAAATATACTATTAATTAAACTTTCGGTTTTGTTTGAATCTCTGTAAGTGGAACTGTTGGGCCAGCCCTCGTGGGCTGGCGTTCGCGTTTTTTTAGATATCCCTTCTGGATATCTTTAACGGGCGCCCGAGCAGAGACGGTGTGTAAAACTATGTCCTTTTTGCCAAAGGATCTGTGCCAAGGCCAATACGATCTATATGAGTGAACGTCTCTGTACCCATGGGAACACAGTTGACCATTTTCCTACCTTGAGCACAAAATTTCCACACACCCATGGGAACATGTGGATATCCTAAATGACGATGATGGTGTTCGCGCCATTAGTAGGCTGCTTGCGGCTAAACGGGATTAACGCGACACCTCCCATACATACCGGTTCCTAAGGAAACCAATTCGAGGGGAGTACTTAAAACTAATATACATTTTTTTCTTCTCTCTTCTCTTTTCACAGTAATTAACAATAATCCAGAGTTACCAAAAAATTGAAAACGGAAAATGAGAATTTTGTGAGTGAAGTAAAATTTTACTGTGACTTAATAAAAATCGTAAAGTAAAAATTCCACGATACTACTTTTTATAAATCGAATAGTGAAGAAAATTCCACTGTGATTTTATTTAAAAAAATTTTTTTTTTTTTAAAATCTAATTATCCAATTAAAAATCGCGAAGTAAAAATTTCACGATACTACTTTTTATAATTTTAATAGTGAAGAAAAATTCCGCTGTGATTTTATTAAAAAAAAATGTTTGGAAAAAATTTAAATAATCCAATTAAAAATCGTGATGTAAAAATTCCACGATACCACTTTTCATAATTTTAATAGTGAAGAAAAATTCCACTGTGATTTTGTTAAAAAAATTTTTTTGGAAAATAATCCAATTAAAAATCGTGAAGTAAAAATTCCACGGTACTACTTTTTATAATTTTAATAGTGCAGAAAAATTCCACTATGATTTTATTAAAACATTTTTGGAAAAAATCTAAATAATCCAATTAAAAATCGTGAAGTAAAAATCCCACGGAACTACTGAATTTTTAGTTTGGATTTCCCTTTGGTGAGTTTCTTTTTTCAATTTAATTTTAACAAAAAATAATAAAATATAATATGGGTGCTCTCCAAAATGCAATTACACACCTCACGGGAGCTCTTAACAACGTTTTAGGGAGGCTTCAATCAGTCGAAGCCAAGATCAAAACGTTGGAAGAAGGGCGGCGAAATGATGTAGCCACCGCCGATCCTAGAGAGGAGACCCCAGTAGTGTTGAGGGGCCCTAGAATTGAAGCTCAATTGAAAGAGATAGGGAAATTTGCCTGATTGCGTTACAGAGTTGCAGGTCTTCGACGGATCCCCAACCCAATATATTTCATGGGTGCATAATGTGGAGGGGATCCTGAAACACTTCTCTATAGTGAAGGAGAAACCATTATACCGCTCAATCCTACAACATGTGCGACAGGAGGTTAGTAGCGCTGACGCTGCCCTGATCTCTTATAATATCGTTGATAACGACTGGTCGTCTATCAAACAATGTCTCTCTCTGCATTATGCAGATAAGAGACATGAGGACCCTAGAGCATCAGCTCAATTAGTTGACCCAGATGGGTACGAGGCTAGACGAGTTCTACGCCTCGATAAATCATCAGTTATATCTGTTTCAAGGTCAAGACTGAAAGTTATACGAAAGAAACAGTCAGTGATCTTATTGGCACGTACAGAAATAGGGCATTAGATGTGTTCATCGGCGGATTGAACGGCGATCTCTCTAGGATGTTAATCATCCAGAAGCCAAAACACTTCCGGAAACCTATTCGGCTTGCCTTGAAATACAAAATCTAAATTATCGTAGCCACGAAATCCACAAGTTTTCCAACAATACTATTACAGCTCCCATTAATCAGTTCAGAACAGATCCCCGTCCTAGTTACCCTCCAAATAATTATGTGAAAAATAAATCATTTACTAATCTCAAACCTGACTACCACTACCCTTTGTCCCAGGGGCCACCACCAAGGCCACTTGGTCCTAAGCCTCACTCAAAAGTGGATATATCAGTACAAACAAGAAATGTTAATTAAAATGAAATCGCCCAAAACCAAATAACCCCTTCAAGAGAAGGGCCAGGTCCGATAATTACCCTCGCCCTCGAGAACACGCCTGAGGTTGAGGAGGAACCCGTAGACGAAGAAGTAAATTTTATGACGGACGGCTGTCCAGCGTACCATATATAGAGTATGCTTTAGGGGACGGCAAACTTCTCGAATTTCTTGCTGATACAGGGGCCAACAAGAACTTCATCAGTCCGTCAATTTCAGATAGGTACACCCCTGTAAGTGTTCCCTTTATAGTCCATTCGGCGGGTGGTTGCATAGAGGTCAATAAGAGTATCAGTGGGAAGTTCTTTAAAAAAATTGGCAATGATTCCATTTTGACATTCTATGTCCTACCTGGCTTAAAATCCTTTGACAGAATAATCGGCGATGACACTCTAAAAAAAAACTAGAAGCTGTCATCGACCGGAAGAACAACATTCTTAAAATAACTCCGAGCATAGAGATCCCTCTAAAAAATTGATTTTCAACACAAGTTAATGCTCTTGTAGAAGATGGAATCCCTAAAGATGTGAAGGACACTTACACTTATAGTGAAAAAGTTTGGCTGCGTATTCGGTCCCGTAAATAACATCGAGATGATTCAGACAGCCGTGAGAGTAGAAATTAAAACTAACACTGACATACCAATCTACAATAAAAGCTACCCCTACCCTGCTTTGATGAGAGGCGTGGTTGAGAATGAGACCGAAGATCTCTTGGCTGATGGTATAATACAACCATCAAATAGTCCCTACAATTCCCCGATTTGGGTAGTCCCAAAAAATCCGAAGCCATCTGGTGAAAAACAATACCGGGTGGTAATATATTACAAACGTCTTAACCACGTAACAATATCAGACGCGTATCCCACCCCTGACATTAATTCCACCCTAGCCAGCCTCGGAGAAGCTAAGTTCTTCAAAACAATAGACTTAACCTCGGGATTTCATCAAATCCCTATGCAAAACTCTGACATTCATAAAACCGCCTTCTGGACTATGAATGCCAAATATGAGTTCTTGAGAGTGCCTTTTGGTCTTAAGAATGAAGACGAGCCAATCGCATACTTTTGAAAACCAAACTCAGACCTAACATTCTGAATGGTATTAAAATTCCCGAGTCCCACCTTGGTCTGTTGCAACAAGTCTACGTGGAAAATTTTGTCAACTACAAAATAAGAATAACACAAAGGTTGTTAGAGGACGTTGCAAATGAAGATCGCATTTATCAGCTTATAATGTACGAACATAAAAGATCCCACCGAAATGCAAGGGAAAATAAGGAGCAGCTGTAGAAAGATATTATTTTCCTAAAATGAATAGTGTCATTAATAGATATACAAAAAATTGTGAAGTTTGCATAACCAACAAATATGACAGGCACCCTGTAAGCCCTAATCTGCAATCCACACCTTTTCCATCATATCTTTGTAAAATTCTTCACATGGACATAATGGAAATTCAAAATGAGAGATTTGTAAGCTGAATTGATAAATTTTCTAAATTTGGAAAATTATTTCACATCAAAAATCGGTCAGTTCTTCATTTAAGAAACAAAGTTACAAACAAATTACATTATTTTACAGTCCCCAAAATTCTTGTCACTGACAACGAAAGTAGCTTCTTGAACCCAATAATACTTAATTTCATTAAAAATCTAGGTATCCAATTGTACCAAACACCTGTTCAAAGAAGTGAAGTGAATAGACACGTTAAGAGGTTCCACTCAACCGTTCAGGAAATCTTTAGATGCTTAAAAGCAGAATATTAAGACCTGCGGTTGAAAGAATTGATCAATATAGCTGTTGATCGCTATAACAATTCCATTCATTTAGTGACCAAGAAAAAACCATCAGACATCTTCTTCAATAGAACTTCTAGAATAAATTTTCAAAACATAATAGATTATAGAATTAAAGTTAATAATGATTTAAATAAATTAATTAAGAAAAAATAAACAGAAAGTAACGCCAGGGGTAATGCAAAAAGATCCCCACCTAAGAAATTTAAAAAAGGGGAAATCATTTATGCAGCATTCAAAAAAATTTAAGGTAAAAATAAGCCCTTGTACCGAAGAAAGGTGGTAGCCAAGGATAACAAGGTTGCGGTTATCACGGCTAGTGGTCGAAAAATACGCAAGGCGCATATCAAAAACATATAAAAAATGAAAGGGAAAGGGGAACCACCCACGCTCAGGGAAATATCAAGGTTATAACGTAGCATTTGAGATTCAGAGTTGCTCCTTGTACCATCACTCCCCAGACAGGAAAGCTTACACTTTTCTTTAGCGTACTCATTATATTGTCATATGGAAGACATCCCTTTAGCACAAAATCTAAAATGAAAATTTTATTGAAATTATACAAATCTATTACAAACCAAAAAATTGAAAATGATTATTATTAGTAAAAACTAGAATTACTTTAAATGTCCATATTAATAAGTTAAAAATACTAAGATCTCCTACATATAAGTTATTCGTAATTTTACTTTAAATGTCTGCATCAAATAACTCAAATATACTAGGAACCCCTACATATAAGTTATTCTAACTAAGAGAATGTACATACATTAAGGATTTTGAAAATTAAAGTTAAAATTGCTCTTATCTTCATTTAAAACTCTTAATTGTTGCTTTTTTTATGATTTGTTTTCTCATTTCCCTCGTAAAAAATTGGTGTATAAAAAATTTTAATACATTAAATATTCTTTACAAAAAACACTTTCAGATTGATGATGTTAGCTTTCATTCAGGGCTTGCAAGTATTTGAATACAAAAGTCCTATCGTAAAAATATGAGAATCAAAGGGATGGGTAATCAATGGAAACTTTAAAACTCGTTCTAGAAGGTCTTTTGAACACAACAAAATATAACCTGAAGCAAGGCAATAGCAGAAAAATCCTCGAATTTCATATTCAACCGATAAGAGACCGAATAAGACTACTCATCGGGAAATCGAGAAAAACAATCATGGAAGTGGATAGCTGGCCCTGATGCGACAGATTGAGATATGATCCTTAATAACAAAAATATGATTATCAACAACAAAAACCATCAATACATTATATCCGAGAAACTCCTCAATATTACAGAGGAAATTATACAGAAAATTAATCTTGTAGTCGAGAGATATAACGATGTCATAAAAGATGCCATCTCGGGTAAATTTGAACAAGATATCCTAAACGAAATACTGATTATCAAAACTGAGGTAAACGAGGTTGCTCGAGTCTGCCAAATGGCCAAAAAAGGATTAATAAACACGAACCTCCTGGATTTGGAAGAAATCCACCGGATTGTAAGTGAACGGGAAACCCTGACATATAATAATTAAATCGAAGCAATAGAATATGGAACGCCTTCTATACTCACCAACGGTACAACACTGTTGTACGTTCTAACTATCAATACCAAAAATACGTAAAGAGGACTTTAATGTTCTGATTACCAGATCGTCAATACATGCAGGGAATCAAGTTGAACTAGAATACAAAAAGATGCTGGTGGACCAAAAAGAAACCTATGGCATAATATGTGACTGCGTCTTGATTAACAACTTAACTATATGCAGAGAGCCAACGTTGCAAAGAGTCGAAGAAGACGGATGCATACCCAGAATACTTAAAGGTGGATATTCTCCTTGCAATTTTCTTACAAACGGAGAAGAAGTAATAGAACTAGTCAAGGACGGAGTGATATTTCTTACGAACTTTATTGGGACACAACTAATTGGAACCTACGTAGTTCAATTTTACAAGGAAAGTATTCGTCTTAAGCATAAAACTTATTGAATTTATACTTTCACGAACTTTCAAATGCTACCATCCGTAATTACAAATGTAACTCTGAAGGAACATAAACTGGATATTGAGTATGTGTACAGTATGAGCTTAAGGAAACTGGAAAAGCTCAAAATTATATCATCTAAACTTGGGAATTCATTATTATTCGATACGAGTACACTTATAATAATGATAATCTTTGCCTTGGTAGTGGGCGCATACTCACGAGAAAATTGAACATCCCATCGATCAACATCCAAACACTTGGACCTACCCCAGGACCCGAAATTATTTAATTCCGACATTAAACCTTTTGGATTTACGGGCCGTAGATTTTAGAAGGGGGAGGAGTTAACGCACCTGTAAATTCACAGTTACCCACGAGCGGATAACCAAAATGCTGCATCATCATATTCATGCATAAGCATGTTCCCACGAGTAGCGGTGCAGTGGTATCATGTATCTCAGGCTGGCTGACACTTTACGCCTATGCTGCGAGCGAGCTAGCGAGTCATTGACCAGTAATGAAGAGTCAGCATATAGTGCATACTGACTTTGGAGTATAGCGGCACATCGTGGGACAGTTATTCGAGGGAACATTATTATTAAGTTAGTTCTAAGTAGAGGCTTGAAGTGTTCGGTTCTTTTGGAATAAATATACTATTAATTAAACTTTCGGTTTTGTTTGAATCTCTGTAAGTTGAACTGTTGGGCCGGCCCCTCGTGGGCCGGCGTTTGCGTTTTTTTTAGATATCCCTTCTGGATATCTTTAACTATTTTATGTTTCTTGTAGGCAGAGGTTTTAGGTCAGCCAGTGCAGTTAGCAATTGATATGTTAAAGGTGTTTCTTTTGGGTTTTCAATAAAGCTACTAAGTTTAAAAAAAAAAGTAAAAGAACAATGAGTAAACGAAATTACTGTGTTCTTGATCTTGAAAATAAGGTTCATGTTATTATTGTTTCGAAGATGGACATTTATCTCAGATCTTGCAAAGAAATTAGATTGCAGCAAATCACAAATCCAAAAAATTTTAAGCGCGAAGGAGGACATCAAACTGTGATTTGAAAAATTCGTTGTATTGAAAACAAAACGTATGAAATCATTTGTATTTGTTGCCGAAGTTGATGCCAATTTTTGGTACAATTCCCAAGCAAAAGCACTGGCTATACCAACAAATTTAATTGATTGCGTATTTGTTTGGAAGCTTATACGTGGTATAAGCACTAGCAGACGTATTTTTATGGACTGGTATGCATTAGAGAAAGCCTTTCTAAGTGGACCGGTCCGATTAAAAGAGAACCTCTAGAATCGGACCACCTCCTAATTTGACCACTTTTCTTCGGTCCCAAGGGTGGCCCAATTTGACAGGTTTTACTGTATTTAGATTCTTAATAGAAACCTTTTGCATACGATGTGATCGAACATAAGAGCAAGTTTGTTCGATCCAGTGGTGCATTTTATTTTTCAAATATTTTGTTATTACCGGTACTTGTCATACAACAATTTGTTTTACTTTGATAATTTTTGTTCTCATAAGCGGGTGGTCCTTTGAATTATAAATAATACTACATACCAAAATTGTCTAAAAATATTCATGTATCAATTAATTATAAATTCAATATTTCGAAAGCGGGTAAATGATTTTTGTAGAAATTTAGTTTTGAGGTTTATATTTTTTATTATATTTAAAATTGTAGGTAAAACCTTTTTTTTTTTTTAGAAAAAAATTAAAGAAATTTGGTATTATAAATATTATATGTATATTATGAACTAGAAGCTTTCGAATCTCTTTATATATATAAAAATAAAAATAATTTAATGAATAGTGACGATGGACAAACAAGAAATCCAATTTTCAAAAAAGTTTTATATTAGACCTTAAATTCATTGTAAATTTGTTTGTGTAATTTTTTGTTTGTATTGAATTTGTTGTTTGTATTGAATTTTAATATTAATATCAAAATTTCATTATTATTTATAATGACATTATTGACGATGGAAGTATATCTTCCGAAATGTACATATAAGCAGAAATAAATAATTTGTGTTTATATTATAGTTATTGAAATAAAATCTTTAATTTATAATTAAAAAAAACACGTTAAAAATCTCCAATATCAACTTAATTAAATTTGGTATATAAAAATTAATTAAGAAACGGATTTAAAAATATATTTAGATTCTTAATAGAAATCTTTTGCATAGTATGTGATCTGACATAAGGGCAAGTACGTGCGATTCAGTCGTGCATTTTATTTATTAGGCAATTGAAAATTTGAATCCGCTATTAACATTTATTCTATGGTTTAGTAGAGTCATAGATTAATAAGCATAGATGAATAAGCATTTTTTTATAATATTACTGTGAAGTTAAACAGAAACAAACCAATCCCGAACTCTTTTCGCTGGTAACTAGAGACAAGATATATGGATATTATTTAGTATTTTTTGTAAAATAAATTTATCAGCCCTGCAGAAAAATGTCATACAAATTTTGATAGCTCGTTTGTGCGGAATAAAAGTATCTGGTTTATCAGGTTTGCAATGTTTATAAATGTCAAAGTGATTAGTTAGCAAACTCTGCTGCAAAAGTTAATAGTTTATATTAAAATTTGCCCTCGTTTAATTTCAGTTTAAAATACTTTAAACTTAAAAATATATCGCAAACAAAACTAGCACTTTAAGATATTATGCCATCAGAGTTATTTAAATCATTTAAACTATCAGGTAAACTTAGCTTTAACGCGTAAAAAAATAGAAAATTGGTTTCTATTTGGTGACATTGAAGAAAATTCAAATTTACCATCGAAAAATAACAGAAAGCCAAAAGCCTTTAAACATCATAATTGCATGTCATTGTCACTGTCGGATTTCGAACACATCAAATCTATTATTGATAGATCACTCCAAAAAGAATTGCCTCTTGCCACCGCCAGTTTATCTACTAAGGTAGATGTCACCGAAATAAACAAAGAGCTGAGTCTTTTGCGACAACAAAATCAGGAATTGACTGAAACAGTTCATCTTTTTTAACACCGCTGTCGTCTTCTGGAGGAGGAACGGGAGCTTCAAAGTCGATTCCTAATGAATCCGTCGGTGTTAATCCGCAGAAACGAATCCTAACAATACCAAAACTTTTGTTGGGCAATCAAACGCAAAACATGTCACAGGCCATAAAACTTAGCGAAAATAGCAAAGTAATTAAACTCAAGCTAAACACAGGATCCAATGAAATTACAACAAAAATGTTGAAAAACCCTTCTAAGTAAAGGGCACATGCGCAGTTATTCAATGTGATCTTAGCAAACAAGCACAACTTAAACGCCGAATAATCCTTGGCTATCGCAAAGTGGTTAAAACAAGAACATCATAAGCAGTAATGATAAAAAATAACATATTAATCATTGGTGATAAGATATTTTATTTAAACGATAAAAATAATCCTAAATAACAATCAATCAATAAACAATTGTTTCGGGATCTTAACTTTGGAGATGTTTATGAAAGCAAACTGTGAATGTCAAACAGACAACAAACAAAATTGAGTAGATCGCTGACTTCGAATTTACCAGGGGAGACACATGGAATAAAAACATCATTATTGGACAGTAGTAAAACTCGTATACCAAGATAATATGTACATTTTGCCTTACTATATTAATTGTATATAATAAGTGGGATCACATACTACATACCATGCAAAATCTTGCGAGTAAAAGTGTTTTATTGATCGGTGATTTAAATGCAAGAATCAGCAACGCTCAAATTCCTACATGCCAAGTTATATCAAATACTGTGGTTTCTCATACCAACAGGAAATTAAAACCCAACGTATGTAATAAAATTGGTTTTGATATGGTAGGTAGGAAGGTAAAATGGTAGTAAGAGCGAACTCGCATTTAGACCCAAGTAGCGCTGGGAAGCGCCGTTTTGATAAACAGGGTTTAAACCAAACTCGAAGAAAATATCAAATATTAGGCTACGCCACCTTGTAAGCAACAATGACAATGGTTCGATAAAGAATGTTTGAAGGCACTCCAAAAATCCATTGCAATTTTGAGATTCATGCTTACTTCGCATAATCCCGATCTAAGGAAGTGGTATAATGATGCTAATATTAACTACAAAAAGTTGTGCTTACAAAAAGAAAGTAGAGTTTGAAAATAAACAAGCACTTACTCTAGGTCAAAATAAAAACTCGAAAGAATTTTGGAAAATTGCTGGAGACATAAATGGAATAAGCTTCAGAATAGGAACTGTGTTATCAGCAGAAACTCTAGCTCTCCCCTACGAGTTTTATTTGAACTCAACTCCTTCATTTGTTAACCTGAAAACGATTTATTATATGGTCTTCTCGCATGCAATTATTTTCCCCATTCACAGAAAAGGTGCTTTGGAAATTGCTGAAAACTATCGAGGAATTTCATTTATGAATACTTTAGCTAAAATATTCTGCGATATACTATTCTGCGACAGACAAGATTTGTACTATTTCTTAGATCGTTAAAGCCTTCCAACGGAACAAAAAAGTCTAATCATTCTTTGTGGACTTCAAAGCTGCTTTTGATTTAGTGAATCGAAATGCACTTCTATATAAACTTTCCCAGTTGGGTATTTCTAAGAAGTTAATATGTGTCATTAAGGAGATGTACAATGATACAAAAGCAGCAGTATGGGATGGCACAGTTTTTTTCCGAATGGTTTTGCAACGAGTACTGGGGTAAAACAAGGATGTCTCCTCAGCGCTTTACTGTTCTCTCTTTTTCTCAATGACATAACAGAAGATCTACCTGGAGGTATAAGAAGAGCTAATTCTGCAATAAATGTTCTATTATATGCCGATTATCTTGTAATACTAGCCGAATCACCAGAAAACCTACAGTTGATGATTAGTCGATTAGCAACGTATTGCAATAAATGGGGATTGTCGATTAATACCCAAAAATCGAAGGTAATGCTATTCGCACGATCCTCTCAGAATCACACCGTTATCAGGTGGTATTCCAATGGGAATGAACTAGAAGTTACGAAAGAAATAAAATATATGGGTGTCAAATTAAATTCGAATTTTAACTTCAACCTATACCTAAAGGAAAAAGCGAACATCCAACATAACTTGTTGAATAGTAAAATAGTTCTTTCCGACAAGTACAATATATATTAGGCAGTTGTAAGATCAACTTTCTGTTATGCTTCTCAAATCTGGGGTGCAGACGAATATAATCAAATTGAACAGTTCCAGAGAAACTTCTTGAAAAAATCCTTCAGCTTACCTCGAAGCACACCAAATTATTCTATCTACTTGGAAACGGGAATGCCTAAGCTTTTAACAAGTACATTTAAATCACAGGCCGATTTTATTATTAAGAAATTAACTTATGAGGACTCACTTATAACAAAAAAAACTGCTTCTATACGAATTCAAGAATGAAGACTTTCATGGGAAAGCATTAGTACAACTTGTGGTCAAACACTAGTTTTTGATTTAAGTAACCCTATCAATCTAAGAGAAGAGCTGTACCGAATAATTCAGATCTAACAGTAGATTATTATACCCACAGCTTAATTACAATCTTGGTAATAGAAACTACTTCCACGATTCACTTAGCTACCGAGAAATCTCCTTTATTTTTAAAGCAAGATGTCAACTACTCAGCTCAAATGGAAGTCCTTATAACGGGAGCTGCGATCAGTTATATACAATATGCAACCTTAAATCTAAAGAGGACTGCTACCATTTTTTAAGTATTTGCCCAATATTCAAGCCACACAGACTATTCTTCTTTGGAAGAAATACCCTGTCAATGCAAGACACCCTAAAAATACTCAACGAGTGTGATTGGAAAACACTCAGTAAGTTTTTTAGAAGTAATCTTCAAATATCGAATGTTATTAATAACTGAATATGGTTGATTTCTAAGTTTATTAATTTAATACTTTATATTATATTAACTCAATATTGTATATGAAAATTATATTTGCTAACCAGGCTGACGGCTAAGCCATGTCCCTAGAATTCATGTATTATGTTAACTTGAACAAATAATGGATAAACAAGTAAATTTGTTACTTACTTACGTGACATTTTAAGTAAACACGACCATGGTAACATGCTTTTTTAATTCGGTTATATATCGACTGACTTACACTGAGAGGCAAATGATACTATATTTCCTGTACAGACAATTTTTATCAGCTGGACTATAATATCCACATTTTTGAACATACTTTCTGACAAGATAATTTACGAAGAAAACTACTGGCACGCTAATTATGGAGTTAAAATAATGCCAACTTTTATATAATATTGAAAAATCAAACAGAAGTTTGCTATCTGAAATAGTTTTTTATATTATCGATTCTTAAATTCCTTAAAAAAAATATAATTTTTTTTTTTAATTCCTTAGGGATTCGGTACAAAATTTACTGGCACGCTACTTATTGAGATAAAATAAAGCAAACTTTTATATAATATATATTGAAAAATCATACAGAAGTTTGCTATCTGAAATAGTTTTTACATTATCGATCTTAAGATTCCTTAAATAAAATATAATTTTTTTGTGTAAACAAACATTTCTTAGGGATTCGGTACAAAATGTAAAGCTGCCAGACAGACACCTATGTCCACAACTTTCTTGGACAACAGTACTCCTGTCCTCATGTCAGCCATATCATCAATCAGTCATCACGTTACCTCAACCTGACATCAACAATGCTACAGGAAAATGTAACGATCCTAATTCGGGATTCAATGACGAACGTAGTCGGGATTTATTGTAATGGGGGATTTTGACATTAGTTTGTCCATTCAGGATTCTCAAATTTTACCTTTCCTGATTTTGGGGTTCGGGTTATGTTCCTTTTCCACTATACTAGTACTAAATCGAATAAAATTTGGAATGTACAATTGACAATGTACAATTGACAATCTTCCGGTTTATTCAGGAACGGGAGCGATTCAAATAACTTTAAATTATTGTGTTCGTTACAGAAGTAGCTTCGACTAATTTCTTCCTACAATATAAAGAAGAGAATAATTGCGCCTCGTTAGAATATGACTTCATTATGATATAGTTGCGATGAATTCCGATCGATTGAAGACGAAATAGAAGCTGAAAAAGCAATTAGCAACATTATTTGCGTTTATTTCTTATTATTTAGAACGCGTTTGGACTTTCAATGGACTTGGACATATGTACATATGTAGGTATGTGAAATACTCAACCGAACGATTGGAATTACAGACATATACATTATGTATGTATATACCAATAATTTTTGTGCCATTTAATTCAAAAAATACAAAATTTGTATGTTATGTATGCTTACGGTGACCATATTTTTCTGAGCAAAACCCGGGACATACATTTAAAAATTGAAAAACGTGTTTGGTACAAAATCAACAAAATTTTCAAAACAAAAAAAAAATTTTAAAATACAGCACAAAACGCAAAAACTTTACATTTTTTTCAATATTCAACCTTTTTTGACCAAGTTCTTGAAAAATAAACATTAATAACACATTACCAACAACATTTTTCGTACTTGGTGCTTATTTGCCTAACAAATTTCTTTGATGATTATTATCGTTTCCTATTAAATATTTTTTAATTTCCTGCCAGCTAAAATTATAGTTTAATTTTACCATTAACATGGCTCTGAGAGTTTCAACATTCAGTTGTGTGTTTTCATTTGTCCAAATATTATTCATTATGCAAAGAAATTTTTCGGTTGGAGCATTTGAACCGGGAAGACAGAGGCCTAACTCGACAATAAGTAAGAGATTTTTGAAGTTTATACTTTGTTTTCAAAAATGCTAAAATATGTCTTTCCATTTCTCGGCCACCGTTATTGTTTCCTTTATCCATTCTGTTATAATTTCAAAAGACACAAATTCGTCAAACAAGGTGGAATCATTAATAGTTGTATCTCTCTACTTTTGGTTGACAAAAAATAACGAAGGTTCTATTTCTGGCCAGGTAGGAAATAGGAATGTTTCGAAGAATTACCCAACTAAAAACTTCATATTCTTTAAAAGATACATCCCAATTATTTAAGTATGTATTCGAAACACGTTATGTAAAATTGATAAATATTTGCTTTACATTACTTTTGGTCAATTAATTTTTGTTTGAATTATTCATTGATCAATTTCTTTGCAAGCAAAATATTATAAATTGTACTCCTAATCTAGATTTTAATTTAAGGATTTCATTGCTAGTGCAACTCTAGACACGTAATTTTTTTGGGACTCTGCTAATAATATGCTCACATGTAAAATTGAGGCCTCGGATTGAATAAACTAAAGAAGAGAGAAGGACCTCAGATGAAGAGTTGTTAAGCAAATTCTTTAAAATAAGAAAAAATTCTCTTAAAGGATTATAAAGTTGTATTATTCTCTCAATAGCTGGTTTTAGAAATAGCCAAACAGCTTTTCTGTAACTAGTTTGAAGTGTTTAGTCTTTTCGCAAATTTCCTTAAATTTTCAACATGAACAATGTACAGATTAAAAACGAATAGTTATTTAAATCGTGAGCAGCACAATTAACTGCATTGAGATCAGTAACGGTAATGGTTTGAAGCTTATTAAAAAGTGTTGTTCTTGCCTTTTTTTTGTTCACCCGCCAAAATTACAGTTTATGTTGTAAGCACAAATTGCCAAAATTTTACCAAAGTTGTATTCATCTAAGTCTTGACAACGATACCTAGTTGTGGTGCAAAATAAAGATCCAAGAGCGGACAATTTTGTACAGCCATGATTAGAACAATCAGAAAAAACTTTCACAAAACTTAATCTGCGCAGAGAAGTTTTAATTGCTTCGATATAATTTGGTTCAAAAATATTGAACAGAATAGCTTCACATTTTGTGCGTACACAGGAATATATTTGATCAAAACAGCTTTTAATAATTTTCTATGTGCATTGTGCAATCATTAGACCTGAACGAGTCCAGGTGCCTTCATTAATTGCACTCTTCCTTGCAGGCCCTTGAAAATTTGTCGAATTAAAAAAGCAGATTCTTTGTTTTTTTTTGGTGTTAAGTCCGGTTGAATATCATATCTTCCACCACTGCTTATAGAAATAGCAGAAATGTATTTTAAAAAGTTTACGCTATTGGCTTCTTCATTGTTGTTTATGAAAAAAAATTCCCTCTGAAGGTCATCGTTGAATTCACATTTTCTATTTAAAGGCATTTCACAAATTTCTAAATTTATTGTAAATAATTAAAAGAGGCAAATTTCATTTGTTTTTAAAAGTAAGCACTCACATTTCTAAATTATGTATTGCGTTTTTTTGTAAAGATACAGTTTGAAGTTTGTGAAGATACAGTTTGTAAAGCAATCTGACAGCTCAACGAAGGTGACAAATTAATGCGTTCAGTGAACATGCTTTTATAGTAAATCCCTCTGAACCCTTTGTTGGGTCGGATTTGCACTTGGACATAAAAATATTAAACTCATGATTAAATTATTGTAAATAAAATTGTTAAATTTTTTAACGTTATTAATAATATGAATATATGGTAATATGGGACAAACCCGGGATAAGAAATAAAATACGGGACAGTTGTACGCCCCGGCTTTTCTTAAAATTTACCCGGGACAGTCGAGCGTAATACGGGACTGTCCCGGGAAATACGGGACGGATGGTCACCGTATGTATGCTATTATACACAAATGGGGTAAGAAAAATTAAGGAGCGTAAAGGCATCATATTGATCGCCCGTTCCGTAATTAGAAACATTACTATACTTATAATTGTTTATTTCCTCAAAATTGCTAATTGATTTTAAATATTGATGTTTCTATTGTTGGTCTTCATTTTTATTTGTTTTGAAAGACTATCGACATAAAAGTCGAAAGAATTAAGAGTGTTTAGGTATATATCTTTCTGGCCTTTGGAATACGAATACGTGTGTATGAATTTACTTAAATGTGCATCTGTTGATTGTCATCTATATGTGAGATCGAATTTTTTTTAAACCGGATAAATTAATCATTTATCAATTGTTTACAGCAAGCAGTAAAAATGATTACTCGTTTATATATGGTATAGGTATAGTAAGTACATGCATGGATATATTTAATATAAATTCAGAACGTATACAGCATTATTGCACTTTATTTAGTTTCTACAATAGAAGCATTGCTATAAATAGCTATATAAGTTTACGACAATAAGAAACATCATTTTGAAAAAGTATATATCTAAGTTATCTAAGTCTAAATTTTTAAAAATTGGTATATGTTTTCTTTTTGTTGTTTGAATTGTTGCTGTACAACCTTTATACCTCTAAATTGATATTCAACTAATTCAGATTCACCGTACTGTGTGCCAAGTTTAAAATTCATTTTCTAATTTTTGCCAAAAAGTATAGCTATAGAAGTAAAAGATGTACTTTTCGACATCAAATAAAACGATTTTGGTAACGTCAGAACGTGTAGGTAGATTCGCCTGAATTCGAACACTCCCAGCTGAAAGTAGGGAGTTTGGAGTATCCATAACTACACTTCATGATATGATTGGTATGGAAATGATATGCTTGCTTAAGTCAATGGGTCCTTCCCTACTAACAATTTATCTTGCAGCATGTCCGATTTTGAAATTTCGCAGGCTATGGCTTGTTATGGATTACTTATGCATATTAAATATTTTATTGATATAACTTTTCAAAACTACTTTTATAAGGCCCTCTACTTATGGTTATAATTCGCCCCCCTTTTGTGGGGACTGTCCCTCTTTTTTCCCTGAAGGTGTCCATTGTCTCCCAAGACCTAAAATGACAAAGGGGGGCACAAATGTTCCTCTTTTTTACACATATGTTATAATTTTTGCACCTTAAGGCAATATTTGTTTACTACCTATTCTTTCCTATTTAAGAAAAATCTTAGCATGTTTCTAAATTAAAGCTGTGAATACTTCCATCATAGTAAATATAATTTTGACAACTGGATGCATCCATTTATTTCATTCAAGAAACGTTTCCAACTTCACATCAATTTTTCTATATCTGTCAATGCCAATACATGTTTATTCAATAATTCTTGGCCATAGTTATAACCACAAATAAGCCATACTAAGATCGGAAACCTTCGTACGTTTCGCCCCCCAAAACCCATTTGTTTATATTGTTGTATTTGTGTCTTTGAAACTCTATCCATGAATAGATGTGAAATCGAAAAACAAAACAAAAACAAATTACTAGGGCTGTGGTGTCTATGTGTCTATAGGAAGAGGAACAGAAAAGAATTGGAAGAGGAACGGAAAAGTTACTTGTGTGCGTGTTTCAGTTTGTAGGCAAATGCCAAAAAACAGCAGAGGTTTGGGTCTTTATGTTATTAGTTTATGGTTATAAGTATAACTCTGCCACTTGTACAAGCTCCCCGTTTCCAAAAAATATTCACGAACTCGGAGATTGCTGGTAAGTAACACCAACATAATATGTTAGAAATTAGTTTATATGAAAGGTTATTTTCTTAGGCAGTTTACTTGCAGTCGCACGAAATACAAAAAAAAAATGGCAAAATTCTTGGAAAAGAAAATCAGAACTCAAGCGCCGAATTGTTGTCACAAGATCATCCATCTTCAATCGCCACGGACGCGATGTTTCCTCTCATAGTTAAACATTATACTAAAGAATAGGGAATAGAAATGAAATTATTTCGATTTTATGATTTCCCAGGTGAAAAATCAAAGACATATACAAATTTTGTTACTTCACTTTTTTTGTTCGGGTTGTATTTTTCAAAAACATGTCCCTCTTTTTGAACATTTGTCCGCATATAAAACTCGATTTGTCCCCCTTTTCAATATTTTCAATCTGGTAACACTACCTCTACTGGCCTTCCAAAGTTGTTAGTTCGAGCGCTAAAATCTATAGTTTGTATATAGCCATCTAATACCAGCTATGGCTTATATAAAGCCATCTTATAAAAGATATAGCAAAGTAGCTTGCATATAGCCTTCTTATACAAGCTATAGCTTGTATATAGAATATATAATACCAGCTAGAGCTTGTATATATCCATCGCATATGAGCTATAGTTTATATATAGCCATCTTCTGTAAGCTATATAATATAGCGCGTCCATTTTTATTATTTGTTACTGTTGTAATTTAATTTTTATTTTATGGAAATTTCACGATTAGTTTTGAATAAGTATTTGATGTTAATATTCAAATTTTTTTTACTTTATTGTTTAAAAAAAATGTAAGAGCTCTGAATCGCCAAAAAACCGAAATCACATGAAATACAGAAATAGGATAATTTTCTTCAGCTAATTAACAACCAGAAAATTTAAAGCCGGAGCATTTGTGTTCAGTTTATATATTTCATCTTATACAAGCTATAGCAATGTAGCTTGCATATAACCATCTTATACTTTTAAGATTACATTACATTTTAAAAAGAATTGCAAAAATTACTTTGCTTAAGAATATTGCTATTTAGGTATGATTGTTTTTTTAAGGATTTCATTAAGACTTGTGCTCCTATTTTCAATAAAATTTAATAAAAACAAAATAATTTAATAAATTTGTTCATACTAAAATAAGAATTCAACATATGCTTTTTATTATTTTTTCAAAAGTTTAGTCCCACAAAATCTTGCGTTCGAAATTAGGAAACTTTATGTTCGGCTTCAGGAAACAAGTGTTCGGTTACTGGGGAATTTGGCTTTTTTCCAGTTTTTATTTTTTTTTATAACAAAACAATTAAAGTAAACAAAAATATATATAGATACAATAAAAAATGCTGAGTTTCAGCAAGTAACGTTGAACGGTTTTCTCACAGTTGAATATTATTTTTCTGTAAGCCACTAAGGCCCGTTTGCTGATTCGAATCATAAATCCTGTTAATAGCTAAGTTCCACATAACTTTTAAGTTATAACTACATACATTTATTTATGATGCACGTAAGAATCTATGTTGAACTTAGTAAAGTATTAAATTAAAAATACATCCAAGTTCAATTCGAACTATGCGACATGTCAAAATTTGAAAATATTGCAGACAAAATTTAAATTAAAACTGGCAAATTGTTTTATAATTGTGTATTTGTGTTTATAAAATAAAAAAAGTGTCGGTATTTGCGCGGTACACAAATTCACCCTTCCATCCGCAAGCTTCTTGGAGTCGTCTGTTGGCAATCGCGAATTATTGGTAATGGCAACCGGCATTGGTGGCTGAGCAGTCGATAGCTACTTCCGGAACAGTTGGAGAAACCGCAACTTGTAGAGCTTCTGGATTGACAACTGTCCTTGCAGTTGAGTGGAGGTATGTAGATGGTGAAGGCAATAACGAGACAAACATAATTTCTTCGAATTTAGAGTCAATTTCTTCTTCTATTGGCTTCTGACTCTTCTTCGGCGGTATGATACAGCCAGTTTCATGGCCACAATGTAGTCGCCATCACCGTCGACACTTTCATATAAAATCGTGGCTTCCACTTAAGTTAAGTTTAATAGCAAACGCCTTCGTGAAGCGAGGTTTGAAAAAAATACAATTGGCACAAGGACCACCACTAGGTATACCTAAGCACAAGAGAACAAACGAGAAAAATCGCAAAATATAGTTCCATTTTAGTTGCTGCAATCTTTCTTCTTGGATTTTAAGGTCACTCTGTACTAACATTCGGACGCGGTTTTGTATAATCGAAGCTTCAATCAGTTATGTATTTATTATTCATTATTCTTTTGTTAAACATTTTTTTTTTGTAAAAAGAGAGGTCATCAAATGAAGAAAAATATTCATTTTTCTGGTATATTTGACGATGAATTCAAACCTCTGGAATTTCAGAGATGTTCACGTCATTGTCAAGCACATCCAGAATTTCAAAATCCATTTTTATTTATTTGTTATGTTAAATGAATTGATAACTAAAAAAACAAATACCTATCCAAAAATTGTTTTGAAGATTGCGTCAACCCCTATGCCATACTTATATATTTTATGTGCTACTTTTTCTAAAACGTAAACTATGTTCGACTTAACGACTTTTATGTTTACTCATAGGTTTCAGTTTGGTACAAAGCTCTATGTATTACTTAAGCGTTTATGTGGAACATAACCTCTTAAGTTTCGTATCAGCAAACGGGCCTAAGTGTTCGATTATAGGCGAAATGACCCTATACCTATATGATTTAAAGCTCAGATTTGTTAAGCAGTAGTAGATTTTAGATTGTAATAGAATTTCAGAATGATTGGCTACTAAACGCGTATTATATACTTCTTTTGAATTCAAAATTCTTTAAGGCCCGTTTGCTGCTATACAACTTAAGAATTTAAGTTCTACTTAAGAACTTATGTGGAAGCTTACGCAGAGGAAAAAGTAGCTCTTAAGCGTCTTAAGTTGAACATAAACATTTATGATTCGTATCAGCCAACGAGCCTAAATAACTTTTAATCAACGTTTCAGAGAATTTATGAATAGGCAACAATTTAGGCGGTTTTTTATTAATATGGTTATCAATTCTTGATATTAGTAACTTTCGAAAATGTATGCAAAGTAGGTCATATCTGTATATAAAACCCAAATCCGATTCAAAGTAATGATTCATTTGACCATGCAACAACGGAATTTCACTGTCGAATACTAATGTTTTCAATTTTATTAGATAATAATTTTGTTAATATAATTATTATGAGGTAGGACGGAAATGGGGAGTTTCTTTCAATTTGCCCTTACTACAGTTTTTCTGTTTAATAATTCATTAAAATACTATCTGATGCGCGCGAAGGTTTCAAAGTATGTTGTATTAATGCACGTAGTCTTAACATTAATATGTTTCACTTCCTTAAGTATGCCTTTGATGAAACAGGTGTCGATATTATATGCATCACAGAAACATGGTTTAAGACTAATGTTCCTAGTAAGTTAATTAGAAATGACAAAATAATCGAAACCGTTGGTGGAGGAGTTGCGCTTTATTGCCCTTCGTGTAAGTTTTTAAAAAAAATCAGACGATAAGGGTATAGAATTGCTTCTGATAGAGGTAGGTGATGGAAACACTAAGTGCCTTCTAGGATTTGGTTATACCCCTAACAAACGTTTCTATCCGGAACCCATGTTTGTATCCCTTCATCTGTGGTGATTTCAATGCAGATCTTCTGGCATACGATTCCCGAGCTAATCAATTAAGAGATGAAATAGCAACATCTTCACTTTCACTCTCATGTCACCCGTTTTGCGCCTAATACTACTCCTAGTCTAGTTGACCTAATTATAATTTCAGATCCTTCATATGTACTTTTACAGGATCAATGTCCTTGGATGGTATTTCCGATCACTATTTGCTTTTCTGTATGTTGAATATTGCATTTATGCATTTACCTAGGGATATTAAATCTATTAATAGATCTGAACTATAAAATGATGCCATTAGCTACCCATGGAATCTATGTTATGATTTCTCCACTGCCTATGACAAGGTTAAATACTTTCAATCTCTGGTTCTTGAGTTATTTGTAAAACATATTCCTATTAAAATTGTCTCAGTGCGTAGCAATAGCTGCCCCTGGAAGAAAAATGTATGCGACATGGAAGAACAATCCTTCAGATATAAATTCTCAAGAAATAAACCAACTTTTTTGATTCGCAGAACCAAAACAAGATATTTTATATAAAACCTAGATACAAACAAACCAACCTTCTCGGGTCTGGAATAACCTTCGTTCTGTTGCAACAGGGAGAAAGCAATTAGTTCATAACTTTCCAGACCCAAATAATCTAAATAGGAGCTTAATAGCATCGGGAATTTTAGAAAATTACTTTATACTGAAAAATGAAGCATAATTTGTAACATATTCAGTTTTTGTATGATTACATACTTGCTTAAGCCATTTTTCGTATCATTTGATGACTTTGAATGTGTTACCACCATGTTTTTTTTTCTTAATTATTTTCACGACCTGCCAAGTTTGATCATCAGATTCCTTTGCTCTAGTGGTGCTGGTCTACTTTGTCATTTTAATTGAAAAAACTTATTGTGCCTTCATCGTGTATTGAACCATGCCCAGCCGCTTAGTAGCTAACGCACTTTTTTTTTTAAATTCATTTTTATTTCATATTAACTTATAACTATCTTAAAGCTAGACAAAAATGTTTAAAACTAGCCTAATTATCAATAACTTACAACTAATTTACTGGCCCTTTACGGGCACTCTAAATTAAACTATAACTCTTAGAACTAATGTCTTTCGACCTAAAAACTATTTGAATTAAATCTAATTATTTTATTTTATTTTATTTTTCCAAGGAAACTTTTACAAAAAAAAACTTGGTATCTTATTGTTTTTTTTTTTTTTTTTTTTGTACGTATAAAATAAACCTAAATATAGATTAAAAATAATTAAAACGAAATAAAACTAACTAACTACTAACTAAAAATAACATAAACTACTTAAAATACCTAATAATACCTAAAACTACTTATAAACTAGAACAGCCACAGCAGCATTTTTTTCGTTTTTTAATTTTTTTTTTGTTTATTTTTTATATGCATGCAGACACATACCAACATGCAACCCACCCACATGTACATACGCACATACATATACGTACGCACATACATGTACAGACACGAAGATACATGCACGCATGCCCCCGCATACATACATATTTTGAATTTTTTTTTTTTTTTTTTTTTTTGGTGCCACCTTGACTGTTCCCTATACCTAATTACCCTAAATCTATGTAAGTCGGCCAAGATATAATATCTTCATCGACTCATATCACGATGCTGTTCAGAGAGCCACCAGAACTGGTTCTCCTGTTTCGCCCTATCCCTCCGGTCCCGATCGGACACAGTCCTACTGAACCGAAGGCGCTCTTCTCCACCTTGAGCGATGACGTCTCGACCATACAGGAGTCGCCTATCCACAGTTTTCCGGCTGACGTGGTAGATGAGCGGAACCGCCCCTCCATCCTGTATCAGCCCTCGACTGTCTAAATAGAGGAATGCCTCCGGAGGGATGTAGCCACTTAACCGCGCACTCTCAAAATATTGGTTATTTGGGTAATACGCCCCAAAAATTAAGTTGTTAGTTGAGGACATCGCTCTTGCAACGTGCCCCCGAATCAGCTTAAACAAAAAATTATCTATTCTGTTTATGTTGGCTCCGTTGTATAGAACCTGGTTGGAATAATATCGTTTGTACTCCGACTCTGGTGTTCTGTGTAATCCAAGGCAACGTCGAAGACACTGCCTCTCAAACACCCGAATCTTTTCCATTTGAGATGGGGCAACGTTGAACCACACCGGGCATCCATAGGCAATCATCGGCCTGATGAGGGCCATGCAGCAAAACACCTTCACCCTGCTATCAAGACGACTGCTATAAAACAATCGTTTTGTCAGGGCAAAGGCTCTCCTAGCCCTGGGCAGAGCAGTACCTATATGTCTGTCGAAATACAAGTACTGATCCAACCAGATGCCAAGGTACTTTACTACACTTTTACTCGCCAGTGGATGTCCATGTGGTCCCACGATCACCAGCTTGCGCCAGTTCTTTCTCGTATCCCTTGAGGCGCTAGACAACGAAGTCCTAAACAGAATTGTTTCTGATTTCTGGAAATTGAATTTCAACTTCCAGTCATCACAATATCGCTGAATCTTGTCGAAGTCACGCTGCAAAAGAATTTTGATGACCTCAACTGTTGGAGCTGTTCTGTACGCAATTAGATCGTCGGCGTACGCTATTGCCTGAGTTAGACTACCTATCAGATCGCTGGTGTAAATGCTGAAGAGAATCGGCGAGTTAACCGCTCCCTGCTGAAGACCATTGTTAATATTAAAAACTGTGGTAGAAGTTACATTGCCACTCTTGACAACACACTTTCTACCATTTAGCATGTCATAAAGCATGTACAATAGCGGTTTACTTATACCAAGTCTGGTGAGCTTTAGATAGAGACCCTCTAACCATACGGTGTCGAAGGCCTTCTCCAAATCAACCAGACAGGCACCCGTACACTGCTTTTTAGATTTGTTCCATTGGACATCAGAAACGAGTGTAGACGCGGCATGAATTGTGTCATGTCCCGTCTTAAAACCGAATTGATTATCCGGTATGATTTTGTTGTCCTCCGCCCACTTGAACAGAGCTCTATTAATAACCTTTTCAAATACTTTGCTGATACTCGGAAGAAGACTTATCGACCTGAGATTCGCCGGATTGGAATTGTCCTTTCCCTTTTTAGGGAGAGGATGCACCACTGCTGTCTTCCACCGCACTGGATAATATGCATTATTCAGCGCGTTGTTAAACAGTGTGGTATATATGTCAACTGCTTCTTGAAGCAAATGTCGTAGTACAACGTTGGATATACCATCGACTCCTGCTAATTTCTTTTTCTTTAGTGAATCAAAGATGAGCTGGAGCTCAATCATCGAAATTACAGGGAACTGGTCCCATTTCGCTCGGCGATTATGGCGTTTGCCAAATGTTCATCATTAAACCCGGTAAAACCAAGGTTCTCAGATCGCCACTGCGTTATATCGTTCCGGAGGTAAAAGTGGTGAACCAGAGCTCTGCTCTCCAGGTCACGGTTCGGGCGAATGCTAGCATTCACCTTGTACACTTGCTGAAAAGCAGCCCCCACCGCCTCCACCTTCTCCTGCGGATCTTCGATTATGAAGAGGTCATCGTCCAAGATTGCGTCATCTGGGTCTATGCCTGCTGTCAGAAGTACGTCTCTGTTTTGTGTCGTCCTCTGGAGCTTAAGACACGGAAAGTCGTTTTGATCGTTTCTTCTGAATATCTTATTAATTTGTGGGAACATACTCGGGTCGGTAGCGTTCACGGCCCGAATTTTGTTGTCCCAAAACAAATTAATGGACAACCTATAATTTTCTTTGATCAATTGGTTGATGTTTTTGATGGACGACTTCAGTGTCCTTATCTCCAGATCTCGTGTGTCAGTAAACCGTCTGTACAAGCGTTTCAGTCTTGTCAGTAAGCCACTTTTTTGTCTGTGTAGTGCATCAATTGTCGCGTTACGGTACATGTCAGTTGCGTTACGTTCTTTGTATTTCGGTATTGTCATATTCATTGTTCGTTGAATTGTTTCGTCCATTTGTTCTAAGTATCTGTCAATTTCAGTATTTGTCATGTTCCTGTCATTTGGTGGGGATATACCATTTGATCGTAATTCGCTCAATAAGACGTTCGAGAAGCGTGGCCAGCGCACCTTACTGTAATTGTAAGTATGCACCGGTACATACTCCTCCAACTCCATAAGCGAGTTCGGAAGTTGTATTACGGTGGCGAGTCCGCAGTGGTCACTGTCGTACTCGATCGTTCGTAAACAATTTCTTGGCCGTTGACCCACAGCGTCAGTAATTGTTAGTCTTGCGTCTTTAAGCAATAGATCCAGATAGGCACCGCTTCTTGGGAACGATGGCCTGTCTGTGGCTAGAAGATCGATGCGATACTCAAGGTTGTATCGACCCATCCAATTAAATAGATGGTTACCTCGAGGATTTTGTATTTGATTTCCCCAATCTGTGTGCTTGACGTTTAAATCACCCGCCAATATATAGTAATTCTCTTCCGAGCTCAATCTTAAGCATTCAAAGAGCTTTTCAAGCTCTGTTATAAACTGTGTGGGCTGAGGTGTTTCCGGTGCATAGGCAGCGATCACATACATTCGCTTCCCCTGTTGGAGATGAATGCATATGATGCATGCCTCTAACGTCCGAAATTTACGCACATCACTATTATACATTACCTTATGACTAATGCCTTTAGGTATAAAGATTGCGACGCCCCCTCCTTGAGTGGAGTTGGGTCGGTCTCTCCTTACGATATTGTAATTGTTGTTAGTCAATTTATGTTTCTGGTTAAGCTTAGTTTCGCTAGCCATAAACACATCTGGACTTATGTCTTTAAGCAATTGGAATAAATTCGCTCTACGTTCGGTCCTAATCAGTGAATTTACATTCACAGCTAGGATCTTAAAGGGCCTCTCCGGCAGCGCGCCCTTAACCTCTAAGTTGCGTTAAGATCGGCAAAACAGAGTAGAGATAATCCACCCTAGTCGCCTGCTCCCTGATCTGGTTTTGGAGGCCGTTCAACTGGCCCTGGATGGCCAGTAGAACGCCCATAATATCCGCCGGCGCCTTAGGCGCGGGGGCCTGTTGGGCGACCTTTGGTGTAGGCTGTACCGTGCTTCCCCTTCCTGACGCCATTTGGGCGTAAGAAATTTGGGGGTTGACGGGCGTCGTTGTAGGAGGGCGCACTGTTGGACGCTTTTCTACCACTGTTTGCTTTGCTGCTTTATTGTTTTTTATAAGCTGAAACGTCGGGCATCCCCGATAATTAGCGGGGTGTCCGGCGCCTAGGCAGAGTACACATTTAAGCTGGGTCCTATCTTCGACCCGTTCCTTTCCTAACTTGCATTCATCTGCATTGCGGTTCTCTCCACACTTAACGCAGCGTGACTGCATTTCGCAGTTTGCTGCGGCGTGGCCGAACCTTTGGCAGCGCATGCATTGAAGCATGTCGCCGCGCCTTTTTAATTTGTCCCAAGTTACAACCTGGTAGTTGAGGACGGATATACTCCTCAAACTATCCAGTTTGCTGCTGGGTGAGAGATGAACGAGGAAGAAGGGAAGACTCCGCTTCTCCCGCCTAGCTCTAACTGTAGCGAACGGCTTGACCCTGATAAAGTCGAGATCGTCATTCGCTTTTTGGCGGAGTTCATTTAAGAGCACCTGTGGTTCCGTGTAGGAATCTATGCCCTTCAAAAGGACCGTTTGAAATTTGTCTGTTTTAGGGGTGAAACTAAAGAATTCGGTAGTAGTTTCTTTTAGCAACTCTTTAATTTTTTTGTGCTGTTCCAGTGTGAAGCACTGGATAGCAGGCCTATCGTTATTTAATCTTTTAATAGTAAAATTTTGACCTATGGTCAACTTACATAGATTTATGGTATCCTGTAACTCCATTTTATAAGTATTAATGGGTGGCACCTTTTGTTTTTTCATAATCGGCGGCTGTGGCTGCTGCTGCTGAGACTGACTTTTCTGCTGCTGTTGATTCTGCTGCTTTTGAATCTGCTGCTGCTGTTTTTCTTGCGGTTGTTTCTGGGCTTGTGTCTGCTGCTGTTACTGTTGTTTTTGCCCTTGTTGTTTTGGCTGCTGCTGTGGCTGTTGTTTTTGTCGTTGTTGTTTTGGCTGCTGCTGTGGCTGTTGTTTTTGTAATTGTTCGTTTTGCTGTTGTTGTTTTTGTTCCTCGATTTCTTTCAGTTGTTTGGCTCTGCGCGCTTCTAGCTTGGCCTCAAGTTGGCCTTTCAAACTTTGGATTTCTGCCTCCATTGTTTCAATTCGAGCGACAATTCTTTGTTCCTCGGTCTCCTCAGATGACGCCTCTGATGTGGAGAGGTTCACGAAGGCAGTACTATCGCCTGTCGTGAAGTGCCCTTCTCCTTCCTCAGACATATATTCAATACCCTCTTCGGGTGAAGTGTCTAGCTGGGTTTGTCTTGCTGCCTCTGACGTCTCGTCTATATCGGACGTATGCACCCCAGCTGGCAGCTTTGCTGAGGTGGCCGTGGATCTCCTCTTTACCAAATTTGGTGCGCACTTGATCCTCTTTCTGCGCTTTGGATTAGCATCGGATGATGTTGCCGTTGTTGTTATTGCTGTTGATGTTGTTGCTGCAGAATCACTGCTTGTAATTGGAACATTTTTCGATGTTCCCTCAGCTGATGCCATCGCTGGCCTCATTGGCCCTAGGACACCTTTCGATGCCCCGGTGCTTAAGCTCCTCCTCCTTTGCTCGTTTTCCCAACCAATAAAGTTTTCCACTTCACGGTTGTGAAAAAAAGCAGCTAAAGTTTTGATTCCCGGCTGGGAATCGAACTGGCGACCCTCGGATTCTCGGTCGGCCACTCTAACACTGTGCTACTGCACCACTTATGGAATGCTGACTTAATGTAAAACTTAAGCTCACACACGAAATTTAATTTGGAACAACTGGGAAGCCGAAAACGTGTTAACACCTCCACAGTACGAGATCGACTGTAGCTAACGCACTTCGCATCTCGCCACCGAGCCCACATGATCAGATGCAACCTAATGCAGGTTTTTTCAGTTTATCAATTGCATTGAAACGAACAGCGCTTTTATTAGCCACACAAGTTTGTTGTTGTTTATTCGGGTTCTTTCTTATTTTCTCATTACTCGTTTATAAGCCAACATTTTTGTTGTTCATATAAGGAGGGAGATTTTGTATGTGAAAGATTTTGACACTGGTCATTTTTATTTGTATTATATTCAGTTTTTGTATTATTACATACTTGCTTTTTAAAGCCATTTTTCGTATTATTTGATGACTTTGAATGCCCAACAACAACTTGAGTGTGCTACCACCAAGTTTTTTTTTCTCAATTATTTTTGGCTGGAATTATAGCATCACGCCACCGAGCCCACATGATCAGATCCAACCTAATGCAGGTTTTTTCTGTTTATCAATTGCATTGAAACGACTAGCGCTTTTATTAGCCACACGAGTTTGTTGTTGTTTATTGAGAAAAAAAAACTTGGTGGTAGCACACTCACGTTGTTGTTGGGCATTCAAAGTCATCACATAATTTGTAACTACAACGGAACTAGAATTTGAGGTGGTATCTGAGTATGAGATGCTTCAAAGCTTGAAGTCAATAAAGTCTGATGTTGTTGGGGAAGATGGGGTGGCTGTTAGTTTCATCACAATGATTATGATTCATATACTACCCGTATTTACTCATTTGATAGAACTACCATATTTACTACATAAGATAGTCATCATTTCTCGATTGGAAGTTAGCTAAGATTATCCAGATAGCTAAGAACAATAATCCCATAATAATCCTGCGAATTCCGTCCAATTAGTATCTTGCCTTGTCTGTCAATTGTATTTGAAAAGATTCTGGCAGTACAGATCATTAGTCAGATTCATCGGTTTAATTTGTTATCTTTATTTCAATCAGGCTGATGAGCTCCATAGTTGCCAAACTGCGATGACCAAGGTGCTTGATGATATTCGGGCACAGTCTGATCTTGATAATGTGACTGTTTGCTGGATTTTTCGAAAGCCTTTGACAGAATAAATCATCAAATACTTTGCTTGAAACTAAAGAGATACCTTGATTTCCAGGACAGAGCGGTGCAACTAATAAAAGATTATTTATCTAGTAGAAGCCAGAGGGTTAAGGTTGATCAGCTGATATCTGAATCTATGAATCTGCAAATGGGGGTTCAACATCGGGGCTCCATTGTAGGACCAATTCTACATTGTCTTTTTATGAACAATTTACCAAAAGTTTGTTCAAATGTTTCAATTCACTTCTACGCTGATGATGTGCAAATTCATTTGTCTCATCCTATTGGCTTACAAGAGGATCTTATTTTTAGGATGAATGAGGATCCCATTGCAATCTCCAATTGGTTCCTAAGCAACAGCCTAACACTGAATCCATCTAAGTCACAATTTATTGCGATTTCTAACAAGCAGATAAATACCTTTATTGTACCTTCTGTTTATCTTCTTCAGGTAAAACTTAAGTTTATAAGAACTGTGAAAAATCTCTATATTAAGATAAATACTTCTCTATCGGGTGAAGATCAAGTAAATTTTACCATTGGACGATTTTATGGTTTTGGCTATTTTCAAACATAACCCCGGAAAAGACTAAATTGAGGCTGTGTATTGATGTTGTGTATTCCAAACTTGATTCCCATTCTCAGCATAAATTTCTTGTCGCATTCAACTATATAATAAGTTACATTTATATGAACTAAGGAGATATGAACACATATAACATTACCATAAACTGGTCCTTGGAACCTTGGATGCTTTTTTCAACATTTCATTGATGCAAGTGTTGTATCTTTATGCACAAGATCATTCAGAATAAAAGGCACCTTACATTTATAAAAAGCTTGTTCTTACATCTACTTGAGTTCGTCGCGCTTATTTATTGTTTATGTAACTAAACTATGGAACTATCTGACTGTATCAATGAGGATAAATTATAGGTACTGCAAATTTTAGGAAGGCAATTACACTTCACTTTTATTAACAAAAAATTAAAATAACAAATACGGTTGTTGATAAACGGGCTGGTGAAAGGGGGAAAGGATAGGGGACGAAGAGCAAATTATAAGAAAAAAAATTATAAATTACGTCATGGAAGAATAAATCAGGCTTCTTCGTTTTCTTTATTTAAATTTAAAATGTGCATGTATGTACATATATAAAAAAATTATAGTTCGGAATTTAAATTCGTATATACATAAAATGTATCTAATATAATATTTAATTATTTTTTTTTTAAATGTAACCAAGTTTAACGGTACAATAAAATACTAAGTCTTACTTGTACACCGAATTGAAATTGAAATTATATAATTTCTCAGTCACTATTGTGTATAAGGAGTGACGTTAGTATCCCCCCTAATCGTGTTAAAATATGCGATGAGCTAAGTATTCAAAAAAAGCAGACTTTTTTTTGTTTTTAGGTGTGAAATAAATATTCTCCTTTCTCGCTGCTTATTTTAAAAAGGTATCAAAATTTAATTGCATATTTGTAAATATTATTAAGTTTAACCGGTCGGGCATGCTAAATTTTGTAGTAAGTAATGCTACGTTTTCACCTACCACTTAATCCAGATTTAAGGGGATTAACTATAAATCCTCTTTGAAAAAACTGAAGATTTCCCATACACATTTTAATCTCCTGAAAAGAAGTTTAGATATTAATCTCATTGAAATCTTCTTCGAAGTAGAAGATTGTCGAAAGAAACAAACCTTATTTCATAGAACGCGCCTATTCTAATGTCATTTCCTCCATTGACATTCAACAAAAAAAACATGTCCAACATTATTTATTATTGATTCAAAATAGCTTTTAACGGCCTTTAGTCCAACAAAAATTGGCGTTTCGTCCCGGCGATCTCACATGGACTTGGATATAGTTCTTCACGAAATCTATGTAAGATGAACTGAACTTGGCAAAAATTGCGTATTGACAAAGGTCCTCACTAGTCAACTGATGAGTCCATGTGAGATCGCCGGGACGAAACGCCAATTTTTGTTGGACTAAAGGCCGTTAAAAGCTATTTTGAATCAATAATTCAACAAGTCCAAATATTATAGTACTAAGTCTTCTACTTGGCTGATGTATTTCAGTAGTATATAGAATTTGTATTATTAAAAAAAAAACTTCTTATATAAATAATGCCAGGCCATGGGCAAAAAACAAAAATTTCCAATTTAATGATTAGGAATTCTAGTCTTGTTGGATATAGTTCACACTAGATGTTCTTCACGAAATCTATGTAAGATGAACTCAACTTGGCAAAAATTGCGTATTGACAAAGGTCCTCACTAATCAACTGATGAGTCCATGTGAGATCGCCGGGACGAAACGCCAATTTTTGTTGGACTAAAGGCCGTTAAAAGCTATTTTGAATCAATAATTCAACAAGTCCAAATATTATAGTGCTAAATCTTCTACTTGGCTGATGTATTTTAGTAGTATATAGAATTTGTATCATTAAAAAAAAAACTTATTATTTATTATTATTATTAATATTTATTAACCATAAATTACAAATTTACAAGTTAATATAAGGAAAGAGGCTTAGGCCCGTATGCTGATACACAACTTAAGCACTTAGGTTCTACTTAAGAACTTGTGTGACAGTTTACGCATAGGTAGAAGAAAAAGAATACGTTTATTTACAAAAATAATACATAATTGATTTATATGTAGGACAAGTGAAAAAGAGAAAGATACTAGTAATAAGAATATTATTACATAAGTGATTGATAAGTTTACATTTTAAATTTTAAAGTTATGAAGGTAAATATAATTGTGGACTTTTTGGATATTTTTTGGATCCAGGTTACCTATGATCTCTGCGGCTGATGAGTTAGAGTTGTATAGCTTGTATTAGCAGTTAAGTATTGGCATGTCTCAATGCCTAATATATGATTAATATCAATATTGGTTAGACAGTTCGGGCATATGGTGGGCTTTACTTTTTAAGGAGATGTTGATGTGTGTATATAGTATGCCCTAATCTTAGTCTTATTAGAGTAGTATTCATTTTTGTCGTCGTAGATTTTGGGTAAATTGGTCGTGATTTGTCAGTGTTGATGGGCTTGCAATGCTGTTGGCATTGTTCCAGTTTGCAATTCTGTGTTCTTTAATATTTTTGTTTATTTCTCGGGTTAAATCCTATTTCGTTAGTAAATACACGGAGAAGACTGCCGAGGTATGGGCGGCATTGTCTATTTCATCGAAGCATTCATTGCCTGGTATGCCGGCGGTCGCGGCGTGGCCGGGGACTCAAATAAGTTTTAATTTATTACTGTTTCTAATAAGCTGGTCTCTAATTTTGCTTATAATAATTTTGCAATTGGTTGGGTTTTGAGTTGCGCGTAGAACTGACAGACTATCTGAACAAATAACTTTTTTTCTGGATAGTTTTGAAATTGTTTTGATAGAAATAGGGATAGCTGTAGCTTCTGCAGTGAAAATGGAGGAGGCATTGTGGAGGCATATGTCCCCACTGATAATGGAATTCTGACTGAAGGTCAATTTAACATATAGCTTTAGCTTGTTTTCGAGAATTCGTTCTTCTATTGAGCAAGCCCCGCTTCAGTCATCATGTTGTAAATTGGAATACTTTGGAAAGCGTTTAGACTTTTACGAACCGCTAGATGATAGGGAGCTTTGATGGTGTTGATTATAGTCTTGGGAGAGTTTCCATAAATTAGTAAGCCGTAGTCTATTTTATTTTAAATTAATGATTTTGTAATATTACAAAAGGTATTTACATGTGCTGATGATTTTTTACTAGATAAGAATTTAATTATATTAGACCTAGCAGCTAAGCTCTTTTTGAGTTCTATACAATGGTGTTTAAAGCTGTACTTATTATTAAAAATAACTCCAAGGATACTAAGGTTAGGAGTGTTTACAATTCTAATATCATTGAAGTTGAAAGATGTTCCAGAACACGAGGTTTTGCGACAAATGTGTATAGTTTAACATTTTTCAACGGACAATTTTGCACCGGAGGTGGCACCCCATTTGAAGATATCTTGAAGAACGTTAGAAAATAGCGATGTACGATGATGTACAACCAGGCTGTTGTGTTTACACAGAATATAAACGTCATCGGCGTAGATACAGTGATCAAGTTGCCTATGTTTAGATATTATGGAGCTCACATCGTCAAACTCAATAAAAAAAAAGAACAACTGATAGTGGTGATCCTTGAGGAATACCATTAGATAGAGGATAAGAAGCTGAAAGTGGTTATTTACTTTTACGGAGATTGCCTGTTGGACATAAAAGACTTGACATAATTGTAGATTTTGGGTCCAGTTCCCCAAGCTCTGATTTTATGCAATATTTGCTGAATGCAGATTCTATCAAAACCTTTTTCAAAAACTAGTGATAGAATTATTACATGATTACGGGATAATAAAGCTTTAGAAATGTAATAATCAATATGGAGGAGTACGTCAGCACAAGCATTGTTAGATTTAAAGGCTACTTGGTTAGCGCTGATTAAGTTTAAAGATTCCATAAACCACATTAACCTTTTGTCAACTATTGTTTCCATAACTTTGGAGATACAAGGAATGAGAGAAATGGGGCGGCACCCTTTTATATTATTTTTTGGGTTTTGAGGTTTCTGAAGTGGAAGTATAGTGGCTAGTTTCCAATGTTGCGGAATTGTTCCAGAGTCCAGAATATTCTTATAAAGTATAAGTAGTCTATGTTTTATAGCGGTGGGAAGGTTTTGTAACATTGGATATGATATACGATCTCGCCCGGGAGTTTTTCCTTTTAATTTGTTCAAACAACATTCCAGTTCTAATAGAGTAAACGGAACTTCAATATCTATCGCTTGACGAGACAAATCAGTATTTACGAAAGTTTGATTTAGAATCGATAGTTTCTGGATTTTAAATTCGTAAAGGAAATTTTCATCTTTAGATTGAATTGACCAAGTATTTGCGAAATGATTACTAATTTCACTTGGATTTGTTATTAGTACCTGATTATTCTTAATGCATTTTATTGTTGGTGGAGTATATGTACCGGTTAGGCGCGAATGTTTTGCCATATTTTGGATGGGGAAGAAGTCGGTCTGGTGGTATGAGTGATCTCTAAGAATTTATTTGCTTGGCTTATTTTTACCTCTCTACCAAATTTGGCATTTGATATTTTGTATGTTATGAGGTTTTCCAGTTTAGGGTGTTTTTTAAAAGCCTTCCACGTTTTATTTTTGATTTTTCGTAGGGAATGGGTCGAGTAAATGGCAGTACTTGGTCGGATTTTATGGTTGAAATAATGGGAAAGTGGTCGCTATTGTAGAGGTCATCTAGAACTTTACAGGACATCCTGGGATATATTTCAGAAGAACAGGTGGTGATGTCTATATGCGTGAAAGGTTGGTGTGTCGAGATGTTTAGGAGAGTTGATAAGTATGAGATGAGAATTATATACAAAAAACCCAGATCGCTCCTCTACAATTAGTCTTAGGAGAGTCGCATAAAACACTCCAGGAATTAACGTCACCTGTGATAATAACTGGAGCATTTATTTGATTGATTATATTTTCTAGGTCGTTTGAGGAGGAAGATTGATCAGGATGTATGTACATCGATAGCAGAGTGAGCTGAGATGGGTATTGTAGCTCAATGGCATTGTTAGAATGGGCGAGTTAATATTTATAAGCTTGTGTGGAATGCCTTTTTTTAATAATATGGCGATACCTTGCTTAGCAGCGATATTATGGTCAAGGTTAAGAAAATAACCAGTATACTGTTTGGGGAAGTAGGGTGTGAAGGTGTAAGGGCAATGTGTCTCTTGAAGAGAAATATATTGGGGCAGAATTCCTTAATAAGAATACTTAATTCGTTGTAGTTGTGAATGTAACCTTTAATATTCCATTGAAGGACATTAAATGATTCAGTTGGGTTTCTTATAATTGAGGTTTGATTTGAAAAGATTAGGTGGTAGTTGTTTTGTTTTTCAGGACTCCGACTCCACGCCACTCGAAGGGCGGAGTCGGGATTGGGGCAATAATCTTCGTTTTTATTGCATTTCGAGATCGTTTTAGTTAGGAGTGTTTGTGTTAAATTTGATATGAGTGAAAGTGTTTGTTCAGTTATTGGAACTTTTCTTGTTGGAGATTTTGTTTGAATCTTCGGAGGGAGGTTGGAGGTTATAGAGAGTGATTTAGTCGTAATATTGAGGTTGACTGTATTGTTTTGTGATATAGATGAACTGGAGGTAGCGGGAGTTGTTTTTAGAGTAATTGCATCTGTGCCAGCTTGTGAAGTATTGGTGCTAGTGTTGGGTTTAATTGTTTTATCATTGGTCATATCTGGGATAGGGTTTTGTACTTATGAATCTTTTGCTTTTTTCGTCGTATCCGCAAAGGATTCGGGGGGTTGAGAGAGGTGTCAAGAAATCGGGTTTTGTTCTTTGTGAATTTTTTTGGCATCTGCCATTGAACATTATGTATTTTTATAGCTAGAATTTCCGTTGCTTGTTTGTAGGCTGGGCATGTTATTGAAGGATGAGGGCAGTTGGCGCATGATATGTTGTCGCATGGATTAGGACTATGTGGAGTGAGGGGACAAGATTCACATCTCGGCTCGTTGTTATAAAGTTTGGTGGTGTGCCCCAGGCGTTGGCAATTTCGGCAAACGCATGGAGTTGGGAATGTATTCTGTAATTTTTGTGTTGTAGAAGCCTATATCAACAGTTCATATTGATTGAAAGTAAAAAGTATTAACCCGGAGGGTGTTTGCTTACCTTCGACTGTTTTTTTTAAATTTATAGGCATCTGTAACGCCCTGCGATTTCATTTCTGAGACGATGTCTGCCTCAGTGACGTTGATCAAGCAAGGGGCATATGCAATTCCCTTAGTTTCCTTTAGTTTTTCAGGAAGCTTAACTAGAACGGGGCACGTGTTGGCAAGGCTAGTTACTTTCAAAAAGATGTCGGCTATTTTTTGTGATTTAACTAAAATCAGAATGTTTCCGTCGCGTATTTGCGAGATTTGTTCATATTATTTACTGATATTGTCGATGCATTTTTTTAATGAGGAATGGACTGATGGATCGATGGCGTTTTCTTTTAATTTTGGGGATATAACAATAAATTAAGGGTTATTGTAGGGAGATCAGGCTAGTTGCCCAAAGGGTTAGGGGTTGATTTGTGATTTTTATATGGTTGGGAGATATAAGCGGAATCCACGTCAAGCGGTAGTTGCCTAAAACGGGACCCCCCTTCCCCTAGGGGCATTTTTATATCTAAGAATTCACTCACTAAACACAATAGAAGAGGTTAGCGAAGAACAGAAAGGTGTGTATGAATATAAAAAAAAAACGGTATAACGAAAAATACTGGTTGCGGTAGCGCTAGGCAGCAGACGAAATAGAAAGTCACACAATAGGAGACGAACGATGTGCACTGTCCGGAGGTTAGTCGGTTTGTTTTTGACTGGTGAAATTTGTCGTTGAATTCGAATTCTGTTTTTGTTTATAAAAATGTATAAAAATAAAAGATGCAATAAAGCTACAAAGAAAAAAGCGGTGCCTCGAACTTTTAATGAAAAATGTTTTAGCGACGAGTTACGAGTTGCAGTCTCATAAGCGAGGTGGATATTGTGGCTTTGTTTTCAAGTGTTTGAGGCATTCAGGTTGACAGTGAATCCATTAGCTGGAATTGTTGGTCAGATAAAGCTGCAAATATTGTTCATTCAGCAAGTTGGTTTTTCATTTTCCTTTTAGATTATCTACCTAGTGTCATGGCCAGATTCCATGCATTTAATTTAATATACCTACTGCTTGAATTTTGAAGGATAAAATATTGGGATAACAATATTTTTAAGTTATTACTCATTTTTTTTTTGAAATTAAATTTGTTCACTGCACCGAAATTATTATTCTTCTTTCTGATTATTATTTTGTTTCACTCTTGATGCCTACATTGACTTTTGAATGACAATTCACAGTGAAAAAGTCAAACTAATCTTTTTTTCTCTGGTGGAAACACTTCAAGATTAATTTTTAATCTACTCAATTTAAGCCGGATTATCTTTAGGTGAAAACGTATTAAAAGACCTATTTCCAAAAACCCTTGGTGTATGTTTATGAACTTAGTTATTTTCCGACGGAGCGGCGATGCGCGAATCGAAACGCATTAATCGGCATCTATTTTTGTTGATCATATACTACATATCATGATATTTTACTGAGAGTTATGAAATTTGCGTCGACTGTACCTACATTTTCTATAAGTATGTATATATTCACCATGTGCCCTTGACAATGACAAGAGCAAAAGCACGACTACGATGATGCCATGTTGCTTTGATTAAAAGAAACATTTTTATTAAAATAATTACTCTTTGGGAGCAAATATTAATTGAATGATACACAAGTGGGGCAGCACTAATTTATTAAGAACAGAGATGTGATTTGTTCAATTTTGAATTAGGTACAAGTAAAATATTTGGAATTTATTATTTGAATTTTGTGAAAAAATTCACATTAACGCCACTTAAACTTGTAAACGTAAGGAACAATGTAAAAATTAATCATTCCGACAAAACTCACGTTAGCTCTTAAATAATGATGCCTTCTAGTTAAAATTAAGTCTGATTTACAGCAACATAGAATTCTAAACTGTCTTAAAAACTCTGTTTTAGGCTGTAAGTACTTAATATTGTTGTCCAAGTTACTAATATGTCAATATATATTAATAGCACGAGCGTAAAAAGTAATGAATTTAAGAAGGAGGACGGATGATTTTGAGAATGAAAGAAAGGGATGGTAAAAAATGCCAAAATTCTTCATTTTCCTCATTTTTCAGTTATGAGTATTGCCGTCAAAATCATATTTCATTCTAAAACGTTCTCTTTTTGACAGATATTTTCATTCTTATTTTTCCGGCGAAGGAGAAGGTACTACACAATCGCTTGGTTTTCCTTATAGGTACTATTTCCATTTCGTTTTATTTGTAACAGACTGGGTTCCTAGTTTATTGCCCAATTCCCTGGCATGCCCACCCAATTTGTTTTCTATGTGTATCCACAAAACTGATTCTTTTTTACGCTCGTGTAACCAGGTACAAACTATATGTCAAATTTTAATGTATAAAATATGATACTTTTTACATAATATTTATGAAAATGCAAAACAACCGAAAATTGGCTATCAATTGATTAAGCTACAACAAAATAAACAACTTCTGATTAGGATAATTTTTTTTACATTGATACACAATACCATTTACACTTTTTAGAACGTTCCGCGAAAAAATTAATTGAAATCCTTTGAATCGTTCGTAATAAAGTCGAAATTAAAGAATGAGGGTTATCCACAATGAAATTAGATGGCATTGCTGAGAAAAGCTAGCATTTCGGTTATATACGACTATTTGTCAAACTACACAGTTTAGACTACGTATGTCAAAACATCACAAGTTTATATGTTTTTTGGGTTCAATATTTTTTGTTATCAATTTTGCAATATGAGTTTTTGAAAATCTGTATGTCACTTCATAGTAATTGCTTGAATTTATACTGGTTCCAACACAAAAAAAAATATTTTGGATTGTTAAAGTTTTAAAGAGGTCGCCTTCTCTTAAAGTAGTTGTATTAAAAATAAATATCTAGGAGGCGCACCTAATTCACATATTGGTAAGCATACAATGATATTTAAATCTTGACGTGAGGACTGTATATTTAAATGAATTTTTTTTTTACTAAAAAAAACGACTGTTACTATAAAAATAATAAATTAACTTACTATTTAAATGTGTTGAAATACTTTTTTACATCCAATTCGTAGATTTATCTGAAAGTAAAAACGCAATATATGTATATAAAAATCAAAATCATAAATTTAGATAATTATTAATTTGATTTTGGTAAACCTATTTTATATGAAAAATTAACCATATCAACAACTGTCAGATAATATAACTCAACAAAATAAATTATTTTACCAAAATACATATTTTGAAAGTAACCAAGTCTAAAACATTTATACAATATTTGATAGCATGTTCAACTCGCACATAATATTTATTAATAATTAGAATTACACGAACCAGGCGTTTCATAAAACAAGCATTGACTTTGCACACAAACGGACAGTTGTATTTTTGTTATGTATTACCATAATTCCCCTTTTTATCCTTGGAGAATTACCCACGAAAAATTAAATCATGAATTCATAAATAAAATTGATATCAAATAAGAAGGAAAATCAGTAATTTTTAAATTTATATAGTTGTAGTTGGTCATAATTATCCCCACAATTATATTTTGTTTATTTGGCATACATACATTAATGCCTTCATATATATGTTCACTTAAGTATTAATTAATAACCGAAGGAAATAAATGTTGACTAAGCTTAAATCTTAGAAGACACTCGTTGAAATATGTGAACATACAAACATGATATTTTCGGAAAAAATGCATGAAACGCAAAAAAATGAGATATTAATATACATCACCTAAAATCTTGAGATATAAATTTTTATGTGGACATATACAACTGTATAAAAACCGAATCTTGCTTTAATTTAATATATTTGACTGAAGAGTTTTTTTAAAATATGTTTTACTCAAAATGAAGGAATAAATAAATAGAGAATAAGTATAGCTATAAGCTATAAGTATTTATATACATGTACATATTCATATATGTATATTGTGTAACAGAGTGGAAATGTGCCATTTTTTATATGTCGCGCTGCTAAAAATATTTATTCAGTTTTACTTGCGATATACATAGGTACTACTATAGGGCAAGTTTAGAAATAAAAAAAATCGATATTTTAATCAAACTTAACATTAAGATGATGGAGAACAACAAAAAAAGTGAGTTCCGCTATTCCGTCTGTCTGTCTGTAGAACGATCTACATCATCACTGACCACTTCTTGTGGAATGAACATATTTAATGTCGCCAAAAAAGCTGCAAAGTGCTTGCGCTTTCTTCGACGATGTAAGAAATTCTTTTCCCCGTCTGATCCGGCTGTAATCTATAAGGCATCATTCGTCCAAAGCTGGAGTATAACTCCCACATATGGACAGCAGCTCCCAAAACTCATTTGAATCTTTTAGACAGAATCCAAAATAGAACCTCAAAACTAGTGTACATCAGTATCTCCTTTTAAATCCTACATTATTTTCCTAATGCTCCCACAGTGCTATTCATACTAAGGCGTTCAATATAAAATAACGGCTGGATCGTACGAACTTGCTCTAGGAGCTAACAACTTTAATAAGCTAACCATTGAGGTTAAGTTAGTTAGGTGTAATTATTCTATTAAGGAGGTTAAAATGTATCTACGTACATATATAGATGGAACCTAAGTTTGTAAACATGCACATATAATAATGAAAATGAAGGATGTAGGTGGGTAGGTATATACATACAACTTCATAATTTAGGTGAAATATGCATTACATAAGATTAATGTGATTTTTTAAGACACATATGTATATATAAATGTATGAGGACCTACATTGTATTTAGTATTCAGTGACGCATGCAAAAATTCTTAAAAGGGGAATAATAATAGGGTAGAAATAAATGAATAAAACACATAAAAATATTCAAAAAAAAATCAAATTAACCGTTTCCGAGAAAATGGAAAACCAAAAAAATGGTTCTACTAGAGGTAACAAAAATAACAATTTTTTTCCAAAAAAAATTATCAGAAGGTACCGCTTCCCATCATTAATGAACTGATTTGTCTTTATAAAAATCGTTGGAGCCGTTTTGGAGAAAAATAAGATTTTTGTTTTTGGCCAAAAAAAATGTATGGGAGCTACTGTTATTTGTCGTCTTAGAAAGCTTGCCTTATAGTGTCTACTCATAATCGCAAGTAAAAAGTCTGTCCTAAGCGACTGAAGCTATTTTCTTCATACTTGGTACTTAAGCGTTTTAGGTGATTATCTCCTATTTTTTCTCATAGATTTTTTAATGGTTTTTTTAGACCCAAAAATAACGATACTTGCCATACAATTGTTTTACCATCTTAATTATTTGGAAAACTCCTCTAACGATATTGGTAAAAATTAGTGTGTACACTCCTTTTGGTAGAGTCTACATTTTGTTCAAATAGAGAACACTACGTACCAACATTTTAGAAAAATATTTTTTTTTTTTTGATTTTTGAAGGATTAACTAGAGGTAACAAAAATAACAATTTTTTTCCAAAAAAAATTATCAGAAGGTACCCCTTCCCATCATTAATGAACTGATTTGTTTTTATAAAAATCGTTGGAGCCGTTTTGGAGAAAAATAAGATTTTTGTTTTTGGCCAAAAAAATGTATGGGAGCTACTGTTATTTGTCGTCTTAAAAAGCTTGCCTTATAGTGTCTACTCATAATCGCAAGTAAAAAGCCTGTCCTAAGCGACTGAAGCTATTTTCTTCATACTTGGTACTTAAGCGTTTTAGGTGATTATCTCCTATTTTTTCTCATAGATTTTTTAATGATTTTTTTAGTCCCAAAAATAACGGTACTTGCCATATAATTGTTTTACCATCTTAATTTTATTTTTGAAAATTCAATATTTCGAAAACGGGTAGGTGATTTTTTTTAAATTTTCGTTTCAAGTTTATATTATGAAATATTTAGGCTTTAGTAGGATACTAAAGACATAAAATAGACTTCTGGTGATTTTAACTTCAGTAAAATTAAACAAAAAAAAATCGATGATCAATTCGTTTAAAATTAGCCAAATTTTTTAAAACATAAAACTGCTTTAATATAGTACTAACTCGTTTAAAAGTATGCGCATTTGATTTTATATTGGTTATAGGTATATTTATGTATTTGGATTTATTTTTTCTTTTTCTTTTGCTACATAAGTTAACATTCTCTAAATAAGTGATTTTTATTGGTAATTTCAGATTTTAATTTAAAAAAACACTTGTTTTGTGTTAATTAAAACATCATCTTAAATAGTGTAACGAATTGTACTAGCTGACTTCTTACGAATCGCTTTATTTTTATAACAAAACATCTGAAATTTTGATGCAAGCTACCTAGGTGGAGACTTTCATCTTATAATTAAGACAATACTTAAGCTTTTTTAATACGCCTTACAGCCATCTTTGTATATTAAAACCATATATTCCAAATGGCGCCAAAAAGTTCTCGGGCGATAGCGTCTAAAACGGACCACTTCCGGTGCATTTTTTCGAACATGACTTAGCCCATCGAGTTAATGGTTTAAACTAGTCCCCAACTATAGAGCTCGACGAGATAGAACAAAAAACATAAGGCTGTCTAATTAAAAATGCACCGAAGGGTTTTGCAGCCACCTTTTCAAGAGCACGTTTTCGACAATGACTTAGCCCATCGAGTTAATGGTTCAAAATAATACCAAATTCAAGGTTTGGCTGTACTGTTTATGAAAATATAGGCTTGCCATACTTAAAATAGTTCCATGCACTTGGCAGCCTTATTATAATGAAAAAAGTGCAAAAAACGCATTTTGCTTTATAATATCATAATTTGGCTGAGTTTCTTCATGCATATTAATATATCAAATGACAGCTGAGAATCTGTAAACAATTTATAAAATAGCTTTGCGTTTTTCAAAATCTTTAGAGTGGTAAGAACATTTAGTTTTATTGCAACTTTTGATATCTTACGTTAGGTTTTTAACAAAAACAATTACTTTTCTAAGTCTGTCAGTCTGTCAGTCTGTCAGTCTGTCAGTCTGTCAGTCTGTCAGTCTGTCAGTCTGTCAGTCTGTCATTCTGTCAGTCTGTCAGTCTGTCAGTCTGTCAGTCTGTCAGTCTGTCAGTCTGTCAGTCTGTCAGTCTGTCAGTCTGTCAGTCTGTCAGTCTGTCAGTCTGTCAGTCTGTCAGTCTGTCAGTCTGTCAGTCTGTCAGTCTGTCAGTCTGTCAGTCTGTCAGTCTGTCAGTCTGTCAGTCTGTCAGTCTGTCATTCTGTCAGTCTGTAATTCTGTCAGTCTGTCAGTCTGTCAGTCTGTCAGTCTGTCAGTCTGTCAGTCTGTCAGTCTGTCAGTCTGTCAGTCTGTCAGTCTGTCAGTCTGTCAGTCTGTCAGTCTGTCAGTCTGTCAGTCTGTCAGTCTGTCAGTCTGTCAGTCTGTCAGTCTGTCAGTCTGTCAGTCTGTCAGTCTGTCAGTCTGTCAGTCTGTCAGTCTGTCAGTCTGTCAGTCTGTCATTCTGTCAGTCTGTAATTCTGTCAGTCTGTCAGTCTGTCAGTCTGTCAGTCTGTCAGTCTGTCAGTCTGTCAGTCTGTCAGTCTGTCAGTCTGTCAGTCTGTCAGTCTGTCAGTCTGTCAGTCTGTCAGTCTGTCAGTCTGTCAGACTGTCAGTCTGTCAGTCTGTCAGTCTGTCAGTCTGTCAGTCTGTCAGTCTGTCAGTCTGTCAGTCTGTCAGTCTGTCAGTCTGTCAGTCTGTCAGTCTGTCAGTCTGTCAGTCTGTCAGTCTGTCAGTCTGTCAGTCTGTCAGTCTGTCAGTCTGTCAGTCTGTCAGTCTGTCAGTCTGTCAGTCTGTCAGTCTGTCAGTCTGTCAGTCTGTCAGTCTGTCAGTCTGTCAGTCTGTCAGTCTGTCAGTCTGTCAGTCTGTCAGTCTGTCAGTCTGTCAGTCTGTCAGTCTGTCAGTCTGTCAGTCTGTCAGTCTGTCAGTCTGTCAGTCTGTCAGTCTGTCAGTCTGTCAGTCTGTCAGTCTGTCAGTCTGTCAGTCTGTCAGTCTGTCAGTCTGTCAGTCTGTCAGTCTGTCAGTCTGTCAGTCTGTCATTCTGTCAGTCTGTCAGGCTGTCAGTCTGTCAGGAAATTTTTTAGCTCAAAAAATAACGGTACCTGCCATATAACCGTTACGTTCAAACCTATTTTTCTCGGAAACGGCTCTAACGATTTTGATTTTAAAAAATCAGTGCGGCTTTTTGCTACGTCCGTTCATATGGTTGAAAAAAATAGAAAAATGTCAAAAAGCGGTACTTTCCATAGGACCGTTTTTTTTTGCTTTCGACTATCTCATAAACGGTACCGATTCTTTCGAAATTTCACACATATATAGGTATAGGTTGCCCAAATTATGCTGCGTACCAATATTTTTAATTAGTATTTTTTTGTATTTTTAAAGTCATTAAAAAAACTGCTCATTAATTTTTTCAAAAATTATATTTATACGTATTTATTGAATACTTATGAATTGGCGTTTTTGAATATTTTTAAAAATGTTTTCAAACCGCTCCACAGCTTTTTAAAATTTTTTTCTCATAAATTCAAATTTATCTAACAAATAAAATGGCGTACTTTTTATTGAGCTTAAATTAGTTTAAGTATTTATTTCAGAATTTTGAATTATTTTTTCTTTGATTAAGCCGATTTAATATTTTGTTTTTAAGTTTATATTATAATATTTAAGACTATCAACCATTTTTTTTAGAAAAAAATTAAAGATATTTTGTATATATAAAAAATGAAGTAAAAAACTGCTTTAAAAATATATTTAGATTTTTAACAGAAATCTTTTGCATTCGATGTGATCGAACATAAGAGCAAGTTCGTGCGATCCAGTCGTGCATTTTATTTTTGTAAGTTTTCTTTGACAGATATGTAAGTTATGGGGTTTCCGTGGGTAATTTTAGATTTGGATCGGAAATTTCAGATTGATTTTTACTTCCGATTATAGGTACTATAATGCAAGTTATGTATTCGTAAAAAAATTTTTTTTTAATAATCAAACATGATATTACGATCATAGAGAAACCAAAAAAGTGGGTCCCCCAATTCCGTCTGTATGTCATTTTGTCTGTCTGTCCTCGAGTCTACAGCCTAAAACGGTTGGACAGATTTGCTTCAAACTTGGTACATATTGTTTTTTCGGTAATATGCCCACACGTTTTTTTTTTCATTTTTTTAAGATGACAAATAGCAATAGGTCAAATACATTTTTTTGGGCTAAAAACAAAAATCTTGTTTTGCTCAAAAACTGCTCCAACGATTTTTATAAAAAAAAATCAGTTCATTAAAAATTAAGGTTACCTTTTGATAATTTTTTTTTTTTTTTTGGAAAAAATAGTACCTCTAGTACTAGTAGAACAATTTCTTTGGTTTTCGATTTTTTCGGAAACGTTTAATTTGATTTTTTTGAATTTTTTTACGCAGAAGCTCCTAGAAAGCTTGAAAACTATTGTATACCAACATTTTTCAAAAACATTTTTTTTTTGGAAATACATTTTTTTTGAAAACTCAAAATTTCGAAAACGACTCAATAGATTTTTTCGAAACTTCGTATTTAGTGGTTTTTTGACATTATCTTGAATATTTAAAAAAACTTATTTTTCTAAAATAAAAAACAACGCTACCTCCCACACAATTGTTAAGAAAAAAAAATGTATTTCTCGAAAACGGCTCCAAGAATTTTTATAAAAAAATTTGTGTGTTCTTAAATTAGTACAGTTCAGTATAAAAGCATAAAAATATTTTTTTGCGTGCTTATTAACGGTACTTCACATAGAACCAATTTTCATAATTTGAACTTTCTGAATATTGGATGAACTGATTAAAACAATTTTTTCACACAAATGCTCCCTAAAATTGTAAATAAGTTTTTCCATTTTTAAGAAATAAATAATTTTTTTTTTGAAAAATCGATTTTTCAAAAACCGCTCCAACGATTTGTGAATTTTTGTTTGATATATTCTTATTTATCCATCAATTCAAATTGCATCTTTGTTTTCCCTCAAACTATAACGACTAAGTAATATAAAAACATTTAATTATGTGTATTATCCATTTATTCCTACCTTATTTTTATTCCCTCTTTACGAATTTTTGCTTACGTCACTGAATACTGAATACAATGTAGGCCCTCTTACATTTATATATACATATGTTACTTTAAAAATCACATGAATCTTATGACGTTGTATGCATTTAGCTACCTACCCACCTACATCCTTCATATTCATTATTATATGTACATGTTTACATACTTAGGTTCCATCTATATGTATATGTATGTATGTAGATACATTTTACTCTCCTACCTTTCACAATTCAAATCCATAACTTAGATTTAAATATATATTTGTAGGTAGGTTAGATACATATGTCTTCCATGCGACAATTCATTATACTAAGAATCAAGTTAATCTTACCTACATAGGCTTTAAACCTGTATAGGATAACTACACCTAACTAACTACACATCAATGGTTAGCAACAAGTTGTTAGCTACAAGAGCAAGTTCGTAGGATCCAGTCGTGCATTTTATTTAATATCCGGCTGGAGCCGAATAATCTATTTGTATTCGGCAGAATACACGATAGTCGTTTTTTTAGTAAGAAAAATAACAAAATATTAAGTTTTATGATCTGATTGATATTATTTCATATATATAATAAAGAGAAATTTAATATTGTACGTTTTCTACAGCCACATTATGGTTCAGAATATTAATGAGATTAGACTAATCAATAATTCATTTAAAACAGAAAATAAGAAAAGGATATACAATAAATAATAATTACTAACATTAGTACATAGCTAATAGTTTGTTAATATAATTTATTAACTCGACCAATTATTTTTATTACTTGATTTTCAAAGGATTTTTCAGGGTTTTTGGTCGCTTTCTTCTGTATGCAAATAAAATAACTTTCCTTCATATTTTTACCCTACGTTTCGTTGGATTTTCCCAACTTCTTCAGGGGTAGTTTACTTAAACATGAAATACTAAAAGTTTTCATTTATTTTTTTTTTAAATTAATTAAATTAAGCATAAATGGATTAATTGCATCGACTAGAAGCCGTTTTTCATTCTTTTTCAAAACGATTTGTTAATATTGTCTTGCAATACATTATGTTTTATTGTAAAATTAATAATAATTAATAAAAAAAAATCAATGTAAACTTCTAATATTTCGTTTCAAAATACACAATCGACCCAACATAAGCAACGCAAAGGAATTTTAATGTATAAGGATAATTTAAATCAAAAGCGTATATGAAACCTATCATGGAGTTTGCTTTATTACGGAGAATCTCGATGTGGTTAATAAAGTTTGGATTCAAAAATAACTCCAAGATCTTTTTAAATAAATAATAAACGATTACGTTTGTTTTCGTATATGATGTCAACAACCCTACAAGCAATATTTTTTAAAAATCCAGAAAGTAATGAACTTCTCTTATCAACTAGCAATCTCCATTTTCATCCTGCATATGAAATGACAGAACATTAATTACAACAAATGCGCCATATATTTGCAGTGCAAAAAGTAAGAATATTTTGTGGAAGTGGAGGAGAAGGAAGAAAACATGTTAAGCCGGCTTTGCTTGTACCGGTGTGATTTAAGTATCAGACCACCAAACTATTATACTTTTCATTAGGGCAGATATCAGGCCGCCGAATATTCGGCTATACGGCCTAGTTGCGGGCCGAATATCCGGTATACGGTATCAGGCCAAAATCAGTATTCGGTACAACTCTAAAAGCTTTCCACCCACCTACATCCTTCATTTTCATTACTATGTGTACATATTTAAATACCTAGGTATGTAAGTACAATATACTACTTCCTAACTTATATAATTAAAACCCATAACCTATAGATTTAAATATACATTTTGTTGGTAGGTACCATGTAACTATTCCTTGAATAATTCATTCGGCAATTCATTATACTATTTAAGGATCAAGGTAATATTATACCTACATTCGCTACCGGCCTAAATATAACTAGACTACCTACCTACTAACAGCATCAATGTTCAGTTACGTTAAAGTTGTTTGCTAGAAGAGCAAGTTCGTACGATCCAGTCCTACATTTGATTCCTTAACTGTTCGATAGGTTTAGCCTTTCATTTCCGATAGAAACTAGGGGTATACGTAAGTCACTACCTGTGCAATCCTCAAAACCCGGTAAACTTTGACAAAGGATATTGACAAGTATTTTTGATAGGTCTGTGCAGTTTAAACAATGATGTGCGGAAACTATCGTTGATAAGCTTATAATGATAATTCAGGTTATATTTTTTAGATAGCGCAGAGAAATTGGGCCAAAATTTTAAACGACTTAGTAATATGTTAATTCATTTTAGGTATGATATTAGGTTAAAAAGAGAATTTTGCTAATTTTAATCGAGTTTAAAATCGTACTATATTCTTAACATTTTAGAAAAGTTAAAATCACGAAATGGCTAATTTAATTTTTTAGTATCGTACTAAATCAATAATGTCATCTGATGGTATATCAGCCTTGCACGCGAGGGGCCCAGGTTCGAATCCTGCTGGTATAGATTATATTTTTTTTTTTTTGTAAGTAATGAAGCTAAATGATTTAAGCCCGTTTGCTGATACGAAATTTAAGACTCTATGTGCTCCATAAACGCTTAAGGAATACATAGAGCATTGCAGTAAACTCAAACCTTAACATAAAACTCGTTATGTGCAACATAGTTTATGTTTTAGAAAAACTAGTACATAAAATATTTAACTGCGACATAAGAAATTGATGGGTATTTAGTTTATATCAACTCACAAAGAAATAAATAAAAATCGATTTACCAGAAAAATGAATATCTTGCTTCATTTGATGATGATCTCTTTTTACAAAAAATTCCAGCTAACAAAAGAATAGTGAATAATAAATGATTGAAACTTCCATTATATAAAATCGCGCTCCGCTAACAGCGTGTCCGAATTGGAATCCAGAGATAACCTTAAAATCCAAGAAGACGATGAAAAACGATTGGAGCAATTAAAATGGATCTATACTTTGCGACTTTTCTCGCTTGTTCTCTTGTGCTGTGCTTACGTGTACCTTATGGTAGTGCTCACTAGGCATTTGCCATTAAACTTAACTCGACGCACGTCGGATGATGTCAAGTGTAATACATATTATGAAAATAGTGACTCTGAAGCTAGTCGCTGGTGGCAGCACCAGCACCAAGCGCAAATTATATTGCGACTAGCTGCAGCTGCCAAATAACGACGTGGGATGATTAACAAATTCCCGAAGTACCCGAAGAAACTGACTGCGCTGCTGGTCCGCAGAAGACGAGTCGAAAGTCAATAGAAGCAGAAATTATCTTTTAAGTCGAAGAAACTGTGTGATTGCAATGACAGTTGTTGTCACTCTAGAAGTTGTGGAAGTTGCGGTTTACAAACTGTTCCGTTGGTACCGGCTGCTCCTTCACCAACACCGGTGGCCGTCACCAATAAGTCGGTATTGCCAACAGACGACTTCTACAACACCCCACATTTTTTAATTCTATAAATAAAAATACACAATTACAACACAATTTCCCCGTTCCAATTTTAAATTTGTATGCAATATTTTTAAATTTTCACATATCGTATAGTTCGAAGTAAACTTAGATGTATTTTTAATCTGTTACTTTGCTATAACATAGATTTTTACGGGCAACATAAATAAATTTATGTATAACTTAAAACTTATGTGAAACTTAGCTAGTAACAGGATTTGTGTTTCGAATCAGCAAACGCGCCTAAAATATAATCATCGAATGTACTTATTTAGAGCGCACGTTGTGTTTCCATCAATGCATAATTAATTTTCAAAGCATAAACACAATAATTGTGTTCATCAAAATTCAAACCCTACAAATGCATATCAACGCTTTTTTTTTAATGAAGAATTATATATACATACATATATACAATTTTATTCAGCTCAAATTTTTACAGTGTTACATATTTACAAATAATTAATTCTTAAGTCTAACATTATATATCTGCGAGCACAGAAGGGGCTCTGCTTCGTTAAATTGTTGGTTTATTTTATACATTTTATACTAAAAAGTGTCTTAAGTCTAACATAGGTTTTTTTTTTTTTAAATAAAATCTGAATTTATCTCGTCGGCTTGAGCAGTGCTGACTGTCGTTGATTGGTGTGGTTGAGATGGGGTTGGAGGGCCTTAACTCCTGTTGCTTGTCAGCTGGTTTGGTCCTGTGGTGGCATCAACCTCTGTTGTACTGCGTTCCTGCAGCTACGTAGAAGTTTCCGAAGCTGTCATCTGACCATATTCCAAATGCTGGATCCATCATGGATAGCACGTGAAGGTACCGGTCTTCTGTGTCTGGGTCACCTGTAATTAAATTAATAAGAGGGCTGGGATGGGATGGGATTTTTTGCAGCATCATAACGCTGAGGTTGTACATGTATTTGTCTATGGGGACAATTCCTGAAGCTTCGTATAGCCTTGAGTTGCTATAAAACTTAACGGAGTTTGGTTTGCGGAAAAGGGAAGTGCAATGGCGAAGAACTTTTCGCTCGAAAACTTGCAGTTTTTTCATGTATGATGGACTTATGGTGTACTATATAGGAAAGCTATAAGTTAAAATGGGACGAATGAGTTGCTTATAAAGCAGAAGTTTCGTCTTTGTTTGGAGACCGCCTCTTACTTGCATAAGAGGTCGTACTAGAGAAAAGGCATGGTTAGCCTAACGTAGGGTGAATTTGGAGTGTTGATTGAATTTGAACCTTTGGAAGAAGTGAACTCCTAGGTATTTAACCGTTTTCTTCGGCTTGATAACTAAGTTATCAGGAAGGGTCAGAGAGAGGTTATTGCATTTTTTGGCTAGGCCATTTTTCGAAGGCGTCCTAAAACAGATCAACTCTATTTTAGTAGGGTTGATTTTTATTCCCCACTGTAGGTAGTAATCCCAGAGTTTAAGGATATGTTCCCTTACTCTTCGGAAGGCTAGGTCTGGGCTAGTGGATGCGCTGTAAGTGATGGAGTCATCAGCAAATAGTAGGGTATTGGTCCTAGGTATGTTTAGTGGTTGGTCAGAGGTATATAAATTGAAAAGATCGGGTCCAAGGCGAGATCCCTGAGCAACACCAGCGGAAATGCTCATGAGGCTTGAATTTGAATTTCCCACTCGTACGTAAAATTTACGGTTAGTGAGGAAACTGTGGATGATTAGGATAAGATGTCTGGGCAAGTGAAGAGACTTCAACTTGAACACCAGGCCATCTATCCAAACCGAGTCGAATGCTTTTTGGATGTCGAGCAGACAAGCTACGGTTGTATATCCTTTGTTAAGGGCCAGCGTCGTATCAGCATGTAGCTTCAACAACGGGTCGAATGTCGAGTGGGATGCTTTGAACCCGAATTGGTTATGCTGCACTATACCTATGGATGAGCAAAGTGAGCGAAGTTTGTAAAGGATCAGCATTTCAAGAAGTTTACTGAGGTTTGGAAGAAGGGAGATGGGTCGATAATTGTTAACACCAGGTTTTTTTGGTATTGGGAAAATTTCGGCGATTTTCCATTGATTCGGGAAGTAACTGTTGTTAATACAGTTATTAAGTATAATCGTGAGGATTATAATAGCTGTCGGCGGTAATTTTTTTATTAGATAGTTAGAAACCTTGTCAGGTCCTGAAGATTTCTTGGAATTGCCGTTTTGGATAGAACCGTAAAGGTCTAAAGGGTTGGTAAAAATATCATCTGTTGTCGTGTAGACTGATGAATTTTCTTGTGAAAAGGTGGTAAGCGGGCTAGGGTTCTGAGATATCAGTCCTGTGACTTCGTTGTTTACGTTGGAGAGAAAGTCGGGTAAGTGGATTGGGAGATTAGGTTTGAAATTGCTTTCAAAGAAATCTGCGAAGGCATTCGTTTTTTCTTGGTCCGACGAAAGAAAGGTGTCATTATATTGCAATTGTCCGACTATAGGGGATTTCCTCCCTATGATTCGGTTAATTTGCTTGAATGTGTCCGGTCCAGGTTTTATGACGTTAAGTCTTTTCCTGAATTGGGAGTCTATGAATGCTTTTGTGTTTTGGTCGATGAGGGTATTTAGGCACTTGAGTTGAGAGAAAACACTCTGGTATTCATCTCCGTGTGTACTTAGAGTACGGTGAAAAATTCTCTGAAGAATTTTCCGAAGCTTTTGCCTGTACTTATACATATTTTGAATATGTTGGGGAAGGTCTTTGTATTTCGAATTGAACGTTCGTTGTTGTGCTTGTTCAGCAATTGTTGCAGCAATTGAACTTTCAATAGTCTCGATTGTGGATTCGATTTCTTGATTGCTCAAATTGTGTGAAGTGCTAGGTGTGTTATTCCGTAGCTTATCCGTTAAAGAGTTTTGGAATACTGCTGTGGGATAGCAAGTATATTAAAGTTTGTCCTAAGACGAAGGGCTAGTTGAACTGCTAAATGATCAGAATCTGATGCAATCGCAGTGCACGAGAAGTTTTTGAGTGTAGGAAGTCTACAGATCAGGTTAGGGGAGCACAGGAAAAAGTCAAGTGTCGAAGGAGTCTTGGGATATGTTGGGATTGGTTGAGATACAACCTCAAAAGAGTGGGTGTGGGAATTAGCGCATAGCCAGTCAGACATAACTACTCCTTGATAAGAGCTTAAAGTGTCCATCCACAGTTGGTGGCGAGCATTGAAGTCACCACCAATAATGAAGTGAGTGTAGTTTTGACAGAATGCGTTTAGCAAGTCAAGGTCGTGATTAATGTTGATTCGGGATGCGGAACATTGATTGTACAAAGATATCAGAAGGATATTTTCGTCATTTTCAAGTTCAATTACTACGCAAGTTACTTCAAATGTAACCAAGTCTTGGATAATGACTTTTCGGCATTGAAAAGGAGATCTTACCAAAATAGCAGTGCCAGTTTTGCCAAGATCTATGTCTGTCCGGAATAAGGTGTACTTTTCAAAGTAAAGCCGATGCCTCGAAGCTAGTCTAGTTTCGGAGAGCAGAACGGCGTCGGGTTTGTTTTTGTCAAGGAATTTTTCAAGAGAAATCCGTTTAGGATGTGAAATTAGTGAGTTAACGTTATAAGCAATAACGTTAAAGTTGTTTATTGTTGTATACATACTCGGAAGCAGAAGTCAAGAAACATGTGTTTCTTGCCGGTCTCGTCGGGGCAGGCCTCGTATAGAGGAAGAAAATCGGTTATTTTCGACAACAGTGTGACGAAATCGCAACCGAAGAATTTCTGTGAGTCGTTTAGGAACGAACTCGCTGTGGCTTTAATACCACTAGAAATGGCTGATTTGGCGGGCTTAGGGGGCTCTGTACGAGCAACAGGGGTCTGTTTTGCTGGTTGTTGAATTTTGGGTTGTTGTGGTTTAGGTTGTTGATGTTGCTTGGGTAGGGGCTTTTGGTAATTAGTTATATTTGTCACGCTTTTGTTAATTGCGTGAAAGCAATCGGAGAACGACTTACCAGGGAAAATTCGGGATGTGGTTGGCAATTGCTTGGTAGCGGCTCTTGCCATTTCCTTTTCTTTCTTGGCTGCTACTAGCTTTTTACGATAGGGACATCCTTCGTAGTTGGCTGGGTGAGATCGGTTCTTAAGCATTTGCCTGCTTCGTGGTTTTCGCTGCACTTCACACAGCGATGCGTCATATGGCAGTTCATGCTTACGTGGCCAAACGCCTGGCAGTTTCGGCATTGTGTCACATTGTTGGGTTGCAGTTTTTCCCATTTCACTGCTTCCCCGAGCAGGTTCTTGATTCTGCTGACTGCCACCAAATCGGTGCCTTTCTCGAATTCGACGACAAAGGCGTTGAAATTCGATGTCTTGTCCCTCCGTGATTTAAATGGTGAAGCTTTGATGGCTTTGAATTCCATAGCACCCAAGTTGCTTACTATGTCCTCCGGTTGGTGGCTATGGTGAATTTTTTTTAACGGGATGATGCATTTCCTGTCCTCTTTGGAGGTGAATGTATGGTGTTGTATTTTGGTATCCACCAGGTAGGACTTGACCATATTGAAATCCTCTTTCGTGGCCGCTTTTAAGATTGTTTTCGTCTTGTTGACGTTCACTACAGCATAGTCCGGCTTTTTGGTTGATATTTGGAAATGCCTATACATAACCGCCGTTACTAAATTGTAGCAAACTATGGGCGGTTGCATTTTTCCGGGGCTTTTTTTTGTTGTTGGTGCTGTTTTTGGTGCTGTTGTTGGTACTGTTATTGGTGCCGATGGTTGTGCTGATGTTGATGCTGGTGTCTGCTGCTTGTTGGCAGCTTGCTTTCTTTTTGCTGGGCCCACAGTGGTAAATTCAGCGTCATCATTGGCTTCGATTGCAACAGCAAGTTTTTGCCTCTTGCTGGAATCGGCTTCCTTTTCTGCTTCTTTTGGCCTCTTTTCATATACAGGCGTTGGGATTTCTGCCTCGCTTTCCATTTGTTCAGCGTCGGCAGTTTCCAGCAATTGTTGTTGTTGCTCTCCTTCAAAATGGTGAAGGATTTGGTCAACGTCGTAGTTGAGCCTTGCGGCAAAGTCTACGGACACATTTTCTCCGTAGAGGTTCCGCAGGTGTTGGATTTCCCGCCTGATTGTACTCAGGAGTTGCTCCCTGGCTGCCCTGATTTTTGCGCGTTGTCCCATGCTGGTAATTATAATTACACTACGCAGGCAACGCGGTTTTTCCTGGTCGGCTTTTTCCTGGAAAGAAAGAAAAGAAAAGAAAGAAAGAAAAGAAAAGAAAAAAATTATATGTATATTTTTTTTATGACTTAAGATTTTTTTTTTGTAGTTCGTCGGCTTCATACAAACACTTATTTTTAAAAAAACTTGTGCTATGTAAGTCACACGTGTTGTCCGTTGTTGTACGAAGTAATTAAGTAATTACCCACGGGAAGGTAATTACTGACGTTGTCAAGTCGTAAAAAAAAAATTCCTTCACTGCTAATTACCCTCAGGCAACAAGCAATTAGGGTTTTTTTTTTGTCTTGTGCATTTAAGTTTGTTTGGTTGTCGGGGAAATATGCGTCCGTCTCCGTTCGCTGTCGGTTGTAGAGTGTTAATCTGCATATCAACGCATTGATATGCATTAAACCTTTGTCAACGGCCTTGGATACGATGAAAGTATCGCTTCCCATAGATCAGCGAAATCAAGCATCGTTGTGCGTGGTTAGTACTTCGATGGAGAACCGTCGGAAACCAACCACGCGCTGTTGACATGTGTTTCTTCTGTTGTGTGTTCTTTCTATCTCTGTCTCTCTCTGTTGTATTAATGTATGTAAAAGTTTAAGCCAATGGTCTAGTTGTCAGTGCTTCAGTGTCTCTACTTCGGAGATTTATCTGCGGAGTAGTATAGAATGTAATGTAATGTAATGCATTAAACCAGTATAAATACGACTCGACGATTGCCTTCAAGATGACACATAGCTGTTTAACTATTTTCCTATGTAATGCAAAAATGATCAAAATCAGCTTTTTGACATACTTGATTATATTTAAGTTAGATTAAGTTAATGACAATTCTTTAAACCAGCGGTTCCCACTTCGTCGCACTTATATGCTATTTATCGCAGTTATGTTTATGTAGAAATTGCATTAACTGTTTTTTTATATATGTATTCTATCAAATTCAAGCAAAACAAGAAACTTTAACGAAAAATCAAAATCAATGTTAATTTAACAAAATTAGGAAATTAATAATATTTTAAAATATATAATATACATGTACGTAATTGTAAATTAAATTTAAATTTAAAGTAAATTGTTATTTCAATAAAGAGCTCAGAAAGTTTCTTAGTGAATATAATGTGCCTGTTTTGTTCTACACAATGCTGGTATATCTGATTGAATTTGGGACAACTGTAACCGAATATCTGGCTCTGCATCGAGACGGGATCTATATTTTGTTTTGGCTCCAAAATAGGCGGAGAATCCTGATTCGCACATGTATGTTGTTGCAAACTGCAGAAGAATTATTTTGGATTTATCAGCCAAAATTTTTACACCAGAATTTTGATAAAGACTTCTTCGTTTCAAAATCTGCCTTCATCGAAGAATCTGATGACAAATCAATCAAGCACTCCAATTGCAATGATTTCAGAGACTCTGGCTCTGCAACCCATAAGAATTGATTTTATTTTTAATCTACTTTATCACTGGCATCGAAAACAGTTATTGAATTTCCCTGAAGTGATAGACTCAAATCATTTATTTATTTAAATACATCGGCTAGATACGCCAAACCTCATTACACCACCTGTCGCCCAAATCAAAGTTGTCGTTAATAAAGAAGGTTCTGACTTCAGCCCTCATTTCGAAAAGCCGCGTAAGGGTCTTAAGTACTATGCAAATGAGAGCGACCAACCACCAACGAATTACTCGTAGCGAATATCCGTCAATTTTTAAATTTCGTTCACATGGCTTTAATTCTATTCGTCACGAATATAAGTTGAATGTCTGATTTTGAGGTTAGACGCGACAAGCATATTATTCGTTTAAGTGTGGGTGGTATATGGAACGCGAACAGAGTATGACTGTTCGTAACACTCAGGCGCAATTGTCGACGACCAATATTGTTTTCTCAAATTTATCTTGTTTTGGCAATTTAAAAGTAAATTTTTGTATTTGAACATTAATATAAATTATATTTCTACAATTTTGTTAAAAATTTGTGAAGAATTTAGGTTCGTAAATTGTTTTAAATTGAATTTATTCGTTTATTCGCCCGTCGTTGGTCGCACTCATGTGAAAAGGCCTTTACCGCGAGAAAGCCACCTTCCTTCTGCGCGAAGGAGTAAAGCCGTATGTATGCTAAACATGTCATCGCACAATACTTTGAATAGCCTTGTAGTCCAAGCCCGTGATTTAAAGTGAAGTTGATAATTTTGACGCTGTCGTCTAAAACATCTTTGAAGGAGAGTGGCATTTTTACTTGCGGTTATAGGTACTAAAGGCAAGTTATGCATTTGTAAGAAAAAAAACAAAAAATTCTAACGATCAAACATGACATTACGATCATAGAGAAGCCTAAATAAGTGATCGACAAAAAATGTCTGTCTGTCAGTCTTGTCAGTCTGTCCGTCTGTATGCATAACGAGCTGAAGCCTAAACGGTGTAAGTAATTACCTTCAAATTTGGTACGTGTGATTATTTTGGCATTCCTCAGAGAGGAAATTGAAATTTTATTTTTTAGGCCTAAAAATAACGGTACCTGCCATATGACCTTAAAGGAAAATCTTATTTTTGGTAATAGGTATCATTTGTTTATGAACCAAGTTTACAGGAAAAGTCTATTAACGGTACTTTTCATATAACAGTTTTTTTAAATGTTTGGCTTTATCGGTAACTGTACATTGGATTTCTGTCAAATTTTATATCTGAGAAGACCTAGGTAGCCAAACTAATCCTGCATATTAAAATTTGAAATAACTTTTTTTTTATAATTAAAATTAATTTTTTATTTTTAAAAATCAATATTTTTCAAACTAATTAAAAAAAATTATTTTAAATTTTATGGTCATGTGTACATTAATAAACTCTAAAAAAAACTGAATACCAAAATTTCAAAAAACATTTGTTTTCAAAAAACTAAAAATAAAAAACCAGATTTCATCAAAATCCGTCCTAAAATTTTCGAGAGACTTTTTTATAAAATTTTCATTGATCGGTGGCATCTAATGGTTTTCAGGTTTTTTTTCGAGAAACCGATTAAAGGGATGGTTTTGGCAGTTTTTATAAGTTTAACAATTATTACCCACCTATACAGCATTCACTTTCATTTATACATATGTATGTACATATATCTACAGACGTAGGTTCTCTATATATAGGTAGGTACATATTACCCTCCTAATTTTTATAATTCAAATCCATTTAAATATACATTTGAAGGTAGGTACCTATGTAACCATTCCTTGAATTATATGCATTCCACAATTCATTATATTTATTAACAATCAGGGTTATCTTACCTACACCGGCCTTAATCCTGCAAAGGATAACTAGACAATCTCTACCTACTAAAAGCATCAGTAGTTAGCTACGCTAAAGTTGTTAGTTACAAGAGCAAGTTCGTACGATCCACTCGTGCATTTTATTTTCATTGCAAGTGCATGGGGATATATAACGCAATGGCTACTACTGCATTCTTTGAGCTTTTGTTTTATTCTGTAGACGACACAGGACGTTTTTCCAGTCATGGCATTGGCTCCGTCTGTGCACACATCCACGTAGTTAACCTTTGGGATTAATTGGCTATGAAGAAATTGTCTATTAATTTTATTTTTTTTTTATTTTTTTCCGCGGAGCACTGGGATATTTTTCGCGGAGCATACTTTGGGAAACGCTGCTTTAAACGAAACATTGTATGTCCTTTCATTTAGTTCAGTACAAATTGATTTCTGTTGAAAAAAGATATTTAGCCAATTTTTTTCTAAATATATAATTTTCAGCTTATTTGTCAAATATCAAAATATAAATTTTGAATGCTTAATACTATTCATATTAAAACAAACAAAAGTAAAATATGAATTCGGTGGTACTTACGCTCATGGAGGACCAGGGTCTAGAGATTTATAATCTCAAACATATTCCTGTGTGTGTGAGTTAATCGGCACGAATGAAAGGATCCAACAATAACATTAATTTTTTTTACACAAAAAATAGACTAATGACTAAAAACCGTCGACGCAATAATGTGAGTACCTACATAGTAAGTACCAACCAATTCAAAATTTTAACGTGAAAATGTGAAGATTTTCGTTAAAGCAAAATTTATGTTCATACATATATTTAATAATTAACTTAACTTATTGAATATTGAAATTTTATTAAAAGTATGTACATCAATTATATCTTCATACGACACCCTGCTTTTAAAACTCAAACGTCTAATGCATGTGCAACGCCTATCGGGTTTTTATTATTCCCCCTAATTCTAACTTCAATCATTGAATCTTAATTTTTCTTTAGTACCCACTAAATTTTTTTCGACTTTGAAACAAGGCAATTAAAAATCAAGTTCGTTCTGTTTTCAGCAGTTTTGTAAATATAAAAAGGACCTTTGAACAACACACATATAAAAAATGCAAACGGTCTTGGTTGGAATAATATTTTTTATTACCTCTCATTTACAGTTGTTCTTCACTCGAAGGTGTGCCATTGCTTGTAATTAATGGTTACCAATTACCATTTTTACGTATTTTTTTTGCAACCCCTCAAACATAAGAGAAACAAAATTAAATAAAGCCAACGAGCAGAAGGGGACAAGGAACTTCACAAACTTCATGATACCACCTTCGCATCGGTGTTGTTTGTACCGCCTGATGAAACTGCCATTGCCGCTTCGACATCAAAATCGCTGTGCCTTCCATTCGTCGCGTCGTGTCGTTGGTCAAGTCGACATTGACATTTAACGATGGCAGTATTTATTACCGGGAACATGGCGTAAATTAATTTCTTCGCCAGAAACCCCATATACCGTCGTTATAGTCACCCGCCCCTCTATTTTTGTGTGTGACGTCGCTAAACGGGGTTAGGGTACAGGTTGTTTTTAGTTCCCAAGAAACCAAAATCATGGGTTAAAATGATTTTTCTTTGTTGCTTTTTTGAGGATTGTGAAGCCCACTTTTGACTACTCCGCTGACCCATCCCCAACGTTGTCGTTGGTTAAGTAGTGGATAAAATATTGTGGTGTTGGAGAAGCAGTGTGCTTGATGGTGATTTACCTTAAGGTCATCTCGGTTGGTGGGTGACAAAGTGTATAACTGGATATCGTTTTAGTGGTCACATGTCAAGGCAAAGAATTTATTTCCTGTGCGCTTTGGTTGATTTTAATTTTACATCAACTCGATTTCCTTCTCGCTGTAACAGGGCGATGTCTTTAATTGGAGTAATTAGTTTGACATGAGGTTTTTTTTCTGTTTTGATTGGGTCATAGCCCCAACGACAGGAGGTTAAGAACGAAATAAGAACCTGCATTCCCTTTGCATATAATAATATTTAAAAATGTTTTTTGTTTTATTTAACATCAATTAGAGATCTTGAAATCTACAATTAGACTAACGAAGATAAATATATACATAAGTAATATAAAATAATTTTCTAATTTGAAAAGTACAACATTAAGTTATTTCTTAATCTGAATCTACTAAAATGAAAATTAATGTCAATATTGTTTGAAACAAGATTAGTTTCTCTAACACAGCGCGTTCTAGGTTAGTTGAGTGCACAGTTTACCTTATGTTCATTTTCAGGACGCATAACACGTTCTCTTAGCTGTTGAGATGCCGCATAAATATCAATAAAAGATAAAAGAAAGGGACATATAATATTATTAGATAAAATATCACGTGTGAACATCATCGAGAAAACTTTCATTCTATTAACCAGTGACTACATTACAAGAAGTTGACATCTAGTTGAGTAAGAGGGAGTTTCGAAATTTTCGAATTTACGAATTTAGTGAAGTTTCTTTTGAATCTTTTCAATTCTATTAGAATGGATATTGTAATATGGATTCTAAATAATCTAAAATAGACCTCACTTATGAGCTATAAAGGGTTTTAAGCATGAAAGGATCCTTAAATTCTTTGGAGTTGCGTTTAACAAAACCTAACACGGCGTTTGATTTGGCTACAATATATTCCACATGCTTAACAAATTTAAATTTAGAGTCGAAAACGACACCTAGATCTTTTTTTCGGACACTCTTTCCTGAATATGTCTCTCAATTTTATATTCAAAGGAAACTCATGAATAATTGCGAAAAAAGAAAAACAATGAGATATTTACAAACAATTGGTCAGCTATACACTATTTAGTTAGCTTTTGAAGGTCTTCTTGCAACAGAAAACATTTTATACATTTACAGATTTTTATTATGAAACATTTTTAATTCGTCTGCGAATAAGTGTCGATCAGAATTTTAAAAGATCTTAGACATATCATTAATAAAAATGACAAAAGGAAGTGGACCAAGATGGCTTCCTTGAGAAACCCCTGACAATACAGCTATTAGATGAAAAAATAATTGATCAATGGAAACGTATTGTATTCGACCTTCTAAGTAAGATACTAACCACTTCAACATACTTGAATGGAAACCTAAAATCTTTCAATTTTTTAAATCAAAATTGAGTAATTGGCTCTGTCAAAAACCGATTTGGTAAGCTTGCTCGAGTTTGTTTACGATGAAGTTTGAGAAAAGTAAAAGATTGGTATTTGTTGACCCTCGCTGCCAAGCAGAACCGAGCTGACATGAACGCAACAGGGACATAATTGACAAATAAGGTCAAGTAAAACTGGATTTGAAAAGCTTTTTTCATGAACATACAGCTATGAAAACTGTGTGCTATAGTTTGAATTGTGACATTTGTAAAATATACATTATTGATGTGTATAATATTTGTCTCCTCGGTTTCCTGTTGATGTGTAACCAAGAAAGTACGAAAAAAGTCGGTCCCGCAATTCCAAAAGTGGTCGGTTTCAAGGTCGATCCACAGTCTAAAAGATTTAAGCTATTTGCAAGTTGAATGATGTGCAGTAATAATTTGAAACTATTGAGATAATGAGAAATATAATAATAAATTTTAACTGAGGTACATATAAATCCTTGAATCTGGAGCTATATTCTACGTTTGTACATTAGTTGATTTTTAAACATATAACTAAATGCCCAATGTTGATAAACACAACAATTTGTTTCATATCGGAGAACATGAAATTGAAATTTCAATAGGGTCATACGAAATTGTTGATATTGCATTATATTTACTATATTGCTAAGGAATTACTAATGCGCAATACTACCATATCTCTAAAACGGGCATTACACCACGCAATATTATTGTTCAAGATATTGGCCAAAAATATTGCATGAAAATGCGTCGTCCTTACATGATGCAAGATTATTGAAAGATATTATTGCCTGCCTGCAGTTTATTCTGTATCGGTTCGTTGTTAAAAGATGACATGCTTTCTGAAAACGATTTTTAGTGTGCATACTGTATAGGAAACGGTGGTCCGCCATGTTTGTACCTATTTAATCAAATAAAAATTTAATTCTATGAAGTATATATTGAGATTTGCATTACACCACGCAGTATGCTGCGAAATATATTGAATATTGTCCAAAAAATATTAAATTTTTTAAACATTCCACAATATATTGGGCAAACCAAAATTACTGCGCAATAAAGCCCTTACACGGTTAATATTACTGCTCAATACTGAGTACTGCGCAATTATATTGCGTGGTGTAAGGCCCGCATAAGAATGGAAGCCAATAATAATGCAATGGAGATTGAAATTTACGGCAGAGAGAAAATATATTTCGATAGGAATCGTACGATTGAAACATTATTGGGTTTCGGTCAACGCATTCTTGATCTGGTGTCATAAACTTATCTGATTTACAGCCGTTGACAACTAATTAGAAACCATTTTTTTTTTTACTGAAAAGTAGTGTATTTGTTATTTATTTCGCTGAAGTTTTTTTTTATTTGGAATATTTTTGACAAAAATATCACAAAAGTTATAATGTTTTTATTTTGATATTTAATTTTTACCCAAATTTTACACTAAGATCTTAGATTTGACTGAAAAAAATAACAAGAACAAAAGTAACATGTGCAACAAATTATTGAACTAAGTAGGTATTATGTTTAATAATGGCTAATACTTAGTCGGAAATCCTTTCTGCTTCAACACTGCTCCACATCGCCTTTCCATAAACTGGGTCACGCCCTGGCATCGCTCCACTGGAATCACATACCACGCTTCCTTTACTTTTTCATACAAAGCATCCAAATTCGTAATGTTTTGCGTATTAACGGCCTTTTTAACATGGCTCCATAGGTATTCGATTGGATTCAAGTCGGGACTTTGCGATGGTCAGTCAAGTACCCGAATAGAATTACGATTACAGATGTGACGGATATCGGGTAGGTATTCGGTATCCGGATATTTTTTTAATATTCGGCCGGAGCCGTATACTCTTTTTGTATCCGGCCGTAAAAATATTAAGTTTTATGATCTGATTAATTTAATTGCATATAAAAACGATAGGCTGCTATCAGTAATTTTATATTGTACGTTTTGTACACCTATGGTGAATGAAAATTAGATTTTGTGCATTCACGGGAACATTTATTTACTTATATTTTTATTTAAGTACTTTCATCAATTAGAGTTTATAATAATACTCAGATTAGACTAATTAATAATACATTTAAAACGGAAAATAAAATACGTAATATACAAATAAATATTAATTATTAACATTAGTACATAACTTATAGTTTGTTAACTTGATTAATTAACTCGACCAATTATTTTTATGACTTGATTTTCAAAGGTTTTTTCAGGCTATTTTGGTCACTTTCTTCTGTATGCAAATAAAATAACTTTATTTCATATTTTTACCCTACGTTTCGTTGGATTTTCCCAACTTCATCAGGGGTTATTTATTTAAACATGAAATATTAAATGTTTACAATGATTTTTGTTTAAATTAATTAAATTAAGCATTAATGGATTAATTGCAACGACTAGAAGTCGTTTTTCATTGTTTTTCATTGTTGAAATATTGGTAATATTGTCTTGCAATGAAATGACAGAACATTAATTACAACAATTGCGCCATATATTTGCAATGTAAAAAGTAAAACTATGTTGAAGAAGTGGAGGAGAAGGAAGATAACATGTTTAAGTTGATTTTACTTGTACCGGTCTGATTTGAGTATCAGACCACCAAGCTATTATACTTTTCATTAGGACAGATATCCAGCAGCCGAATATTCGGCTATCCGGCCTAGCTGCAGGCCGAATATCCGGTATCCGGTATCCGGTATCCGGCAAAATTAACTATTCGATACAACTCTAATTACGATCACAAAAATCTTTCGTAAGTTTTGCAGTATGCTTTTAGTCATTGTCTTGCTGAAAAGTCCAAATGACCGGCATATTTCCTTCGGCCCATAGAAGCATTATGTTTATATTATCTTATATCTCCACGTATTGTTCTTTCTTCATAATTCCAACAATACGATAAATTGGACCTACGCCGTTCCAAGAAAAACATCCCCAATAGAAAGTAAATCCGCCGCCATGTTTTACTACTGGTGAAGTGTATCTGTATCGGAAGTATTTTCTGCCGTCGGGACCAATCCGATTAATCTTTATTTCGCAGCTTTACAATACAAATTTCCATTTATTTGTCGGTTACCACCATGATTTTTAGCAAACTCGATGCGTCGTTATCTTTGAATCAATTTGACAAACGGTTTCATGCGTGCGAGTCGTCCGTAAGGTCCAGCTTACACCAAACGACGTGCGACCGTTCGCTTTATTATATTGACGCCACTTTCATCCATAATTTTACGTTGAATGACCTTGGCTCTTTTTCTGGGGCCTGCTCTCGACAGCCGTACAATTTTCTTGTCAATGTGCAATAATGTTTTTGTGGCCTTTTTTTACGTGGGACATTTTTTGTGGACTCATACGAGTATGTTTAAAAATGACATATCGCATTGAATACCATCTTTTTGGAACAATTTAATTGTATTATAATGCTTTTATATGATAAGCCAGAACCGTTTAGTTCGACATTAGAATTTCGCGTCTCTGAGTTACGTTCTTGCCTTTCCCCATCGTCTAACAGCTTACAAATGTAAATTTTTTGCTAAGTTTGAGTTTATTAATGGAAAACAATAAATACTTACTAAAATGTTTCTGAACAATTTAAAATATTTTGATACATCTTAAATTAAATTGAATCGTTTCTAATTTGTTGTCAACCAAAATATTACACTTTTGAACTAAAATTGTACCGTTATGCAATAGATGCAATCTGTCAAAGTCCGTATGCATGTTGTTATTATCTCTACTCTGTTTCGCTGAGCTTAACGCAACTTAGAGGTTAAGGGCGCGCTGCCAGAGAGGTCCTCTAAGATCCTAGCGGTGAATGTAAATTCACTGATAAGGACCGAATGTAGAGCGAATCTATTTCTTAAGGATCTATTGCTTAAGGACCTAAGTCCAGATGTGTTTATGGCTAGCGAAACTAAGCTTAACCAGAAACATGAATTGACTAACAACAATTACAACATCGTAAGAAGAGACCGACTCAAATCCACTCAAGGAGGAGGCGTCGCAATCTTCATACGTAAAGGCATTAGTCATAAGGTAATATATAATAGTGGTGTGCGAAAATTTCGGACGTTAGAAGTATGCATCATATTCATACATCTCCAACAGGGGAAGCGAATGTATGTGATTGCTGCCTATGCACCGGAAACACCTCAGCCCACCCAGTTCATAACAGTTTGAAAAGCTTTTTGAATGCTTAAGACTGAGCTCGGAAGAGAACTTTTACATATTGGCTGGTGATTTAAACGCCAAGCACATATATTGGGGAAATCAAATACAAAATCCTCGAGGTAACCATCTGTATAATTGGATGGGTCAATACAATATTGGGTATCGTATCGACCTTCTTGCTACAAAGAGGCCAGCGTTTAAAAGAAGCGGTGCCTATCTGGATCTTTTGCTGAAAGACGCAAGACTAACAATTACTGATACTGTGGTCAACAGCCAAGAAATTGTTCACGAACGATCGAGTACGACAGTGACCACTGCGCACTCGCTGCCGTAATACAACTTCCGGCTTATGGAATTGGAGGAGTATGTGCCTGTGCATACTTACGACTACAGTAAGGTGCGCTGGCCACGCTTCTCCAATGCATTATTGAGTGAATTACGTTCAAATGGTATATCCCCACCAAATAACAGGAACCTGGCAAATACGGAAATAGACAGATACTTACAACAATTGGACGAAACAAATCTACAAACAATGAACAGAACAATACCGAAATACAAAGAACGTAACGCAACCGACATGTACCTAACGCGACCATTGACGCACTACACAGACAAAAAAGTGGACTACTGACAAGACTAAAACGCTTGTACATACGGTTTATTGACACACGAGATCTGGTGGTTAGGACACTGCAGTCATCGATCAAAAACATCAACCAATTGATCAAAGAAAATTATAGGTTGTCGATTAGTTTGTTTTGGGACAATAAAATTCGGGTCGTTAACTCAACGCGCTGAAAATGCATATTATCCAGTGCGGTGGAAGACAGCAGTGGTGTATCCTCTCCCTAAGAAGGGAAAGGGCAACTCCAAGCCAGCGAATCTCAGGTCGATAAGTCTTCTTCCGAGTATTAGCAAGATATTTGAAAAGAGTATTAATAGGGCTCTGTTCAAGTGGCCGGAGGACAACAATATCATACCGCATAATCAGTTCGGTTTTAAGGCGGGACATGACACAATTCATGCCGCGTCTAAACTCATTTCTGATGCCCAATGAAACAAATCTAAAAACCAGTGTACGGGTGCCTGTCTGGTTGATTTGGAGAAGGCCTTCGACACCGTATGGTTAGAAGGTCTCTATCTAAAGCTTACCAGACTAGGCATAAGTAAACCTACATTGTATATACTTATACTTTATGACATGCTTAATGGTAAAAAGCTTGTTGTCATGGGTGGCAATGTAACTTCTACCAAAGTTTTTAATATCAAAAATGGTCTTCAGCAGGGAGCGGTTAACTCGCCGATTCTCTTCAGCATTTACACCAGCGATCTGATAGGTAGCCTAGCTCGGGCAATTGCGTACACCGACGATCTAATTGCGTACAGAACAGCTCATACAGTTGACGTCATCAAAACTCTTTTGCAGATTGATTTCGACAAGATTCAGAGATATTGTGTTGACTGGAAGTTGCAAATCAACTTCCAGAAATGAGAAACTATTCTGTTTAGGACTCCGCTGTCTAGCGGCTCAAGAGATACGAGAAAAAAATGGGGCAAGCTGGTGATCGTAGGGCCGCATGGGCATCCACTGGCGAGTAGAAGTGTAGTAAAGTACTTTGGCATCTGCTTGGATCTGTACTTGTATTTCGACAGACATATAAGTGCTGCTCTGGTCAGGGCTAGGGGAGCCTTTGCCCTGGCAAAATGATTGTTTTATAGCAGCCGTCTTGAAAGCAGGGTGAAGGTGATTTGTTACATGGTGCTCATCAGGCCGATGATTGCCTATGGATGCCCGGTGTGGTTCAACGTTGCCCCATCTCAAGTGGAAAAGATTCGGCTGTTTGAGAGCCTGTGTCTTAGACGTTGCTTTGGATTACACAGAACACCACAGTCGGAGTACAAATGATATTATTGCAACCAGGTTCTATACAACGGAGCCAACATAAACAGAATAGATAATTTTTTGTTTAAGCTGATTCGGGGTCACATTGCAAGAGCGATGTCCTCACCCAACAGCTTAATTTTTGGGGCTTACTACCCCAATATGAGAATGTGCAGTAAAGTGGCTACATCCGGTTCCGCTAATCTACCTCATCAGCCGACGAACTGTAGATAGGCGACTCCTATATGGTCGCGACATCATCGCCCAAGGTGGAGAAGAGCGCCTTCCGTTCAGTAGGACTGTGTCCGGTCGGGACCGAAGGGATAGGGTGAAGCAGAAGAACCAGGTCTGGTGGCTTTCTGAACAACTTACTGATATATAAAGTCGGATAAGATTTTGTCTTGGCCGACTGACATAGATTTAGGGTAATTAGGTAAGGAACAGTCATGGGTGGTATGTGAGCATGTGAATATGTATGTACGTATGTATATGTATGTGTTTGTACGGCTGTATAGGTGTCTGCATCCTTATACTAAAAACACACAAAAGAAATTAAAACAACAAAAAATGCTGCTGTGACTGTTCTAGTTTTTAAGTAGATTTAAGTATGTATTTTTAGGTATCTTAAGTAGCTTAAGTTATTTTTAGTTAGTATAAGTTAGTGGTATCTAGTATTTAATTATGTTTAGTCTAGCTTTAAGTAGTTTGTAAGTTAAAATAAAATAAAAATTATATGATACTAAGTTTTTGTTTCAATAAGTTTTCTTGGTAAAAATAAAAAATAAAATAATAAGCATGGATTCATATAGTTTTTAGGTCGAAAGACATTAGGATTAAAAGATATAGTTTAGCTTAGAGTGCCCGTAAAGGGCCAGTAAGTTAGTTATAAGGTATTGATAAGTAGGCTAGTTTTATGAATTTTTGTCTAGCTTTAAGTTAGTTATAAGTTAATGGTAAATAAAAATGAATTAAAAAAAATTGTTTCAAAGAGAAAAACTTAAGAAGGTATCAAGAGCAAGAAACGCACCTTTATGATATAGAAATCAATCAGAATATGGGCAAATAAAACACTAATGCATTCGTTTCTAATTAGCTGTTAAGGGCTGTACCTGTTGAAATAAACAAAGTTAATATTATTCTAATTGAATACAATATTACAACTACACAGTTCTTATTGAAGTGTCTGTCTAGTTTTATTTTAAATACTTAAATGAATACAAATTTACTATACAAAAACTAAGTTAAGTTAAGTTTTTTTGTATTTCATTTTAGATACAATACAATACACTTTTCTATTTACAAAACTCATAAAGCATGGCTGTGCCGTCTGTAAGCTTTTTTTTCATAGATAGTTTTTACATGGACATAAAAATATAAATAATATAGAGTGAACAATTTTTGTCCCAATTAAAGATTACAATGCATATGGTTATTTAAAAAGTTTCGTTTAATATTTGTTCTCTCTAAGGCAACGAAATCTTGCATTACCTGAACAAACTTGATATATCAGCTTCGTTTAGTAAGTTTAGAACAATTTCTTCTGATACGTCACTTCCGAATACATGTCGCCTTGTCTCCCGTAGCACTGGACATTTTCCTAGAAAATAAAATATGTCTTCTCTCTCTTTCATATTGCAAATTTCACATAGTATTGGAAGATCATCTCTTTGTCTGATAAAATTCAAGCTAAGGAGCTCTCCTCGCAGTTTTGTCACCATAGATATTTTTTCAATCTTGTTCTCATCCCGAAAATAGTTTTGTAGTCCTAAGTTGTGGTTTAATCGACTGTAAATACCTCTGTGTAGTGAGTTGGCTGCTTCTGCTTCAAATTTTCTTCTATACTGCTCACCTATTTTTCCCACTAATTTGTATAATATTTCCTTTGGATTATTCAGTTCAGCATGATCTAGATTAATATTTAATCCACAGCTATTTACTAGTTCCAACCACTCACCATACCAGCTAGTCCGACTGTTTATTGCTTGAAGTACAGCTTTTTTCGTTAAACGTTCATTTGGTAAGCTCAAAGCTCTTAAAATAAAATTTATCTGCAGTTTTAACGTTTTGATGAACAAAGGTGGCAATCCGGTTTCCAACATAATTAGGTAGTTTGGTGCAGTTGTGGCAATCTAAACAATCTTTTAATAAAAAATCGGAGCAGTTTTTTTACGGTATCATAGCTTCTGTGACCCCTTGTTGTACCGCGTAAAATAAGATGGACTTAGCAACAGCTTAAAACACTTTTAATTTGCATCTATGAGCTATATTTTTGTTCATAGAACATGTCTTCTAGGTCACATTTATAGCTGTTTTAGCTTTCGTGAGTTTTTCCTTTAGATGTGTTTCCATATTCAGATTATTGGTAAAATAGACACCAATATACCTTTACTGCTTAACAATTTCAATACTTTCTCCATCAAATGACCACTTTTCGTTGCTTGCATACCGTCCTCCAACTTTCTTAAATATAAGGATTTTTGACTTGTCCCGATTTACTTTAAGGTTCCATAGTTTCCAGTACTCGTTTAATCTATTTATCATCAGTTGAAGTGATTCGGGTGAGCTGGCAAGTATGACTATATAATCCGCAAAGAGCAAGGCTTTAATCAGAACACCAGCATATTCAATACCTCCAGGAAGAATGTCCACTATGTTTTCTATGAAAAGTGCAAAGAGTATTGGGCTAAGTGTACATCCCTGTCGTACTCCCGAGCTAGTATGAAACCAATTTGACTGCTCTTCGCCATTCCACACTGCTGCGAGATACCCAGCCCATACGATTTGTAGAATAAGGCGTTTCGGTCTACAGTATCAACGGCAACTTTAAAGTCGACACACATGGTATAAAGCTTTTTGTTCCATATTAGAAAGTTTTACAGTATATTTCTCAACACAAAAATATTATCGATCGTTGAATAGACTCTGCGAAAGCCCGCTTGAAACTCTTTAAGCAATTTATTCTGCTCAACCCATAACGTGAGTCTCTTTTGAAGGACTGCTGTAAATATTTTATACGAGGTGTTGAGAAACGATATGCCGCAGTAGTTATTGGGAGCCCTTTTTTGAATCGGGAAAATTAAACCCTTGCTGAACTTTTCCGGAACCACGCCACTCTCCAAAACCCTATTAAATAACCCTGTTAAACTAATAATTAACTCAATAGTCCCATATTTGTAGAATTCTACCGGTATTCTGTTCGACCCTGCAGCTTTCCCATCTTTCAGACATTTGACAGCTGTTGCAACCTCTATGACGGATATGGCACTGTCTAAAACTGTATTTTCGAATCTTGGCGCAGCATATAAACGGGTCACTAATCCAACGGGAGAGTTGAGGAAGTTCTCAAAATGTGTTGCCAGAAGGTTCGGGGTAAGATTCGCACTCAAAGTATATTTTTTGCCATTTATTTGCCACGCCCGTTTCCAATAAAATGCACGAATTGATCGCACGAACTTGCTCTTATGTTCGATCACATCGAATGCAAAAGATTTCTGTTAAAAATCTAAATATATTTTTAAAGCAGTTTTTTACTTCATTTTTTATATATACAAAATATCTTTAATTTTTTTCTAAAAAAAATGGTTGATAGTCTTAAATATTATAATATAAACTTAAAAACAAAATATTAAATCGGCTTAATCAAAGACAAAATAATTCAAAATTCTGAAATAAATACTTAAACTAATTTAAGCTCAGAAAAAAAGTACGCCATTTTATTTGTTAGATAAATTTGAATTTATGAGAAAAAAATTTTAAAAATCTGTGGAGCGGTTTTTGAGAAAACAAAGTTTTTTTTAACTTTTTGAAAACATTTTTCAAAAAAAAAATCAAAATCGCCAATTCATAGGTATTCAATAAATACATATAAATATAATTTTTGAAAAAAATTTAATGAGCAGTTTTCGAAATATAAATTTAAAAACAATTTTTCTTTAAAATGATTTTAAAAATACAAAAAATTACTAATTAAAAATATTGGTACGCGGTATAATTTGTGAAATCTAAGCTCCCATATGTGTAAAATTTCGAAAGAATCGGAAAGAATCGAGCCGTTTATGAGATAGTCGAAAGCAAAAAAACGGTCCTATGGAAAGTATTGTTTTTAGACATTTTTCTAATTTTTGTTCCACCATATGATCGGTCGTAGCTAAAAAGCCGCACTGATTTTTAATTTTTATCAAAATCGTTAGAGCCGTTTCCGTGAAAAATAGGTGTAACGGTTATATGGCAGGTACCGTTACTTTTTAAGGTAAAAAAAAAAATCAATTTCCCCTCTGTACAATACCTAAAAAACTCTATATAATAAGTTTGAAGCAATTCGGCCCACCCGTTTGGGCTGTAGGTGTCTATATATACTTACAGACAGACTGACACAACTAACAGACTGACAGACTGACAGACTGAGAGACTGACAGATTGACAGACTGACAGACTGAGAGACTGACAGACTGAGAGACTGACAGACTGAGAGACTGACAGACTGACAGACTGAGAGACTGACAGACTGACAGACTGAGAGACTGACAGACTGAGAGACTGACAGACTGACAGACTGACAGACTGACAGACTGACAGACTGACAGACTGACAGACTGACAGACTGACAGACTGACAGACTGACAGACTGACAGACTGAGAGACTGAGAGACTGAGAGACTGACAGACTGACAGACTGACAGACTGACAGACTGACAGACTGACAGACTGACAGACTGACAGACTGACAGACTGACAGACTGACAGACTGACAGACTGACAGACTGACAGACTGACAGACTGACAGACTGACAGACTGACAGACTGACAGACTGACAGACTAACAGACTGACAGACTGACAGACTGACAGACTGACAGACTGACAGACTGACAGACTGACAGACTGACAGACTGACAGACTGACAGACTGACAGACTGACAGACTGACAGACTGACAGACTGACAGACTGACAGACTGACAGACTGACAGACTGACAGACTGACAGACTGACAGACTGACAGACTGACAGACTGACAGACTGACAGACTGACAGACTGACAGACTGACAGACTGACAGACTGACAGACTGACAGACTGACAGACTGACAGACTGACAGACTGACAGACTGACAGACTGACAGACTGACAGACTGACAGACTGACAGACTGACAGACTGACAGACTGACAGACTGACAGACTGACAGACTGACAGACTGACAGACTGACAGACTGACAGACTGACAGACTGACATACTGACAGACTGACAGACTGATAGACTGACAGACTGACAGACTGACAGACTGACAGACTGACAGACTGACAGACTGACGGACTGACAGACTGACAGACTGAAGACTGAAGACTGACAGACTGACAGACTGACAGACTGACAGACTGACAGACTGACAGACTGACAGACTGACAGACTGACAGACTGACAGACTGACAGACTGACAGACTGACAGACTGACAGACTGACAGACTGACAGACTGACAGACTGACAGACTGACAGACTGACAGACTGACAGACTGACAGACTGACAGACTGACAGACTGACAGACTGACAGACTGACAGACTGACAGACTGACAGACTGACAGACTGACAGACTGACAGACTGACAGACTGACAGACTGACAGACTGACAGACTGACAGACTGACAGACTGACAGACTGACAGACTGACAGACTGACAGACTGACAGACTGACAGACTGACAGACTGACAGACTGACAGACTGACAGACTGACAGACTGACAGACTGACAGACTGACAGACTGACAGACTGACAGACTGACAGACTGACAGACTGACAGACTGACAGACTGACAGACTGACAGACTGACAGACTGACAGACTGACAGACTGACAGACTGACAGACTGACAGACTGACAGACTGAGAGACTGAGAGACTGACAGACTGACAGACTGACAGACTGATAGACTGACAGACTGACAGACTGACAGACTGACAGACTGACAGACTGACAGACTGACAGACTGACAGACTGACAGACTGACAGACTGACAGACTGACAGACTGACAGACTGACAGACTGACAGACTGACAGACTGACAGACTGACAGACTGACAGACTGACAGACTGACAGACTGACAGACTGACAGACTGACAGACTGACAGACTGACAGACTGACAGACTGACAGACTGACAGACTGACAGACTGACAGACTGACAGACTGACAGACTGACAGACTGACAGACTGACAGACTGACAGACTGACAGACTGACAGACTGACAGACTGACAGACTGACAGACTGACAGACTGACAGACTGACAGACTGACAGACTGACAGACTGACAGACTGACAGACTGACAGACTGACAGACTGACAGACTGACAGACTGACAGACTGACAGACTGACAGACTGACAGACTGACAGACTGACAGACTGACAGACTGACAGACTGACAGACTGACAGACTGACAGACTGACAGACTGACAGACTGACAGACTGACAGACTGACAGACTGACAGACTGACAGACTGACAGACTGACAGACTGACAGACTGACAGACTGACAGACTGACAGACTGACAGACTGACAGACTGACAGACTGACAGACTGACAGACTGACAGACTGACAGACTGACAGACTGACAGACTGACAGACTGACAGACTGACAGACTGACAGACTGACAGACTGACATACTGACAGACTGACAGACTGACAGACTGACAGACTGACAGACTGACAGAATGACAGACTGACATACTGACAGACTGACAGACTGACAGACTGACAGACTGACAGACTGACAGACTGACAGACTGACAGACTGACAGACTGACAGACTGACAGACTGACAGACTGACAGACTGACAGACTGACAGACTGACAGACTGACAGACTGACAGACTGACAGACTGACAGACTGGCAGACTGACAGACTGACAGACTGACAGACTGACAGACTGACAGACTGACAGACTGACAGACTGACAGACTGACAGACTGACAGACTGACAGACTGACAGACTGACAGACTGACAGACTGACAGACTGACAGACTGACAGACTGACAGACTGACAGACTGACAGACTGACAGACTGACAGACTGACAGACTGACAGACTGACAGACTGACAGACTGACAGACTGACAGACTGACAGACTGACAGACTGACAGACTGACAGACTGACAGACTGACAGACTGACAGACTGACAGACTGACAGACTGACAGACTGACAGACTGACAGACTGACAGACTGACAGACTGACAGACTGACAGACTGACAGACTGACAGACTGACAGACTGACAGACTGACAGACTGACAGACTGACAGACTGACAGACTGACAGACTGACAGACTGACAGACTGACAGACTGACAGACTGACAGACTGACAGACTGACAGACTGACAGACTGACAGACTGACAGACTGACAGACTGACAGACTGACAGACTGACAGACTGACAGACTGACAGACTGACAGACTGACAGACTGACAGACTGACAGACTGACAGACTGACAGACTGACAGACTGACAGACTGACAGACTGACAGACTGACAGACTGACAGACTGACAGACTGACAGACTGACAGACTGACAGACTGACAGACTGACAGACTGACAGACTGACAGACGGACAGAATTTTTAGACCATCTTTTTTCGTCTTCGCTATCGTCGTAATGTCATGTTTGATTGTTATCTCAAAACTTTTTTTTCGACGAATGCATAACTTGCCTTATAGTACCTATAATCGCAAGTAAAAAATTACACTGTGCCACTATTTTTCGCTCTGTCGTTTGCAATTTTGTGAACGACTAAAATTGGTGTTTTAACAGGCGTTTTTGATTTAAAAACGACTAACGCAATACGAAATGATGACAAACGTCACTAAATAAATACATTCCACATGAACATAAACGCCAGTTGACGTTCAACGCCATAAGCAATAGGAAAGTCTTGTCTTGTGTTTTGGTATGGTTTTGAACGACTATCGCTATAAGGGTGAATATGAGAAAAATTTGGTGGTAGCACACTCAAGTTGTTGCTGGTCATTCAAACTCATTAAAATTAAACTCCCATTCAATCTCATTTTTATTGTAAGGAAAAATAAAGTTGAGTTAGGCATTGTAAAATTTAAGGAATAACCTTACTCATTAAATATCTTGCGTACCATTTTTGTTCTCTTGAATGCTCTGTCTGCGCAACCGACCGTTGGCCAAGTGATTTGGTTCAAGCTATAACAATTTTATTGTAAGTATACAACTTTCTCTATGCCACCATATTTTGTATTAATTATTTTATACAAACAAACAATAAACAATGCTTCTACTAACTCAAAGTTTGAACTTTTTAGGTACATTATTTTTCGGTAAAACCTCTTTAGATTCCCCCATCTCATAGTGATCCACAAAGTTGCAAGCCAATCATAGCTTATGAGTAAATGGAGAACGTACGAGTCCATTCGGAACTTTTACTTAAATTATTTAATTAATTTTCTAATGACAAGACGTACATTATGAAACTTCACAACATACATGTAAAATTGTTTAAAAATAAAAATAAATGGTAAAATAAGCATGAATGCATATAATTTTGTATATCAATGAATTTGCAAAATGTGTTCTTTATTTTTGAAAAAAATAAGTTCGATTATCCCACCAAATGCATTAAATACGTAAATTTCAACGTGGGAAGCCCCATCGTCAATAATCTAATGTCTAATAATTGTCTCAACAGAACTCTGCTTTCACCTATTGGTCATATGAAAAAGAGATTAAATCTTTTAAACCTTTAACTATGTTGGTGTATATATATATGTATATATTAGTTAAATCAACTAAAAACCAGAATATCGTTTATGTAAATGTATATTTAAAACTGAATACAAAGAATTCAAAATGCAGATTGAGCTTTCTTTTAGAGTTGGTTTAAAAATTGATTACATTTTGTTAAGGATATGTATTTTTTTTCAAATTAGTAAGTTGTTTGTTGGGTTTTGTTTATCTCTATTTTTTCATAGACAACATAGGTAAGTAGTTAAGAAATCATTGACCTCGACTAGGTTGGAAACGTTTCTGTCTGCTCTTTTATCCGAAATTAAAATTTCTCAAGGTTTAAATAGGTATGTATATATAGATATTTAACAAAGAGTTTGACCCTTTTTTTGATTTATAACTTAAAATGTAAAAGAAAGAAAAAATTAGTTGTTAGTAAATTTTGGAAGACATGAACATCTCTCAATCGCTTCCATGTGTTTTCTCTTGCCTTTCATTTATATATGTTATCTAATGTTGAATTTAAATTTGTTGATATTATCAATGCATATTAAATAAATATAGGACGTTTTACATCACTTCAATATTGACCGGCCAGTTACAACAATTAGATCGGTCTTAATTATAGTAGAGACACAGAGTGTAGGCTGTTACTACCTGGTAAGCTCTTACTATTTGTGATATTGATCACATCTATTAGTATCGAATGAATACAAGTTAAATCGTACTGGGCTCAAGATCGCTCTCTAAGCTCTTTAAAAAGAATATCCTATAGTACTCTGCGGTAAAAGAAGCGTAAATGATCATAAACAATGGTTCATAATTGATCTATAAATGAATAAGCTTAAAACAAATATTGTAAATAACTAATGTAATAAATATCATAAAAAAGTGTGTTAGTTTATGGTGTTTCAACCATTCAAACAACATCTTGTAAGTGTTGTTGGATCAGCCTGTATATAGACATTTAAAATTTAACAAGTAAAATTTTATACGTATCCCGAATAATTTACTACCAAAACCCGATTATTTTTTTTTTCTTTAGTCAAGAGCGGATTGCGATGAATACATTGAAGAAGAAACGAAATTCAAGAATCGATAAGTTTTTACTATTACATACCTACTTATAGTTCTAAAGCACGACAGTCGTCAGATATGACACAAAACTGTTATAGAATACTCCAAATTCGCAAGATCTAAGAATGTGATGGGAGTTATATTTATCTTCTTCTCTTATATATAAAGAACAATCCAAATTATGTTTGTGCGCTATCTTCCTTTTTTCGGCTTGATCGATTCGAATAAAATTTTCAAGAGATATTAGGACATATTTGGAGAGTGCATATAAGAAATTTGTTTCATGTCCGAAGTCCAGAACCGAAGTTATGACCAAAAATGAAATTACATATTTGTTATTGCTTTATTAGTATAAATAATGTGTTTTGTTTTGTATACACACACTTTCATTTTGGTTTCTCTTTGTTGCCGAGAGTATGCACACAACTACAGCATTTGAATCCCATTAAATAGATTTTGATATTTTATTTAGTCGGTTGTCTAGAATGTTCCATGGATTTTTTGACCGACGTGAGGCTTGGAAAATTTCGCCTAATTGTGAAATTCAATGTGATATAAGACGTTTTGGGTGGAGAAGTTTACGGGATATATATTAGATGAAGATGTGGTGCGATTAATGCCACAATCAGATAGATTGCGTTATCCATTGACTTAGGCTGTGCGCAATTTGACAGGTGTCCTTTTCACATTAAAATTTTCTATTCAGCAAATGTCCTATTTCTCTTGTGGTAATTGATTCGAGTTTTGCGTATTATTGTATTATTACACTGATTCCGATCTAACCTTGGACGACAAACCTAACCGTCTTGCAATAATTAATCAGAATTTCACTGATAATCAAATGCAAGAGGAGCATGCAGAGGAAATAAATGGAGACGTGTCCATATTGCACAACTTAAAACTTTGCAATCACCACCACAAATTCGACAAAAATATATTAGAGGAAGAAAAGTGGTAAATGTAGCAATCGCGCTGCTTTGGGACACGTTTCCGCATTCGCATTTACTTTGTCGATGCTCCCGGTGGGACATGCAAGAAATTCGTCATTTATCATGGCATCTATTGCATTGCTACCATACTGTTTGAAGGCGATCAAATTGCATATTCCGCTTTAAAGCTGGCGATAAATTTTCTCACGATTGACAAGCCAATATCGTGCACAATGACCAAGAATTCGGGGACAGCGAAATTGATGCGAGAATGAAAAATCATAATTTGGGATGAATGCACGATGGCGCATAAACGAGCTTTGGAGGCAGTTGAGCTAACAATGAAGGAACAAAGTATTTACAAAGGATTTACAACGTGATTTGAGATGATTTCGTATGAGGATATAATATTGTTCAGCGGAGATTTTCGTCAAACGCTTCCCGTCATCCCGAAATCTACTGCTGCCGATGAATTTAATGCATGTTTGAAATCATCGCCTTTGTGCCGGCATGTCAAGAAGTTGAAATTGACCACAAATTTGAGAGTGGCATTGCAGAACGACCCTTCGGTTGCTGAATTCTGAAGACAACTACTGGCTTTGAAAATGGCCAAATTTCTGTTGATGTCTCGACTGGATTGATATCATTTCCGGCAAATTTTTGCGAATTAACAACGTCGAAGGAGAAAGTCATCACCAAAGAAAAGTGTTTACGGGCTTTGTAAAAAATTATATAAATTTCGATTGGATTTGTGAACGGGCAATACTTGCAGCGAAGAAAAAGGACGTCGTCGATAGCTTTTTAAACGGTCTTTGTTGTTTTGTTTATGCGCCGGAAAGCAAATCGAAAAACATTGATTATCATATCACTCTCTCCTTATTTTTATTCCATTCAAGCAAATCAAATTGAAATTACAACTAACTGTGTTTTATTATAGCTCTGCAGTTCATTGGGCGAGACGAAGTTTGCCTGGTCCGCTAGTTATATATAAAGAACGCTATCTTCTTTTTTTGCCTCGATCGATTTGAATGAAATTTTCAGTAGATCTTAGGACATATTTTGGAGAGTGCACATAAGAAATCTGTTTGCCGTCCGATGTCTAGAACCGAATTTATGGCCAAAAATAGCACTTACATGTTTGTGAATTGCTTTATTAGTATAAATTCGAGTTTTGCGTATTATTCCACTGATTCCGATCTAATCTTGGACGACGTACCTACACGTCTTGCAATAATTAATCAGAATGTCCGTGATAATCAAACGCACGTACTTCTTGTGCAGAAGAAATAAATAGAAACGTGTCCATATTGCACAGCTTCAAACTGCACAATCACGACTACAATTTCGACAAAAAGTTATTAGAAGAAGAAAAGTGGTAAATGTAGATTTCAATCGCGCTGGTTTGGAATACGATTCCGCATTCGAATTTACTTTCTCGATGCTCATGTTGGGACATGCAAGACATTCGTCATTTAGTTGATTCTAGCAACAATTCGGCCAAGATCACTTTAGTTACCTGTTGCATCCTATGGCACCTATGTTATTGCTGCCAAATTGATTGAAGGCGTTCAAACTGCACATTCCGCTGTGAAGCTGGCGATGAATTTTCTCACGGTTGACAAGTCAATAACGTGCACAATGATCGCACAAGAATTCGTCGAAAGCGAAATTGATGCGAGAATGTAAAATCATAACTTGGGATGAATGCAAGATGGCGCATAAACGAGCCTAACAATGAAGGATTTACAAAGTGATTCGAGATGAATTGGTGGGGATATGATATTGCTCAGTGGAGATTTTCGTCAAATTCTTCCCGTCATCCCGAAATCTACTGCTGCCGATGAACTTAATGCATGCTTGAAATCGTCGTCTTTGTGCCGGCATGTCCAGATGTTGAAATCGACCACAATTATAAGAGACGCATTGCAAAATAACCCATCGGCAGCTGAATTCTCAAGACAATTGCTGACGTTTGGCAATGGCCAAATTTCTCTTAATGTCTCGACTGGATTGATATCATTCCCGGCAAATTTTTGCGAGATAACAACGGCGAAGGAAAACTCATCACCAAAGTAAGGTGTTCCCCGACATTGCAAGAAATTATAAAAATTTCGATTGGATTTGCTTGCGGGCAATACTAACAGTGAAGAAAAAGGACGTCGTCGATAGCTCGGTAAACGGTCTTTGTTGTTGTTGTGCCGGAAAACAAATCGAAAAACATTGTAATTATATCACTCTCTCCTTATTTTTATTCCATTCAAATAAATCACATTGAACTTTGAACTATCTGTGTTCATTTGAATGCGTTAAATTGGGGGCAGACGAAGTTTGCCTGGCCCGCTATTGATTTTATAATAACAATAATATGCTTTGTAAATATTGATGCATTAAATTCAACAAAATTGAAAATAAAATGCAGGACTGGGTCGGACATATTTGCATACAATTCTTAGTAGAAACGCTTAAATATATTTTTCTAGTCGTTTTTTACATAACTTTTTATATACTTAAATCTTTCTCTAAGAAAAAATTTGGTTAAATACCAAATACCCGTTTTCGTAATATGTATATAAAATTCTCAAAAAAAATCAACAATCTAAAAAATTTTTTTTTTCGAAATCGAAGAACCTTCTACATTAAAATTTAGATCGAAATAATGTTGAGCCGTTAATAAGAACGTCATAAATAAAAAAAATTCTTCAGTGGCAGGAATAGTTTATTAAAAAAATATATATTTTTTTATCCCAAAATGTGGGCTATATCTATAGTGTACATAATTTTGTTTTTTTTATCAAAATCGTTAAAAAATAAATTAAGATTCAGATAAGAATTTTTCTTCCACAGTGGATTCCAAAAAATAGTGGATTTTCATGTTTTATTTTTAATGACTCAATTATGCAAAAAAAAACTCAACAATAAAATACATAAGTATGCTGCATACCAACAAAATTCGTGTTGGATCAAAATCTCGAGCTCGATTTCTTTCCAAATGCATAACTCGCCCCAAGTAGGTACTATCGAAATTGAAAACTGGATTGCGTTGAATGCAATAAAAAGATTAATTTTTATTTGGTAATCCGGAAACCTTCTGGATTCTTCTGAAAGTGTTCACTTGGCAAAAAAAAGGCAGTTCTGATTCTGAAAAGAAGAGAATTTTGCTTCTGGATTTAAAATCAAAAGGACTCATACATTCACATACTTGAACGTCAAACTCGACTGTTGTCATTTTTTGTATCATATTTGTGCAGCAAACATTATTTTTGATTTTGATTATGTACTTGAACACAATCAGATTCACATATAAATAAAAAAAGCGGATCGGAGAGGGATTCCGGATTACCAAATAAAAACGACATTTATTTTGATCAATAGGTACTTGAAAAATAAAATGCACGACTGGGTCGTACGAACTTGCTCTTGTAGCTTACAACTTTAATGTAGCTAACCATTGAGGTTTAGTTAGTTAGGTGTAGTTATAGGCTTAAAGCCTATGTAAGTAAGATAACCTTGATTCTTGGTATAATTAATTGTCGAATGAATGATTCAATAAATAGATACAAATTTACTAGAGGTCTGCATGAATACATTCATTTCCCTTCCCTGACCAAGCACAGTACTTCGGTGTATTCTGTTTGTTGCATGCATAGAAAGTAGTGAGCAAATTCACTTGTAGGATTTATCAAGCGAAATTGTGTTGATTTTAGTGATCCTTACGCATTGTTATCCCTTTATACAACTCTCGTGAGATCTATACTTGAATATACAGACGTTATATGGGATCCGATTTTTTAGACTTCCTCTCTCCGTATTGAGAAACTCCAGAGACGTTTTACAAGATTTATATTTTATACCGGATTATAAAGCAAGATGTTTATTCCTTGGAATTAAATCTCTTCAATCTAGACGAACTATTTATGGTATAATGCTTGTGAGGTATATTTTATGTTATCATATAAGATGCCCTGCCTTACTTTTTATAATTCCTATTTATTCACCGTTAAGATCTTTACGGTCCAGAAATTTGCTTTTTGAGCAATATCACAGAACAAGATATGGTAGTAATGAACCAGTGTGTGGATCAATAAGGTATTTCAATGAAGTTTGCCAATTTCTTGAACTAAGCAGCTCCAGATAATTGTTTAAAGCTAATCTACTCCCGATATATACTTTTTTATCATATTTATATATATGTACATTATGGAAATACATGTAAATATTTTAAGATATTTTTATTTCACAATCTGTTAGCCGTAAACGCTTGTAGATCATTAAATAAATAAATAAATGAATAATTGCGTTCCTCAACATGGTTCAACATGGTCTTGGTTCAATACACGATGAAGGCACAAGAAGTTTTTCAGTTAAAATGAAAAAGTAGACCAGCACACTACTAGATCAAAGGAATCTGATGACCGACCTTGGCAAGTCGTGAAATAGCTATAATTCCAGCCAAAAAATAATTATGAAAAAACTTGGTGGTAGCACACTCAAGTTGTTGTTGGGCATTCAAAAGTCATTAAAAGAAAACAGGTACCGCTATCATGGACCAGTTCCCGAATAACATTAATGCTGCCGAGGATCCAATACTCAGACGAATTATCGCGAATAGTCCAGACACACCCATATGCAGGAAGTTCCGGTGGACATCCAACAGAATCAGCTGTGTAATACGACGCTTTTTGGGCAGAATAATAGAATGTCTCATACCGAATGGAACATTCATGGCATTCGAAATTCTTCCACCGACATGCAGCAAACCAATGTCATCAAAAAAAGTGAGAGCGAATATAACTTGGACATCTTGGAAACACAATGATAAGCTTTAAGAGCATTTATTTCACCAATGAACTCATTTTGAGACCACTTGAGACAGGATATTTTAGCAAGGCGAAGCTTTGAAAGCAAAATATATCTATATATTCTACCTCCTTTTGCAAAAGGACAAAAATATTTAAAGCGACGAGCATAGCCAACTATTCTCACAAGTTTCCTCCGACTAGAAATTCTAAGCGAATGGTTTTCAAGAAAATGCTCAACTGTAACCGAAACGTGAACAGTAACGCCGTTTTTTCTCTCCTCAGGAATCTCTTCTATTTCAATTTCACGATTATTTGGCCAATTATCAGAGTCCTGAGACAACCATTCTGGACCATTCCACCACACTTTTTGTTTCATTAAATCTTTAGGTGCAACTTCACGAGAAGCACAATCAGCGGGGTTATCAGCCAAACAGACATGATTCCACGAAGAACGAGGCAAGGTCGATGGGATTTCGGACGTACGATTGGCAACGAACGTATTCCATTTGCGCGGAGGAGCGGATAGCCAGGGTAAAACTATTTAAGGATCACAGAACGCAGAAACTCGAACTGGGTTAACATCCAACGACGAACGAATACGCTCTAGTAACGGACACAAAAGTAGCGCTCCACAAAGTTCCAGACGAGGAATCGACAGCTGTTTTACTGGAGCTACGCGAGTTTTAGCTGCAACCAACTGAACTTCTACACCATCTCCTAAGCTACTACGACAATAGACCACCGCTGAGTAAGCCTTTCGGAAGCATCAGAGAATCATATTAACTCAAAGCTTTTAGAATTTTGGGTACAACTTCGATAAATCCTAAAGTTTTCATTTTACGGTGTTTGTATTCAAACGCTATTTGACGGAGAACTTTCATCGACAAATACGAAACTGGAGAAGTACTATATGTCACAGTAGACAAACGAAAATGCGAAATAGGTCTATCAGTGGATTCTCGCCAAACAATCCTCTGAAAATCACGATGTTTAGGATGCACCCAAATTTGCCGAAACATTTTGACAATGTCGGCACAAAACACGAAGCGATGAAGATGAAAACGAATACACACGTTGATCAAGTACCGTCGAAAAGGAGTTCCACATGCAGCATTTCATTGAGACTTCGATTTTGGGTGTCTTTATGAGAACCATCGAAGACAATGCGTATTTTGTTGATGATAACGGCGTGGTGAGGCAAATAGAAAACACTTTCCGAAGTAGGTTCTATTTCATCATCTGGATTACGCTCCATATGTCCAAGATCCAAGTAGGTCTGCATGAATTGGCAATATTTTATTCGGAGGTCTCTGTTACGCGCAAAACGACTTTTCATTGCGAAAAGTGTAGGCAAAGGTCCAGAGATGGTATTAGCAAACTATACATTTTCTTGTCGAAACGGAAGTTCAACCATGTTCTTGTTATCCAAGGTACGAGTTTTCAAAAACATTTGGTCTACATCATCATCATCACAGTCAACGAGGAACTATGCGGAACTTCCTGAATTTCCCAAAAAGACCTCAAAATTACATCGATATCAACACCTGCGTGCAACGAAACTACAGAATCTCCTGGCAAACTACCCGTTACAACCCATCCAGGGTCTGGTGTACAACAGCCTTTCCTTCTGGATCTCAACGATGACCATTAAGCAGTATACCGCAAGCCTTATCAGCTCCTAACGGGATATCAATTGGACCGGGATCCTTGAATCCCACGTCCGCTAACACAATATCTTCAAGAAATGTGAAATTTAAATTAAATTAAAAGTAAAGGAAAGTGATGGCGTTTGACAAGTTATTTTATTTTATTTTATTGTATTTTCTATTGAATGCGAGGAAATTCGAGATTTTAGGGTTAAGTCAACAGCACCTTGGGTGACACCCGCTTCAAACGACAAAATGCCGGATATGAGCAAGCTGGCATGTGAACGACGAAGGCCAATTCTTTTCACCAAACTATTGGTTACAAACGAAACCTGGCAACCGATATCCGGTAAATCGCGCACGAAATGAGTCTTTCCAACAGAATCAAACACCTTGAAAACAGCTGTAGGCAGTATAACCGCGAAACGAGAATCAGTTTTCATATGGTTACTCAAAACCGATGATGAGCTCGGGGAAGTGATAGCGATAATTGGCGGACTAGAAGAGGAATCAATGTTATCTGAATGTACTAAGCTATGATGACGAGATTTACAAAACGTACAACGTGGTTTAACTCGACATCGCATCGAAGAATGCTTAGTACCGAGGCAATTATAGCATAATCGCTAATCTCTAGTGAAATTGCGACGCAAAGTAACCGACATGGAAAGGAATTCTGGGCACTGCGGAGGATAATGTTCACATTTGCACTTGGGACATGAAGAATTTACCAGGGTTAGGCTCTTGATGTTCGTAGGGTTAGACGCACGAGTGTTCTTAACTCGAGTTATCTTTTGGTCACTAGGTCCTAAAGCACATGAACGTCCTTCTAAAAATTCTAAAAGTTCGTGTATAGTAGAGCTCTCAATTTTTGTTTTCTAGTGGCCAAGCTTTACGAGTTTCCGAGTCTGTTCTACTTATCAGAAGGTATACAAGCCACGGATCCCTACTGACAGACTTAAGCGCTTCTAGACCACGGACGATATCATCAGCTTTATCCACCAGCTTACGTAGGTTAGCCCCATCTGCCGAACCGCCACTTGGCAATTTAAGATATTGTTCAATAAGCGCATTAATGATGTAAAGGGGCTTATCATATCGGCGTTCTAACTTCTCCCAAGCGAGCTGATAATTCGAATCCGAAACGCTTATACCGTTTAACAGATTGGATGCGTCATCGCGTAAGACCGATTTCAAGTATCGAAACTATTGAGCACCGGAAAGTTTAGGATTGCGGTCCACCGTTTGCAAAAATACATCACGAAAACCTGGCCATTCACGGTAGTCACCTGAAAATGGTGGGTTGTGCATACGTTGAAGTTTTATATTCAATGAATCTTTATCTGTAGCTGCCTGCCCTAACCTAGCTAATAAAACTTGAGCCAAACATGCATTTTTTACAAGAAAACCAGTAGCTACAATGGTATGAAATTTTGCACCATGGAAGAAAAATTGTTAGCCTTTTGGAAAAAAATTTTTCCCGGGAGGTTAAACGAAAACTATTGTTGTTAACTTGCACTTTACAACGAAGTGGCCGACTACTAGAGGTGGCCGACCTCACATGTCATCAACCTACCTACTTGATGGAAGTTCGTGGTCACTTTGCATAGTGGGATCGTTATTTGGTTGACTATTGTGTAATACATATACTTATGTACATATGTATCTATACCTATATATTTTTGTTGGCTCATCTGCAGGAAGGTTTTCTGCTTTAAAATTAATTATGTTTTATGTAGAATGGATTGTGTGTTGTTTTTTTTTTCAATGATAGGTAATGTAAATGTTGGTAGTAGGCACCTATTTCAGTAAGGAGGAGAAGGTTTTCGGTTGTGGCACGTTCCACAGAAAAAGGGTTAGGGTGGGAGAAAAACTGAAAAACATTTATGTAAATAAAGTTCCCATTATTATCTTGGCAAGTACGAGTAGGTATGTAATATTGTTTTACAAATAATACCTACATATGTAGGTAAATATTTTACTACTTGCAATATATGCAAGTAGGTACATAAATACTATAGTCTATAATGCAAGTTATGCATTTGAAAAAAAATTAACTCGAGATTTTAATCAAACTTGACATTACGTAGAAAGATAACACCAAAAAAGTGGGTCCCGCAATTCCGTCCGTCTGTCTGTCTATACAACTGTCTACATCCTAAACGGGTGAAGCGATTTTCTTCAAAGTTAGTAGGTATAGGTATTTAAACGTTTTAGGTGATTGTCCAAAATAGATTTTTGAATCTTTTTTTAGGCACAAACTAAACGGTAGGTACCTGCCATACATTTTTTCTCTACCATCTTTATTATCTCGAAAATGGACTACTATAGTTATACCTAGTCATTTTGATTAAATTTTGTATACATATTTTGTTATTAGCAGTACATCCATTCTCCAAAGTCCTAATGAAAACCAACTTGGTCAAAAACTTCTAAAATATTATTAGCAGTACATGCCATACAACCGTTTTTTTTATGTTGGACTTTCTCATAAACGGCTTGACGCCTTTCGATCAAAATTTTTATGTAGCGGTCGCCCATGTATGTAATATTACCTTGATTCTTAGTATAATGAATTGTCGAATACATGATTCACGGAACAGTTACATAGGTACCTACCTTCAAGTGTATATTTAAATGGATATTAAGTATGTAAATAAGAAGGGTAATAATGTAAATATGTACAAGTACCTTTGTTGTAATGAAAGTGAATGGTGTAAAGGTGGGAAAAAATAGTTTTTCAAACTTATTTAAACTGTCAAAATCATCACTTTAATCGATTTTTCGATTCCATATATTTTATGATCCCTTAAACGTACACTCCCTTACCAGGACGCGGACACACAAATCAGCCACAATTTGGTAAATTTAATTCTCTTTGGCGGACAATAACTTTTTCAGCTACACTTTTCCATAGCGTTTTTTGTACATGGTTTACAAATGATAAAGCCAAATTAACTAACTTAACAAGTAAAACAAAAAAATTGTTAGTGAGTGTGGGTAATTTTGTGTGGGTTGTGGTGTATGATCCACCATACAAATAGCTGAGCTGTGAACGAATGCATAACGGATTTTATTTCGGCTGTTGTCGTCTGTTATTGTGTATCTTGTTTCTTGAATGTATCTTCATGTTATTTTGATAAAAAAAATTCAGGATGCCAACAAAACGTATTCAGTTTAAAAGAAAAAAATTGATGTGCATACCTTTTGAAATAAATTCTTGGTTTTTTGTTTTTGCTATGAAGTGCAATTGGAAAAATTTAATTTTGGGGGTGGCCGTGGCGCGATAGATGTGTGTTCGCCTGTCAACCTCATGGTCACAGGTTCGATCCCTGCCGTAGACTATGTCTTCTTATTTTTCCATTAAATACCAATTCTAAAAATAAATGTCATACAATAAGTTGCTGGTTTACTCATTACATGCTGTTTAGGCATAGAACTAACAACATGTGATTGAGTAAAACTAGTATGCCGATAAAATATGACAAAGAATAAAAAAATTAATGCGAATTATAAGGGAAATAGATAAATAAGACACGGAAATTTCTCCGCATTAGTTCAGCCGCCATCCCTGGAGATAAAATCTGAGAAAACAACCACCTACAATCTCCGAATATCGCGCGCCACATATCTTTCCTATCATTCTTTCTCTTCCTTAACCTCACCCTCACGCCCGCGCTGTGTTGAAACATTTAAAGGGTATTCATAATCACTTGAGCGCGTGTCGATTATAACAAAAAAAAACAGCCAACGAAACAAAAAATAAATACGGCACTCAATTTCATTAATAAAATTTTAGATATGAGTGACAAGAAATTTGAAATCGACAACCTAAGAAAAATAAAAATAATTCTAAGACAACAGGACTTTCACCACATATAACAAAAAGCGGACACACGGTGGACTTAAATGATGTAACAATACTGGACAAAAAGAGGAAGCTAAACACAAGACTAACTCTGGAGAGTCTAAGAATTCAACAACAAATAAAACGGACAATGAACACAAAAGAAGACATCGACAATATAAAACAAATCTATGCTTTAGCAATTTAATCGAAAGTACCTGATACCCGACCCAGTTGTGATAATAAAAAGTGTTATTGTAATAATAAAAACTAAAATTTGTTTTCTTCTATCAAGAAAATTTTTAATCTCAAAACTAAAAAAAATAAAACATTGGAAACGATTTTTGTTTCATCCCAACAAGACCACTTTTCACAAATAGGTACAGCTCTTCGACAACCACTAAAACTGAAAAACATTTCCATACCTAATTATTTTGGCAAATGTATTATTTAACATTAAAAAATACTAGGTACCTATCTACCTACCTTTTGGGTTTTTTTTTATAATTTTGCACGCGCTCAAGAGATTATGAATACCCTTTATATGTTTTTAACACATCGCGGCATCCGGTGAAAGAGAAAGAAGGATAGAAAGATGTGTGGCGCGACGTATTGAGACGGTGGTTTTTGTCTCAGATTTTATCTCCATCTCCACTCTTATAATTCGCATTATTTTATTTTATGTCGTTGTCATATTCATGAGTAGTTTACTCAATCACATGTTGTTAGTGTTACGCCTGAACAGCATGTACGAAATTATTATTTTCTTACTTTTGGTTAGGCACTTACCTACCTATAGATATTTAATAAATTTTCGGCTGAGAACCATCCCTGAATTGTTACTTTTTTTCGAAATTTAAATTCCTGCATATATTTCAAAAAAATTTATCAATATCGGAGCAAGTTCCCCAAATTCCGAAATAAATACTAGTAAGTGAGCCTTCGCTGCAAAAGTGTACATACCTACCTACTATGATACTTTTATTTTTACCAGCCACACGAAAAAAAATTCTCAAAACCTACCTAAAATCATCAATTTATTGGAAAATCTCGACCAATGAACAAAATGTACCTACACATTATCTACATAAGAAATATTCAAGAAAACTCATCTCCATACTCTATTGACAACAGAAATACTACTTGCCAGTTTGCCACTTGCTTCATAAATTCCAACCATATATGCTTGTAAAAGCAAACACAAAATATGTACCTAGCCAAGAAAAAAAACAAAAACCAGTTTATCATAAAACTAAAAAACTATTGTTCATCCATTTTTTCCTATTTTCTTCTTTCTTGTTGTTGTTTGATTAGCTGTGCTTGTGCGTAACTCTATACATCCCACTGAGAGAAAATAAGAAAAAGAGACAAGGTATAGTATTATAGTTATAGGAAATTCCAAATAGCTGCCTTTGATAATAAATTAAATAGAATAATGTTCTTTCACTAATACATTCAAATACATTTACATGAAGTTCTGAATTGTAAATATTTATATTCTATAGTACTATCATGAAGCGGAACGTCCGATGATTCGCTGAAAGGTACCTACAACCTTAGATTAACAAGAATAAGATGGGAAACTTTCGTACGTTTCACCCCCCAAAACCCATTGGTTTACCATGTTGCTTTGTAAATTTGACAATCTATCTATGAATAGATGTGAAATCCAACAACAATATAATGCGGTGAGTTTGATAAATGTTGACAGTTCATTTTTTTTGTGAAACTGCAGTGGTGAAGTTTATATTTTGGTGAGTGTTTTAATAATTTTAATTTTTTACCGAGTTGTCGCGAATTAATTATACTTTTTTTCCTTAAAATATAATTTAAAAAGTTTAATTAATGTATTTGTTTCGACTAAATATTTCTTAAGATTGGCAAAAATCACTCAACCCCCACGGTTTTTCGTTAGCTTCAAGGATCTCTATAGAATGTATTTCAAGTGTCTGCAATTAAAATATGAATATGCTGATGAATGATACAACATTCTTGCTGGATAAATGTTTGGAGAACCTTAAACGCATTCATCAGACTCAAGTTCGTTTATAATTATTGGTTCTTGCTCAAAGCACTTTTACATATATGTTTTCTTTTTTAATCCATAAGTGACTGATGATGAACGAGAGCGCTTGGACTGGGATCAGAACAACAACTAACTCGGCTTTCACAGTTGTATACAGATGAACGACAATGCCGATCGTAATTAGCGCTTGCTAGAGAAACTGTAGAAATGTTCCATTACTTAACAATAATTTAACTTAATTGTCAATATAAGACGAATGCGCGGATGCGCCTGATGAATTTAGGGATCCGCTTATGGCTACTCTAATACTTGATCCAGTTTTTCTTCCCTCAGGCACTGTTATGGATCGTGCAATAATCATCCGCCATCTCCCAAACACTAGCACGGATCCAATCGCTAACCACCCACCGAAGATATGCTCATCCCAAATTCAGAACTTAGGATCAAATCGATGCCTGGCGGAGGGAGAAGCCAGACAAAGGACAATAAAAGTAGCTACGCACATTATCACTTTTTTGTCAATTTGTATTTAATTAATTATAATTGTTTATTTTTTTTCAAAATGTTTTAATATGCAATTGGATTATAAGTATATTTCAAAATAATTCATCTGTTTTTTTTTTGGTTTGCTAGAAATTTAAATATTAGTTACATTATGTTATTATTGTACGTTAAATATTTGTAATGTTAGAAGTAGCCCATTGCACAAACACAGATACCATCTATGTAATTAAAAATTATTTGGTGTTCGTGCAAGGGATCTTTGGCGTTATGTTATTTTTACTTGCACTTATAGGTACTATAAGGCAAGTTATGGATTCGTGCAAAAAAAAATTCTAACAATCAAACAAGAAATTACGATCATAAAGAACAAAAAAAAGTGGGCCCCGAATTCGGTCTGTATGTCAGCCTGTCTGTCCTCGAGTCTACAGCCTAAACGGTTGGATAGATTTGCTTCAAGCTTGGTAGATATTGTCTTTTTCGGTAATATGCCCAAACGTCTTTTTCATTTTTACTTGCAATTATAGGTACTATAAGGCAAGTTATCCATTCGTCGAAAAAAAAGTTTTGAGATAACAATCAAACACGACATTACGATGATAGCGAAGACGAAAAAAGGTGGTCTAAAAATTCTGTCCGTCTGTGTGTCTGTCACTCTGTCTGTATATATGTATAGACACCTACAGCCCAAACGGGTGGCCCGAATTGCTTCAAACCTGGTATATAAAGTTTTATAGGTATTGTACAGCCCGGAAACATTTTTTAGCTCAAAAAATAACGGTACCTGCCATATAACCGTTACGTTAAAGCTTATTTTTCTCGGAAACGGCTCTAACGATTTTGATTTAAAAAAAAATCAGTGAAGCTTTTTAGGTAGGGCCGATTAATTAATGAATATTTGTTTGTATTTTTAAAAGCACTTAAAAAAAATTATACGAAAACTGATCAATAAATTTTTTCAAAAATTATAGTTATATTTATTTACTGAATACCTATGAACTGGCGTTTTTGAATTTTTTTTGAAAAAAAATTTCAAAATTAAAAAAAAAAAAATGTCCAAAACCGCTCCACAGATTTTAAAACTTTTTTTCTCAAAAATTCAAATTTATCCAAGAAATAAAATGGCGTACTTTTTTTTGAGCTCAAATTAGTTTAAATATTTATTTCAGAATTTTGAATTATTTTTTCTTAGATTAAGCCAATGTAATGTTTTGTTTTTAAGTTTATATTATTAAATATTTAAGATTCTCATACCAATTTTTTTAGAAATAAATTAGAGAAATTTTGTATATATTAAAAATTAAGTAAAACACGACTTTAGAAATATATTTAGATTTTTAATAGAAATCTTTTGCATACGATGTGATCGAACATAAAAGTAAGTTCGTGCGATCCAATCGTGCATTTTATTTTTTTAAGACGACAAATAACAGTAGCTCCAATAAATTTTTTTGGTCCAAAAGCAAAAATCAGGCGAGCTTTGGTGTGTGTACAAGAGCAAGAGCGTCATGTCGTTGATTTCCTACTCACAACCTTTACAGTTTTTTCCATCAACATTAATATTTTTTATTGAGATGTAAACTAATTTTACGTAGTTAGTTACGGCAAACATCTGAAAAAAATCAAAAGCCACTGCAAAAAATAAACTCATACATTAAACGTTAATTTATGGCCGCTTTCAAAAGCTTTATGTTTCGTTGAAAAAGTAGTTTTTTTCGACATGTCGCGTCGCTGCATGAAGATGGATTTTTTTAACTGCATTGGAGTTTTGCATGGCATGTTCATAGTTCTGCCATCGTTGTTGGCATGTGGAGGCAGCCTGTAAGAAGGCAAGATTTGGTGATGTTTTTAATTTACTTGTTAGTTGTTAAAAATAAATCAAAATTAGACAATGTGATAATAAAACATAAATTTTGTTTTTGACGGAATAAAAACGATTTTGTTCAGATAAATTTCGATTTGGATCATGGATCAAAGAAAACAAGATTACGACACTTCTTTGTTTTATTATTTTCTTATCCATTAACCCGCAAACAACAGCAATTTGCACATTTGTTTTCACATATGACGTCAATAAAATACAAAAACTAAGTAGTTTCGTAATCTTGTTTTCCAAGATTCATGATATTGGATAATTGATTGCAGTTCTACAAAAAGTAACACGCACAAGCATTTGTTTAACCTGTTCTGAAACTGGGCCGTATTTAAATTGTACCTCATTTTTCTCTTCACTTAAAAGCTTTTGAAAAAATCAAAGCTTAATGCAATAAGGATGAGCTTTTAAAATTAATTTTTAAATGCGATAAAAACACTTCTTTTCAGAATTTTTTTCTTTTTTCACAAATATAATTTGTATTGTTTCATTTTAAGCAAATGCTAAATATATTTGATACGGATTTTCGTTTAACAACATTAGTTTGAGTTATAATATGCTATTCAATAATTTTATGTATCTTGCATGCAATTCTAAATTGAAACGATATGCATTAAAGATGAGGTTAGCACTTAAAAAGTAGTTCATTCCTGGTTCATCAATTTCTGACCCTGCCCACCGATTTTTTAAAATAACCGCCAAATCTGTGGTGAAACTCATATTTTTGCACTTGCGTGTATGAAATCTGGTTGAAACCATTTTGTACTTACACTCAGGTGCAAAAATATGAGTTTCACCACTGTCGTAGCTTGTGACTGACGAAATTTCCGATCTTATTCTGGTTAATCTAAGGGTACAACTCTGCAGATTGTGCGGACTCTCAGATGGCAAGAATTTGAAAGACTTAAAAATAAAAAAAATAAGGTAAGACATATATTTGGACTTTGGAGAATTTTTAAAAGTGATTCCCATCGGCTTTATTGGTCGTAATGATGATTAAATGAAAGCAATTTTCACTTTATTTTCTCAACGTTTCGACGGTGGTTGCCGTCTTCTTCAGGGGTGTCTTTTTTACAAAATTAAACAGATATAATGTTTGTACATATTGATATAAGTAAACGAACAAAATACTTACATAACGTTAAATTTTAAGATTTTAACTTTTTTAAATTACTGAATAATAATTTGTTTAAAAACAGATTTTGAACACTTCACATTTGAAGATTAGTCTACGTTTTATGATATTTACTGTCAGAAACTAAGGAACAGTAAACGGCTGATATATTTTGTGTGTCTTGTTTGCGGTTCGTATTATTTTTGTTGTTAATTATATGCAGTGTCTCTCTAGTGTGTAACGTTTAGATGTATGTTTTTCTGTTGCAAAGACCTCCACTCCCTCGAAGTTTGGTGTGTGACCGGTATCAATGCTGTGAGAAGCCAGTGCCGTCTTCTCAGAACTTCTTAGGCAAATAGCTGACTTGTGGTTCGCCAATCTTTGCCGAAGGAGTTGTTTGGTGGTGCCGGTAAGACAAATAGCTATTGAGGGAAAAGAATACATAAAGCTTAAGCAGGATAAAAGAAAATATACTTTTTGCATTTTTCTTCCCTTACTTTTATTATAAACTGAAGAAAATACCTATGTAGGAAGAATATCCCAATTTCAAATTGTAGGTATCCCATTCGAACTAGTTTTGGTTTAGGTACTACCTAGGAATATTTTGCTTTGTTTTGGTTTTAACCAAGATTTTGTGTAATTTTTCATTTCGACATTGTGTGTGAAATGTATTTTGCCGTCGGTTGTCTGTAACAAAATAGATTTATTTTGATTTCGTACAAATGCAATTCTGTTTTTTTAATTTTTGTGTGATAAAATGTTTTTGTGAAGTTGTGTGTTTATATCTATAGGTAGGTATAGGTGCATACAAAGATTTTTTTCAGATCAATATGATCAAAATACCTGGCTATGTAGGTACCTATCTGCAGTGCGTAAAAATGCATTCTTATAATAACAATATGCACCACTACTGGATCGTACAAACTTGATATTGTTGCTAACAACATGTAGGTAAGAAATGAAGCTGTTAGAAAGTAGGTATTCTTGTTATCAATTGAATATGAAATTTGAATATGCAAAATTATTAAACATTTTTCGAATCATTTCCAGTAAAAAAAAATATTTTATCAGTTCATTCAAAAATGATAAAGTCCAAAAAATGAAAAATGATTGTATACCTACAAACCTACATATTTGAAATCTTGAAGTGCACATATTACATTATATATAGGGTTATCCATTTTGCGGTTTCAAAAGTAAACGTTAATAAAACATATAAAATATTTTTTTTTCATATTTCTTTTTTATTATAAAGAAATATGAAATATGTTGCAAGCATCGAATCTTTTGAGGTAATTGTCGACCACTTTTTGACACATATTGGGCGGTATATCAGCCATAACTTGACGAATGCTGGTTTTCAAGTGCTCAAGAGTTAAAGGTTTATCTGCATAAACATGGTCTTTCGCGTAGCCCTACAAAAAAAGCAGTGTCAAATCGCATGATCTTGGTGGCCAGATGATATCACCACTACGAGAAATTACGCGGCCAGGAAATGTCTCTTGCAATAAAGCCATATTTGCTCGAGTTGTGTGGCATGTGGCACCGTCTTGTTGAAACCACATGTTCTCCAAGTCGTATTCTTCAATTGCAGGCAGAAAAAAGTCGGTTATCATATGACCATAATGCTCCGAGTTGACGGTGACAGTCGTCCCATCATCTTTTTCAAAGACGTACGGTCGAATCACAACTCCGGACCAAAGAGCGACCCAAACAGTGACTTTTTGTGTATGTAATGGCCCCTCTTCAATTACTTGAGGATTCTCAGAACCCCAAATACGACAATTTTGTTTATTAACATACCCACCGAGTGAGAAATATGCTTCGTCGCTGAAGAAAATTTTGTTCGAAAAAGCGACGCCCACCGCCTGTTGTTCATGCACCCATTCGACGTATCTACAACATTATGAATGGTCAGCTGGCTGCAGTTAATGTGTGAGCTGGACTTTATATGCATGTAGGTGTAGATCCAAATGCTAAATACGCCCTAATGTTCCGTAAGAGAGTCCTAATTCCTGAGAACAGTGAGGAATCGACACATTAGGGTCTTCGGCAACACTTTCACTTACAGCAGCGATATTTTCAGGGGTACGAGCGAAACGATGATGCACAGGCCTTGCAATATTTGTAACTAATTTAGTCTCATCAAATGTCTTCACAATTTTGCCAATTGCTTGCGTAGTTGGACGATTTTGTAAACCATAATCTCCTCTTAAAGCACGATATGTGGCTGTGGCAGAATCACAATTTTTGTAGTAGGTTTTAACAATTTTTATGCGTTGTTCGATATTTAAGCGATCCATTTCCGTAAATGTCATACTTTCAACTGGAAAAAAAATTGGTTTAACAACTTAGTTTGACAGATGTCGAATTCCAGCCCTATACTTTTGAAACCGCAAAATGGATAATTCGTTATATCAAGAATTGAAATTGAATCGAAATGTAATGTAAATAAATCCGAAAGGAATACCTACCAGCAAACCATTTATCTCTTTTTCCAGTTGGACAAATATATTTCACGTGCACCTGGTGCAACCAGGATTACATTATATCAATCCTCAGCTCTTGGTTTGAACAAACAGCCGAAATCGAGTGAAGCCTCTTTATATGGATCTATGTTTTCAAAGTTGTCATATTATGTTATTGAATTAAAAATATTGTAAGAAATATACATATGTATGTACAATAAATACAAAATTAAACAAAAATAATAATATTTTGAGCAATAAAAGCACTAAGTTCTTTGTTAAATGTTTTGACTTTAAAAACTATTAGGAAGATAGCAAAAAAAGTTGTTTCCTAAAGGTAAAGAAAGTAGAAAATAAAATAATCGAGAATTTCGAAAATCGTAAAAAAATGATTCTATGGTTCTTTTTCGTGTGCATCTACTTTCTTGTCTGCGAAAATAAAACAATAAAGGTTATCTGTTTATTACGTTACTTTAAAAATTATATAACATTTTATGTTTCGTTTTTGTCTTACCAAAATGTAGAACATACAAACATAAGGACAACAATTCTATAGAGCCGATTTCATTATAAGCACCTAAGCTCTTCTATATCGGTTGCATTACAGTTATCGTTAATTTTCAGGTAAACAAAATTTGTTGATAAGTTGATTAAAAATTACGTTTTAACATTGGTAAGTATTTTGCAAGATCCGGATGACGGCTTCTTTTTTGAAGAATACAAAATTTAAATAAGTATGTACCAACTACCTTACTGAATTCTTATTTTAAATTTACATTATTTATTCACATTATTTTAATTGGCAAAATGACATAATGTAACGACAATGGTTTTTAATCAAAACTTTGGGGTTATCCATGCAAATGGTATTGTTCTGAACGCACTAATTTTCAACTGTTCAATGCATTTTATAAAAAAAAAATAATAACATGCGTCAGATCAACAATTTGAATTCAATTGTGTTTAAAACAAAATTAACATTATCATCAGTACCAATGAAAAATTTAAAATCCTGCTTAAATAGAGGTTTTAGCCGGAATATTTTACTACAAAAACTGCTAAAAGTATGCTAATTTGTTTAGGAAAAAAAACTGCCAAATAGAATGCAAAAAAACGTAAATATATACCTGAAGCAATCAAACTTGTGGGTGACGTTTAAAATACCGAGTGTATATTTTTTGTAGTTTTTTTTTTAACTTTAGTATGTTATGGATTTTAAATAACTAATCAAACCCAAAAAAGAAATTGTTTATTTTGTTAAGTTTATTTAAAAATAGGAAACAACCTAACAAATAGTTTTTAATCCATTTCGCAACAAAAGAAACAAAAAAATCAGGTGCCAGACTTTGTTGATCTAGTTAAGTAAAAGGTATTTATATAAATTTTTACTGATTACTGTCATAAAACTAAACACTATTTCAACTGCAGCATTTGAGATAGGCAAACTAAAAAAAATAACTAAACAACTAAAAACGAATTGATAAAGTTTGGCAACTCTTTGTAAGGGTTTTCATTGGATGCATCGGTGAACCTATACCTCGCATCAAAATTCAACAGTATTTTCAATATTATCCCATTTATTTAGATTTATGTTGTGTCATTGTGATTCAATTTTGGAAATAAGTTCAGAATTCATGTTTTTATCTTTAAAAAAATCTTTTAATGGTTGCTTATAAATCCGCAAAAACTTTTTTTAATAGGAAAGAAGTTCACTTAATGCAAAATTCGTAGATTTGGGGAGTTCACGATTGACGCTCTGTAATAAGCGATACGCATTTATGTTTAATTGAGTGTTAATTTTTTAAAGTAGTATATTATTTTAGGTTTGAGATATATGAAAATCTGCTAGATTTCCTGATAAAACTAAATCTCCTGCTAAAAAAGACTACCAGCAGGATTAAAAAAAAAAATAACTGCTAAAAGCAAACTTTTTCTGCTAAATTTGGCAGGAAAAGTGCTAAATTGGCCAATCTGATTATCATATATCAATGCCTAAGTACTTAGAGTTTGCCTGCGTAATTTAATATTAGCCGTGTTTTATTATCGCCGATAACAGCTCACCACGTAAAAATAAAACGATCTGGGTTATGTACACTCTGTTCGCCGAATTTAATACTAATATTTGCAAGCCCAGATAGAAACCACGATAGATACCTGAATCTCGTGTTGTTGTTGTAATATGTGTTAAAAAATAACCCAGACCCGTAGATAATAAAACCCAGCTATTGTTTTCATTATGAATAGCCAACGGAGTATTCCACTGAAAGCTAACGTATCGAGTTGGATTTTCGACCAATAACTAAGAGAATAGTTCAGTATCCATATTCAATATTCACTCAATGTGTAACAATCATGCAATTAAAAAACATTCGCTTTTTTTCTAACAATGGATTGGATTTCCATAATGAACTAAACTATATAAATATGTGCCTACCAAGTTTGAAGAAAATCGCTTTAGCTTCTATCATTGTAATGCTGAGTTTGATGAAAATCTTAATTTAATTTTTTTAATACTTTACCCAGTTGTACCTTAATACATACATACCATATGTATCGCAAGTGAAAATAAAGATTTTTGTTTTATTTTGTTTATGTTTTATTTTCGAATAAATTCTAATTTAATATTTATTTATTTATTTGGTTTCTTTTTATTTTAAATTATGTTCAAATATTTATGGTGTTTGCTCATAACAGCATAAGTCAATTTGTTTTCGAAAATGATTCACCGTTTTTTTTTTTAAATAAATCAGTTCATTAATGATGGGAAAAGGTACTTTTTGGTAATCTTTTTCTTTGACAAAAGAAGTTATTGACCAATTGGTTGAATTATTATATGTGTTCGAGATTTAAAATATATCTCTTTCTGCTGTTTTGGTCGTAATGTTTTTTTAATGAAACAATTCCATTTTCTTTCCCGACGTTTCGACCGTGGTTGCCGTCGTCTTCAAGGGATCTTTTATTTACAAAAATAAATTGAACATATTATACACATAAAAACATTTGGTGTAACATTTTGGCAAACTTACATTTAAAAGACTGACTTTCAGTCTTCGAAACCGCTTTTATTATGCGTTAAGCTCATTGTTACATTTAGCTTAAATGACTTTAGGTATAACAAATTTGGTTTGAATGGCTCAACCTTATGGTTTCATACTAAGCTATGTATTGAACGAAATAATTTCAAGTAAACTTCCGAAATTTAATTTTTTGGTGACAATTTTTCTTCGATTTACCTTTTGAAATTATTCACGCCTCGCCACTGATAAATACCCACCTATATCTTTCACTTTCATTATTATATGTACATATTTACATACCTAGGTTCCATCTATGTATGAACAAAGGTACATATAATATATTACCTTGCTAATAATTAAAAATAAATCCATTTAAATATACATTTGTATGTAGATACCATTCAACAATTTATTATTCTATTTAAGCCTGCGTAGGCTAACTAGACTACCTATACCTATTAACAACGTCAATGTTTAGCTACATTAAAGTTTTTAGCTACAAGAGCAAGTTCGTACGATCCAGTCGTGCATTTGATTTTATTCTGTCCATGTACATTTTTTTCTTAATGTCAATTCTTACTCCTTCACTAAAACACCATCTTCGATGGTTTAGCGAAGGACATTGGATAGTTTGATGTTTTACGTGGCCCTATCTTTAAACAAGAATTTTAATTATTGTTATTCATATTTTGATAATTTTTAGCTTTTTTAAAGACATCACCCGAAAGACCACGAGCAACTGACTGGCTATAATTTTTAAACTTAAAAAAAAAAAAAAAGTTGACCGACTACGTTTTGGCAGCGTTGGATGTAAAAAGAAATGAATTGCTTGTACTAAATGTGTTTTAGCACACATTTGTCAAAAGGGCAGAACAGATATGTTGTTTTAACACAAAATGCCAATTTCGCGCTCGAATATAGCTCTACACCTAAGCAGTGCAAAACCATTATAAAAGTGATTTCGAAAAATGTGTTACTTATGTTGTTTTAACAATCACCGATTAATTTGTCTTTTACATTATAAATGTTCATAATACCTATGTATGTACTTAAAATTTGTGAGAATAATTTCATTTTTTTCACTAAATCCAAATCATAAAATAACTAAAATCCAAACCATTGTATGTAGACATGTATATACACATCCAAACTACCCCAACTATTCATTACCAAACTGATAGTACGTAAGTATCATTGTAGGTAGGTATTAACTTTTGCAATATGAATAAGCGATGGAAGTAACAAAATTACTAACTTTGCTACATGAAGGCAGAACGAAAAACAAAAATCCATTCTTAAGTTCATTGTATTTATATTTCTCTTTGCCTTATTCTCATATAAAATAGAAAACTGAAGATGTAATATCAAAAAAAATACAACACATTTGGTTTTCTCCCTTATATTCATTATTGTTATAAGAACAGAAATGAAACTACCTGATCTCTTCTTACAGTTTTTTATTTCTCTGCCCTCGCTCTTAAACAAATTATTTGCAAAGGAAAATTTCTCGACACAAGCGCCATTTGGAAAGATTGGCTGACGAAGAGATTTTCATGTTCCATGATAGTAATATATAAATATAAATACAATGGTTCTAAGTTTGCTTTTGCATCAGACTTACCCTTGGGTGCACGACTGGATCGCACGAACTTGTTCTTGTAGCTAACAAGTTTAATGTAGCTAACCATTGAGGTTTAGATAGTTAGGTGTAGTTATCCTATGCTGGTTTAAAGCCTATGTGAGTAAGATTACCTTGATTCTTATTATAATGAATTGTGGAATGGATGATTCAAGGAATAGTTACATAAATAAGAATATATCAAAAAAAAAATTCAAAAATCGTTGTAGCGGGTTTTTAATGAATTAATTTTTTATGTATAAAATTTTGAAAACATATTTAGAAAAAAAATTGAAACGCCATTGTGAAGATATTATTAATATACTCCTACATACAAAATTCAAATTTTAAAAAAATTCTGTGACTGGTTTCTGCAAAATCGATTTTTCAAAAAAAAAAATTTATTTATTTTTTAAAAATCGAAAAACCTTTTCATTAAAAATTTTCGTATGCAGTTTTATTAACAATTTTAGGGAGCATCTTTATAAAAAAATTATTTTAATCGGTTCATCCAATATCGAGAAAATCGAAAATATGAAAAGTGGTTCTATGGGAAGTACCGTCAATAAGTACGCAAAAAAAATATTTTTACACAATTTTTTTATAAAAATTCTTGGAGCCGTTTTCGAGAAATACATTTTTTTCTTAACGGTTTTTTAACATTTGTATGGGAGGTACCGTTGTTTTTAATTTTTAAAAAATAGTTTTTTTAACTATTCTAGATAATGTCAAAAAACCACCAAATATGAAGTTTTGAAAAAATCTATTGAGTCGTTTTCGAAATTTTGAGTTTTCAAAAAAAAAAAATTATTTCCAAAAAAAATGTTTTATTGAAAAATTTTGGTATACAATAGTGTTAAAACTTTCCAGGAGCGTCTGCCTAAAAAATTTCAAGGAAATAAAATTAAACTTTTCCGAGAAAATCGAAAACCAAAAAAATGGTACCTCTAGTACAGAGGTACCAAAAATAACATTTTTTTCCAAAAAAAAAAAAATTATCAAAAGGTACCCTTTACCTCCATTAATAAACTTACGCCGTCTCCATTGCCTTCATCGAAGATTGGTGCGAGCAATTACAATAACAAAAATCCCACGAAAGTGAAAAAACCGGTAATTCTAACTCTTCTGGTAAAAACTGGTAATTCTAACTCTTCTATGCAGAGTAAGGATTTTGCTAAAGCTTTAAATGTGCAACCTCGAAAGGAAATACGGTGACACCGGCTGATTCAATTTGTTTATCATCTCCGTCCGCTGGTCCTGATAGAACTGATGAATTCGATTGCTGGAACCACTGTTACCACTGGGACTCATTTGAGCCAAAACGGACTCATTTTTTTTAGGTTGGCTTAGCGAATCATCTTTTTTAGATTTGGCTCATATTTTTAAGATGGAGTCAATTTATAATTTAAAGCACTTTTATTTCAGTTTGCAAAAAAAATTAAAAGATTGAATATACGTTTGAGATTTGAGAGTTCTTTTTTTATGTTATATCGGCTGAAGTTATTGTTTTGGTATTTGATTGCTAGTTATTGATAAACATCGAACTAAAAATGGACATGTGAGTTGTGAACAATATATCCGAAATAACTAGCATAAATTTATATTTACATCGTGTTTCTCAGATTTATTATAAGAAAACGAAAATTCAACAGCCCAAGTGCTTGTACTTCGCGGTCGAGCTTGGCAGAAAACTCGGAGGAATCAAATACCCAAGCTGAGAACCAGGATGAGATTTACATGAATCTCGACCAGACACAACCAAAGACAAGATCTTTTAGAAACCAATGGCAAAATTTCCGTTATTTGATTTTTCGCTAAGTAAATTACGGAGCAAGAAATTATTAAAAGCTTAAATGAAATTAATACAACTAAAAAGGCTGGGTTTGATTCAATTCCCCCTATTCTGTTATTAAAATGTTCCTCTTCTCCTTGCTCTGTTTTGACAACTATCTTTAACAAATCCCTTTCAACTGGTATTTTTCTTAAAGAATGGAAACTATCCTTCATAGATCTAATTTATAAAAACGGCCTTAAGCATTTAGTAAAGAATTACAGGCCTATTTCTAACCTATCTGCTATTCCTAAGCTTTTTGAGAAATTAGTAACTCAATGTCTTTATTTTTCGGTCAAGGAATTTTTGTCCCCTTATAAACATGGTTTGTAAAAGGAGAGTCGACTTGTACGAACTTAAGCCTCTTAAAAAAATTTTGTATAAATTCTTTAGAAAATGGAAAACAAGTAGATGTCCTTTATACTGATTTTGTTAAGGCATTTGATCATGTGCATCATGGTTTTCTTTTGCGAAAGTTAAAAAGATTGGGTATAAATATAGCTTTTATAAAATGGTTAAATTCCTATTTATCAAACAGAAGGAATGTTAAAATAGATGGATGCATTTCTGTTTTTATAGATGCAGTATCTGGTCTTCCCCAAGGGAGTCATTTGGGCCCGCTCCTTTTTATATTGTTCACCAATGATTTGCCCTCAGTATTAAAGTATTGTTACTGTCTAATGTACGCCGATGATGTGAAATTATTTCTTGCAACATCTTCACCAGTGAACTGAACTTTTCTAAGTGCAAAATTTTTAGTGCAACAAGATCAACATCTCTTATTTTTCAAGATTATAATTTCTGTAATGTTAACCTGCAAAGAGTTAATACCACTAAAGATCTCGGAGTACATTTTGATGCAAAGTTTGACTTTCGATCCCACATTGATTTTGTTGTGTCTAAAGGCAACTCCTTGCTAGTTTTTTAAACGGAATTCGAACGACATTAAGGATGAATATACATTGAAAACATTATTTATGACTCTAGTTTTACCCGTTTTAGAATACTGTTGTGTTGTATGTTCACCCTTCTATGACAATAATATATTAAGAATAGAAAGAATTCAAAAGAGATTTACCAATTATGGTTTGAGGAAGCTCAATTGGAATGGTCCATTGCCTGATTATAAATCAAGATGTTCACTCATCGATTTAAAATCGCTTGAATGTCGTAGGTATGCGCAATGTATTTTATTGGTTAAATATGTTTTGGATAATCATGTATCTTTTTCTGAATTGCTGTCATTAATCTGTTTCTAACTATAACCCAACCCGGGTTCTTCAAAATAGAAATGCATCATTCTTTATTGCCTCTCATAGAACGAATTATGATTTCAATGAACACATAACGCGACCTCTTAAAATTGTTAATTTGGTATGCAATGAAACTGAGCTTTCAATGAATAGAGAGCTATTGAAAAAGAAATGTCTACAATTATTTATGTAATTAATACAAAAGCTTTGTAAATTTACGTGTTAAATATTAAGATTATGTGATATAATATGAATGTATTTAAATGACAAGATTACCTGTTGTATGTAGAATTTACACATTAGATATGTTAACTTTAATTTTTGTAATCAGTAGATCTTTGAACAATTGATGAAATAAATAAATGATGTAAGTCAATTTAAATGCTTACATATAGAAATATTTGTGTATACATATACATATATGTATATGAAATCAGCATAGCATTCTTTCTTTCAGATTAGGGTTATCATCACCAACTTATTATGCTCAACCTGTGTCTTGGCATAATAAGGGTAACAAAAATCCCCTAATACACACAATAATATATACATATAATATATGTTATATGTTTGTTACAAATACAATAACTCCATAAAATAAAATCTCCTTTGACGACCACTTTACTATGATTTTGAGCTTAAACGGGTGCACCGTTAAGCATTCTATAAATATTATTTTGAAAAAAAGAAAATTGTTTTGATTATAACTTAATTTAACTTTAATTGTTCATAGGAATAATTATTAAATCACTGTGGATTTCACTCAGCCTTTTAATATGATCAGTTTTACCCCTTCCCAATAGTTTTTACCATAAAATCTAGTCTAAGATTTCCACTTTCTCTACTGACTTTGACCTTGATAAAAAGTTGAGTCATCTCGAGCGTTCTTAACTTTGTTTTTAACCACACCAGCAGTTTCCCAAAAACTCTTTAGTTATATACGACCAACTTTATTTTTTGTTCAACCTTACATGCTGCAAAAATTGCAAGGTTCGCAGTTCGCTTGGAGTGTTAGTATATGATTTGGTGTATTGGGTGTATTCGATGTCTTCGATATAAGGGCGCTGTATTCGATGCTTTTGAGAAAAAAAAATCAAATGGTGTATTCGTTTCGAGTAAATACAAGATTCTAATATTTGTGTTTGAGGTGATGATTCAGCGAATAGTGTATGAATTTGAAAAAAATATAGAATGGCTTGGAAGTGCTTTCAAGCCATTCGTTGCAGATGTCTAATAGGTACCTACCTCACCTACAAATGTATCTTTAAATCTTAGTTATGGATTTTAATACTTACATAATTAAATCCATAACTTAGAGAGAGTAAAATGTATCTAGGTACATATATATACATATAGATGGAACCTAAGTATGTACACATGTAAATATAATAATGAATTTGAAGGTAGGTAGCTATTGATGTAAATGTAAATTGAGAAGGAACAACAGAAATACAACCAGAAATGAAATTATAACAAACGCACAGTTTGAATTTCAGGAATAGAATAATATTTTGTTTAGTGAATAAAATAATTGATACATAATTAAAAACAAAATGAAAATACGTTTTATGTGTACAAGTTTTGAATTAGTTATTGTGTATAAAGTACATAATTTATTTTGTTCAACACTTCCCCAGAATGATTTATTTATAAATTCAAACATTTGAAATTTAAATACTCTAATCTTTATTTTATATATATAATATATAAACATAATACAAAATTATTTTTAATAAAGACCCAGCATATTATTACTTATTTCAAGTTTCATTTTAACTAAGCCTTTTGTTAAGCCATCAGCCAAATTTTCATTTGAAGAAACATATTCTAATAAAATCGAAACTGTTTCAATTTTATCTCTGATGAATTAAGTTTTTATTTCTATATCTTTTGTTCGAGGCGAATAAGAATTATTTTTAATACGTTGTATCGCACTCTTGTTGTCACAATACAGAATCATTTGTTTTGGGTGATTTACAAACATTTCTACCTCCAAACGCTTTAACCATATTGCTTCTTGAACAGCTATTACAACAGCTAAGAGTTCAGATTCTATGGACGAAAGTACAATAGTTGATTGTCTTTTAGAAGTCCATGATATTGGTGCTCCCTGCATTGTAAATATATAACCGGATGTCGACTTTCTTTCATCTTCGTCACCAGCCCAATCAGCATCACAATATCTTTGCACCTTAGTACCTGCGTTTCTGTAAATAAGCTTTTAGTCAATAGTACCTTTAAGGTATCGAAGAACACGTTTTATAGCAGCCCAATGTGCCTGACCAGGGTTCGAGCAGTATCTGCTTAATAGGTTTACGGCGTAGCTTATGTTAGGCCTTGTAGTTTGCGCCGAATATAACAAACAACCGACTGCTTCCATGTATGGCACATTCGACATTCTCCTCTGCTCTTCAGAGGATGACGAGCACATTTTCGAAGATATTTTTTGATTTGAATCAAGTGAAGTCCTTACTGGATTACAGTCCGACATGCTAAATCGGCTTAAGATGTCAGCAATGTAATTAGATTGATCTATAGCAATAGTTTAAGATAACCTGTCACGAGTTATTTGGATACCAAGACTTGAAGAAGCTTCCCCTAAATCCTTCATTTTAAAATTTTCGCAAAGCAATTGCTTTAGTCTTTCCAAAATGCATTTGTCGTTAGAGATTATCAATACATCGTCAACATACACTGCGACAAAAATCATTTGGTCATTGTTAATTTTATAATAAACACACTGATCTGCATCAGACCGTGTCAATCCAAATTTTTTAAGAACTTCGTTCAATCTTCTAATTCCAAACTCGACTCGATTGCTTAAGACCATACAACGATTTCTAAAGCTTACAAACTTTATCAGTACCGTCAGCAAACTTTTCTGGCTGAACCATATAATGTCTTCTTTTAGTTCTCCGTTCAGGAACGCTGCTACCGCGTCTATTTGGCAAATATTAAGATTATATTTTACAGCCAAATCAATTAAAAATCGTATTGACGCATATCGTATCACAGGAGAAAAAGTTTCTGTGTAATAAACACCTTTTTTCTGGGAATAACCCTTGCATACAAGTCGCGCCTTATATTTAATTATTTCTCCATTTTCTTTGCGTTTAACCTTAAAAACCCATTTGAATCGAATTACAGTCTTACCTTTGGGTAGATGGACTAATGCCCACGTATTGTTTTCTTGTAATGAACTGAATTCATTTTCCATCGCTGCCTTCCAATGGTGGGAATCTGCACGAGACAAAGCCTCTGCCACTGTCTCGGGATCTGACATCTTCAATTCTGCAATCAAACCAGCCTGGTTTAACTTGGCAATACGCTTAGATCGCCGGAATACAGCTTCTTCTTCACTGTCGTCTGTAATATCTTCAATCATCTGAGCATCACAAAACTCGAGTTCATCAGAATCAAAATCAGTTGCAGTATTCTCAGGTCGGATTCAGGTGGATCTTCTGCATTTTCGAATACGACTGGAACATTTACCTCAATTAGATCATCAGATGTGTTAACTGCAGCTGGAACATTAACATCGGTTAGATCTTCAGTCTCACCAAAATAAAATTCGAATACACCTTTTCCACCTGAATTAAGAATTGTCTTTTGAAAATTTCTTATAATTATCAGATTCGAAAAAATGACGTTTCGGCTAATAATTATGTTTCTTTCTTCATCACACATTCGGTAACCCTTTTATTCTTTTGAGTATCCCAGCAACATGTATTCCTTTGACTTAGCATCGAGTTGTGGAATGTGAACCATTGATTTGCAGCCAAAAACGCGTAGCAGTGATAAATCGGGCTTCATTCCTGACCAGAGCTGCTTCAGCCCAGAAACGTTGCGAGATATTTGCATCTATTAACATGTACCGGATTCTCCCTATCAGATTTCTGTTGATCCTTTCTGCAACACCATTTTGTTCAACGGTATACGGAGCTGACTTTTGATGCTTAATTCCACACTGTGACAAAAATTCTTCAAAACGTTGGTTGCAGAAATCTGCACCATTGTCGGAACCCAAAACCTTTATTTTTCTTGAAGTTTGGGTTTCAACAAAGATTTTGAACTTACGAAATTCTTCAAAAACTTCTGATTTGTGTTTTAACGTAACAACAAACACCTTTCGGCTGTAATCGTCAACGAATGTCAGAAGATATTTACATCCTGTCCAAGATTTTACATGTAATGGTTCACAAACATCGGTGTGTACCAAATCTAGAACGTTCTCGGCTGGATTTCCAATATGTTTAAATGATGCTCTTGTATGTTTACCTTTTCCACATATTATATACTTCGATGAACGGTGAGGAGTAAAATTCATTCCTCTTACAGCAGACTTCACCTTTAGGAGATTCTCGTCACATATGTTTCCCAAAGGACGATGCCACATTTCTTCACTCACTTCCACCCTTAATGCAGTTTGACTCTCATCCCTTTCAGAAAGCTCACAGTTCAGCTTGTACATGTTGTTTACAAGGCTTGCAGTACCGATGAGTTTGTTGGACTTGTTATGGATTTTGCAAATCTTGTTTTCAAAGCGCACTTTATTACCATTTTTCACCAACTGGCTTACTGAAAGCAAATTCGCACATACTACACATTTTTTATGGTTGCATTCGTTTTGTTTTTACCATTAATGAGATTGATTATTACGTCCCCAAGACTTTCTATTGCCATTTTGGAATTGTTTGCAGCAACTATTTCCTTATGTGATGGTTCATTCTGGTGTTGTAGATATTGTTTTCTCATAGTCATATGAGCAGATGCACCAGAATCCACATACCACGTATCTTCCATCTGCCAAAAAAGTTGTGAACAGACATTCTGATTTTTTGTCTTTGACCCTCTTTTTCGAACAATTTTTGGCAAGATGTCCAACTTCACCACAATTATGACAACGAAAGGTATTTTTTTTTTTATTAAATTTCTTCTTGAAAGATTTACTCATCATCGCCTTCTGAACAGAATCAGCTCCTTTGTTTTTTTTGGACTTGTTGCAAGAGTAAGGTTTTGACAGAATCAGATGTCAGCTTTGAGGACAAATTTTCGACCGCCATTACAAGAGGTTTGAAATCTTCTGGAAGATCAGCCAACATCAAAGAGGCTACGATCTCATCTTCAATTTTTAAACCAGCCTTTTTCACATTAATGGATGTCATGACAATTTAATTGACATAATCTTCCATACTGTCACATTCTGACAATTTAATAATTTAATTTAGCTTAATACAAGCAGTTACATTTTTAGATCAACATAAGTCAATAATAATAATAATTTAATAATAATAATAATGCCAATAATATAAACATAATACAAATTTAAAAAATAAAAAATAAAAAAAAAATAAATAAAATTAAGTTAATGGGTTAGGGAGAGGTGTTTAATAGGATTTTTCTGAGGGATGGAGAACTAAGGGAGAAGTTTCGTGGATTTGTATTAAAATTAATTAATTTGAGTAATTCAGGATAGTCAATGACTCCAGTGATAAGTTGGTGGATAAACAGGATATCAGCGATACGACGACGTTGAGCAAGAGTCCGTAAGTCAATTAATTGTAAACGGTATTCATAAGGGGGTAATATAAGGGGGTCAGACCATGGTAAATTGCGTAAAGCGAATCGAAAGAATCTTCGTTATACAGCTTCAATCCTGAGAGAATGAGTTATTTGAAAAGGAGCCCATACCTGACTTCCATACTCAAGGATTGGCCTAACATATGTGGTGTAAAGAAATTTTGTAACCATGGGATTGGAGAATTCCTTAGACCATCGTTTAATAAAGCCCAAGGAAGAATTTGCTCTGGCAACGATATGATCAATGTGAGATCGAAAATTTAGCTCTTTATCACATATTATCCCAAGATCGCGAATAGAGGAAACTATAGGAATAGGACATTACAGAAGTGATACGTTCGGATAGTCGATTGTAAACGTTTGCAAGAGGAAGACATAGCTTGGCATTTTTGAACGTTAAGTTCTAGAAAATTTTTATTGCACCAGGTAAAAAAGGTGTTTAGGTCTTGTTGAAGAAGGGAAGAGTCACGAGAAGATGAGATAACTTTTACTATTTTAATGTCATCAGCATGATGGCTGCCCTGAGGAACCCCTGATGAGGCGAAGATTGGATCAGACACCGCATTTCTAAAGATAACTCTGTATACACGGCTCTCGAGGTATGATTTGATCCATTCAATAAACAAAAGAGGAAAGCCGAAGGCGTTGAGTTTGATATAAATAATTTGGTAATTGATCTTGTCAAACGCTTTACTAAAGTCAGTAGTTATAACATCGACGTCAAATCCTTTTTCTAGAGCTAAGAGTGTCGATGAGACAAATTGGGTAAGATTAGTCGTGGTGGACCTGCCCTTTAAAAATCCGTGCTGTAATGAGCTTGGGTATAGCGGAGAGCTTTGCTATTGACCTATAGTTCGAAATCTCATTCTTACAGCCCTTTTTAAAGGTCGGAAAAATAAACGATTCTTTCCAAATTGAGGGGAAGACTGCTTGTGAGAGTTGGAATAGGTTAGAAAGGGGTTCACAGAGAGCATGAGCACACTTTTTAAGAAAAATTGCTGGGATGCCATCTGGGCCGGGTGAAAAGTCATCTTTCAACACAATTAATTTGTCATAGACGGTACGGGAGCAGACAGAAAGGGAAACGAGAGATGTATGTGGAGAGTTAGACAAAAATCTATGGTATTCAAGGTCAAGAACATTAGAAGTATTGACGTAAGATAGGCTAAAGAAGGTCGCAAAGAAATTAGCTATTACTTTGGGATCAGAGGAGGAGGCGTCGAGGAAACTAAGGGTTGAAGGAATACCATTTGATTTTCTTTTCACGTTTATGAACTGGTAAAAACGCTTAGGTTCAAAGATAAGACAAGTCTGCATTTCACTAAGATATGTTTGGTAGAGAGAATGACATAGGGATGAAAAACAGCGGGATGCTTGTTTGAAGTAGAAAAGATTTATGGGCGTTTGGGATTTCAAGTAAGTTTTCCATAATTTATTTCTCACATTACGGATATTGCGCAACTCTTTTGTATACCAGGGAGGAGATGAAATAAAGTTTTTTCGAGCCGAATAAGGAATGTTGAAATGAATACTGTTAAGAAGGAGATTAAGTTGATTGAAGTCGGCTTTGCGGAAGTTGAAGTAAAAAGAGTTTTCAGGATCAACAGACGGAACACAATCTTCTAGACAAAAGATGAGAGATAGAGGAGGATGATATTGATCTAAGGCAGATAGAAGATGCAGGCTTTCGGAGATGGTAGAGTTATAAGGGTCGGAGGAAAAGGCAAGATCTAGTTGTCTCCCTAAGTTGTTAGAAATACCACTTATCTGGAATAGACCTAATTCGAGGAAACAGTCTGTGAAAATACATTCTTTATCGGAAGAAGGATTAGAGTTGTACCAGTTGTTTTAACAGCTCTACTTTTCTGCATAAACCTGTATCCTCGAAGGCACAAGTGAGATTATCCCAAGCGTTCTTAGCCGTTGTTGCATAAGCAATGAAGGAGTAATTCTGGGTTTCCAAAAGTAAAATAAGATCAGATTAAGCTTTTAAGTCCTTTTCTATTCCCGCAGCATTTGTAGGTTCTACTTCCATAATCCTTTGATCACGAGATACGATTTGGCAGCAATCTTCTAACATAGTTTTATCTGCCCATCTATTTCTCTAGCAATATATTAGAAGCCATTTCAATAAGGTGTCTGGTCCAATAACCTGATGGAAAGGCAAATTGAAGGAAGAACAGAAATACAACCAGAAGTGAAATTATAACAAACGCACAGTTTGATTTTCAGGAATAGAATAATATTTTATTTAGTGTATAAAATAATTGATACATAATTAAAAACAAAATGAAAATATGTTTTATGTGTACAAGCTTTGACTAAGATATTATGTGTAAAGTACATAATCGATTTTCTTGAACAGCTATATGCATATAACTGTGAGTGTCGTGGCGTTCGGTTCCCATAGCAGCTTTTTAAAGTTAAACTAAAATTTTAAAGTAAATAGATAAATCTTAATATACCTTTTAATATCTGTTGATACATTAATATATAACAATAATGAATTGTGAAGTTTGTTGTAAGAAAATTGACATTAAATCTAAATTATTTATAAGGTGCCGTGATTGCCTACATTTTTTCCATGCTTCTTGTGTGAACATTTTGCAACAAGACATCGAATATTATAATTCCAGCGACACACCTTACAGTTGCGAAAAATGGAAAAATAATCGTCGCTTATCAATGCATATACCAGCTTCGTCCAATATCAATAACACAAACAACATGAGACCAAAGGAGAATTCAAACGATGCTAGCGCAGTAACAGGCCGACTTTACTTGATATCTGTATCGCTAACGAAATATCTGTCGTTAAGTATCAGGGCATTTATTTTGTCTTGGCTGGGCAGTTCATGTCTTGACAATTCATCCATGCAATAGAGGTTGAGGTGTAGGCTGTGAGGCTGTTTAAGAAGAATTATCAAAAATTAATTTCATGAAAAAAATGTTTTTTTACCTGATACACTCCTGTTAGTGAACATTAACTAATAAAAATGGTGTATTTGACGAACTGACATAAGTACAAACAAAAATTTTTTAAGTGCGCCAACAGAGTAGTTACCGACGTGAGAGACAAACAAATAATAGGTGTATTCACAATCTGGTATAACAAGTCTTGTAAAATTGTAATTTTTTTTTTTTTTTACAACAGACTGTGAACACACCCTTAATAATCTGTAGCAAAACTGAAGCAAAGTCAAAATCTGTTTCACATTTGTTCTGAAGGAGGTTAAGTTTGGGTTAAAATAATCTTACACTCTTATATTTTTCTATTACAATAGGGTTCGGGTATTGTAAAAGTGTAAGATTTTGACATTCAGTATATTTTGTTGTTGTAGTGCAAAAAACGCTAAACTTTTACAGTGATACAAGACCAGATACATCGGATCGTGAATACCCCTAATGAGATACACAGAAAAAAGAAAAAAACGCAGCCGTCAAATTTGATGTCAGGCATCGATATCAAGACAAAATCGAAGAGAGTGCTCGCTGACATCCCAACACAACTAGAAACAACGTAACTCCACTGGAGATTTCATGTCAGAATGAGTATTACGAGAAAATTCATTGCCAATGGAGTCGGCCTGTAAGTAAGGGCAACAATAACAAAAACCAACAACCATCACTCGGTACAACACCTATACAATGTGCAGGCGGGAGCGAAGAATTCTCTTTGCGTGTGGTTTGCTAAAAACCTTCAAATCTAGCTACGGACAATAAGTGACCTGCGCATTGAAAACAATGAACTGAAGACCAGAGTTCACACGCTTGATACTAAATTAAATTGGCAACAACAACACACGCTAATAAATCACATAGAAATAACCGGTGTGTACAATGCGAACGATGAGAACACAAAAGGGTTAGCACAACAACTATATCTCAAAGCTTTGTCCATTGAAGTCCCTTACAACAAAATTGAGAAATGCCATGTAAAGAAAGTACTAAGAAAACAAAATGGAAAACACAATGAAAACATAAGCTCGGCATCAGCACAGAAATCAGTCATTTGGTTAAGTTTAGCTGCGTTTTATTATCTACGGGTCTGGGTCTGGGTTATGTTTTAACACGTATTACAAAAACAACACGAGATCCAGGTTTCTATCGGGGTTTCTATCTGGGTTTGCAAATATTAGTATTAAATTCGAAAAACAGAGTGTACATGTACATAACCCAGATAGTTTTATTTTCACGGGGTAAACCATATATGTTATTGGCGATAATAAAACACGGCTTTTGTCTGATGCGATGTGACGCTTAAACAAAATATTATGAAGGAGAAGTCAAAGAAAAAAAACTTTCTGAATTCAATATTCATAATGGAAGCGGTGCAGACCCTATCAGCGGAAGTGGTGGTGGCAGCGGCAGGACAGCAGCAGCGAATAATGCTCTTGCAAAATATACTATACTCTGTCCCAAGAAAAATAGGCAGTAGAGGCCTCTCATTCTTGCTACAGTGAATTGCATAAATCTGTCACCCAAGAAAGCTCTCACAAGTTTTTTTGTAGTGTGCATTTTAAACGGATGTATGTAGGGTAACCACCCTTTTATTAGACAGGAATTTTTATTTAATCGTTTTGCTTATAAAAATTGTATCTTTTTCCACACCACCATGAGGTAAGATAAAAGGTGCCAGAAGCCAAATCCTTTTTAAATAAAAAACAAGTACAAATAAAATATTTATTCAATAGGATTAATAATAAATTAAATAACAAAAATAAATATAAATTCATCTTTTAAATAACTATATTTACAAAATATTCAGAAAAGGAGTTGGTACTGCTGGTGCTCCTGCTACTGCTGCTGCTATCTTCACCTAGGTTTATAACAAGATTTTCTACAGAGCGTTCCGAAAAACTGTACATTTCCCACATTTTCCGCTCAACCATCTGCTTGACGTTTCGGACTCGCCGATGCCATTTTAAATTCACTTCACATTAATTAAATGCTCGCTACGAAAATCTACGCAAATAATGTTCTTCTTCAAAAAAAAAAGCTTAACATTTTGTAACTGCATTTTAACGTATTTTGCACACATTAAAAGAAGTGTCAAAAATGAATATACTCCACTTTAACACTCATCATTCAAAACTTTTTTTAAAACTCTCGAATCAAAAGCACTTCAACAGAAACCTAAGGAAAAAAACCGGTCCAGTTAACAAATCGACACGGGTAACTCTGAAAGCACATCAATATTTAATGGGGGTTGAATAGCAGCAGCAGCCACAGCAAACGCAATTTAGGGATGTTCCTATAAAAAATACATCGATGTTTTTTTCGATGTAATACATCGGAACGTTACATCGATGTTAGACGATGCATCGGTTAAAAACATCGATGTTTCCGATGCATCGAAAAAAAGATATCATGCTGCAAAAACAACATAAATCAGATATCAAATATGATAGGAAAAAGAAAAATGATAATATTCAAGGTTCTTTTTTTTACTGAAATAAAGTTTTATTAAAATTCATTGAAATTACAAATTCCGGTCCATACTTGTTTCTAAACTCTGGATGAATAGAATTTTGTTCACAAACTTAGCCTGAATCCTGTTTCGCTGCTGGTTCAGCACTTGAGACGGTTTGCAAAACAGTCACTCCGATGGAATCCAACTAGCCTCCATAGTTAAATAGATTTGGAAACTGCACTTTGTAGTTGCATGATGAGATACTTTCATTCGATACATCGGAACAAAAAACATCGATGCATCGTTAAACATCGGAAGCATTCGATACATCGGATTCATTTGATGCATCGAATGATAAACATCGATGTTTTCGATATATCGATGTAAAATAAGCAACCCTAAGGCAAATCAGTCCACACTCAGCTGTGCGCTGAGTAGGACGTTGGGTCTGCATCAGATTTTTTTATTATTTTATATATTTACGGACGGGTAAAAACTTTTTATGTTGAAGTTCTTTCAATTTAGTATGGTGCAGAAATATGACATCCTACTGATTTTGAAAAAGCTTTCCCATAAGACGTGTACTGCCTATTTGTCTGGGATAGAGTATAGAGGTCTATATATGAAAGCAAAAGAAGATAAAAACATAATAAATACTTGTGGTATAAAGATAATACAATTTTATTGCGCAAGGTTGAACGTGAAAAAGTCATAGTAATAAGATCTTTTAATGATATTGCACTTATTTACTGCTTTTTTTTACAAATATTTATCTATATCAATGAATTTTTTAAATGAATTAAACTATGATTTTTCCACCTTCAATTTTATTAATTCTAATTGCGAAGAAATGTTTGTTAATGAAACTTACACCCAAAACAAACTATTTGTAATTCATCAAATTATTAGAAGTTTGAGAGAAAATTTCGCATATTTAGTTTCTCATATAGATTCTTTTCTGTCTATTCCGGATATTATTGTGGTCTCAAAAATTTGAAAATCTAGGCGAACCTTCGCAAAGACAAAGTTTTGTATTTGAGCCAATGAGTGGTTTTGAAATTTTAAAAATAATTGATACTTTGAAAAATTCAAATTCTTCTGATATAGATTGCATCACAAATCTTTGTTTGGTGGTGTATTTCCGGATACCCTTAAATGTGCATATGTCTTAACTCTTTTTAAAAAAGGTATCCACAACTAATGATTTTTCTAATTATAGACCAATCTCTTTATTACCATCTATAAGTAAGATATTTGAAAAAGCCGTTAAAATAGAATGCTCAGTTTTTTAAATAATACAAAGTTTTTCAGTAATTTTCAGTAAGGTTTCCAAAGTAAGAAAATCAACAGAGATGTCTTGTTGCGTTTGCTATTTGCAAACCTCGATAAAAAAAGTGTACGGCTGGTTTATTTGTTGATATTTCCAAAGCCTTCGATATGGTGGATCTAAAATTGAAAATGCTGGATTCCGGGTTTTATATGTGAATGGTTCGAATCAAAACAAAAGGTGAAATTCGAAGAAGTTATGAGTAATATGCGGATTATTGACGTAGAAATTTCACAGGGGTACATTTTAGGACCAATCCTCTTCTTGATTTATATTAATTCACTATTTAGACTTTCTTTCAAAGGTATATTGACAGCTTTTGCTGATGATGTTGGCTTTAGTTTAAGCGTGAATAGCTGTCTTAATATTACAGCTGATATAAATTGGGATTTAAGCTTGTTAAGAATTTGGTTTGCTGGTGACAAATTAATTATCATTTCAAAAACCAAGCTTATATTTTATAACTTATCGCAAACTAATACCAATGATGCTAATCTCTTTTTTCATGCTACAGATTGACAGAAATTTAAACTCTTGCCCTGTACTTGTCTCTCCGACTCCACCTATTGCACTTTTTCTAGTTCATCAAACTGCAGTGATAAATGCTTTCGCACAGTCATCGAATTTAAATATTTGGGACTTATTATAGATTTTAGAATGAGTTTCCTCAATCATACACAAAATCTGCGACAATACTTTAGAGGAACTTTACGTTATTTTTATTTCCTTAGGAATGTTTGCATTTTTCAACTTCTCATGAAAATTTATTATGGCATTTTTCATTCTAAATTACAATATGCAATTTCATGTTGGGGAGGTACTTATTACTACAGAATTCAACCTCTTTTAGTAATACAAAAGTTTGTTCTTAAGAAAATTTGCCGAAAATCTCGCCATTACCCTAGTTTTCTTTATTTTTTAAAAAATAAATACAAAATTTGTCACAGATTTTTTTCTGAAACTCGAATTTAATATGTATATCAATTATATCTTCAAAATGGCATTTCAATTTTTTTGTTTTAAATGTTTTAAAAATTTTATATATAACAATTTAATTTATTAAAAAACCGCTCGATAAAAAATATCGAGGTATGCAATTATTTGTGAGCAGAAACGCAACAAAACATGTCTGTTGATTTTCTTACTTTGGAGACTGAAAATTATTGAAAAACTTTGTATTATTTAAAAAACTGACCATTCTATTCTTAACGGCTTTTTCAAATATCTTACTTATAGATGGTAATAAAGAGTGGTCTATAATTAGATAAACCATGACTGGTCTGTGACTGGTTTTTTAAAAAATCGATTTTTCAGAAAAAAAAATTTATTTATTTTTAAAAAATCGAAAAACTTTTTTTTTGAAAATGTTAGTATGCAGTCGTATTAACAATTTTAGGGAGCATTTGTATAAAAAACTTGATTTTAAGCAGTTCATCCAATGTTGAGAAAGTCGAAAAAAATTAAAAGTTGTTCTATGGGAAGTGCCTTTAATAAGTAAGCAACCAAAATATTTTTATACTTGAAAGTGGACTAATCTAAGAACAGACATTTTTTTATAAAAATTCTTCGAGCCGTTTTCGAGAAATATTTTTTTTCTTAACGATTATTTTTCACATTTGCATGGGAGGTACCCTTTTTTTTTTTATTTTTTAGGAATATAGTTTTTTAAGCTATTCAAGACAATGTCAAAAAACTGCCAAATACGAAGTTTTGAAAATATCCATTAAGCCGTTTTCGCAATTTTGAATTAAAAAAAAAAAAAGTTTTTATTTTATAATTTCCACAAAAAAAATTGAAAAAATTTGGCTTACGTTAGTGTTTAAACATTTAAGAAGGTTCTCCACAAAAAATTTCAAAAAAATCTAACTAACCGTTTCCAAGAAAATCGAGTACAAAAAATGGTACTACTAGAGGTACCAAAAATGACAATGTTTCCCTTTTCCCTTCATTAATGAACAAATTTTTTTTATAAAAATCGTTTGAGCCGTTTTTGAGAAAAAGAAGATTTTTATTTTTGGCCCAAAAAAAATGTATGGGAGCTACTGTTCTTTGTCGTTTAAAAAAAATGACAAAAACGTGCACATATTACAGACAAAAAAAATATCTACAAAGATTGAAGCAAATCCATCCAACCGTTTAGGCTGCAGACTCGCGGACAAACAGACAGACAGACGGAATTGGGGGACACACTTTTTTGGTGTTCTCTATGATCGTAATGTCATGTTTGATTGTTAGAATTTTTTTTGCACGAATCCATAATTTATAGTACTTATAATCGCAAGTAAAAAAAATCAAATGCATGACTGGATCGTACGAACTTGCTCTTGTAGCTAACAAACCTAAGTATGCAAACATGTACTAATAATAATGAAAATGAAGGATGTAGGTGAGTAGGTACCTATATGCATTGCATAAAACTTTATAATTTAGGTGCAATATGGAAACATAAGATTCATGTGATTTTTAGAGACAAATATGTATATATAAATGTATGAAGGCCTATATTGTATTTAGTATTAAGTGACGTACGCAAAAATTCGTAAAAAGGGAATTATAATAAGGTAGAAATAAATGGACAATACACATTACTATGTTTTTATATTGTTTAGTCGTTATAGTTTGAGGGAAAACAAAGATGCAATGCAATTTGAATTCATGGATATATAAGAAAATTCAAAAATCGTTGGAGCGGTTTTTTAATAAATTAATTTTTTATGAATAAAATTTTGAAAAAAAATTTGAAAAGTAATTTTGAAGATATTATTAATACACATATAAAAATCAAACTCAAAAAAATTCTGTAACTGGTTTTTGAGCCTTGATTCTTAGTATAATGAATTTTCGAATGCATGCTTCAAGGAATAGATTTAATATACCTAATACAATATACCTACAAATGTATATTTTGTATGTTTTTTCAACTTATACAAACTCTCAAAACCATCATCAAAAAGTATCAGAAAAGTATCAACAGACAGACATTTTTTGTAAATCATTTTTTTAAGGCTTTGTAATGTCATGTTTGATTGTTAGAATTTTTTTTTACGAATGCATAACTTGACTTATAATACCTATAATCACAAGTAAGAATGACAATTCTATTGCGCACATAAGAATAAAAATAAAATGCTCGACTGGATCGCACGAACTTGCTCTTATGTTCCATTGCATGGTATGCAAAAGGTTTCTATGAATAATCTAAATATAAGTCGTCTTTTTCTTAATTTTTTTTAATTTCTCTAAAAGAAAATTGGCATCAAAATCGTTAGAGCAGTTTTCCGGATAATTGAGATGGTAGAAAAAATTGCATGGCTGGTACGTTAGTTTTGGACATAAACAAACGATTCAAAAATCTATTTAGACAATCACCTAAACGCATAAATACGAAGTTTGAAAATAGCTTCAACCGTTACGGCTGAACAGCGCTGTAAAGACAGACAGCCAGAAACACAGATGGAATTGCGGGGCCCACTTTTTTGGTGTTCTCTATCACCGTAATGTCATGTTTGATTAAAATCTCGAGTTCGATTTTTTTTCCAAATGCAAAATTTGCCCAATAGTACTTATATTGCAAGTAATTGCTTGCAGTGTTTTATTATTATCCTTACGAAGAAGATCAACTTCTTTCTTTAACTCCTGATAAAGTTTTACTACTTCATTAAGTTTTTGACGAAGTTCATTATTATCTTTCTCAAGAATGTCTGCTTTTTACTCGCGCATCTGGCGTTACCAGCGAACTATTTTTACCGCTGTAACCCGATTAGGATGGAGGTGATCGAGCGACCCTTGCTTTTTTAAGAAGGGATTTATTAAATGCAATAATAGGCTCTCCCAAGAATCCGTAGAGCCGACCTCCGAAGAGGGTGGATTTTCCAGTGAACCTGGATTGCCAACTGGGGTTATGTATCTATTTGTTTTACTCATTGCATATTTATGTATACGTTCACTCTCATACGCAGGTTCGATTTTAGTCGCCTCTTACAACAGGCATGCCTTACCTCGGGTATATTCTTTTTTGTTCCCCTACCCGAAGGGGTATAATATTTTCACCGACATGAAAAAAAAATTATAATAACAATGTAAGCAAATAAGTTTTGGAGAGAAAAGCGGCGAAGGATTTCTACCTTTATAATAGGGTCTCTAACAGTATAGTAAAAGAGCTATGGATAAAACGCTTTTGAGTGCCAAACGTTTTAAATGTAATATTATTACGACCAATTATGCGCTCGAAGATGTAAGGTTCTTTTTTGAAGAAAAAAATTCGTACAACGAGCTAAGACAATAATACACACGCTTAAGATCTATAGAGCAATTATTGTCAGAATTGATAGTTATGTTTACATATATGTAATAATATAATCTGATGCAACTTAGATAATTTTTTTAAACAAACATTAGCATTTACCATAAATGAAATGAATTTTAATGTAATGCGAAATTATGGCCATGAGTGTACAAAAAAAAACGAATCAAAAAATTTAATTTGACAGAATTCATATCAATAGAATAGTACGAGTATATTCTGATACGAAACATGGCTTACAACAAAATTGGTCTGCAAGCAATTATGCCCTTAATTATGGCTATTTTGTCTTCTAATTGCATTTATTGTCATTCTTAATTGTCATTATCTTATTAAAAAAAAATAATTCTAATCTTCCACTTCTATTTTTTTTACGTCTTTTCACAAAATAAAAGTGCAGTTATTACAAAAAATTAACAAGGTGATTATGGGCGAGGTGAATTTTTTGTACGTTATTTTCAAAAATGTAGCGTACGTTTTTAAAAGAAGATGTAATAAATCAATCGGAAATATACTTTTTACTAATGTTCCTAGCAAACTGTATCTTATAGTACACATCTAAATCAAAAGTGTTGCAGGTTAAAATGCTCTTTTTTTATTGGTTTTATTTGGGAGTGCTTGGATTCAATACGGGTAAATTGAAAGGACGTGAGAAATCCCCATGAAAGTACACACAGTTGTAATGAGAACGGCTAAGACCCATTTAACATTTTTTTGAATTATACTTGAAAACAATAAAATACAAAAAGAAATTAAAAAGATTTATTGCTCTTTTATATGAGTGTAGGTATATTTTTGTTTTGTATTTTCTCTTATATTGTGATAGGCTGAATTTGTGGTACGTGTTTTCTGCTACCTGAAGCCGAACGAAAAGACTGACCATGCCAGCACGAAACGAATTTTTCATGTTTTTCACAACCTGAATTTTATTTGTCATTTTCTGTATTTATTTAGTCCATCTTATGTTCACGGTTATCTGTCTAGTCACTAGTATTTTTATTCCTTCATTTTTGGCAAGATTCTTGATAAATTTTAAATTATTTAGACGAGATACCTTAGTAAGGCAATTAAACTTTTGAACGTTTTGGAAGCTGGCGAAATATTATTAAACACTTAACCATTGGAGAATACAATTGGATCAACTATGCAGGAAATACAATTATTAGTATACAGGAAAGATGGATTTTTGCTTATTTGGATTTTATTGAATTGATGGAAGCATCGCTTTCCATCGATCAGCGAAATCAAGCCTCGTTGCGCTTGGTTAATACTTCGATGGGGGACCGTCCGAAACCAACCAGGCGCTGTTGAATGTGTTTCTTCTGTTGTGTGTTCTTCCTTTCTCTCTCTCTCTCTGTTGTATTAATGTAACTATGTACAGTGCAACACGGACATAGGAAAGTCTGCAAATCCAAGAAATTTCTTTCTTATATCCGAGTATATCTTATATCCAACAATTGGATATAAGAAACAAAATTTCTTTTAAAAAAACTACAGCCAAAGGAAAATATTTTGTACATGTACCTACAAAATTTCATGAAAACGAAGTATGCCATATAAACTTTGTATGCATAATGACTGTATGTTCATGTAAAAACTTCTTATAAACCTAATATTTTTAAGATAAAAAGATTTAATGTAACAAAGTAACAAAAATTGACTCTTCTTCAACAAGTAAAAAAAAATAAAATAAATAAGACTTTCTTCAAATAAATAAAATTAAGAAAATATTGTGAGTCTATGCAATTAAGGTTGATAAATATCAACATATAAATGTACAGAAACAATTTTATATTACAGGTAGTAATCTTTAAACATATCGTCGAAACACCACCAGCAAAAAGAAGTCAAGCGCAAATGTCAGGATAAAATTTATTTACATTGTAGTATTTGTAAATTTAACTTTCTTTCCATGAAAAATCTACCCATGTGAAATCTAACAACAATATGTGGTGTGGTGAAACCACACAAATGCAAAAATATCAGTTTCATAAAGGTAATAGCTTGTAGGCAAATACAAATAGCTGCAGAAATTTCCAATCTTTGGTTTGCTCATCTGTCGTCAGAATATTCGCGGCATTTTCAATTTTCAGCTGTCATTTCTTTTGAAAGTGGGAATTTGTAATGAAGATTATTCAAAAGCTTTTGGCACAGGTTTTGCTGCCAAAGCAAATTTCTTATAAGCGTACTTTTTTATTCTAAGAATTGATTTTTGTGTGTAAGAAAGGCTTTCTTATAACAGTGTTTTTCTTATATGCTAGCTTCTTATAAAAGATTAGTTTCGAAAGATATATAAAAAAGAGCCACGGTTTTTCTTATAAGAAGCGAGTTTTTCTTATATGAGTGTTTCTTTTATCCGTAAAATACTGTAATGTTAAAAAGCCAATGGTCTCGTCGTTCCCAGTGCTTCAGTGTCTCTAGTTAGTAGATTTATCTACGGAGTAGTAAAGGGTTATCCATTTTGCGGTTTCAAAATTAAACATAAATAAGACACATGAAATATTTTTTCATGATATTTCTCTTTTATTATAAAGTTTGAATATTGACATTATGTGTGAGACACTACATCATTTAAATGACCACCACGCGAATTGTTGCAAGAATCGATTCTTTTGAGGTAATTTTCGACCACTTTCTGACACATATTGGGCGGTATCTCAGCCATAACTTGACGAATGTTGGTTTTCAAGTGCTCAAGCGTTAAAGGTTTATCTGCATAGACACGGTTTTTCGCGTAGCCCCACAAAAAAAAAGTCCAGCGGTGTCAAATCGCATAATTTTGTTGGCCAGTTGATATCACCACGACGAGAAATTACGCGGCCAGGAAATGTCTCTTGCAATAAAGCCATATTCGCTAGAGTTGTGTGGCATGTGGCACCGTCTTGTTGAAACCACATATTCTTCAAGTCGTATTCTTCAATAGCAGGCAAAAAAAAGTTGGTTATCATATGACCATAAAGCTCCGGATTGACGGTGACAGTCGTTCCATAGTCGTTTTTGAAGAAGTAAGGTCCAATCACACCTCCTGACCAATTTTGTTTATAAACATACCCACCGAGTAAGAAATGTGCTTCGTCGCTGAAGAAAATTTTGTTCGAAAAATCGCCGTCCACCGCCTGTTGTTCAAGCACCCATTCGACGTATTTACGACGTTGTGAATGGTCAGCTGGCTTCAGTTGTTGTGTGAGCTGGACGTTATATGGATGTAGGTGTAGATCCAAATGCAAAATACGCCATAATGTGCCGTAAGACAGTCCTAATTCCTGAGAACGACGAGGAATTAGGGGTGGGCGTGGAGCGATAGTTGTGTGTTCGCCTGTGAATTTCATGGTCACAGGTACGATCCCTGCCGTAGTCTATGTCTTCTTATTTTACCATTAATAACCAATTCTAAAAAAAAATAAATGTCACACAATGGGTTGCTGGTTTACTCATTACATGCTGTTTAGGCATAGAACTAACAACATGTGATTGAGTACAATTAGTATACCGATAAAATATGACGAAGAATAAAAAAATTAATGCGAATTATAAGGGACATAGATAAATAAGACATGGAAATTCTTTCCTTTTCTCCGCATTAGTTCAGCCGCCATCCCTGGAGATAAAATCTGAGACATCAACCACTTACAGTCTCCGAATATCGCGCCACACATCTTTCCTATCCTTCCTTCTCTTCCTTAACCTCACCCTCACGCCCGCGCTGTGTTGAAACATTTAAAGGGTATTCATAATCCCTTGAGCGCGTGTAGATTATAAAAAAAAAAAAAGGAATCGACATATTCGGCTCTGCTAATATTTTCGAAGGCCGGTTTCTTTGATAAGAAAATACTTTCCGAATAGTTATTAGTCCGGTCAATTTAGACATAAAAATAGTGGTCAAATCACAACAATTCCCGGAGAGCCAAATATTGGTGGAGAGCTGGGGCTTCCATTACAAATAAAGTTTTAAAAATCCCCATCGATCATATGTGTGCTACAAAAGTTATTCGGGGTCAAAGGTCAAAATTTGAGATTTTTTGGATTTTTCTCAAAAAAAACCTCGCACCAAAGTTGTAGATCTTAAAATTCTCTACAAAAATGGTTCTCATTATTTTTTTTCTAAGAGTTACCATTCGTGAGATATGAAGTCGCATTATACATGATATCCACACATTTCTACGCCACCTGTCAGGTAGTGTACTCCGCGCGTTTTTTTTCCGTCATTTTCCTTGTAGGCCTAAAACTGTCATGACAATTTTAGGATAATTTAAGCGAACAATACCGGTCAAGTTCTAGATATTAACTTTTTATTGATTATTGGGTTAACTATTGTTTTGATTTTTTTAGGTATTTTAATCAGATTTATACTCTTGAAAGCTTACTTTCAACAATCACGTCTTCTTCGATTTCTTCTTCTTCCTCTTCCTCTTGTTGAATGTTCTTAAATTGTTCAAATGTATCTGCGTCATGTATCAAGGGGATTTTTAAAACTTTATTTGTACATAATGGTAAACCCCAGCTCTCCACCAATATTTGGCTTTCCGGGATGTTTTGTTATTTTAAATGTCTATATTGACCGAACTATATACACAAAAACTAATTTTTAAATGTTATGGTATTTAAATATCTTTAATAGATCCAATTTTAAAACCTACCTCATGTGTAGGTATTTAATTAATTAAAAGAAAATTCAATACAAACACCGTTTTAACTCAAGACGAATAAGTTACTGCGGCCCCACCAGTTTTAAAATTCATTTTTAAAACTCACTTAGGGTGCCATAACTAAAAATAAATGATGAGTGATACACCCACCGAAAAGTAGGTATACATACGCACAAACAAATTCCGAAATGCACAATTTAGCACGCATTGGCATTTTACGTATTTTCAATAATTTATTTTTATTTTTGTTTTTTTTTTTCTTGTACAGTCCCTCGTAATCGTCCTTTTGTTTTGGGCTCGTTACAGTGTTTAATGTAACCCGCACACACAGCTACACTTTTAATAGAAGTATGAGGTAAAGGTAGCCAAATAAATATATACCAGTAAATGCCAACTAGCGATTAGCTTACAAAAAAAAAAAAAAAAAAAAAAAAACAGAAAAAGGACTCTGCTTTCTGGCTGCCATGAGACAGACGTAAGATAGGAAAATTGAAATGGGAAAATGGACCCCGGCGCGGTGCACAAAAGCACACTAAGGATCACTTAAAGAAATATTAAATGAATTATTTATTAAAAAAAAAGATAAGCGAAAAGGGACAACGTAAATAAATTGTGATAATGTATTTTTTTTCTAGAATTCTTTGGTATCTTATTATTCTCCACAAAAGGTCAAGCTTCAAATATGCAATTGAAGAAATAGGTAGGTTTCTATTTCTTTTTTATACAAAAAAGAATTAACGCCTTGCGTTTTATCTTAAGGTCCTATCAGAGCAAAGTTACTTCAAGTGGTTATTCACTTTAAAAACGTTACCTACATAAATAATAGAAACTGGAAATTATATTGTTATACGCAGGATTTATTTGTATAATCTGCTTTGAGGATTCACCAGACTGTACAAGGATAAGGATATCACATATGCCGCCGCGCGTTATATTGGAAAAATACATTTGTATGTACAGTAAATGACGCTTATATATAATTTAATATAAGTAATAAGAAACACTCGCTTATAAAAAACCTGAACAAAAACATGACACACGAGCCTATTTACACCAATGTAGAATACATAGCTTTTAAAACACACGCTTATAAGAAAAACACTGATATAATTAACTTTTTTTACAACACCTATTCCCACTTTTTCTGTAAAACTGGATGTGCATAATAAACTTTATTATGACACAAGAAAATCACGTTTTTTAAAAGTCAAAATGAAATAAATGTTAATAGTTTGTGTTTTTTGAGAAAGTGAATGAATTTAAATGTTTATTTAGACAACAATGAGGAATATGAGGGATTCCTCCAAAATATTGAAAGTATTCTTTTCATTTTTTTTTTTTTTTTAAATATGTAATGCTAGCCACCTACAGTCTTCTATAGAACTATTGCAGTATACATACGGTGACCATATTTCTCTGAGCAAAACCCAGGACATACATTTAAAAATTGAAACAAAATTGTTGGTACTTGGTACTTTTTTGCCTAACAAATTTCTTTGATGATTATTATTGTTTGCTATTAAATATTTTTATTTTATATATATTTTTATTTTATTATTATAGTTTAATTTTACCATTAACATGGCTCTGAGAGTTTCAGCATTCAGTTGTGTGTTTTCATTTGTACAAATATTATTCATTATGCAAATAACTTTTTCGGTTGGAGCATTTGAACCGAGCAGACAGAGGCCTAACTCTACAATAAGTAAGAGATTTTTGAAGTTTATACTTTGTTTGCAAAAATGCTAAAATATGTATTTCCATTTCTCGGCCACAGTTATTTTGTTCTTTATCAATTTTGTTATAATTTTATAAAACACAAATTCGTCAAACAAGATGGAATCATTTATAGTTGTATCCCTCTACTTTTGGTTGACAAAAGATAACGAAGATTCTATTTCTCGCCAGGTAGGAAATAAGAATGTTTCGAAGAATTACCCAACTAAAAACTTCATATTCTTTAAAAGATACATCCCAATTATTTAAGTATGTATTCGTAACACGTTATGTAAAATTGATGAATATTGGCTTTACATTACTTTTGGTCAATTAATTTTTGTTTGAATTATTCATTGATCAATTTCTTTGCAAGCAAAACATTATAAATTGTACTCCTAATCTAGATTTTAATTTAAGGATTTCATTACTAGCGCAACTTTAGAAATGTAAATTTTATGCTCACATGTAATGCTAATAATATGCTCACATGTAAAATTGAGGCCTCGGATTGAATAAACTGAAGAAGAGAGAAGGACCTCAGATGAACAGTTGTTAAACAAATTCTTTAAAATAAGAAAAATTCTCTTAAAGGATTATAAAGTTGTATTATTCTCTCAATAGCTGGTTTTAGAAATAGCCAACCAGTTTTTCTGTAACTAGTTTGAAGTGTTTAATCTGAGACTTTTCGCAAATTTCCTTAAATTTTTCAACATGAACAGTGTAGAGATAAAAAAACGAATAGTTATTTAAATCGTGAGCAGCACAATTAACTCCAGTGAGATCATTAACGGTAATGGCTTGAAGCTTATTAAAAAGTGTTGTTCTTGCCTTTTCTTGTTGACCCGACAAGATTACAGTTTATGTTGTAAGCACAAATTGCCAAAATTTTACAAAAGTTGTATCTATGAATGTATTTTGAAGTGATGTCCGATGTTTCCCTTTGTAGATTTTTAACCTACAACTTGACAACGATACCTAGTTGTGGTGCAAAATAACGAACCACGAGCGGACAATTTTGTACAACCATGATTAGAACAATCAGAAAAAACTTTCACAAAACTTTATCTGCGCAGAGAAGTTTTAATTCATTCGATATAATTTGGTTCAAGAACATTAAACACAATAGCTTTACATTTTGTGCGTGTACAGGAATATATTTGATCAAAACAGCTTTTAATAATTTTCGATATGCATTGTGCAATCATTAGAATTGAACGAGTCCAGGTGCCTTCATTAATTGCACTCTTCCTTGCAGGCCCTTGAAAATTTGTCGAATTAAAAAAGCAGATTCTTTGTTTTTTTTTGTGTTAAGTCCGGTTCAATATAATATCTTGCACCACTGCTTATAAAAATAGTAGAAACGTATTTTAAACAGGTTATGGTATTGGCTTCTTCATTGTTGTTTATGAAGAAAAATTCCCTCTGAAGGTCATCGTTGAATTCACATTTTCTATTTAAAGGCATTTCACAAATTTCTACATTTATTGTAAATAATTAACAGAAGCAAATTCCATTTGTTTGTAAAAGTAAACACTCACATTTCCAAATTATGCATTGTGTTTTTTTGTGAAGATACAGTTTGAAGTTTGTGAAGATACAGCTTGAAAAGAAATCTGACAGCTCAACGAAGGTGACAAATTAATGCGTTCAGTGAACATGCTTTTATAGTAAATGCCTCTGAACCATTTGTTAGGTCGGATTTGCAATTGCACATACAAATATTAAATACATATTTAATTTATTGTATGTAAAATTGTTAAATTTTGTTAACGTTATTCAAATAATATAAATATATGGTAATATGGGACAAACCCGGGACAAAAAATAAAATACGGGACAGTTGTACTTCCCGGGTTTTCTTAAAATTTACCCGGTACAGTCAAGCGTAATACGGGACTGTCCCGGGAAATACGGGACGGGTGGTCACCGTAAGTATACACCATATATTTTGTTTTGTGATAAATGTTCTCGTTTTTACTTGCGATTATAGGTACTATAAGACAAGTTATGTAAAAAAAAAATTTCTAACAATCAAACATGACATTACTATCAGAGAGAACACCAAAAAAGTGGGTCCTCCAATTCCGTCTGTCTGTCTGTTTGTCCTCGAGTCTGCAGCCTAAACGGTTCGTGGATTTGCTTCAAACTTGGTACGTATTGTTTTTTTCGGTAATATGCCCACAAGTTTGTAATTTTTTTTTTAAGACGACAAATAACAGTAGCTCCCATAAATTTTTTTGGTTTTTATAAAAAAAATAGTTCATTAACGAAGGGAAAAGGTACTTTTGATAATTTTTTTGTTGGTTTTTATAAAAAAAAAAAATAGTTCATTAACGAAGGGAAAAGGTACTTTTGATAATTTTTTGTTTGAAAAAAAAAATGTTATTTTAGGAGCTCTAGTAGAACCATTTTTTTGGTTTTAATTTTCTCGAAAAAGCAGAAGCTCCTAGAAAGTTTAAAGACTGCAAGCCACACTGTATACCAACATTTTTCGAAATATTTTTTTTTGTAAGTAATTTTTTTTTTGAAAATTCAAAATTTCGAAACGGATCAATAGAGTTTTTCGAAACTTCATATTTTGTGGTTTTTTGACATTATCTTGAATAGTTAAAAAAACTATTTTTCTAAAATACAAAACAACTTTACCTCCTATACAAATGTTAAAAAACTGTAAAGAAAAATTTATATTTCTCGAAAACGGCTCCAAGAATTTTTATAAAAAAATTTGTGGGTTCTTAAATTAGCACATATCACTTTTAAGTATACAAATATTTTTTTGCGCACTCATTAACGGTATTTCCCATAGAACCATTTTTCATATTTTCGACTTTCTCAATATTGGATGAACCGATTAAAATAAAGTTTTTATACAAATGCTCCCTAAGATTGTAAATAAAACTGCATACTCAAATTTTCAAAAAAAAAAAAAGTTTTTCCATTTGTAAAAAATAAATATTTTTTTTTTTTGAAAAATCCATTTTGCAAAAATCAGTCACAGAATTTTTTTTTAAATTTGAATTTTATACGTATATTAATAATATCTTCAAAATGGCGTTTAAATTTTTTTTTTTAAATATTTTCAAAATTTTATACATACAAAATTAATTTATAAAAAAACCGCTCCAACGATTTTTAAATTTTTTGTTGGTATATTCTTATTTATCCATGAGTTCAAATTGCATCTTTGTTTTCCATCAAACTATAACGACTAAGCAGTATAAGAACATTTAATTACTCGTATGTGTTTTATCCATTTGTGTTTAAATGTATGTATTATATGTATGTAGATACATTTTACCTTCCTAACTTACATAATTAAAATCCAGAACTTAGATTTAAACATACATTTGTAGGAAGCTACCTATGTAACTATTCCTTGAATCATCCATTCGACAATTCATTATACTAAGAATCAAGTTAATGTTACGTACATATGCTTTAAATCTGCATAGGATATCTACACCTAACTAACTTACCTTCAATGGTGCAAAGTTGTTAGCTCCAAGAGCAAGTTCGTACGATCCAGTTGTGCTTTTAATTTTTATAATGAGGCGCACACTAAAGGGGTTTGGACTACCCTTAAAGAAGGAATCTCTGTACTTAACAGGACGTCCGAATCTGGGCTCAAGGGTAAACTGAGTTATGGGCATTCCCAGAAGCGCGAGTATTACAGTCCAATAGTTTGAGGAGAGGAATGCAACTGGTTATTTCATTAGACATTAGAGCATTATCTATGAAATAACGATAAAACAATGAAAGGCATGAAGCAGTGCGACGATGTTGAAAATATGTAATTTTTTCAGTTATTGCTCTATCACATATCATTGTTGTTTAAAAATAAAGCTAAGAACATTTTTTAAAAGAAACTTCTGTTTCTTCTATCCGTGTTTTTTTTTATAAGAAACTTGTTTCTTATGTCCGTGGTTAGGATATAAGAAACAGACTTTTAAAAAACAAAAATTGTGGCATTTTGCAGTTTCTTATAAGCGTCATTTACTGTATATACCTATAGATGTGTACATACCTAATAAAAAGTAGACAGTTAGGTGCTTACCTCCACAAGTATAAAACAAATTTTCCTAACAGATACTACCTACTCGTAAATGTTGTCCACCTATATTTAGTAGACTTCTTACTAGCGATTATAAGCTTTTTTTATTTTTTTTTTAAATTCATTTTTATTTATTCCTAACTAATAACTATTTTAAAGTTAGTCAAGAATGTTTAAAACTAGCCTAATTATTAATAACTTACAACTAATTTACTGACCCTTTCCGGGCGCTCTAAGCTAAACTATATCTCGTAATACTAATTTCTTTCGACCTAGAAACTATTTTAATTATTTCATTTTTATTTCACCAAGAAAAAATATTTAAAAAAACTCGGTAACATATTATATTTAAATTTTTTTCTTTTAAACTACCTAAAGCTAGACTAAAACTAATTAAAACTATATACAACTAACTTATTCTAACTAAAAATAACTTAAACTACTAAAGATACTTAAAAATACCTAAAACTACTTAAATCTACTTAAAAACTAGAACAGCCATAGCAGAATTTTTGGTTTTTTAATTTTTTTTTGTGTATATATATTTTGTATACGCATGCAGACACACAGAGCCATGCAACCCACACATACATGTGCATACGTACATACATATACAGACGCTCAGACACATGCACATATGCCCCCGCATACATACATATTTTTTTGAAATTTAGTTTGGTGCCACCCCGACTGTTCATTATACCTAATTTCCCTATCTATTTAAGTCGGCCAAGACATACCATCTTAATCGACTTTAGATGCTGTTCAGAGATCCACTAGAACTGGTTATCTTGCTTCGACCAATGCCTTCGATCTCGATCGGATACAGTTCTACTGAACCGAAGACAGCTCTTCTCCACCTTAAGCGATGACGTTTCGACCATACAGGAATATCTACAGTTATTCGGCTGACGTGATAGATTAGCGGAACTGCCATTCTATCCTGTATTAGCCCTCGACTGTCTAAATAGAGGAATGCCTCTGGAGGGATGTAGGCACATAACCGCGCACTCTCGTGGTATCCATTGTTGGGGTAATAAACCCCAAAAATTAAGCTGTTGGTTGAGAACATCGCTCTTGCAATGTGACTGGGATCAGCTTAAACAAAAGAATTATCTATTCTGTTTATGTTGGCTCCGTTGCATAGAACATGGTTGGAGTAATATTTTTTGTATTCCGACTCTAGTGTTATGTGTAATCCAAGGCAACGTCTAAGACATTGCCCCTCAAACCAGGGCCATGTAGCAAATCACCTTCACCCTGCTGCCAAGACGGCTGCTATAAAACAATCGTTTTGTCAGGGCAAAGGGTACCCTAGCCCTGGCCAGAGCAGCACCTATACTCGTATGTCTCTCGAAATACAAGTACTGATCCAACCAGATGCCAAAGTACATTACTACATCTTTAGTCGCCAGTGGATGTCCATGTGGCCTCGTTCCCTTGAGGCGCTAGAGAACGGAGTCCTAAACAGAATAGTTTCTGATTTCTGGAAGTTGATTTTCAACTTCCAGTCATCACAATATCGCTGAATCTTGTCGAAGTCACTCTGCAAAAGAGTTTTGATGACCTCAACTCTATGAGCTGTTCTGTACGCAATTATATCGTCGGCGTACGCAATTGCAAGGTATTATAAGGCAAGTTATGCATTCGTAAAAAAAATATTTTTTCTAACAATCAAACATGACAATACGATCATAGAGAACACCAATTCCGTCTATCTGTCCTCGAGTCTGCAGCCTAAGCGGTTCGGTGGATTTGCTTCAAGCTTGGTACATATTGTTTTTTTCGGTACTATGCCCACACGCCTTTTTCATTTTTTTAAGACGACAAATACCATTAGGTCCCATACATTTTTTTGGCCAAAAACAAAAATCTTCTTTTTCTCAAAAACGTCCCTAAAGATTTATATAACAAAAACCAGTTCATTAATAAAGGGAAAGGGTACCTTTTGATATTTTTTTTGGAAAAAAATTGTTATTTTTGGAACCTCTAGTAGAAACATTTTTTGGTTTTCGATTTTCTGGGAAACGGTTAATTTTATTTTTTAGAAATCGTTTATGCAGAAGCTCCTAAAATGTTTGAATACTATTGTAAAATAACATTTTTCGGAAAAAAAAATTTTGGAAAATTATTTTTTTTTTTCTTGAAAACCCAAAATTTAGAAAACGAGTGAATAGATTTTTTCGAACTTTGGTATTTGGTGGTTTTTTGACATTATCTTGAACAGTTAAAAAAAAGATTTTTCTAAAATAAAAAACAACGGTACCTCTAAAAAATGTATTGCTCAAAAACTGCTCCAATTTTTATAAAAAAAAATGTGTGTGTTCTTTAGTACAGTCCACTTTTAAATTTAAAAATATTTTATTTTACGTACTTATTAACGGTGCTTCCCATAGACCACTTTTAATATTTTCTACTTTCTCACTAATTTTTGGAAATAAAATTTTTTTTTGAAAACTCAAAATTTCGAAAACGATGTAACAGATTTTTTCGAAACTTGGTATTTGGTAGTTTTTTGACGTTATCTTGAATAGTTAAAAAAACGATTTTGCTAAAATAAAAAACAAAGGCACCTCTAAAAAATGTATTGCTCAAAAACTGCTACATTTTTATTTAGAAAAATGTGTGTGTTATTTAGTACAGTCCACTTTTAAATATAAAAATATTTTATTTTACGTACTTATTAACGGTACTTCCCATAGACCACTTTTAATATTTTCGACTTTCTCACTATTGGATGGCTTCATTAAAATTATTTTTGTATGAAAATGCATCCTAAGAGTTTTCGATTTTTAAAAAATAAATAAAATATAAAATAAAATAATTTTTTTCTATATCTATATAAAAAATTTTTTTTTTTTAAAAACCACACGAACGAGTTTTGACATTTATCTTGATATATTTCTTTTTATCCATGAATTCAAATGGCATCTTTGACTTTCCTCAAACTATAACCACTAACCAATATAAAAACATTTAATTATGTGTATTATCCATTTATTTTTACCTTTTTATAGGTACAATTTCTTTTTAACGAATTTTTGCGTACGTCTCTGAATTGTACATACAATGAAAGCCCTCATACAATAATGTAGACATATGTGTCTTTAAAAATCACATGAGTCTTATGTATGCATATTGCATACCTACCAACCTACATCTTTTATTTTCATTATCATAAGTACATATTTACATACCTAGGTTCCATCCATGTATTAAGGTATATATTTCTCTGCTAACTTACATAATTAAAATCCAAACCCAGATTTACATGAACATTTGTAGGTACCTATGTAACTGTTCCTTGAATCACCCATTTGCCAATAGTCATTATACTAAGAACCAAGGTAATCTTATTTACACCTACTAAACAGCGTCAATGTTTAGCTCAAAGAGCAAGTTCGTATGATCCAGTCGTGCATTTTATTTTTTAATTGTGTAGTTACTTATGTTACTAGATATATAACAAGGATATTGGTAGGGATAATGCTTCCGTTGCCGTGCAAGAAAAAAGTGGTGCATGAGCGTGATGGTAAAAGGCTAGGCATTGCTATGATGTATCTGCACAACCAAATAACCAGAATATAAAAAAGACCATGGGAAATAATTTTGAGTGCTTTTTCTTTTTTCAGAAACTTTTTAAGAAATAGGAAGAGACTTTCAAAATTTGTCAGTTCTGATTTCATCAATGAAATTCCATTAGATAGCAATAGCAAAAGCTAGGTGTAATGCATGAATGAAAAAATACAGATTACGACGCTTCTATTTTTCTTTTTGCTTAGTTGTTGTAATTTTTACACCTCGTGTGACGTCATCTGCGAATACCATTATGAGAAGAAACCAAGACAAACACCAAAAAATGTTTAAAATTAGTTTTAGAAGTTTTATTTTTTTTTTAAATTGACACTGCAAAGTAATTTCTTAGGAATTATTCAATCATATAAGACAATACAAGGGCCCTACTATGTAACTTCATTCTACTTTCGTATCTCATTTTTAATGTATTAAAACTGCAAACAGAGCGGTGCCACAATAGTCAAATGGAAAATCCCATTAAGTGTGAGTGTGTACACAAAACAAACAAAAATGCCAAACTGTCAAGAAAAAAATGAACTAAAAATGAAAGTGAAATTAAATTTTTCAGCCATTGGTAATTTTTTAATGACATTTATACATTAAAATTTGACAAATCAAAAGAAGTTTATTTTGTTTATCAAAGTTTTGGTTTTTATTCAGGAATAGTATTGAACCAGATGAAAGATTACAATTCACGCCAATTGAATATTTTTATGACCTGTAGTCCAAAATGCGTTTCACCTAGGTACTACAGTTGGGCTCATCAGTTAGATGCTGTAGTACCTTTCTAAGACGGATTATTTTTTTTATCGATGTTTACCGACTTTAATAAAATTTACAGCGATTACTCACTGCAAATTATATTTTTCTAGGGGAATTTGGTTAAATTCATGCACCTAGAAGTATGTTATGCCTGTAGTGTGACCAGCTATTTAATTGAAGAAAATGCAAACAATATGCTTATATTATTTTTGTTTTTGTGGACTGTGTGGATTTAAAGCCAATTGAATGTTTTTATGCCCTGTAGTCCAAAATGCGTTTCGCATCTAACTGATGAGCCCAACTGTAGTACCTGGGCGAAACGCATTTAAGACTACAGGTCACAAAAACATTCAATTGGCTCTAAATCCACACAATACGCCAAATAACTTCTTTTTTTTTTGAAAATGGGTGCAAAATTATCTGTCAAATCAGACATGAGCTAAGTGTTACCATTTACGAAATAAGCACTAGTCGAAAAAAAAACGTTAGATGGCGGACCGTTATAAGAAGATTGTTTGCGTTTTCTTCAATTAGGTTACAATTAACCTTAAAGTATTTGGCGACTGGTGGGTATTTCTTCGACTTTATTCAAAACTAAATTTAAAAATGCCAATATTTCTTTTAGGCTGTATACGTAATGCTGGCCACTGAAAGTGCAAAACATTCGCAGGATAAACAAATGGAATTGCTAAAACCGACATCAGATCAAATTTAAAAGATGCAAGTAAAGAAGGTTTACTCTCGCACCCAGATGATTTATTAAGGCAATTAGATACATTAATTATTATTAGCTAAACGTATTTTTTTCTCAGTTGAATGGTTATATTATTGAATAATCGTCTAATTAAAAAATCAAACTAATAAAATGATGTTTGGTGGGTATACCATACATTATACAATGTTTCTGCTTCGGCAAAAAAACACATATTTTCTCTTCCACACAAAACTGATACTTTCATGTGATTTAATGCATTAAAAATGAGAAAGAAAAGGAGTATCGTACGGGCTTAACTTATAAGGCAATAGGCAACACAGATGAGTAATAGAGTAATACCAGTGACGTGCCGTGGTGCTTCAAGCAAGGCGTTCACCAACTTCCCCTTCAAATTGTGTCTATTATTTGATAAGATTCCGGATTACGACGAGAACGTTGTTTTTATATTGTTTAATTTTTTTTTGTGATTTTTTTTATTATTTTTTTTGAGTTTTTGTTCTTATACTTTTTTGTGTTTTTGTTTGTAAGGAAACTATAATTTAGAAAGGAAATACTTATAAAAGTTCAATTTGTCGGGATTTCTTCAAAAAACTTGCGAAACTTCATCATAACTAGAAACTCTTGTTTACTTTGATTTCCTTTAAAAATGGTTTTCCTATGGACATAATTGCAAGTCGCAATAATCTTTGCTCCTGCACTTTATTTTTATCATACGATTTAACGTGTTTAATTTCAGAAAAGGAACGTTCGATAGATTCACTCGATGTGGCTATTTTTAACATCAGTCAATTTAGTTTAAATGTTTTCGAAAAAGTTTCCTTTAATTCAAGAGCATAAACCGTTCTTGAAATGTCTTTAACGGAGATATTTTTAAGCTGAGGAAACTAAAAAAAAAACGAAAAAATGCATTTAGGCATTAAAAAATTTCAGTAGTGCATTTTTTTCCATACTCAATAATGTTTTTCGTAAAAGTAAAGCTAGTAACTTAAATTTTGTCAACGATTTGAACCGCATAACAATTTGAAGATTAACTAAAAAAATAATTGGCGATATCGCAGTTCAAAACTTCCTAGACCTCATTTTGAAAAAAATCAAAGCATTTCTAGATGTTTCCAAAATATGATGAAAACTCGTTCTAAAGTTTTTTTATTTGAAATCTAGCACTGTCATTAAATGTTATCAGAATCAGAAATAACATTTAATACTGCATTAATTAAATCATTTTGTATTTTGTTCGACCTTCGACGTCGCTTTATATACACTTGTACGTGAACGTCGCTTATGTATGTTAAGTATGTTTGTATTTGTACTTGGTACATGCAATTAGAGCTGTGCCATTCCTTCATTTTAAAAGATCGAATCAATCAAGTATTGGTTTCTTTGAAGATTCGTTCATTTCAATCAATCGTTCTTTCAATCAAATTCATTTCTTTTAGAGTCGTTTCGGTCTCTATGTTTTGAACGGTTCCATTTCCAAATCGTATCTATCAGATCTCTGTCTATCAATCATTTTATTTTACAATCATTTCCATAGATTAACATATATACCAAGACTCTGAACTCTTATGCAAGGAACGGACAACGGTATACAATTGAATTGAATTTACTTTACCCCATGTTCAGCCAACAAGTTCTTACCAGCATAGAAATATATTTTTAATTGGAAAAAAAATGAGTTGCATATAAAATTATTATATCTTACATATTCAGGAATTTATTATAAGTTTTCAGTTTTTGGTGGGCTTAACAAATTAAAATTGCCCATACCCTGGTCTATAGTTGTTAGTTTTAAGTTTTCTGGTATTATAGAGCAAGAAAAATACAGAAGTATTATGTCGGTAGATTTAAATAGAAAGCGTAGTGCAATATGGATGCACTTTTCATTACTTTCTGATGACAAAGCAAAATGTTGCTACTGCCAGAAAGTTATAAGCTTCACTGGTGGTGCTACTGGGAATCTGGGAAGGCGCATCAAATCCAAGCACGTAGGAGTTTTGGTTGGCAGGACGAGATATGTTCAAGAAGCAAACTCATTCTCTTCTACTGTGGAAATTTCTGGATCGAACACTAATTTACCTTCAACATCAACATCTAACAATAATCAAGCTAAAGCTCTAATATAATTCAAACCACGCCAACCCCAGTACTTTCAACCATTCTTAATATCTCTCCAACTGCAATAGCATCTTCTTCCACTTCTACTAACATTATCCAACCTATAACTGCTTCATCTTCAATCAATCATCCAAATCCAAGTACACAGCCAATAACTTCTTCATCTTCCAGCAGTACGGCTATTATGCGGACCAACTTTTAGATGAACAGATTGTAAAATTGATAGTGAAGGAATATTTTCCGTTTTCCATAGTTAAAGATAAGGAGTTTATCAAATTTGTGCACATACTGTGTCCGGAATATAAAATGCCAACCAACAAGAAAAACTGTTTCGAACACATTAATTCCCCGTCTTTATGCCAAAACTCACGCAACAGAGAAAATACTGTTGTCAAAAGTAGAGGGGGTACGCGTCACAAACAACAGATGGCTGGTCTTCAATAACTCAGCAAAGTTACATTGGTATAACGGTCCATTTTATCGCAGAACAAGAAAATACTACAAGGACAAAAATATAGTAGCATATTTTAAAAGAAGTTCCAAAGCTACTGTCAAACTTACGGGGATGCAGAAAGAACTTAGTATCCCGGAACTTAAATTATAACAGTCCTGCGTCACAAGGTGGAACTCTACATACGAAATGCTGAAACGCATTATAGAAATAAAACCCGCCGTTGTAGCAGTTCTCGCTATTGAAAATCCAGAGTTTAACAATGTATCGACCAATGAATGGATTGTTTTAGAAAAGGCAACAGAAACTTTTGAAATCTTTCACATCATCACTGAAGAAATTTCGGCTGAGGAGAATGTGGCCATTTCTACGTCAATGCTTATGGTGGACTCAATAAAAACACATTTAAATAAACTCGAAGTGAGTATCTAAATGAGCGATGGCCTCCAAAGCATAAAAAATATCCTAAACACACTCTTGACATCCATAAATACTCGATTTAAATATCTTGAGAACTCCGTGGACAATAGGATTGCGCAAGCTACTTTAAGGCAAAGGTAATTACCATTCCACATCCTTCTGACATGGCGGAAACAATGGTTAATCCTACTCCCGAATACGTAGGATCTTTGGTCCGACAAAACATAATATATGGACGGTTTGATTCTAGAGTAGAAGCTGTTGTATCAAATCCAAACCAGCACGCTGCCAGCATAGTGCAAGTTGATAAATATCTAAACGAAACACTATTAAAGCGACACTTAGACCCTCTTAAATGGTGGTTCGAAAGGAGTCACATTTATCCGAGGCTTTACAGTCTGTCTTCGTAAATAAAGAAACCAATTAAATCCTAAGTGTCGATTCTTTCATGGAAGAGTTTTTGACCAAAGTAATTGGTACTCTGATGTGACAATTTTCATCTCGGAGAATGCAGTGACGACTGTTTTCGTTTTGGTAACCACTGGAGTGCAAAAGAGATTCACGAGTATATTTAAGACAAATACTCGTACTTATAATTACGTACTGAATAAGCATTTATTAAGACTATTCAACATTGCGTAAATTCATATACATACAACGTTTTACTACCCATTTATTTGCAAATCTCCCCTGTGGCAAAAATAATTGGCTTGGATGCCTTTATTCAACGGTACATATCTTTTGCTTGCACACAACATTTAAAGGCACTGTAAATGAACGCAATCTCTAAAATGCGTTTATTTTTAAATTTTAAATTAAACTGGATTTGTTCTGCGTTTTAGTTGGGACATAATGAAACACAAAATCTAATGATGATTATTATCTTATCTTTAATTTATTTATATTTTTGTTCAGTGTCCAATTCAACATTTTTAATGCGATACATTATATATTCCTTTGTAATTGGGTCGAAAAGGCCTCTGGAATATCTTGTCTTGATGTAGAATACCAATTCTGAATGTTAGATTAAATGACAAAGAATAATTATTTTGTTTTGTTTTGTATTACGGTTCCAAGAGTAGGATATTAGTTTAACCTAACGAACCACTCGCAGAGACAAATTAAGAATAGGATGATAGGGTACAGGTACTATCTGCATCAGCAGCACTAGCATAAGCAACTATGGCAGCGTTTTGACATCCGCTTCGACCAGAATCTTTCCTATTCTTATCGGCATCACAAAATCTGTTTCATTGCTTCGCCAGAAACGAATTATTGACACTCCCAAGTTTCTAGATCTATTTCTGTCCTTCATAGACTTCACTACGTGTTTCCACCAAACAATATGAATACCAGAATTGACTGAAGCTTTGTCCATTACTTTACTAGCCGTAATAACCGATCTGCATTTAATTAAAAATTGCTATGGGATGTGTTATTGTCTCCAATGATATTTTGCATTTCGGTTACTTGTGGTGGGTTGCGTGTAAAGGTAACATGTTAGGATTGGTGCCATATTTACTGACTCTAGGCATCCAACGCCAAGCTACTTGGACCGATGCACACTTTGGTTCTCTATTTGTATACATTATAATGCAGTATAAAAAGAATACCAAAAACCAAACCAAGCTGTGCAGATAATTACAATACACATATGTACGTATCTTAAAGCAAAACATCAAAATATATGCGATATTAATAAAAACAACAAGACTTACTTTTTATTCTATAAAATAGTATTTAAATAATCTAAATCTAATAATAATCCATGAAATGAAAATATGATGAAATAGCTTGAAATCTTTAAAGATTGAAGTGAAAGTCGCAAAATAAAAATAAATAATAAAAACAAATCTGACATTTATGATTTGAGAATATACAGTTACGAAACATTTTGGGATAGAAACGAGGAGCGCGTTCATTAGTTCAGTTGTAAGTTTTCAGTTCGGTTCTGTTGCGTATACACACAACATTTTCATAATAAGGGTAGGTATAAGGGAATTCATGCAACGGCGGGAAACCCAAGATAAACCTCAAAATATATATAATATTATCTCCGCAGAAATCATCTGTCAAGGTTTGTATTGGAAAAATATTCGGCACAAATATACAAAAGTCTAGTTAATTTGGTGAGAAAAATCGAGATAAATCAATGGAAGAATTATACAATGGATAATTCAGTATACTTAATCTGAATTGTTGTAGTATATTAATTTCAATTTAATTATTTTAAACCATTCTCACTAAACTTTCATAAATATATTTTTCTGAATCTTGTGATTATTCAGATTTGTCAAAGCAATTTATAGAATTGCAATAGAAATAGCAGAAGATCTGTCATATTGTCTTGGGAGGGCATTGCATATTTCATATAATACTTTTTTAATTTACTGAATAATATCGATGGAAACTGATACTGATAGATTAGATAGAACAACAAATTATATTTGGAAACTTCAAAACAAGCCAGTTCGCCTTTGCGATAAAAATATATATTCGATTTCGGTCTCCTCTTGCGATTATTTTTTTTTTAAATTTAACTATATGCCTGTAAGACCTAAGGACTTTTAAATGCAACCTGAATTGCACGGCACTAGTTTGGCACAGTGGATTTGAGAATCAGGTATTGGCTGTCTCATTTTAACCCATGGGCGGCATCCAATTAAAATTGAAGGTATAGAAAACAATGCGTCTTGCGTGCCAGCCCTAAAAGCATGCTCTGGATTCATCGCTAATGGAGAACGCATGTTAGGAAAAATAAGGAGAATGAAACAATATTGAACTTTTGTCACCACATACCATAGATGAGCCATACCAAGATGGGAAATTTCGGCAGAAATGTTGGTTTGACTGCAAGCTACTACCGTTCTGAAACTGATATTTTTGCATCTGTATGCACACCACATTTTGCTGTTGGATTTCACATCTATTCAGGGATAGAAAGTCAAATTTACAAATACCACAATATACACTAATTGGATTTGGAGGATGTCGTACGAAAGCTTCCAATCTTGGAATGGCTCATCTGTGCCAGATACATACTTCATTTCCATTCAGTATCGTTCATTAGAACGAAAGTATTGAAATTGTGATTGATTGTTTCAAAGCTATGTTAAATTATCATTTTATATCTATCAGTTGATTGGGATTGAGAATAAGTCGAATGAACGAAACATTATTTTCTTCATTTGAAAGACGGCTGAAACGATTGACATTGAAATCGATTGATTCGGTTTACGGCTATTGCCATCAATCAATCGTTTTGATGAACGGGTCATAAAAACCGAATCAATCCGTATTGACACAGCTCTACATGCAATGAATCCGCACCGCAAGCACGCAATAAACAAAATAAGAGCCAAACACTAAAAGTAAAAAGAAATTAAAACTCTCTTTTCTCTTTATCCTGTTTTTCACGTGTCGCATTGCATGGCATTGGATGGCATATCTTGTTTCTCCGATCGTAGCATCTATTTATAAGGGACGTTTTCGTACAGGTACAGAGAATGTATCCGCCCCACAGCGCACATCCACAGCAGGCTCAATGAAAATGAATACCAAATTACCAATTCTCTTCGTACTGTGTACTGATCCTGCTTCTCTTGCAATACCAAACCGAAAACCTATGGTGGAATTAACGACGCTGGCCGACGGTGCACTGAATGTTGTTGAACACCTAACCATATAGGATTGTATTGGCAATTATCTCTAGTCTTTCTCTTGAATATTCTTTAAATATGAGGATTTGTATCCCTTGGGTGCGCTAATGTTCGGAGAACATCCAAATGTGTGCATTTGTGTTTTTTGATTGAGAATGAATACTGTTGTAGTCCGGGAAAGGAAAAGGAAAGCCGTGCGGTTGATGAGGGCGAACACCAAGGGCTCTAGAAAGATTTATAAGGGAGCATGAATTTCGTGTCTTGTTTTTTTAATTTTGAACGCGGCATCGCTGCGTTGAAGTTATGAGAAAATCTTTGCATAAGGCAGGTAGTTGTAAAACAAATTAAAATGTAAACATTTAGGGATTTTGGTAACACATGCAAAATACATATGATTTTGGTAGGGTGTGCGGCGAACATCTGCGCACTTATGATAAAAGTCACTGAGTAATACAGATCCAGATACAGCACAGATGAGTATTCATTATCTGTGAAAGCAATAACAATAATTTGGCGGAAATTACATTTCAGTTTCGTCTGCACTATTTAGAGATATCGCTTTAGCTTTTTTTTGTATTACACAATATTATAGGTGTATAATATACATTTCACTTAAAACTGTTTTAGTAGCGATAGATCATTTATGTAGTATTTGATGGAAACATTTATATAAATGTAAATGTTGTCGATAAAGTTTCTACCAATAGGTGCGTAGGTACCAATGCAAATTTCCTATCAGCTAACTATATTTGTACTTACATATGTATATATATAAGTAGGTACCAATGTATTTAAAACAAAAATAAACAAAAGATTTCGTAGGTAGGTAATTTTTTTTAAATAGATACCGACTTATGTACATACATATACTCGTATCTGCTAACAAAATTTTTTAGTCATTATAACCTACTACCTGCCTGTATTAAAAAGAATTAAATCGATATCATATCTTATTGCAGGTAAATTGCTTTCAGCAATTTTGAAAGAAATTTGTATGCAATAGAAGATTCAAGTAAAGATGACCTTTACCAGCTTTCTTCATTTAACTTATTCTTTCACGTTTTATATTTAAACGCCACAAACTGCAGTTAATATTCTTAAATTATTGAACTCTTTCAACAATATACCTACAGATTGATTCTTCGGATCGTTCTTATATAAAAATGTATAATGTATTATATCAACCCTGAAAAATTGAATTAACATTCCGATAACAACACATTTAAAATGTACATACAAAACAGGGGTGCAATAATACCCCAGCCAGGATTAAATGCAAAAAAAATCCTTTTAAGGATAACATACATTGTGGCGTGATAGTTGTGTGCTCGCTTGTCAACCTCGCAGGTTCGATTCCTGCCGTTGTGCGCCACACATCTTTCCTATCCTTCTTTCTCTTCTTTCACCGGATGCCCTGGCTGTGTTAAAATCATATAAATGGCATTCATAATCCCTTGAGCGCGTGCAAAATTATAAAAAAAAATCATAACACTTCATAGAATTTAACAAAATAAGAAAACTGGGAATTCATAAAAAAATAATTGTTAGGAAATACACATTATTAAATGCAATTGATGCATAGCATACCTCTTTCCTTTGTTCAGGACATACGCAGAACAATTGCATTTTAGGTACTATATCTTGCCTTTGCGGTCTTGTTTTTTTGGAAAAATTACACACCGGGCCTGGTTCTGTAATTAGGAAGGGAGTCACTTTCATGTAACTCCAGTGGGTGGCCTTGAACCCCCTTTGTTTCTTCAGCTAATTTTCTTGGCAAATTCTTAGCTAGCTGTCGCTTGCTCCATGTGGGATTAAGCCAGTCTTTTTCCTAATTCCTTAAGATGTACCCGTCTTAACTTGTGCAGTAGCTGATAAGGCCATTTACATGATAGAAAAAAAATGCATAGAATTAATTCCGGCTTGATTAAGCATACTATATAAGATCCGTAAGGGCCACCATTCTTCGAGTCTATTGAATAATGATCTGTAAATTCTGAGAATTCATCGTGGGAAACTGAATCTATTTCATCAGAAGAACGAAAAGGATTTCTTAAGTAAATTTCTAAGTCTTCCTGACTGGTGGATGCCATTTTAATTACAGAGACAATGGAGCAAACAAAAAAATTTTTAAAATTTCCCCATACGAGGAAATCAACATGGGGTGATATATCACCCTAGTGCATACCGTATGCTCTAGTATTCAGAAACTACAGCTTACCGCTGGGACTGCCCATCAGCAACTCGCACCTGAGTTATTAAATGATAAATACACAAAACAGCAGAAAGAGAAATCAAGCCAAATAAAAACTAAAGTTAAAATAAAATTGCTTGTGGTACTGAAACACCCCTGTTGCCATCGGAAGGTTAAAATGAACTTGAAGTGTGATCTATTGTGCACTAAAATGAACTTACAAAATTATTTAAAATCGCTAAAGCAATGACTACGCTGATTGCTATAGCTTTTTTGGGAGCTAATAACTATCCCATTCCTTTTTTAAATCAAGCTGTTTAAAATAATAGTGATTAGAAAATTAAATCTCAACGTCAAAATTTTTGATTTTTTCAACTCCCGAAATCAAATACCTGTTTTTTTTTAATAATAATAATTTTAATATTCATATCATAATTCTTATCATATAAAAATTTTTCTTAGTTGTTAATAGATTAAAAAAAATCGAAAGGCAATAAAAAACACGTTTGTTTTTAATTTCTCAAAAACTAAGAAATATTTGTACATCTAATTTATAGTATTTCACGTCCGTCGCGTAGGTCGGTTCGAGCATCTGTACGTTTTACTCTATACCTTCATTTTAGAATATAAATCTACATCTGCTTTACGATATTTCCGTATGTTCTTTATATTTTTGTTCAATATGGCTTATGACATAAATCCAAATCAATTCGTTACAAAACATTTCACCATTATTTACAAACCCAAACAATTAGTTTCTTCGTCGAAATAATAAAAATTTACTCCGAATTTTGTTTAAGATGAGACTTAAATTATCCCAAATGTATTAACTTAGAACCACCAGACAATTTGGTGGGGGTTAGTTACTTTATCCAGTGGAAATTAAGTCATTTGGAAAATAGTTCCTAACCTATTTCATAAACATTAACGTGACAATCCTACAAAAATTTGTCGCACTTATCTGACAAGTTTTTATTTCATATCGTATTGACAGGTGACATAATTTTCAGTTAAGGATAATGACAATTTTGTCGTGACTATTTTGTCACTGTCAGTCTATGAAAAATTTGTCGTGACAATTTTGTCATTGTTATATTGTTTTAAAAATTTTTTGTAACGTACTCAAGAAGCTGAATTGATCAACAATATTATTTATGTATGTATATATGTACATATTTTACGTATGTAGGTATGTACGTATCATTCATGTATGTACCTACATATTTAGGGTATTCATGCAACGGCGGAAAACCCGTATAAACCTCAGAAACCATAGATAATTTATTTGCAATTATCTTCTGGTTTCTGAGGTTTAACGAGTTTTCCGCCGTTTCATGAATATGAATACCCTTATTATGTATGTATGTATGTATGTACATGGATATATATATATATGTATGTAAATATAAGCAAAATAACTGTTTTTCTCTTTCATTTAACAATTCGTTCCAGAGTATTTTTTGTTTAGAAACACCTTTTTCATCACCAACTACATGACACTCAGCTCCACTTCCAAGCCAGTGTAACGTCCATAAAAGTTGGGTCTTAGCATCAAGAGCACTATTTCTTTTTATGGGATGCTGGAGCTATCGACTGATGTTTAACAAAATATTTTTCGCTTTACTTTGCAGACGCAAAATTTCTTACCGAAATTGTCACTTAACTACCGAGATTCAATTGCCTGTCACAATTATCACTTACGTACTGACAAAATTGTAATATGTATTTTTTTCTATTCCATAAAAAAAATTGTCACTACAAATGTCGGGAAATTTGTGACAATTTTGAAAAAACCCCTGACGATTCATTGTCATGACAATTTTTGTATGATCCGAAATCTTGACAATTGTCGGGAAACCCACGACAATTTTACAAAATTTTCAATTTTTTATGGGGCTGAATTTAGATAATGTCATTTACAAATTGTCATATGTCACCTGTCGCGCCTGTAAATGTTTATGAAATAGGCCCCTGGTTATTTAGATTGACTTGAATATATCCTTTAAATGGGAAATCTGGCCGCAGCGATACAAATGGTACTCCGTGGCTTTAAAATATGATAAAAAGTTCCAAGTGGCACAATTCATGTTGGCTTGACTATTGGACCTGACACAATCGACATCTTCAATCCATTTGGATTAACCAACGAAGAAAAACAAAGGGTCAGCGTCGTAGAATCAAAGTTTGCAGCTGTTTTTATCCAAAAATCAGTGTTACATTCGAACTACAAAATATTTTGGCATATCGCTTACACTCAAAAGCGATAATGGGCCTCAATTTCCATCTAGAGATTTAGAACATTTTGTGACGTCTTGGGAATTTGTTCATCTAAACTCCAGCCCATACTAGTCTCGGTCAAACGGCCTCGCTAAATGCTACGAGTATGTTCAAGAAGAAAAAATAATCTTAAAGAAATGTTTCGTCGATAAATCTGTTGTAGATTTGACCTTATTAAACTAGAGGAATACACCAGGGGACAGTGAAATGCAGTTTCGAAATCAAATATTAATGAGCCGATCTACAAGATCAACGTTGCACTTACAAAAAACACTCAAAGCCCAATGTATTCAAAACAAAATATGTCAAGCCCAAAGTTATTAGTAAATATCGTGCTGATATCAAGCCCTCGCAAGAATATGCATCCAAAAAGGCCTACTCAACTGGACTTCTGGATAAATCCAAACGAAAGCAGATGCACCTAGTTCATACATTATCCGCACCGATTATGGAAATTCAATTCATTTAAACAAAACTACAATCGTATATTTTCAGAAAAAAAAGTATTGCATTGAATTCACACATTCAAACACCACAAGAGGCAGTTACTGAAAAGTCATTGGAAAAGAATTTAATGACAATCGATCCTCAGGCTGCAAGAAGCATTTCCAATTCAGAACCAACACCAAATATCAGCAATGATGGCACTGCCTCAATATACAATACGATACGGTCGTTTGTTGAAACCAGTTAGTAATGAATCCTGCTTATTCAGGTCTTATAAACTCATAGCTTGCAGATAAAGTAAATATTTTTTGTCAACAATTTTAAATTACCTAAAAAAAAAGAAAACACGTTTTAATTAAAAATGAAATTTCATAATTAAGTTTCTCACTTATTTTCTTTTAATACTGACATTTTGATATATAAAACAACTACATTTATGCTTATACCATATTATTTTTGAAATCTTGTTCAATGCGAAATTAAAATTAACTAAACAGGAAGATCTTAAGGTGTAACGAATGCCCTATTTCTTCTAAACAGAATCAATCAGCAATCATAATTTTACCAATGTTAATGCGTATGCAAACCCACTCTATTATATAGTTATAATAAAGATTAGTCTTACTTCAACAACGGACGTGTTAACATCATTAAACGTAACACTAGGTAGAATCACTCATCTTTTACCTACCGAATGATAACAATCCACTCCCTTACCGATTTAATTCAATGCATCCTATCTTGTCTATCCACGGTAATTTTCATTGTGATATATTCTTGACTTTTAAATACTGTAACATCCACGTGCAACAAAAAATAATACATAGGTAGTCAGAAATAAACATTTTTGGGTTTTCTCCTTTCTAGCTCCTGCGCTTGAATGAATCACGGACGTAACGTACAAAATAATTTTCCATCTCCCATCCACCCACTCACTTATCTAACCGCACCACTTTAATCCAGTCTACAAAAAAATCCGCGCCACGTGCTTTTTCAGCTGTTTTTCAAACGAGACAAACAGCACAGCACCAAAACAGAAAACAACCAAACAAGTACGGAAATGGGGAAAATATAAAAAAGAGAACGGAAAAGAAAAACAAAACAAATAAAAATCGTTTCCATAGAGAAGAAAAACAAATTAATAAAATGAGGTATGTGGGCAAAAGAGAACAACAATAACAGTGATTTTGCCGTCGTCGTTGGGCTTTGCCAAATAGTCGGCGTTGCATCAGTGGCAATATACGCAGAAAGCTGCAATTTCGACTTTGTTTCTATGGAATGATACTGATAGTCGTAGAGGGTGAAGCGGGTAGGGAGTTAAGTTTATAAAAACATGCATAACTATACCTATACGAATACCCACATAAATAAATATTCGTGGACGCCAAAGAAAATCCCTGTAGACACTTTTAACGGTGATTGGAAGGGGGGATAAATAAAATTAGAAATTGCTGCGACTGCGTTAGAAATATCGAAAATCACATAACGTTCAAGGGATTGAGTGGGGTAGTGGAACCGCTTTTACATCAAAGCAAGAACGAAGTAAATCTTAACTAAAACACCAGCGCGACGGCTGTATCGTCTTCCTAGGACAACTTGTAATTTTACTTTGAATTTGAATTTGTGTTTACATATTTAGAACAGGACCATTTTGGGTTTGGTTTCTGAACTTTTGGAATGAGAACTAGAGCAGATTTTTCAATTACTGAAAATGAGAAGTGGATTTTCGGTTGTAGGTATACGAATATGTACGTACTTGACGATTGCACTTTGTAATAAAACAATGTTAGTACAAAAATGCATGAGATATTAAATTGCAGTTAGCTTACATTGAACAGGTGAAACACAAGTTTGATAATGATGTATAGCAAGTACCTACGGGTATTTAGATACCTACTTACCTATCCTATAAGTAGGCATTATATTTATTAGATATGGATTATAAGCAAACATACACTGCCGTCTTAATGCAAAAGGGCGAAGCTCCACTTTTTGAGTTTTCAGATACATACGATTTACTATTTTTGGATTTCACACTTTAAAATTTAATGCTTTTCAAAACTTAAAAAAACTATTAATATATGAAAAAAATGTATTATTATTATTTAGTATTATTATATTCCTATAAATATGCCATGAACTCAATTTTTGATTTTTGGCTTTTACGCCCTTTTTCCTTATGACAGCAGTAACACAAATGAGTATCTTCTACAGATTTATGTGTGGTTAAAAAATACTGTAAGCTTTTTGGACCTAAAAACGACCAACATTCTGTAATTCAAATTTCTGAGCTTAAAGCCCACTTTTTAAAATTCTATTTTGAAAAATGTACCTGCAGTAAATTTGTTCTTTAATAAAAGTTTACTATATATATGTAGATACATACATACATACATGTATCTACAAATATTTATAATTGTACATTTTAACAAACTAATTAAGACTATGTACATATGTATATATTTTAATTTTCTGTCATTGATTGCAAAAGTTGCGCTTCAATAAGTTAGTAATTTAATAAATACTTACAAAATTAGTCAATTTCTAATCGATCCACTTCATTCCAATAGTCTGTTGTCAACATCAACATCCCGTCTTTTAGTTGCATATATATATACATTAATCTATTTACCAAAAAAAAAAAAAAATGCGCAAGAAACGAAAAATTAAAGTTCATAAGCAGAATTTTGTAACACAGAATGTTTAATCTACGAGATTTTAAAATTAAGAATTTAATAAGATCTGATTTTTAGTGACCTTTTTTATCGTTAAAGATATATATTATTGATCTTTGTGGGCTTAAGGTCGTCAATAAAAAATGTTGTTTATCGCAACGTTTCGAGTATGTTTATACTCTTCATCAGGCCTTTATTTATGTATAACAAAAGATAAAAAATTATACATAGATACATTAGTATACAAATATATATATATATATAACATTAAACTTTTTTAAAAACAATATTTTGTGACGTCAAAAAATTTAGCTGAAAAATTTAGTTGGCGAAACTCCACTCCACTTAGAGGTATCATGGAAAGTTTGGAAAAAGATCCTTTAAAATAAAAGAATTTAAAGACATGAATAAATGGGAACTTTGGCTGATCTCATTGAATACATAACCACTTTATTTGCACATTTTTTGAAACACAGCTACGTTAAACGTGGACAATCCTAAATTCTCAACAAACATGATCGCCCAAGATGTTTAAATATCGAATATGGTGATGAAGCATTACTGCAAATAGACTTCGCTGAGAATTTCGTGTGTGAGCGCAAAAATGAAGTTCATAGTGCGCATTGGAATCAGCGGCAACTCACTTTGCTTACTTCTGCTTTTTATCACAAGGAAGTTTTTCAATCACGGGTAATTGCATAAAACAACTTAACGCGCACTAAAGAAACAATTGATCCGTATTAACACAAACTACTATCGACACTTCCACGTATGGAGAAAATTTGGAGCGATGGACCATCCTCGCTGTTCAAAAACAAATATATTGGCGCCATTATTCCCGTTTTTGAATCAAAATTCAATACTAAAATTTTTTGGAACTACTTCGCGACTTCACATTTTCGTTGAAGAAGTAAACGATAAATAGATTACTGATATTAACAAGAACTTAAAGGTGGCCACGATATTCTCAAGCGCTTAAGATATTCGGAATATATCATCTTCTTACCAAATTCAGTTCCCAATGGAAATATCCATGCTACATCTTTACGCTACATCGAAAGAAGGATATAATAAGTAAGCATATCAAGCCAAATGGTGATGGTTTTAAGTTTGATATGAGTGCAAATCAAAAAAAAATCAAATGGAGCTGGTAAGAAATAAAAATAAATAAACATCTATTCTTGATATTTTTCATTGATTTAATTTTAATAGAAATTTGCAGGTTACGTTATCAGACACTATTTTTAGTCGAAAAATCTATAGAAATATATCTTTTTCGTCGCAATTATATTTTTAGTATATTATTTATACTTTAGTCTTAATTCTATCATAAAATAAATGAAATCGTTTGACAAGATTCGCAAAGTTTCGCTAACCCACAAATAGCCTTCCAAAAGTATGTAACGTTATAAGACATTTTGAAAGACTGTATTTAGAAAATTATAAACTGTGTCAAAAAACTTTCTGAGTACAAAATGTGAGTCTAGTGAGTTATATCACACACACATAAAAATGCGAACGTTAACGTATTGGTTTTTCGGATAATCCCAGTAGGAAATTTCGACATCAATGAATTTTTTTGCTGAATTCATCAATGGATTCATCGACTATTTCCATCGATGAGTAGTATGTTATGATTTCAAAGGAAAACGGTTGCGCATTTTTTCATCAGTTAACTAAATTCAAATTAATTGATTACAATTCTGTACATTTTCAGTTACAAAATCATAAACGATGATTCCACTGATGAAGAGTAATGTATAGGTTCATGAGGTCGAAAATGATGTTTGGTTCTCTGCGGTGTGGTGGTTGTTTTGTTTTTTTCCCGAGAACAAAAACAAATGCAAACAAAAAAGCCATGGAAAAAGTGACGAGCATTGCCTTTTTTCCACCTGCAACGAGAAATGCGCTCAGTAGTCAGTCTTCGCTGGTCATGGCATGAGTTCGGGGGTTTTTTTGTAGAGAAGGTGAAAAAACATATAAACCAGAAATTCCAGTTTTGTTCGCGATCATTATCATCATTTAACACAGCAACAAAAGTTTATTTTTTTTACCAAAATGTTCTTTTTGTTCAGAAATTGTATTGAGCAAGCTAAAGGGTTTCAATTATTAACCTTAAGATATTTGGCGACCGGTGGGTATTTCTTCGGCTTTATTCAAAACAAACTTTTAAAATGCCAATATTTCTTTTAGCGCATTATACTAAATACGTAATGCTGTCGACTGAAAGTGCCAAATCTACGCGGCAGAATTAACAAAATGAATTGCTAGACCGACATAAGATCAAATTTAAAAGAATCAATTATTGATAAGGTTTACTTTCGCATCAAGACTACATTTTAATTTTTTTTCTTAATTGAATGTTTATATTTTTGACTAATCGTCGAACTAAATTAATGAAATGATGTTTGGGGGTATAACATACATATACAATGTTTCTGTTTCCTTAAAAAAAACATATTTCCTCTTTCACAGAAAACTGACACTTTCATGTTATTTAATGCATACAAAATGAAGAAAAAAAGAAGTAGGTACCATACGCGATGTACCTAGTGATTTAATAATTAAACATTCATGGCATTTTTCATCATATAAAATTCATATGCGAATTAACGAGATACATTAACAGAGTGATTTAATGGATGAGTATTCATGCCATTTTTCACCTGCTGAATAAGCAACTCAAATTCAACTAGTGATTTCACAGCTTACCGTTCATGCCATTTTTCGTCACATATAATTTGCTTATGAATAAACTGTTAACCCCTACTTCGTGATTTCGCTGTTAAATATTCACCCCGAAAATTACTTGGTGAACGCCTATGACAGCCCCATGTTAAATTCATCGATGTTTTCATACCAAATTCATGGGGTGTAGCTTCCACTCATTGATGAAACAGTTGGTGATTCATGCATGAATTTTTTGAAATTTCCTACTGGGATGAGAAAAAAAGGGTACGATTGTAACGTTATAGGACCGTGGTGGTGACCATATGTATTAGGTTATTTTGTTCAAAACTTTAATAGGTACGTTGAATTCATATTTCTCTTGCTCTAAAACTACCTATTTCTTTTGTGTTGTCTTTAAAAATTGAAACAATTTTCACCTTTATCTCTAACATTTTCTTTTTGAACTTCGTCTATTGTATATAGATAAGTAATTAGTTTCGCGTAAAATATAAATTTGGGATTTTAGTCAAAACAAATTTAACACGTGAAATGCACATCGAGCAATAATTAAATGTGAACACTTTGAGATATAATTCTTGGCATTATTTTAGGAAGCACCACTCCCATTGGAATCTTCCCCATCCCTTTTAACGATCATAAGTTACATACATTATTTTACGGATAAAAGAAACACTCATATAAGAAAAACTCTCTTATAAGAAAATCAATGAGAAACAACATGCCTTTTTTTTATATTTCTTTCGAAATGAATCGTTTAAAAAATCGCATATAAGAAAAACTCTGTTATAAGGAAGTCTTTATTACACATTTGAAAAAACAGTGTGTTACAATTTGTTTTTTATTTTTAGATCAAAAACAAAGGTTGGAGAGTGTTAAATACGCAGAAACATTATGGATTATAATCAACATTTTTAAAGAATATTTAAAAATGTTTAATTTGTAACGTTAATTTAAACATAATATTAAGAATAATAAGTCTTTAAAATAGTCTTTTTTACCAGTTATTTAAATAAGCTCTTAAAAATTAAATTACAGTTTATGGCTTAAAACAAATTATATCAAATATTATGTAGTGTTATTTTGTTTAGTAAAAAAAAAAATATTTATTTATTTTAAATTAAGTTTTAAGAAAACCTATTGTATTACTGAGAACATTCCTATAGGAATCATTTGCAAAAGCATCAGAAATAAAATTCACGGCTGGGTCGTAAGAACTTAATTTAATTTATTAATCCGTTAATTTACTATCGTCAGAACTTATAAGTATTTAATTACAATTTTAATACACTTAATATTACATACATAATAGAACTTAATATTACATACATAATAGAATATACAATATAATTACAATGATGTATTGAAAAAGTTTTCTTTAAATTTTTTGCTTTTAAAATTGTCGTTTATAGAAGTAATTAAACAATAATACTTATTGAAGACTGATATCAATTATTTTAAAGGACTATTCACACCATAATTTGTTCTGCTGAATATCGGACATAAGGGCAACGTCTTCTTATGCTGGTTAGACTGTAGCTAAAATTTAATCCATACAAAGCTGATATAGAATTTATTGATCCATTCACTAATTTAATAATGAAACAAAGCTGGAGATACTTTCTATGTTTCAACAGTGAGGGCAGATTTATCACCATCAGTCTATGAGTATAACGAGGAAGTACCGATCTTTGGGACCACCGAAGAAGACGAAGGCAAAAACGCTTGAACCTTCCGTGAATGCCTTCAAGTCTGTTTATATGAAATGTTTAGCCTTACAAAAGATAAGTAAAGAAGTTTGAGGACATGAGGATCACGGAAATCACAAGAAAACCTTTATGAAACCTAGAATTTTATTGGCTTTTTTAATTATAGAGTTATGGTGGTCTGGGGGTCAATTGCCGATCTGTGAAGCTATGAAGTGATAAATTTTATCACGTTTTCACGTCTAATTCGATTTTCGATGCGTGAAAAAGTGAATTTAAATGCCAAACATTTTTCATATAATAAATGTTTCGGGCATCTGTAAAGTTCAATAAAGTGCTCCTCTGTTGTAACATCGTATGGATTCTGCCCATCTCGAAGGGAACGCCGCAATATCCTCACATTACTCAAAATAGAGACACGATTGAATATAATATAAGACCCAGCTTTGTTCATTACGACGTCTATTGTTAATTATTAAACGAATTATTATTCCGGACATTATTCTTAGGCAAATTTAGAAACTGAAATGAAATATTTACCTTTCAATACAAAAAAAAAACGAATCAGAAATGACAGAATTTATCATTCAGTACTTTTTAGTACAAACTTTATCACACTGAGTTTGAAAATCGCATTAAGCGTGTGCGTGAATTTGAAAAATAATAAATCGCTGTGAAAACTGTAAAAGTTAATTTAGTGTCAAGTAAATATATATATATATATATATATATATATATATATATATATAACTATTATCATTAAGGGAAATTATTCAAAAAAAAAATAACTATCTATATACGCCTTAAAAAACAAACCAAATTTAAATACAATATAACTCCAACTAAATTAACAAATGTTAAAAGGATATGTACAGTAAAATAAATAGTGGACAAAAGTTATAAATACAAAAATTAAAAATAACAAAAATCAGGATTAATTTTAAAAATAATTTCGTAATTCTCTTCGAAACTATGCTTCAACTCTCACTGTCCTCAAGTGTCATGGAAGTGAGTTCCACAGTCGGGTGGCATTGACAAAAAACTGTCTCTGAGAAGTCAAGCAGGAGTATCGCGGTTGAATTAAGTTTAGGGACCTGTTGGAGGAACCGAACTGCATCCTATTGAATAGACTACAAGGTTGCCCAGTATGGATAATGTTAAATAGTATTAAAAGTGTTCGGAAGCGTATTAGGTGGTCAAGTGAGACATTAATGATTTGGATTGAGTAGCTTGATATGTGATCAAATCTACACAAGCGAAAAATATAACGCGCGGTATTGTTGAATGCGACTTCAAGCCTTCTCTTGCTTATTGCATCACAGTGACAAAAAACTTCACGTCCGTATGTGAGTATGGGTATAACGAGCGTTTTGGCTAGCAGAAAGCGAGTTTTCAGAGGTGTGTAATACTGAGACGACCATAGCAAGCGGAGAATACCGTGAACTTTCCCCACCAAGGCGTTTATATGATTATCCCAAGTCAGTGTATTATTGAACAACATACCAAGGTTTTTTGCAGTTGAAACATAGGATATAGGCAAACTGTTCAAATATAAACTGGGAAAGTAGCCAAGGCTTAAAGCTCTCCTACTGATAGCGAGACACTTTGATTTGAGAGGATTGAGGAACCATTTCATACCGACCATCGCGAAATGTCTTCAAAATCTTTGTTAATTGCATATACACAATTTTCAATGAGTCCAAGAGAACAGCTTTTGTATAATTGCACATCATCTGCATACATTTGGATAGAGGATATTGTAATCTTATTTGGGAGTTCATTAATGTATAAAGAGAAAAGAAGTGGTCCCAAAATCGAACCCTGTGGGACACTAGTGGTGGAAAGGAAATTTGAAATGGTGTTACCAACAGAAACAGTTTGTTTTCTTTCGTGAATATAGGATGATAATAGATAATAGTCTAAAAGTTTCTGCCACAATTTGGCGTGGTCCACAGTGTCAAATGCTTTCGAGAAGTCAAGAAGCACAAGAAAAGTGACTTGGTTAACATCCAAGGCAAGCGTGAGAATTTCGACAATATTTAGAATGGCTGTTGTGTAACTATGGTCCTAACGAAAACCTGACTGCTTAGATGAGAGAATGTTCTGAGCTCTAAGATAAATATTTAGCTGTTTTTGCATTACTCTTTCAAATACCTTAGATAGAAATGTAAGCGCCGAGATGGGCCTGAATGTATTCCTTTTTCCCCCGAATGGGATCGGCAAAATCTTGGCTAGTTTCCAATGAGCGTGAAAAATTCGTGTCGTTAGAATTGTATTAAAATATATGTAATGAAGGGCTAACGGGATAACGGGTATAATTGATTTGACGAAAACAGGATTTATTCCATCAAATCCAACTGAATTGGATTTAATAGACAAGATACTTTCAACAATCTCAGTACTATCAACGCATGTAAAATCAAATCTAGCCTCGGACGTGAATTCGACTGGAGACTCATTAATAACGTGGTAAGTTAACGAAATTATGGTTCAATAAATCAGCATTGATATTTTCGTAGCAATTTACATTTTGTTTTCCTAGGCCCATGCCTTTCAAATTCTTCCATAACTGACGTCCATTCATGGATGGATTTAACTTGGTTCTTAATAATCGAATTTTTGATTGCCTAATTTTAAGAACAACTTGATTGCGCAACCTGCGATAGATTTGACGGTCAGTCTCCAATCTGTAACGTTTCCATTTATTGTAGGCTAGGTCGCGCTCGAATAATAACCCACGAATTTTATTAGAAAACCATCGTTGTTCATCTTCTCTTACTGTTCTGGATCGTAAGGGAACATTTCTATTAAACAAGTCGACAATATTTCTATTAAGGAAATCGATTTGGTCATCGGATGAGGGTAAACAATAGATATATTCCTAGTCAATATTTCGAGTGCCATGTTGCCATTGTTCATAGTCTATATTTCTGAAGTCTCTGTAGTCATACGAGGTTGCACAACTTTTGAATTTAAAAGAAAGGAAGATGAGGTCGTTTTTCGAGTATGTTGATGCTGACAATTGGTCATATAGAGAAACAAAGATATGTAGTTAATAGGGGAGATATTATGTAGTACAGTATCGAGTATTTAAAAATTTAAAGAAAGAGAAAAAGAATAATTTTTATAATTAAGAAGGAGTAATATTAAAACACTTTAAACTTTAAAGAAAAATAATTATTAATAAAAAAAAGAAAGAAAAAAAAAGTTTGAAAAGTAATCATTAAACATGTGTTCGACTGGCAATTCCATCAATAGTTTCGATATTATTGACAAGTTCTCCTTTCTCATCTGACAACTGATGTTTCACATAAACAAGACCTCGGATTGTGTAAACAGATGCTATTCTTTTATGTTTTTTTTTAATTCAAGTGCATTCCGCAGCAACGAATTATTTTTAATTGTAAGGCATTCGTGAAAGTAAATTTGCGAATTAGATTTAAGCCTACAATATTTTTTAAATAAGATGAAATACACATTAAAAAACTTTCATTAATGGGTTAAAGTCTTGTGACATAATTTATCGAAGGCTCTACCAAAATCCGTAAACACAGTCTACTTGTTTCCTATCTTCAAAGGCTTCAAGACAAAAGGAAGTAAAATGAAAAAGGTTTGTAACAGTTGACTTATTTTGGACGAAGCCATGCTGGATGTTCTTGTAGCTAAGAACTTATTATCCATTAATGTAGCTAAATATTGGCGAATGGAAGATTCAAGGAATAGTTAAATAGGTACCTAACTACAAATGTATATTTAAATCTAGGTTATGGATTTTAATTATGAAAGTTAGGAGGGTAATATGTACCTACAAATGCACATAGATAGATCCTGAGCATATAAATATGTACATATAATAATGAAAATGCGAACCCGTCTCTGATTATAGAAATACATAAGTTATTTAACAAAATTTTTGAAACCGCAACTTTACCTTCGTCATTCTAAAATGAATAATATACGCGCTTTTTAAGAAAGGAGATGCTAGTATAGTGTATAACTATAGGGGACTGCCTTTTCTGGACACGCTTTATTAGGTGACAAAAAAAAATAATTTGGTGTCAAAACTACTTTTAGATGTATTTTTTTTAAATAATTCTCGGACTTGAAAATGGTATCCTGAATTAGTAACAAACCATAAATTAGAACTCAGAACCGTTTACATCCCAATGAAGCACGTAGTTTTCGAATTAGAGAGTGGTTTACTTCCCAATTTCATTGGTTTTTCTAAAATTCATAGGAATTTCATCAAATCGGCCGATAAACCAGTTTATAAATCCAAAAGTAATTGCTTAATTTGGATCGTTTAAATGGTTCTCAGTTTTATTTTAAGCCCTCTATGAGTAACCAGAATCATTTTTAAATCCAAGAATTATTTATAAAATCAAAAAAAATTATCTAAAGCGCACGAGGGAACTGCTCAAATTGCTGGATAACTATCACTTACAGCGTAATTGCCATTCACTTTAGATACTATCTCCAAAGCTCGTTTGGTACTCCCAATCTATATCATAATACATCCGAACCGTTCATGGCAAACTTCTCAGTGTAGTTAAAAGCAAAAATCTTTCCACTATACGAAATGGAAACGCATAAGACGTTATTTTTTAAAAACCGATCGGTGAGAAAGATTAGGCCCTCCAATGTTTTCAACTCGACAAATTGTACCTAATAGACTAAATCTTGTTCGCCGATAAGATAATTACATATAAGACAAATACTGTCATACTCTATAAACCCTGTAAGTAATTAAAGAAAAGTGGATAGCTTCGAGAAAATAAACTAAATGATTGTACCTTCTAAATGAAAATGCAAATAACCCGTTTACTCTTTTACTCATGTAGTGCAATTCCTTAATGGACGTCTCCAGCTTCATGATGTCAGCGTGTCGAGCTTCGATATCGGCTAGTGTCTGTTTAGCCTGCTGCTTCTCCATGATAATGCCCTGAGTGGCGGCCAGATTACCTTGCTCCAGCATGGCTTTGAGCTCTGGTAATTGCCCGACCGGTCATCTCCAGGTGACGCTGTATTCTGCCTTTGCAGCGTTCTCTGTAGTCGGTCTGAGTGCGATTTTACTCGGTCATGACCTCGACAAACATCCTGGACAAAGTGGAGTGTTGGGTTTTTTGAATGCGCAGATCCGCTCTGGATTTGTTGGCCTACTCTTCCTGTTCAATGTTTTGATCGATGCCCTTGAGCTTGCCACGAACTCTGTTGGCGTTCTTCTTGATATCGGCCATCAGATCTTCGAGTTCTTGTTTAGTTTTTTCGTCCGATTGTGGCGCTAACCGAGTGGCGCTTTTTTTTTAACTTCTTCGACATTGTCTTGGACTTTATCGATCATTTCACGGATTTCTTTAACCTGATTAAAGAAATCATCCATTTGGCAACCCCAACCTTCGACATTGACGACCACATCATAGTGAGCGACATCTTCGTCGTCGGATTGGACAGCGTGCAACGCTGCTTTTTTTGTTTCAATAAAAATAAATGAAATGTCAAAATTTCGCAAGCAATGTGCCGGTCAATTAAATTAAGAACGAAAAGAGTGGAGAATTGTACTAACAAATCTAGTCGAGCTATCAACTAAAATTACACATTTCGTCGTTCAGCAGCGTACTGGAAAAAAAAAGTAGAGCGAAATTTTTCGTTTATGATTTCGTCGTGTCATTTTTGTACTAGGCTTAATAATTAAAATATAGTCTTGATAAAATCTTAATGCAAAGTAAATCTTTATTACTTGATTCTTTTAAATTTGATCTGATGTCGGTTTTAGCAATTACTTTCAGTCGCCAGCATTATGTATTGAGTATATACGCGTTAAAAGAAATATTGGCATTTTTAAATTTTGTTTTGAATAAAGTCGCAGAAATACCCACCAGTCGCCAAATATCTTAATGTTAATAATTGTAACCTTTCAGCAGGCTCAATATAATTTCCGACCAAAAAAAAACACTTTAATAAAAAAAATAAACTTCTTTTGATGTGTTAAATGATGATAAAGATAGCGAACAAAACTGGAATTTCTGGTTTATATATTTTTCATTTTCTCTAAAAAAAAACCCACGAACTCATGTCATGACCAGCAAAGACTGAGGACTGAGCGCATTTCTCGGGCAGGTAGAAAAAACGCAATGTTCGTCGCTCTTCTCATGGCAGAGACAACCTATTCTTTAAGACTTTTTTGTTTTCATTTTTTTTTGTTCTCGGGAAGAAAACAGAACAACCACCGCAGAAAACCAAACATCATTTACGAACTCGTAAACATATGCATTACTCTTCATCAGTGGAATCATCATCATCGATTATGATTATGTAACTGAAATTGTAGTGGATTGTAAGCGTTCAATTCATTTGAATTTAGTTAACTGATGAAACAATGCGCAACCTTTTTCTTATGAAATCATTACATACTGCTCATTGATCGAAATAGTCAATAAATCCATTGATGAATTCACCAAAAAATACATACAAAATTCATATTTTAAAATCACTGAATAGCTACATTATGTATATACTATATACAATATAGGCCCTCATACATTTATGTATATGTGTCTATAAAAATCTCATATTATGTATATTGCACCCAAATTATAAAGTTGTATGCATATAGCTACCTATACCCGCCTACATCCTTCTCTTTCATTATTATATATTTACATATTTGTTTGTATGTTTACTCTCCGAACTTACTTAATTAAAATCCATAATGTAGGTAGGTAGGTACCTATGTAACTATGCCTTGAATCCATTCAACAATTCATAATGCTAAGAATCAAGGTAATTTACCTACATACGAGTATGTTATAAACCTACTTCATGACAACTAGACTACGTACCTACTAACAGAGTCAGTGGTTGGCTACATTAAAGTTGTTAGCTACAAGAGTAAGGTTGTACGATCCAGTCGTGCATTTGATTTTGATTTAAAGTTCCCGCTTTATAGACAGAGTTCCTATCTTAAGTAATTTTTGTAAATATGTAATATGCATGTATTTTTAGCTGGCTTAAACAAGATTTGAGATAAAATATACCATAGTAGTGCACAGTAAAGTCGGTAAATGTAGGTAGGTAGATACTAGAAAATATAGATAGATGAGTAAATTCACTAACCCATTCGTTTATTTTTATAACAGTTGAATAGTACGCGTGTTGGCCGAATTCAACTACCTCGGAGAACTATATTTAAATCGGGTGATCCTCTCTTCCGCCAACAGCCAACTTCCTCCCATTTGCTTAAGTTGTTTTAGTAGCCTGTTTAATTCTGTATTCATTTGTATGTTAGGTATTTACTACTATCTCTAACTACGTCGCACCCATCCACCCATAAAAGAACAACCATTCATACCCACCACTACCTACACCAGGCTAGGAACGCCACGGTTCCTCTTTTGTTTTTGTTTCGGAATTCGTTTTTTCGTTTTTTTTTTTACTTTTTATACACGCTCCTTCTTGTTACAATGTTTTTAGTCCTTACGCGATAATGACAAATGGTGGGTGGTGATGGCTCTCACAGCCGATTTTTATTTAAGGGTGGCCACAATATAAGTGGTTCCCGGCGCGCAGCAATGTCGGTAGTACAACGACTATGGTGGAAGTGATGGTTCTGCGATGTGCGGTATTTTTAGGGAAAAGGATGATTTTGATTTTGCCATGAATTAATTTCACGCGAAATTTGTTTCCAGATTTGAAAATAAACACAGCCAAAATACAACCAAGAAATAAAAACAAAAACAATTGATGGCTTGAAAAATCAGTATTGATGCATTTATATAAAGTTTCACAGAACGCTTTTTTTATCATTTCCAACTTTTTACTGACTTAAGTGACCAAATGGTTTTTGACTGTGTGAATTTAAATATAGATAATAAAACGAAGAAAAGAAAAAAATGTGTGGTGTGGGAAATTAAAAAAAAAACTCAAAATAAAAAAAACAACAGTTAGGTCAAATGGATATGAATGTATATACCTACATACATTTATAAGAATGGATGTATATTGTATTTACACCTACTTTATTAGTAACGCTAACTAAATTTTGTATACTTCAACGAAAGATGTGTGGGCAATTTAAAACATCTAACATAATGTTTTGTTTTTAAAACACAAGTAAAACTATTGGCGCAAAGTTTGAATCCATTTTGTAATATATTAAATCATTTTTAGTATGATACTAGGCTAATAAGCAGATTTTACTAATTTGCAACGAGTTTAGTATCGTACTATTATTATTATTATTCTTAACATTTTATTACCAAATGGCTACTTTATCTTTCCATATGCCACTTTGAAATTTACAAACGTCAAAAAGTTATATTCGCTTAGTTTTTTGCGCTCTGTTGGGCTGGTCAGCTGCAGTTTGTCCAGAAATTAGGTTTAGTATGTAGCTAATTAAAGTGTTTAAGATTAGAAATATTTTAGTAAAGTCCTTTAATATTAGCAAATTATTAATTAGTATCATGCTAAAGCCTTAACATCAGGCTGTTTAAAATTTTGCGCCACTGATTTTAAAATTATGTAGTTATAGGTATAATAGCAGAAAAGAAGCAAGTGAATGTCCTGAATGACATAGATATACATATGTAAATGGTATGAAAAAATACATAATTAACTGTGCATCTGTGCAATTTTCAATTCTATACCACTACTGTCTTCTCAAACAAATACAAACCAATCAATTTTAACCCAACAAACATAAACATGTATTCTTTTATTGCATGCACTACTAAAGAGACTTCTAGATACGTTTTATTAAAACAAAATAAGTGCCATAAAAGAACAAAAGAAATAGGTAAATGACAAGTACTTTGCTATTATGTTCGAACGCACCGTAAGCACAAGATTCTTAGTAAAAACAGCTAAATATCTATTTAAGGTCGTTTGTTACTTAATTTTTCATGTACAATTTTGTTTTTAATTTTGTTCCTTAAAAAAAGTTGGTAAGTACCTATTTAATATTATAAATTTAGAAACAGATTTTCAAAAAAAAAAAATCGTTCACCCGGTTTCGAAATACTGAATTTAAAAAAAAGGAACAATTTTTTTTTTTAAATACAAATAATTATTTTTTCAAAAATTTTGCTATGCAGTATAATTAAGAGTTCGAAGGACCTCCTATATATGCCTATATTCTATTACGGTACGCTTAATAACAAAATATGTGCACAAATGTATGGTCTCAAATGTAGATTATACAGAGAATTTTTTTAATCAAAATTCTTACATCCGTTTTCGAAATGATTAATATTACAATTGTATGGCAGGTTATATGATTACCAGATTGAAAATGACGAAAAGGAGGACATAGTAATTTTCTGGAAGGACATGTATTCAGAAAATGGGACAAATCATGTTTTTGAAAAGTATAACACCAGACTAAAAAAAGTGAGTTTTATTTGATTTTTATTTAAAAAACAATCACAAAAATAAAAATTATACCTTCTAAAATAAATTAATGAGAAACAAAACTAATTTAATTTGTTTGCAAAAGAATTTACGAAAAATTTATTACACTGTGAGCGTTTCTAAATTTATGATATAATGGGCACATCAAAACTAACGTTAAAACTAATATAAAACGTGTACGATTCATACATATTTTAGCTTGAATTGACTTTTTTAAATAAGCCGTTATTTTACTCTTGCAAAGGATAATAATTTCATTTTATAACAAAAGGGCAGATAGCAGTATAAATTCTAAGCCGATAGATGAAGGATAACTTTTAAGTGTCAAGTGGGATGTATAGTAATACCCGGATAAGTGCCTCTTGCTAAAGAACTAACCCGCATAAGTTCCCACCTTTTTTTAGAACCAAAATTCTAAGAATTTTTTCATATCAAGCTCATCCTATAAGTACCTTCCACTTAACTACCTTTTCCGCTTAATTGCCTTTTATTTTGTATACTTTTACTGAAATTTGCCAGTGACAAATTCTTTTAGGTACACATTTCAAATCAGCGGATAAAATGAAAAAGTTTATTTTCCTTTAGCGCTTCCTTTCCTTTTTAATTCATAAATAAAAATCTATTTTGAATCAATAATTCAACACCTCCGATTAAATATAATACAAAACACCTTCCTAATTAATTATGCCTAGCCCAGGACAAAGTCCTCCAATTTTAATGATTCAACATTTTAATATTTTGCATATAGTTCACATTGGTTTTTTGTCAAAAATCCATGTATAAGCTAAACTGAACTTAACAAAAGGGATGTATTGTTAAGGCCTCACTAGCCAACTGATGATTTCAAGTGAGATCGCAGGGATGAAACACAAATTTTGTGGACTAAAGGCCGTTAAAATCTATTTTGAATTAAATGTTTTTTTATCAAACATTTTTGTTTTAAATTTTGTATATGTACATATAGAGATAAGTATCTATGTGCACTTGAGCGGGTTTTTTTATAACTGCCTAACCCCCATAAGTGCCTATTAAAGTGGGGCATTAAATGTAAGGAGTTATCCGGGTTTTACTGTAGTTCATTTAGTTGATGCGTTTGAATTTCAAATTAATGTTGTTACAGAGTTTTTTAAAAAATGTTTACTGAACATTTTATTGCACTTTTCGATTGAAAGTTTTTTATGCATTTTTTACTTAATAAGCGGGACAGAGGTTTTTATAGAGGGGACAAAAGCATTTTGATATGAAAAAATGGAACTATATCCCCTAAAACACGTCTCCGCCTGGTAATTTTAGAATTTTATTTTTATAAAACGATTAATTGCCAAGTTTGAAGAAAATGGCTTCAGCCGTTTATGCTGTAAATTGAGCTACATTATCGTAATGCCAAGTTTGATTAAAATCTCGAGTTTAATATTTTTTCGAAATGCAAAACTGGCCCTAAGTACCTACATATAGCTATTGCAAGTAAAAACATTCTTTAAACATCTTGATTATAAAACATTAGTTATCCTTTTTTCCAAGCTCCAGTAAACATAAATGAACTTAGGGGTTATTCCTTTCATTTGTTTCATATAAAACAAATATAATTATCTGCATTAAACAAAAACAAAACTTCCTTCAAACCAAAAAAATAAAGGATAATTACTTCTTTATCCTTAATAAAATACAAAAAAAACATTAAATCCATGAAAATGTAAAAATTGTGTCCCGGCATCCAGACCTACTATTTGTATGTGTTGAACATAGGCGTAGGTGTAGGTATATGACTATTTATCTTAAATTTTTTTAAAAAATGTATGTATATAAATAATACATTTAATTAAAGAGTTAACATAAACTCTTTAAAGCAATTAGTAAAATATGTATATACAGAACGTTTGTATCATCTATTATCGATTACAGATTTTCATAAACTGCTGTTCGGTGGCAATTAAAATTCGATTTGAATTATATTTTTTTCTTTTCTTCAGATTTTTTTATTATATTTATTTTACGTCTTGTTAGTACTCCGATTTTAAAAAGGTACCTACAACTTCACACTCAGTTTATTCTCGTTTCAAAAAAAATATATTTCCTTTTTCATTCTGATATTTTTTATCTACCTACCTTTAGTATAAGAAATTGTGTATATAGGCCTCAGAAGTTATAGATTGTGACTGACTAAATGAAATTAAAATATTTTTATGAAAGGCTAAATTGAACATAGAAAAAGGATCAGATCGCGTAGCAACTAGTTCATCGAAAGACAATAATTTTGATGACGAAGATATTTTCATATGTAGATAGTTAATACTATCAGGAGCGTACAATTCCAGAAGGCTTTCGGATTGCCAATTAAAAATGACATTAATCATGAAACAAAATAAATAGTTATAAACTGAGAAATTTCTAATGAAAATGTCGAAATAATAGTAAGTCGAAATTCTTCAGATAACTTTTAGTCTCTAGTTATTAAAGGTAAATGTACTCACACATTTTGTTTGCTCATTGCATTTTTAAAAGGAGATTTTTCACCCTTAACAAACTTATTTAAACGGTATACCTACCTATTCAGGTAATATTTTAATTCCAAAATGTATTCAACCAGCATATCCTAAACGAATATTTAATTTCTATATCCTATCCTCTCGGAAAAAGAAATCATTATTTCCTTCGCTAAAAAATCAAAAATCGGGAATTTATCGCAGGTCAAATAAAAACGGTGAAAGGAAAACGATGTTTAGTTTTCACAGTTTGGTTCACTTAGCTACATACCAGCGTTGCCCGACGTCCTAATTTTCGCGGGACGTCCCGATTATTAGGCAAAAATTAAATGTCCCGTGCAGGGCAGCCTCAGTCCCGATTTTACCTTGCGATAAAGGTGATCGAACGTATGAGCAAATATCCAGCTGTGCGTTTTATTTCAATATATTGGCGCATCCCTTTACTTCAAATATTTTCTATCGTTATTTATGTTCATTTAATATACCACCATCAGAATTTTTCTTTAAAAAATTGAGATCTGCTTGGTTTTTTTAATATGTAATTTATTTTACACTGTTTTGTGCATTTTCGAAAATAAAAAAATATTTTCGTTTCAAAATTGCTTTTAACGGCCTTTAGTCCTACAAAAATTGGCGTTTCGTCCCGGCGAAAAATATTTTCATTACAAAAATTGAGTTAAGTGCATCCAAATTCATAGGTATACGAACTAATTACAAAACAAAAGTAGTGGTAATGAGCTCCATTGAGGAACTATGTATTGTTTCTTTATTAAATTTGTCTGGTAAGTTTAGTTTTTTTAAATGGTCCAGGGTGCTGTTTCTATTCCAGTTAAAATAGTCTGTTGATGTTTCAATTGATGACTTATACCTATGACGAATTCAACTTGGCCAAAACAAAAATGGCACCAGCTTAAACAGTTCCGAAAAAATTATTCAACGAATATGTTAAAGCTCGTCTCCTTGATATTAAATGTCCCAACTTCTAACTGCTTTCCCGAACGCGTATTTTCGCAAATGAATTATAAATGGTCGGAAGTCAGAAATGATCCGTAAATTTAATGAATGCAGAACCACTAATCCAATACAATCTGAAGCACACTTCTGAAGAGTTCTTCAAATATATCATCGAAAAAAAGCAACTTTGAAAAAAGTATAATCTTCAGAGAAGTATAAGTAAATAGTGTATTCATAAATAATTTGCACATATAAAACACTTTTAAAGAATGTCAATCTATCATCATTTGTCCCTCAACTTGAATTTCAAATTAAAGGACAATTAATAAAAAACTTATTTTATCCTTTTTTTTATGTCCCGACTTCGACATGACAATCCCGCTTTTTTTCTCAAAAGCTTCCAAAATCCCGATTTGCTATAAAAAAAAATTTGGCAACGCTGCTACATACCTACGTATGAATCACGAATGTGATAGTGGTACATACATATGTTACATATCTTTCAAAATATAAATAATTGTGGAATATAGGTTTTCCTAGTCTCCATTATTTTATCGTGTATCAAGCTATTTCCGAGAAAAAAGATGTTAAAAGTCTCCGTCTGAACAATTCCATAAAATATGATCCCTTAGAGTTAATCTTAATAAGCATTTTATTCTAAACCTTCTAAAATTTAAGGAGCGTTAGGGTTTATTTAAACGTAACAAGTTTTAAAAGAAAATTTAAGAAGTCTATAGTATTAAAAGATTTTTGGTTTTTTGTAAAATTTATTGGAAAGAGAAATGAGAATGTGAGAGCACATAATACCTATTGATTTGATATTTGAATTCAATGATTTATTTTGATTAAAAATACCTATCTAAGTACTTAGTTAAGACGATTTTTTAACAGAAAGCCGACTATTTGTAACAAACTGTAGTTCACATTTTACGGTATTTTAGGCACCTATGTACGTGAAGAGATATTGTCGCCATAACATAATTCAAATAAGTCGTACAAAATCTAGATAGGTAATGCCACCAGATTATTTTTTTTTAAATTTATTTTTCAAGCCATACATAGATAAGTAAGTTAAATATATATTTAGTTAAAGTTTAGATCTAGAAAAATTCTAAATTTTTCAATCATACAAAAATTTTCAATCTGAAAATATGAACGAAAACCCTTCTGTAAGCTTTTGTTTTCCACTCAATTTTAAAGAGAGGGAAAACTGTAGAATTTGTTCGACTTTGTGCTTGCCGGAGGTCGATTAAAAGGGCAGCTTTTTTGTAGGTAGGCTGTAGAAAGTTAGATGAGGAGGTACCTATATCCCGTCTAATTGGAAAACTTATTTGACAATGAATGACCAATGTTAAGTTAGGCTGAAATACTTTATGTAAAAACTTCATTACGTGGTACCTAGCGCAATACTTTTTAACTTATATATGTAATTAATAATGTACCTATGTACCTACATTATGTAGGTATGTTGGATAGGTATAAATAAGTTGTATTGTTCTTTTTATTTCTCCAGAGTTAGGAGGCCTTCAACTTAAATGCAAGTAGGTAAATACATAAGAAGATAGGTACTAGCTTTGTAGGTATGTACTACATATTTATAATATGTCTTATATAGGTATAAGGGTCTGAACATATATTAGATACGTATCTAAAAATAATATGATGTGGAACTTACCTTAACAGCAACTGTAAAAAGGACTCCAATATACCTACGTAGGTAGGTATATCCTTTTTCTTATCGTAGGTAAATCGAAAAAAACTAAGTACCTATTATACTTATATTATGTATTTGTTTTTTTTTTTTTTTAATTTGATTTCACATTAACTTTAACTAACGCTTCAGCACTTGAAAACCATTCGAAATTTTTCTCCTATTCACTCACCTATATCTAAATCAATTCAAATTAATCAATCAAACATATGCATTCATTTCCGTTTTCTTTATTTTGCATTCGGAGCGTAAAAAAAAACAAAATAAAGCAAATAAAACTAAAATAAAATAGGTAACAGAAATGTAGGAAAACATTATTTTTTTTTACTAACGCGCACCACATACAACACAAACCGTTTTGATTTATTCCTTTGGAAAACAAAAAAAATACACAATACCAACAAATAAAACAAAAAAGTCGTTAAAGTAATGCAATTTGTTTTCCAAATGTAATGCCACACTCTGTACACCGTTTGACTGGCACAATTCTTCGTTCTCTCTCGTTCTTTTGCATAGATGTCATGTGCAGCCGCCACATTTTCTCTTCATTTCCGATAAAAAATAATAATACAAAAATAATAATAGAATTATACTGCAATCTGTTTTATGCACTGTTTGCGGAATTTCTGTGCATTTTTCAGCCGAGAAAAGAAGAACATTCACAATTAGTTGAAACAAATAAAACAGTTATGAGGTAACATCCGTTTCACACAACCGGGTGACAGAACCAAAAAACTTCCGGATTTCTTATTTTACCGGTTTTTTAATAAATAAAAATCAGGAGTGCAAAATGTTTATGAACAATAAAAAAAAAATAAATAAAAAAATACTTTTAATAAATAATAACGTTAAATTAAGTAAATAATTATTTTACAATTATTTATTGGTGAATGGGTATGTAAGGAACCTATTTGTTTTTCTTAAAAGTACATTATGTAGGTACACTTCTGTAGTGTCAATTCCATGGGTATGATGAAGGAATTAAATTAGAACAGAAACAACACAATATATTAATATAGCGGATATGACAACGAACACGACGAAGACTTGCTATCCGCCTGATTGCTAAAAATGTACTGACATTATTACTTCGTTAAAAAACCTGAAAAAGTGTACAACCTGCGCACATTAAAATTAATACACAAAAAACGTACGTAACAACAACACTGAAGACAGAAAGTGTCCGGTCTCGCCCGTTTGCCCTTCTCAAACAAGATCCCAACCAATTGTCATGTTTGTATATTGTAATTGTATCGTTTTCGTCTTCTCTGTCCATCAGTATATTTTTTTTCCTAGTTTTAGTTTTGTTTGATGCTGCTGCTACTTCTGCTTAGAGCTGAGTCTGCCTCGGCTTCTGCAGGTTCGATGGATAAGTAAAGGCTTAATGTTCCTAAACGAACGCACAGCGCATAAACACAAAACAGATAAATATTCGTTTTTTTTTATTCTGTTGGAATGGGGATGGTGGAGTGGTATATAACAAATCAACATGCTGCACAGAACACAGATACACACTTTCAGTATTCAGAGATTGGTACTGTAGCTGATGAAAATTGTGGTGAATTTTGTTGTGAGCTGCTGGCTGTAGAAGAGTCGAGAAGAAACGCTCTTAACAGTTTACAGTTCTACACGGAATATTTGACTAGACGGAAGAGATACTTGCTTGGCTAAGATGAAGATCTCATTCTACCCAAAAAATTGTTCTCAAACGAATTAGGTCATATTACCGAATGTATTGAAGGGTGTTGAGAATTCTTCGTAGATTTAAAAAAAGGGTTGTTGAGATAAGTATTGATCTATGTATCTACAATTCTACATACTTGCGATGGTCAGTTGTAAAAATATTTGATCCGTGATTAAGCAATTTTAACTCGCAGATTAACAGAGGTTCAACGCTGGGCCAATCATATATATACATAGGGTAAAAGAACCAGTACCCTCCACCTAACCAATTTTCCTAATTTGAAGCTGGATAACTAAGTCACCTGATTATGTACACCTATGTTATTTGTTTTCATCGATATGGAACATATTTAGTATTGAAAAAAAAATTCAATCTGCAAACTGCTTAATACCTATATTATTAATAATCAACTAATTTTCACCAGTACCCGGCCACCAAATTTTAGTAGTCGGCCACTTTTGATCCATTATCCGGCCAGGCGCTTTATTGTTAAAGAAATCTAAAACTAAACAATTTATATATAGTGTGTTTCTTTATTTATTGCGGATAAGGAATAGAATGGATGGAAAAGACAAAATGTTTATTCAGGATAGAATGAATAAAGAAACAAAAATACTATACGGAATAGAAAATAAAAAGATCAAATCAATCAGCCGTTTGAAAGGATTGTGATGATGACAAAAAACAGGTATCTCTATGAGAAATAGTAAAAATAAAATACTATTGATTTACTAATAAATGAAAACACGCATTTGATTATTATTATTTATATATTTATTTCAATAATAAAAATGCTTGCTCATCCATTTTGTGTACTTACCAGGTTTTCGTCTTTGGCTGCTGTCATTTTTACTTGCGATTATAGGTACTACAAAACTACGTTTCCACCGACCACTAAACCGAGATTTAAGAAGATTTAGCTAAACCTCCTATATATCTTCAGGATTTACCATACAAATTTTAATTTTCCCAGATGAAGATTTAAAATAAATCTCATTTAAATCTTCAATCGAACTGCCCTATTTCCATATCGAAATGAACACATTCAACGGGAAAGTGAATTTTTCTCTTCGGTTGACAGATGAAGCTGCCTGTCTCACTTCTACATCATAAGAGAAAATGAAAAGATATATGCATTTTGAAAAGTGCTGTCAAAATTAATCTACTTTTGGAGCGATGGAACCACGAACAAGGGATTAAAGTTCGGTGGAAACGCAGTATAAGGCAAGTTATGCATTTGTAAAAAAAAAAAATTCTAACGATCAGACATGATATTACGCCTAAAAAAGTGATCGCCAAAAATGTCTGTCTGTCTGTCAGTCTGCCCGTCTGTATGTATAACGAGCTGCAGCCTAAACGGCGTGAGCGATTACCTCCAAATTTCGTATGTGTTATTATTTTGGCATTCCTCAGAGGGGAAATTGAAATTTTATTTTTAGGCCTAAAAATAACGGTACCTGCGATATGACTTTGAAGGAAAATCTTATTTTTCTCGAAAACGTCTCCAACGATTTTGATAAAAAATTTGAAGAATTTTTTTGTTGGTAATAGCTATCATCTGATATGAATCAAGTCTATTAACGGTACCTTTCATATAACGGTTTTTTATTTTTTGGCTTTCTTGGTAACGGTTTATTGCATTTCTGTCAAATTTTACACCTTCGAAGATCTAAGTAGCCAAACTAATTATGCGTATTAAAATTTAAAATAACTTTTTTTTATAGTTAAAATCAATATTTCTTTAACTAATCAAAAAAAAAATTATTTTAAGTTTTACAGTCACTAGAATATTATTAAACTCTAAAAAACTGCATACCAAAATTTCAAAAAAGTTTGTTTTCAAAAAACTAAAAATAAAAAAAAAGAATTTCATCAAAATCCGTTTTACAATTTTCGAGATACTTTTTTATAAAATTTTCATTGATCCGTGGCATCTAATGGCCTTCTTGGTTTTTTCGAGAAATCGGTTAAAGTGATGGTTTTGGCAGTTTATATAAGTTAAAAAACGATTTTTACCCAACAACACAGCATTCACTTTCATTTAGAGATATGTATATATGTACATATCTACATACCTAGGTTCTCTATGTATAGGTAGGTACATATTATTCCCCTAATATTCATAATTCAAATCCATTTAAATATACATTTGTAGGTAGGTACCAATGTAACCATTCCTTGAATCATATGAATTCCGCAATTCATTATATTAAGAATGAAGATAATCTCACGTACATCGGCAAAGGATAACTAGACAACCTATAACAGCGTCAGTTGTTAGCTACACTAAAGTTGTTAGTTACAAGAGCAAGTTCGTACGATCCCGTCGTGCATTTTATTTTGCTTTCATATGAGAGTGTTATTCCGAGGGTATTCTTTTCATTCCGTGTTTAACATGGAATAAAAAGAATGCATTCCTAACGTTCCTGAATGAATAAAGAAAACTTAAAATAGTTTATCCGGAATATTCTATGGAATAAAGAAATGCAAAACAGGTATTCCGAATATTCTGGACATACCAGAATGAATAAAGAAACACACTCATAAAATACTTTTATCAATGTTTATGCTATTTCTTAATTTTGTTCGACCACTTTTATTAATGTAAATAACAATAAAATTATATATAATTTTTGTGACCTTTTATCGTTAAAGATATATGTAACTTTTTTGCGGGCTGTAGGTAAATAAATTAAAGATGTTATTATTTCGTGTGCAACGTTTCGAGCATTTTTATGCTCTTCATCAGGCAAACAATTTTCAAGGGATTTAAGTAAAAGCAAAAAAATACACATTATACACAAAAATCTCGAGCAAAAAAATTGGTAGACAGGAGAAAACGTCCATTACTATACACAATCACCTATACTAAAAGTATGCCCACAAAAAGTTACATAAATGTTAAATAACATTGGCGCAAAATTTTAAACAGCCTGATGTTAACGGCTTAGCATGATACTACTTAACAGTTTGCTAATACTAAAGCACTTTACTAATATTTTCCTAATTTTAAACACTTTTTAACTAGCACCATACTAAATCTATTTTCTTAATAAACTACAACTAAACACGCCTAAAATAGTACAAAAAAGTAAGCGAACATAACTTTTTGACGTTTGTAAATGTCAAAGCGGCATATGGATTTAGTACGATACTAAAAAAATAAAGTAGCCATTTTGTGATTTTAACTTTAGTAAAATGTTAAGAAAATACTACGATACTAAACTGGTTTAAAATTAGCAAAATCCTCTTTTCAGCCTTGTATCATACTAAAAAGGATTTAACATATAACTAAATCGACTAAAATTTTGCGCCATTGTTTTTAATTATATAATAAGGCGATTTGAGTTAAAACCAAATGTTTTTTTCTTTAAAAAAAAGTTTTTTTTTTAAATAAATTATGTATTTGAAATGAGTTTTCTGTTGTTTTACTCAAATTTGGTGATGAAATAAATATCATAGGTATCACATAACTTTAAAGTTAACACGATAAAAATAATATATATTCACAAACAAAATATTTATTCCCTTCCTCTTTTTAGTTCAAATGGCATAGGTCTATAAATAGATAGGTATTATAGTTTTAAAAAGTTAACAAAGCAATTTTTTTTCCTTGAACATAAAAATAATTTTTTTAAAATAAATTATGTTGAATTTAGACATTGTATTTTTACGTACATTTTTTGTAGAAAAATAAACTTCATATTAGACAAAAATATAGTTTATAAGGACACTAAAATTAAAACATTCAAAATAATATTTCTTTCAAATACAAAATATTAATTTTCCTTTTAAGTTCGGTCTTCTTTACATAAGTGCCTACCTATAATAACACTATTCTGGTATCTTAGTTGAGACAAACATCACAAACGAAATTTATATGAATAGCATCTTCAGAAGGCAAACAACTTATAGAGCTACACTTTAGGTGATACTATAATGATGATTGTTTTAGATTTTCTTTTACACCCAGTTATTTCCTTTGCTTCTTTTTCATTGGAATATGGTCTTTCTTTTTTCTTGTACTGTATGAATTTTATCTTGTTTGGTTTGCGTTTTGCGCTTAAAAATATCCCTCCAAACCTCTGAGGATATTGCACTGGGAGATCCTCAATTGTGTGTGATACTTTTATTTTTGATAGGTTCAGGGTAAAACAAATGTTTGGATAGAGAATTTGGGGATTTTGATCAGCAGGGTGAACAGGATGATTTTCTGCTTTCAGTTGTAATGATTTTCTAATGCTGGTAGAGACATAAGAGGAGATCTTTTTGATGAAGTTGGTGTAATCGGAAAAATTGGTAGCAGTAGTAACCGTTGTTATGGGCAAACATTTTGGGAAAAATAGGGGTAGCGTAAGGATTTACTCTTGATTCAGTTCTGTTGTTTGGATTGGTTTCTGGAATAGGACTTGGAAGTTCTAGATCTTTGGTACCATATTCCAAAAACTTGCTCGTTTAAACCTAAAGCTGCAGATAACTGCAGCGTCCATCATTGCCAAGAATCGTGTTAATAGGCAAGATACATCCCTTGTTCATTTTGAGACTCTTGCACAGTGGTCGACTTCGTTAGGTCTAAGTAATGTAATAATTCAGGGACACTTATTCCATGTTCTTCAAGGTTTTCGTTATTCTCAAGGATGACAGATGCTGCAATGGTGAACCGGTCTTTTTCTGGTTGCACTTGTTCTGTGCCTTTAACTTCTGCTGCCTGTGTGTGATTGTTTTCCATCTTGTTTTGAGCGCATTTGCTATAGTCAACAATTGAGTGCTCAGATGGTTGAAGGATATGGGTGGTATTTGGAGTCAGAGCATATAATATTATTTCGTTTTCATCACAAAGCTGGTTTATTAAAATTGAATTCATGCCCTTTGGTTTGGCAAGAGTCATGAACCTTAACATGAAACCTTTCCTGCAGGGCACTTCTTACCACATTGTATTTTGAACCTGTTTTTGATGGCTTAATTTATTAATTCGAATATCAGTTCGACTTTTTTCATTTCGCAAAAGCTTTTGCATTTCCTTATCTGGAGTTTCTTAAATAATTTTCCACGAAAACAGTACGAATTTACATACAATTATTATGTGGCCGTATACTGGTGCAGGTATTTCTGAAAACCGGCCATAGTAATCTTTAAACCGGATACTGAAATTTGATATATTTAATACATGTTAACTTATTATATGGGCAGATAAAAAAATTGTGTATTGTTTTAACATAAAAAATATAAATAAATCGATTTCAAGCAAAGTTCTAGTGTCCGGCCACCATGGCCGATTACTAGAACACCTTATAAAAATTGAGTTCTAATAACCGGCCACCATATATATATTCTTATTTATACAGGAATTCAAATGGCATCTTTGTTCTCCCTCAAACTATAACAAATACGCAATATGAAAACATTTAATTATGTGTAGTATATCCATTTATTTCTACCTCATTATATTTCCTTATGACGAATTTTTGCGTACGTCACTGAATACTATATACAATGTAGGTCCTCATACACTTATATATACATATGTTTCTTTAAAAATCACATGAATCTTATGCATGCATATTGCACATAAATTATAAGGTTATATCATAAGTACGTATTTTCATACCTAAGTTCCATCGATTTATTTAGGTACATATGTATTTCTCTCCTAACTAACATAATTAAAGTCCATGACCTAGAATTAAATATACATTTGTAGGTACGTATGGAACTATTCCTTGAATCATTCATTCGACAATTCATTACAGTAAGTATCAAAGTAATCTTACTTACATAGGCTTTAAACCTGCATGGGATAACTTGATTACCTATACCTATTAAACAGCTTCAATGTTTAGCTACATTCAAGTTGTTAGCTCCAAGAGCAAGTTTGTACGATCCAATCGTGCATTTTATTTTTCACACCGATCAACCGTTAGTAGATTTGTCAAATTTTACCAGAACATCAGATAAGCCTGGAGCTATTGTAAAAATGTATTTTCTCATGCAAATTATGTAAAATTTTCTTATTATTAACTATTAAATAAAAAATGGCCGGGTACTAGTGACTGGCCGGGTACTGGTACACCTACCCTACTTCAACTTGAATCTTGAACCATCAGAAAACTTCAATTAATCTGCCGAAATCTGGACTTAAGATTGCTGAATCACGGATCAAATATTTGAACAGTGTTTGTACAACTGGCCTTTAAAAACGCTACATACCTACCAACATAACAGTTGGAAATCCCATAAACCTATTATTAATAGTGTTTTCCATTGGTAAATTCAGAATTTGATGCGGAATTTGATATTTTCATGGCTAAAGGGACGCTATTTGAATTAAATTTTCTTTCGCTATGGTATTGGCGTATATATTTGTTTCTGTGAAACTGATAGTTGTCAAACTCCTTCCAATTGTACTAGGGTTCAGTGGTGTTAGTAAAAAGAGGGGTAGATTCACCGAAAATATGGATCTGTGAATTTGATTCAGAAAAAAAAAATTTTTTGTTGCCCAATGGAAGAATTTAATTGTACAAATCCATATGGCAGATTTGTATCAAAAAAGAATTAAATTCTTGTACCAATGGAAAAACATATAGTATATATGCAATTGATAAACAAAAAAACCTGCATTAGGCTGTATCTGATCATCTGAGCTCGGTGGCGTGATGCGAAGTGCATTGTTCAATACACGATGAAGGCATACGAAGTTTTTCAATTAAAATGAAAAAGGTAGACCAGCACCACTAGAGCAAAGGAATCTGATGATCGACCTTGGCAAGTCGTGAGATAACTATAATTCCAGCCAAAATAATTGAGAAAAAGATTGGTGGTAGCACACTCAAGTTGTTGTTGGGCATTCAAAGTCATCAAATGATACGAAAAATGGCTTTAAAAAGCAAGTATGTATGTATGCAAAAATTAACATGTATTATATACCCCACATGCAGGTAGAGTCGCCTATTGCTGGGCCTCTCCAGTAGCCGGTCCTTGCCAAAGAAAACCGTTGTAAATATGAAATCTATAGTTCGACTTCTCTGCTTACAGTCAAGGTTTGTTAGAAACATATGTACACTATACATTACTTTCTGAGTTATAGGTTAATTAAATGCGCGATTCTGTCGGGAAAAATTATTTACACAGCGTAACCAAACTGTTGCAAACACTAGTAAAAATTATACCAAAGCTTAATGATTTTAGGGAAATTTATTAGGTTAATAATTTTATATGAGATTTATAAGAAACGCAATAAATAGCAGTTTACTCAAAACAGCCCCCCGTTCAAAAATAGGCAAAACTTAATTTGCTAACAAAATTGCAAAAATAAATAAATGAGCAATAACACGAACAATTGGACAAAAGCGGCCATAATTATTTTTGTAAGAACAAACTGGGCCGAATATTGAAATGTTTGTACTAAATTCGGTCGCTTAATTAAAAAAATTTCATTTTTCATTTTCATAGGTTGAGTGATAAATAAAGAATAATTTGATTCAAAAAGGAATCGAAAAGATTGATATATGGAGCTTCTGTGCCATATTTTTTAGGAAACATTCCTTAATGAGCCCGCCTATGTCAAGTCTATCTATTTGAAAACATATATACAGATGTTTTTTTGAACCAAGTACTGTACCTATTACGATCTCGAACTTTTCCTAATCCAAGAGCCAATTAGAAGACATTAAGGTGTTATTAAAAACAGGTTTAACCGGATTTTTCTTTTTGCCTTAGCTGAATACTAGCAGGGCTGCCATCATGAACTCAGTCATGTGGCTAGAAATAGAAAACCAAAGGTTGTCAAAACTTATACGCTAAGAACCATGGAAAAATGTTTTTGTTTTTGCTAGGTAAAATCCAAACTTTCTATAAAATCTATTTATTTATATTAAATTTCATTTAAGACCTTGTAAAATCGAATTTTTGTTTGAGTAACTTTCTACAAAAGCTCCTAGCGTGGTATTGTGTCCATGAAGTTATCATAACAAGTGCCAGCATCTCTTTTTTTGGAGTTCATATCGCATGCACATGAGTTCTATAGTTCCTGATAATTTTCAAAAATAGTTCTGCTTGATATCACCGAAAAAAATTCATTTAAAAAAGTGAGATGCAAACTTCACGTCAGCATATCATTTCTCAAAATATCATATACAAATATTGTTTAAGGGTGTAAGCACACTTCCCTAAGAGTGCCTCATACTTAAAAAATAATTCTGTCATATACAAGTTGAAAAAAAAATTAAAAACAAAATATAAAATTTACATAAAAAAAAAACACTTGCAATGCCAAAAATCCTTAAATAAAATAAACTTTTGTTTCATTTATGTACCTAAAAAGAACCGAATTAGCAACAACTAGGAAATCACTAGAAAAAGTCCAAAGGCTCGCATGCATTTGTATTACTGAAGCAATGAGAACATGCTTTACAGCAGCTAAGGAGGTTATTCTCATCTATTTCCTCTGCACGAGGTGATTAATTGTGCTGCAAAGGGAGCCATAATGCGATTTGCAAAAGGGGATACTGGGGCTCGCAAAACTACAAGCCTCAGGTTTAAGGATTACATTCCAAGGTCAACAGTTACTACCCTAATTGATATTCCAATAGACGGAATGATTAAAAAATATAACTTCGAGAAAAACTTCAAAACGGAGTTCAGTTGCAAGAACGAGTGGGTAGAAGAAATAATAAGCTACACGGTTAATATCGACACCATCAAATAGTACACTGATGGATGGAGATCGTCGGAAGGGACTGGTGCTGGAATCTTTGGGCCTAGAACCAATCTTTCAATACCGATGGGAAAGTCCACAACATTATTCAGGCGGATGTTCACGCAAGAGAAAAATGTGCGGATCGCAATCTCGTAAGGAAATATCTTGACCAAAATATTGCCATCATGTCGGACACTCCAGCCGCGTTGCAAGCGTTAAGCTCTTACGTCATATCCTCCAGAATGGTGTGAGAACGTGTACAAAAATTGGACGAACAGGGCAAAAACAATAGGGTCCCACTTTACTGGGTACCTGCTCATACTGGCATCCTGGGCTATGAAAAGTCCTACTTAGCGAAAACAGGGGCATTAATGCCCTTAACGTGCCCCGAACCTTACTGTGGAATAGGAAAGGATGTGACTAAAAATAACATAAAAATAGAAGAGGATACCCGAAGATCTGTTAATTGGTGAATACAAACAAAAAAGGTTCTTGAACCGCATCAGCTTAGCTAGAAATAAACTCAGAATCATAACGGGTCACTCACCGGGCACTGCAAGCTCAGAAGACATCTAAGTATTCTTGTCCTAGTAGATAGTGCCACGTGTAGATTCTGCCTGGAAGAGGACCAAACTCCAGATCACATCCCAGGCAGATTCGGTGCACTAATGCACCACAGGAAAAAACACTTAGGTCATTACCAGGTAGAGGAGATCAAAAATCAATGGCAAAACCAACTTCATTAAAATTTAAACAGGCATTGGTAATTGGATTGTGCTAAGCGTATTTTGTACTGTGGAATGGAACATGTAAGAATCACCATTCCTTAGTCGTAAATAGCGGGTAGGAACGTACATACTTAACATAGATAACAAAATCGGGCAATTTATGTTAATTACATCGTAAGCAAAAAGAATCGAACTTAACTTTCTTCTCGACACGAGAGGTTTAAGGTCAATAAGTATGCTTCTGCTTTCGTAACATGGAACGTTTAAATTTCCATAAATCTTTCATAACGCAAACCGAGTTAATTTTTTTTTTGAACTTTTTCAATCCGTCCTGTATTTAGCTGTGTGTAAGGATTCCATATAATGCTGCAGTATTCCAACAACGGTCTAACAATACTGATGTAATGTGTTTTAAGTGTATATGGATATTCAAAACCTTTAGAGTTTCGAATAACAAATCCTAACATAGCATTGGCTCTTGAAATTAAATGGTCTATATGGAGAGAGAAATTAATTTTAGAGTCAAATACCACTCCATCTCTCTGAATTTCACATCTTTGTAAAGAATAATTACTAAGCTTGTATTCGAAATGCAACGGATTCCGAAATTTTTAAATGTTACAACACTACATTTGTTAATATTCAAATTAAGTCCATGTAAATTACTCCACTTATGAATTTTATCTAAATCCGCTTGAACTTCACCTGCATCAGATAAAGATTCGATGCAACTAAAAAATTTAAAATCATCAGTGTACAAAAGACATTTTCAAAATAAAACGGGATTTGGCAAATCATTTATAAAAATAATTAATAGTAATGGGCCAAGATGGCTGCCTTGAGGAACACCTGAATGATTTAATATTTCATTTGATAAAACGATGCCAATTTTGACCATTTCTTTTCTACCAACTAAGTAACTCGTTATCCAACTCAGAAGAGAGGAGTGAAAACCAAAACTTTGGAGTTTTCTTATTAAAACAGTATGTTGAACACGATCAAAAGCTTTCGATAAATCAGTATAGATAGTGTCAATTTGTAAGTGCTTTTCCATGTTACTTAAACAATAGTTAGTAAAAATACTTAAGTTCGTCGCTGTTGACCTACCACTCATAAATCCATGTTGAAATTCTGATATATGTTTTTTAGCTAAATTATATAATTTATTTTTAACCATTGCTTCAAAGACTTTAGGGATGAGCTCAAGCTTAGCAATGGGTCTACTAAGCCCTTAGATCCAGATTTATGTAATGGAGTGATGAACGAATATTTCCACTCATCTAAAAATACATCTTGATCTAAGGACATGTTAAATATAAAGCAGAGCGGCGCTACAAGAGCTGATGGTATATTCTCCGGTGCGACCGAAACATTTTTGAATAAATTACCAAAATCGATGGAAGATTTAGAGTCAACGAAGTTATCAAACTTTAAATTGAAATCTATAAAATTAGATTGGAAAAAAGATGCAAAACTATTGCAAATAACATTAATGTTATCGGAGGAGACGCCATTGTAAGCAACGCTGGATGGAATCCCAAGTGATTTCGTTTTTGCGTTCAAAAAAGACCAAAAACATTTTGGATTTGCTTTAATTTTAGATTCTAGAGAGCGCATTTATTGCTTATAAGTAAATTTCCTCAGAAATTCATATTCTTTTCTTGTTTGCTTACAATGGCTATGAAAAGAGACACAAACCCTGCTCTTTTTTTGGAATTTAATCATTAGATTTCTTAGCCTAGATAGGCTCTTATTGAACCAAGGTGTTTTTTTTTGAATTTTTAAATAGTTTCTTAGGTACTAAATCCGAAATCATAGATTGCAAAATGTTCTGTAACATAGTAAAGGCTATCTGCACATTTGAACAATTAAAGATAGGTTGCCAATCAATACATTCTAAATAAAAAATAACTATTCATTGCATTATAATCAGCATTTTTGAAATCATATTTTGGTACATTATTACAAAGTGACTTAAATTTATTTACAACAAATAGGTTAAATTTAATTTGAAGCACTTTGTGATGTATGCTATTTTCTTGTAGTTTAAAACTTGCTTCATTCAAATAAGCTTCTAGACCACTATCGACAAAAACCAAATCCAAAATACGATCAACAGAATTCAAAATACCATTAATTTGATACATATTCAACAATATAATGCTATCAATTAAACTAATTTCAAAACCTTTGGTAATATTACAATGAAACATTCTTTTTTCTTCATTTGAAAACAACCATTTAACATTTGGCAGATTAAAATCTCCGACCACAACAAAATAAGAATTTTCATCGGTAGTATAGAAAATATTGGATATATTTTTAACATGAGCTACATAAATTTCAAAATTTGATAAAAGTGGTATGTAAGAAACAAAAAAGTAAACATGAATTATATTAAAAGATGGTCGAATAGGTACTTCTACACATACACAAATTTGTTCAATATTTCTCGAAACATTAGATAAAATAATTTCCTTACTTGTATTATCAGAATTTATAGCAAATAAAACACCACCGCCTCTTACTAGTCCAGTTTGTTCACAAGAACGATCTTTGCGAAATACATTGAATTTTTCGTTGAAATATTCACTGGTTAAAAAGTTCTTGTTTAACCATGTTTCGGTTAGAGCAATAGCATCATATGAACAGTCAGCAGCAGCAATAAAAATTCATGAGACTTTGTTCTCATACCTCCAGCGCTATGATAATACATAGAGAAACAATCGTCACGGATAGAAATGAAACTATCTATATGTCCACTGTTCTCAGATTTTGGTGCGACTCGTTTTTTGGATGAGTTATAAATGCTTTGACTTAGAAGGGGAAGTCAAAATGATTTTGTTGTTGTTGGCCGGAGAAAGAGAGTTGTTGTTGGCCGGAGAAAGAGAGTTTTTAGCACTCCGATCTTGTAGTGTGGAAGACACGGTAAGAGACAACTTTTTTCCAGCCTTAACCGACTACCGTTTTCCACTTTCGTTAACATTGATGTTTCTCTGAGCACGAGTCGTATCGCGAATATGACGACTTGCATCCAATTTTGAAGTCGTATTAGCACTTTTGCCATCTGCGCTCTGAGAACTTTTTATGAAATATGTTGAGAGATCTCTCATTTTCTCAATACACAATTGCAATGTAATTTGCATGCAAATTTTGCATTACCTTTACATAAATAAGTTCCATCTATGTATGTAGGTACATATTACCCTCCTTCCTTACATAATTAAAATCCATAATTTAGATTTAAATATGCATTTATCTATGTAACTATTCCTTGAATCATCCATTCGAAAATTATTCATTATACTAAGAATCAAGGTAATTTTATCTACATCGGCTTTAAGCCTGCATAGGAAATAGGATAGACATTACCAAATTAACTACCTATGTACTACGCGTGAATGTTTAACTACATTAAATTTGTTAGATTTCAGATACAAGAGCAAGTTCGTACGATTCAGTCGTGCATTTTATTTCCCTATTCATCCAAACATCTATAAAGAATTCTTTTTCTTGTGCTTTTTTCTTCTCTGGCATTGAACATGTATTAAACTCACAAAATTCTGAGTCGAATATCCCATTCGTGTAGAATTAAAATCTGCACGTTTCACTCAAATGGTTCCAAAGGAAATGTAAATTTTATTATTTTGAGATCTTATCCTATGAAAATTTTTGAGTGCTTGTGCAAGAAATTAATCTTGCACTGCCTTGGTGCGATTGACTCATATGAAGTTGTTTCTTATGTCAATGGATATTTAACTAATTTCCTATGGATTTTTGTTGGGTCTTGTGCAAAAAAAGTATCTTGCACAGCTTTGGTGCTATTTTTTGTTTTGGGTCATATGAACTTTTTTCTTGTATGGCTGAGTTGTATATATTTTTATTGGGTTTTTGTGCATGAATTTATCTTGCAAGCCTGCACCAACGTGATCTTGATGGGATTTTTTTATTTTTACTCTATTCGCACTATGTTTTTTCTCTCTCTTGTAATTATATGAATGGTGTATCGTGTGAGTAGACGAAATGACTTAATTTAAATTATAGGAAGATAATTATTGCGTTCAAATAATTTTTAGAAATACATAGGCATAGCTAGCTGGTTAGACGAACTTTAATTTGAAGAATGAAAGTATGTGTATCCATAATTGTTTTTTGTGTTATGGTTTGACAATGCGTCCCAAAGCTTCGCCCCCGTTTGGACATCCTGCACATATGGTGGGTCCACCCTGGTATCAGCAAACGGGTCTATCTGTTTCGGTGTTCACGAAATTAGCATCTCAATTTTTTTTGAGTTCTTATCGCATGCACATGAGTTCTATAGTTCCTGATAATTTTCTAAAATAGTTCTGCTTGATTTCACCCAAAAAACTTTATATAAAAAGTGAGATTCTAACTTCACGCCAGCATATCATTTCTCAATATACAAATATTTTTTTAGGGTGTAAGCACACTTCCCTAAGAGTTCCTTATACTTAAAAAAATAATTCTGTCATATCCAAGTTGAACAAAAATAAAAACAAAATATAAAATTTACATTAAAAAAAAACACTTGCAATGCAAAAAAATCCTTAAAAAATGCAACTTGTGATAGCAAAATCTCATTTCTCGAATTAAATATAATCCTGAAATTTTCTACTTCTAACACTATTCTAACGAAATGTTGGTGGGAGTGGCATCACCGACATCTAGAAGAAATATTTGTCATAACTATTCGTTCTTTAGTTCAGATGTATTGCACGAAGCTGTATGTAAATCGTTAAGTTGCCGGGCAGAGCCAGGATGAGGAAGAATTGAATGAGATCGCCAAGACGCAGTATATTACAAAGTTATTGAATTCAAGATTATCTACTCCATTTTATATTGTAAAGCATTGTCTGAACTTCTAATGTATTTAAGTGCACTTATAATGTATTTAATTGCACTTTTAATGTATTTATTGTACTTCAATTGCACTTCCATTGCGCTTTGAATTACACTTTATATGAAATAAAGGTTCAAAAAGTCACTGACAAAGGTACTGTTAATTTTCGGAATAAAACTAGTTGTGAAAACAACAATTTCTACAAATTTCTTTTACAAAAATAAGTAATGAAAACGAAATGTCTGACAAAGATACGAACACTCCAAAAATAAGGAGAAGCCAGCGACTTGAAGGTCGACAAATAAATTTTTTGTATGTGTAAACGTCGCAGCGGCCATCGAAGAGGCGGACTGGAGTTGCTCAAATTGCCAAAAAAGCCAAAACGTAGATGCAGGATCTATTCACTCAAAGAAGACGTTGTCAAGAAATCGTCTTGAGATAGAAATGAGGATCCTTGAAGAGGCAAGATCACCTGAATAGAAGAGGGATGAAGAGGCAAGATCACTTGAGAAGAAGAGGGATGAAGAGGTAAGGGCACTTGCCAAGAAGACGGATGAAGAATATTTAGAGAAAAAAAGACTATTGATAGTGGAAGGTAGTCAACGTGGCACGAACTCAGTGAGAAGTGCTGAACGAGTAGTTGAGAAACGGGTGCAGCTGGGTCAAGATATGCAAATCGAACAACATCGAAATGTGTATCCAACAAATGCATTGGAAGATGCATTACAAACAACATTTAATGATCATCTGGGAGACAGAGCACACTTCTTGCAATCCAAACAACTCCTTCCAAGTGCATCATCACTACGCAATCCAAGCGAACCAGAGTCGTCTCGATTCAACCAAAAAATTCCGATTCACGAACTTTCACAGCCTAATAGGGTTCAAATGCCAAATCGGCATTCAATGTCCAGAGATCTGCCGAACTTCTATAGTAGCCCCGAGGAATGGCCACTATCTATAAGTACTTTCGAGCGTAGATCAAGGCTGTGTGGTTTCAGTGATGAAGAGAACCTCATGTTTCTACAAAAATGTTTAAAGGGACGAGTCCTCGATGCAATGCGTGGCAGGTTAATGCTGCCATCAAACGTTGCAAATATCATGCTCACATTACGAATCATGTACGGCCGTCCAAAGATAATTATAAAGACACTCCTACAAAAAATACCAGCTGAAACGGAAATAAACGTAAAAAAGATTGAAACCATTGTATCATATTCACTTGCGGTGCAGAATTTGATTTCTACTATGGAGGTCTGTGAATTATATCCTTATTTGGAGAATGCTGAGATTTTGGATGATCTCGTAATTAAACTGCCCATACAGTTTATGCTAAATTGGACCGCGTATATTGTAGATATGCCGTCATTCCGGGTACATGATGATGAGCGAATAACATCAACGAAGCGGCAGTGTACAGTGTGCAAACAAGAATGTAGTGGGTTGGAGTGTATGGTCGCAAAACATGAACCTTAATGAGATATAGGAAACCATAAAGAAAAATCGACTCTGCCGCACATGCCTAAGATCACATCCTAACTCGCGTTGCCGAGTAAGTATCTCTTGTGGCGTATATGGTTGTGTTTACAGGCATCATCGACTGCAAAAACACAACCGAATCTGTAACAACACCGATGTCAACAGCAGTGCAGTATAATAATTCAAATCTTAAAGAACAACCTGCTTTTGAGGGAAGACAATTCAACTTCAATACAAATGGATCTGGTCAGGAGATAAAATATGGAATTGTTCCAGTTACTCTACTCAATAACAAAAAGAGTACTGAAACTTTTGCCTTCTTTGATTAAGGGTCTTCGCTAACAATGATGGAAGATTCTTTGGCGGTAGAATTGAATCTCCAGGGTAAACATCAACCACTGCTTCTTAAATGGACTGGGAACACACATCGCAATGAAAATGAATCCCGAGTAGTGTCAATCGAGATTTCGGGAAGTAATAACCAAAAAAAGAAATTCTCGATTCCAGTTATTAGGATGGTGAAATCGTTAAGCTACCCCAACCGTCTCTAAATGTTCAACAGCTGGCAACCAAGTATCCTTACATGTGGGGTTGCCCCATTGAATCGTATGAAATGGCAGTTCCTCGAATGCTGATTGGTCTTGATAATCTGACGCTCGCGATTCCTCTTAAGGTGATTGAAAGAAATGAAGGAGATCCTGTAATAACAAAAGCACGACTGGGATGAATTGCATATTGACCATCAAGAAAAGGGTGAGTTAAATTTCAATTTCACTGCTTTTCATGCATGCGAGTGTGTGAACGGCGGCGGCAACGGTGACATTCTCCAACATATGTTAAAAGAGTATTTTTCTCTGGACAGCTTGGGAGTAATGGAACCAAAGAAATGGCTGAAAAGGAAAGAAGAGGAACGGGCTTGTGAAATGCTACAAAACTTGACAACGAGAAGGGTTGATCGGTTTGAAACTGGTCTGTTGTGGAAATATGAGAACGTTAAGCTGCCGAACAGTTTTTAAATGGCTCTTAAAAGACACAAATGCTTCGTAAAAAAATTATCTCGAAACGCAGACCTGTCTGATATTCTCAAACGTCAACTAAAAGAGTATGAAGAAAAAATCTTCAGATATTTACTGTCGCGATAGAGAATAAACCCGGCAAAATAAGGATAGTTTGGGATGCTGCTGCCGAGGTCAACAGCGTTTCTTTAAACTCTGTATTGATGTAGGGACCTGACCAACAAATGTCTTTGTTATCCGTTCTATATCGCTTCCAAGAAAGAGCAATAGCCATTTGTGCTGACATTCGTGAAATGTTTCACCAGATAGGTGTGAAAGGTGAAGACCAGCACTCACAATGATTCCGCTAGAGCGATGATTTAAAAAGTACACCATATATTTATGTTATGCAGGCGTTGACACTTGGGGTCACTTGTTTTCCCAGCAGCGCACAGTAAGTGAACAACAAGAATGCCAATGAATTTTCCGACAAATACCCGAAGGCAGTGGACTCGATCTTGTATAGTCATTTCATGGACGACCTACTGGACAGCTTTGACACTGAAGAGGAAGCTGTAAGACTGGCCAAAGAATTAAAGTTTGTGCACCAAAAGGGTGGTTTTGAGATACGAATTTGGATCTCCAATTCTTCATTTGTCATTGATGCGGTGTACAACCACATATAATTTCATCTACTCAGTCTCACTAAAAGCGTCTACAAGAGAGTTGCTCATAACAGAAATAAGGCCCACCAAAAGTCAAGTGCTAGAGTTCTAATGTGCATATTTGATCCTCTAGGCTTAATTGCGAATTCATTAATCTACATCAAAATTGTAATGCAAGAAATCTGGCGATCTAAGCTTGAATGCGATGAGGATATTGACGACAATTTATATAAAAAGTGGAAAATGTGGGTGAATCATTTGAAGAACATCAGCATAGTAAAAGTTCATAGATTCTATTTGAGAAACATAAAGCTTTGTGCACAAGATTCTTGTCAAATCCATGTCTTCGTAGATGCGAGTATCAATGCCTAAGCTTGAATGGGATGAGGCTATTGACGACAATTTATATGAAAAGTGGAAAATATCGGTGAATCATTTGAAGAACTTCAGCAAAGTAAGAATTCCTAGATTCTATTTGGAAACATAAAGTTTGGTGCACAAGATTCTTGTCAACTGCATGTCTTCGTAGATGCGAGCATCAATGCCTTTGCTGCCGTAGCTTACGTTCGTGTGACTAAAGGGAGCCTGGTGGAATGCAGTATAAAGCTGCAAAAACAAGAGTCGCTCCACTTAGCATCACATCGATACCACGGCTAGAACTCGAGGCCGCAAGATTAGGAGTACGTATGGCGAACAGTATAAAGCAATTTCATACTATAAGGTTTAAGAGCAGATCTTTTGGACAGATTCCAAAGTAGTTCTTTCTTGGATTCGGTCTGATCACCGAAAATATAAGCAGTATGTTGGATTCAGGGTAAGTGAAACACTCGAGACAACTAAATCCCACCAGTGGAGATATATACCCTCAAAGGCTACTGTAGCAGATGATGCTACGAAGTGGCAGAAAGTGCGGGATTTCGATATGTCTAGTCGTTGGTTTGTTGGACCATCATTCCTAATTAACAGAGATCCCAGACACACCTGAAGAACTCAAATCATCTGTTTTATGCCACCATTCGGTTTCTGATTGTGCTTCAGTTGAACCCAAACGAAGCACATGTTTCTCATTTCTAATATAATTAAAGCTCAGTTGGATTCATACCGTGATGAGATAGCAATCTTAAAAAACAATCTTAGTTCGCCTATAGAACTACGTAAATCGTTCGATAAGTCCAGCCAGATTCGCAAGATATCGCCATACATAGACGAAAAATAGTTTGAATCTGTAAGACCGATTGCCGCGGGAGATGTTGTAATAGTAACGGATAAAGCAAATCCTCGAAATGTATGGAATAGGGGAAGAGTACTAGATGTAACCATGGAAAACGATGGATAAGTCCGTAGGGCAACTGTTCAAACTGCATCAGGGTTATATGAAAGGCCCGCAGTTAAATAAGCCGTACTCAATGTTTCAAAGGGTTAGTCGATCTCGCAGGACTCGTTGATCGTCATACCGGGCGGGAGTGTTGGTGAGAGTGGCATCACCGACATCTCGAAGAAATATTTGGCATACCTATGTGTTCGAAGATGTATGTAAATCGTTAAGTTGCCGGGCAGAGGCAGTACGAGGAAGAAGTGAATGAGATCGCCAAGACGCAGTCTATAACAAAGTCATTGAATTCAAGATTATCTACTCCATTTTATATTGTAAAGCATTGTCTGAAAATTAGTAAGAAATACTAAAAGTAAATATTTATTAATTTATTTGAAACAATGTATAAATTCTCTGTATGTATATAGTTGCAGGAAATTTGTAGTGCACTTCTAATGTATTAAGTTGCACTTCTAATGTATTTAATTGCACTTCTAATGTATTTATTTGCACTTCTTATGTATTTAATGTACTTTAAGGCATTTTAGTTACACCTCCATTGTGCTATGAATTATACTTTGCATAAAATAAAGGTTCAAAAAGTCACTGACAAAGGTAATGTTAATTTTCGGAATAAGCCTTGTTGTTAAAACAACACGAAAACTACGGCTTTTTTGCGAAATTTGTCCCTTTTTAACAACTTTTGATAACCTTGAGATGCTGGCATTTTTTCACGAGTTCCAGCCTAGTTATCGTTCTCAGCATATACATACATATAATGTGCTTACTATATGTTTACTAAAAATGCCAGCATCTCAAGGTCGTTTACGAAGTCATGAAAAAGCGCCGTAAATAGTAAAACAAATCATATTTTTTGTTAGAAAAGCGTTAGAAACGGGAACTCCACGGATTATGTAGTAAACACATTTTATATGTACGATCTTGTCTTACTTTGACGACCAAAATGTTTCACTCTGACGACAAGAGATAGTTCAGGCGAAACACCAGATTATCTCCAAGTAGGCTTTCCCGTATAATTTAATTTAAAATATTGCCTCTTACCGCGGGTGGGGAAAGCAATAATATAAATTATCTGTTGAAGACCAATTGATAAGCCAACCGTTGAGTGGTGAATGACAATTATTTTATTCCCTACAATAATATTTATACTTAAAATATGCTTAATTGACAAAATAATTATTTTCTAGTCACCAATTTATTTTTCGCCAGACAGGCTTACCTGTAATAACTGCAAGGTGGTTGTTTACATTTTGCTGATGATTTATTTTTGAAGCCGTAGAAAATTAAATAAAAAATTCAGCCGACGAATGAATTTAGTTATTAGAATAATTTGGTGACTTGAAACCAAAGGTAACTTATGTATATAAGAATAGCAAAGTAATAAAATAAAATAAAACATACAGTGAAGCTTTTTGTTGGTAACTTGTTGTGAATATAATATTATATGTACATATGAAAAATATACAATGCAACTATGAATTTATACATACTCCCCGCGTTGAACTGTGTTCAAACTAATGACGATATTTCAAATTCGATGTTTTTGGGGTCTAGGTTTCCGATAATCTTGTTACTGTTGCCCTCCGAAGCCCTTATGTTTTTCGTCTTCACCCTGAAGTGTGAAGCGGCAAGGCTTCCAAAGAAAAAAAATTACTACCATGAGTGAAACCACACATCCAAGGTAACCCACAGTGAAATGGTGGATATCATCGCTGTGATATAATGCCGAAGGTAATGTTATCGTTTGAGTGATTCCAGTTGCTGTATATCAGTTTTATAATGGAGAGGCTGATGAGCTATCCTATCCAATCTTCCGGTATGGTCATATCCGTAAGATTTGTTATCGGTGAAGACATTCTTAAAAATGATGGGTAGATTGAATGCCCACTTAAAGTTATTAGGTCATTCTGGATCACACAGCTGGGCTGACGTGTAACTTTTCCTGATCATTTTAACACGATTTGCGTGACCGTCCCATTGCAGACAATATTTAACGTGGTTTGCCTTTTCAAGTCGTAAATCCATTAATTAGGATTGCGAAGTTGGGTAAGTGATATAAGTTGCGGATTGATCTTACCGTGATATGTGTCAATCATTACATCTATCAAAGCGGCCTGCGTCCTTTGTACTTGTGATAATGCTAGGACTAACTGTAAGGCTACTGAGTTGAAAAGCTGGCGCAGTTGATCCCATTGATACTTTTGTCTAATGCCATCAATGAGCGTAGCAAACTGTTGGAGCTCCTCATCAATTTTCTGGAAGCGGGAGGTTGTCTCTTGTTCTGTATGCTCCATTGTATTCATAGTGGCGTCACTGATTGATGATTGGTTTTGAATTAGATATTGGAGGTGGCTCTCGTCCTGGTGTATTTTAGTCATTCGCTCTGACATTTTATCCGTATATTCTGAGTCCAGAACTCTAAATAAGGCATTAGCGATATTGCCTACGAAATTAAATGCGACGAACTCAGTTGCTGGAAGTTGCTGAGAGTAGATCATTTCCTTTTAATTCTTCATTGAGTAGTATAACTTGGGGTATGGTTTCCTTGTAGGTCTGGTTTTCGTTAGGCAATAAGTGAGAGATATTGATAACCTTCTTGGTATAATTTCCAGTCATATCATAATAAGCAATTATATCCCAATTGCTGGAACGGTGATATAGTGACCTGATTGCACATGACTATAGGTAATAACAACAGTATGGATATAGCTAGTGTACTGCATCTACTGAAAGGATTGTTCCTTTTCTTCTTTGCAAGTGGGCTTGGATCATCATCTTGATTTTCGCCGTCTTCCAGTTCATCCATCTGTATTGGCAGGAGAGCCAATCTGTGTATTGGGCTCTGCAATATGCTGTTCGCTGTCTGAATTTCAGCGACTATTAAGATTTCGTCTACACCCGGATACGCCTGGATTACTCTTCCTAGTGGGCATTTCATGAGCGGACAGCTGTCTTCTTTAATTATGACCATTGTTCCTGGAAGTATATTCTCGCATTTATGCTGGCATTTGTGCCTGTGCTGTAGCTCATTAAGGTATTCCGTATGCCACCTTTTCCAAAAGTCTGCCTTTATGCTTGTAATCATTTTCAGCTTTGCGGGAAGGTTGATTTTAAACACGTCAGCAATTGGATCGGTTGGATTAGAGAGTGGCTCGCCCACGAGAAAATGACCTGGGGTGAGCGCCGTAAATTCATTAGGATCGTTTGACATCATTGTAATCTGCCTGGAATTAAGGACCGCTTCGATTTCTATCATGATAGTTTTGCTATTCATATGTCAATGAGGCTGCTCCTAGACACCGATATAATAGACCTTTCGCCGATTTTACAGCAACTTCCTATAGGCCTCTGAAATGGGGTGCTCTAGGAGGAATGAAATGAAACTCAATTTCTCTTGATAACAAAGTATTTTGGATTTTCTCTTGTGCCCCGTGAGTATGCATGTGTCCTACCAACTCTTGTAGTTGGTTGTTGGCACCAACGAAATTTGTGGCGTTGTCTCCATAAATGTGTTGACAATTGTATAGTCTTCCGATGAATCTTTTTATTGTAACAGACCTATCTACCAATGGTTTAATTCATTAATAGATAGGTCTGTTACTAATTCAAAATGGACAGCCTTTGTAGAGAAACAACAAAACGCAGCTATGTAGGTTTTTTGTGGATGTTTTCCTCTTACCTTATAGTGTGTCTTTACTGGCCCGTAGAAGTCTGCCCCGGAATTAATAATGGGACGGGACGACTCTACTCTATGAGGTGGCAGATTTCCCATTATTTGGGCCAACAGTTTCGGTTTTGCCTTTGTACATCTGACGCATTGTTGAACTACTGATCTGGCGATAGCTTCTCCTCTGATGGGTCAAATTTTTTGCTTCACTGTTGCTAATAATGCTTGGGGTCCACAATGGAGATTTTCCTTGTGATATGCCTCCACTAACATCATTGTAAAGGAATGATAATAAGGAAGAAGATGGGGATGCTTTGTTTCGTATGGGAGCGATGATTCTTCAAGACGACCACCAACCTCTGAGAGTTCATTCTTCATCGATAAATGGGGTAAGGCTCGTGAACGGACTGCCCTTTTGTGTTTCAGCGAAGCGTTGGAGGTGGTTAATATCTTGATTCTCCTTGCATTTGTTTAACAATACAAATTAGTGCCTTGTAGAGTTCTGTAGGCCTAAGAGGGGGCCGGAATTCTTGATGAGTTCCGGTTTTTTTGCTGATCTCAGATTATGGACATATCGAAAAACATATGCACAATTCACTTCAACCTTCTAATATTGTTGTTGTGTTCAATTAAATAAATACAGCTGGCAGGGTTTTCTGCAGTTGCTAATACAACCTTAGTAGTTCTTTTTTCAGGTTCACATTCTGCTTTCTTGGCGAATGCCGCAGGCCATGAAGATTCGACGCCATGGAGAAAGAAGGGCCCATAGAACCATAGATTACATGATACTTATTTACCGGCTGGTATACCACGGGATAGTAAGTCGGCAGGATTATCTCTGGAGCGGACGTGTCGTCACTCTTATACTGAAGTGACCTTTTGAATTGACGAAATTCGATTTGCAACAAAGGTGTGAAATGAAGATGAAGAAAAGTTGAAGCAACTTAGTACGATCTCAGAGTCTGTCCACATGAACGTTGGATGCGTCTCTAAATGTAAATCGTTCTTAATGCGATGCACTAAATCAGCGGCTAGTGCTGCAGCACAGAGTTGCAAACGTGGAATGGTCAGCATTTTAAGTGGAGCTACCTTTGATTTGGCACACAGTAGTCTGATTGTGATGCTTTTATCTTGGTTGACTGCTCGTAAGTAAATGGTTATCCATTTTGCGGTTTTAAAAGTAAACGTAAATAAAACAAATATGAAATATTTTTTTTTCATGATATTTCTTTTTTATTATAAAGTTTGAACGTTGACATTATGTGTGAAATGCTACATCATTTAAATGCCCACCAAGCGAATTCTTGCAAGTATCGATTCTTTTCAGGTAATTTTCGACCACTTTCTGACACATATTGGGTGGAATCTCAGCCATTACTTGACGAAAGTTGGTTTTCAAGTGCGCAAAAGTTACAGGTTTATCTGCATAAACACAGTCTTTCGCGTAGCCCCACAAAAAAAAGTTCACCGGTGTCAAATCGCATGATCTTGGTGGCCAGTTGATATCGCAATGACGAGAAATTACGCGGCCAGGAAATGTCTCTTGCAATAAAGCCATATTCGCTCGATTTGTATGGCATGTGGCACCGTCTTGTTGAAACCACATATTCTCCCAGTCGTATACTTCAATAGCAGGCAAAAAAAAAGTCAGTTATCATATGACCATAACGCTCCGAATTGACGGTGACAGTCGTTCCATCGTCGTTTTCGAAGAAGTAAGGTCCAATCACACCTCCGGACCAAAGAGCGTCAATGGTCAGCTGGCATCAGTTGTTGTGTGAGCTGGACCTTACAGGATGTAGGTGTAGATCCAAATGCAAAATACGCCATAATGTGCCGTAAGACAGTCTTCAATCCTGAGAACGACGAGGAATCGACAAATTCGGGTCTTCGGCAACACTTTCACTTACAGCAGCTATAGTTTCAGTGGTACGAGCGAAACCAATATCTGTAACCAATCCAGTCTCTTCAAATTTGTGCTTGTCACGACATTTTCGGTAGCTTCGTGCTGAACACTGGAATGATACGTGTCCAGGGTTGAAACAGTTAATGCAAATACCGAATTTTTGTACCGTGGATAGTCGGCTTTCTGGATGAAGTCGTCGAAACCTTGAACATGTAAATAATTTATGATTTTTATTGCAGTAGGGGCAGATCGGTTTGGTGGTTTTGCCTCCTGTCATTGATGAAAAAGATCTTGCCGCTGGCTTAGGCCATTGTTCTTCAGAATTACGTCTCTTGCTTCCATGCTCCTCTAAATATTGAAAACGAATCTCCAGGAAGGCCAGAAAATCAACTAGGGATGGTAGTTCCTTTGGATTTTGAAAGGACTGTTTCCATAGCGTCAAAGTAGCTCTATCGAGTTTTTTTAGAAGAATAGTGTATCGTAGGTTATGCCAGCAATTTATTTATATGTGCTGTCACCAATAATCGAGGATTTTCATATTGTCTTGTTATCACCTTCCAAGCAGCACTGTAATTGCTGTCAGACGTAGTAGAGTCTCTGATGAGTTTTTTTGCCTCGCCTGAGAGCGTCGTCCTTAAGTAAAATAGCTTTTGATACACGGCTATTTGTTGCTTGTGTACGAGTTCAGTGAACAAGTTTTTGTTATGTTTCCAATTTATATAATCCCTATCAAACTTAGGCAGAGTTATGTTTGGTAGATTAATAGCTGCCTTGGGTATACTTACTGCTGGTTGGGGTGAATAGATTGTCGGTTGATTCAAACCTGCGGCTTCGTCCAATTTGGCTGTTAACTGAAGGATATAATTCTGGACGTCATCTTCCAGCTGACAGTTTTCCGCTAGGTTGTATCCAAGATTAGTTGGGTCTTCAGATAGCTCGTACAGTAACCGATGGGCTTCTTCCACTTCCTCCCAATACTTGCGCAATGTAGTATGTTTTACATTGCAGTAGGTTTGAGTCCATGTTTCAGACCTCACATTTGCCAAATTTGACAACAACCTCTGCAGTGATTTGACCTTTGTCTTTTGTCGCATGTGGCCTGGTTTTGTGCCACAGACTGCTCCTACGGAATCGTCAACTTCCTCGCGCAGAATCGCTTGAAGAGTCTTCTTAATTTTCTTGTAAAGCCTCTTAATTTTTTCATATGTATTTGCTTCCACATATGGAGTTTCTGGCTTCACGGAACTATTGATATATTCCTGGTTAGTGTGGAATTCTAACTAGAGCGTTTCCATTGCCAACAACCTTTTTTGCTGGTATTCTGCTGTTTTTCGGTCGGGACCGTCCTTTCTGATGTTCGTCTTGGGCCTCAGTAGATCGTCTCAAATGGCCTTCTGCCTAGCCACGATGGTGAATACTGCCAATTGATGCCATGAAATCAGTGCTGTTGAAGTTGAAAATAAATGAAAATTCAGCCGTATGATTATTGTTTGATGTACCAGTGTTTAGAAGCCTTGGTAACGCTTTCTGCGGCTAAAAATTGCAGGTTTGTTTATAAACCGGCGTAAAGTCCCTGGGTGTTGCACGACGCGGTGACAAAAACCACGTCGACCAAAATGTTTCACTCTGACGGAAAGAGATAGTTCCGGCGAAACACCAGAATATCTCCAATAATTTAATTTAAAATTATAGCCTCTTACCGCGGGTGGGGGAAAGCAATAATATAAATTATCTGTTCAAGACCAACTGATAAGACAAACGTTGAGTGGTGAATGACAATTATTTTATTCCTCACAATATTATTTATACTTAAAATATATTTAATTGACAAAATAATAATTTTCAAGTCACCAATTTATATTTCGCCACACAGGCTTACCTGTAATAACTGCAAGGTGTTTGTTTACGTTTTGCTGATGATTTATTTTTGAAGCCGTTGGAAATTAAATATAAAATTCAGCTGACGAATGCATTTTGTTATTGGAATAATTTGGTGACTTGAAACCAAAAGTAAATAATGTATATAAGAATAGCAAAGTAATACAGTGAAGTTGTTTAAAATAGAATAAAACATACAGTGAATCTGTAGGTTGGTAACTTGTTGTGAATATGATTATGTATGTACATATGGAAAGTATACAATGCAACTATGAATTTATACAATATGTATATGCTGAGATCGATAACTGGGTTGCAACTCGTAAAAAAATGCCAGCATCTCAAGGTCATTTACCAAAAGTCATGAAAAAGCCCCGAAATAGTAAAAAGATCATAGTTTTTGTTTGAAAAGTGTTAGAAACGGGAACTCCGCGGATTATATAGTAAACACATTATATGTATTTGCTGAGATCGATAACTGGGCCTTAACCCGTAAAAAAATGCCAGCATCTCAAAGTCGTTTACCGAAAGTCATGAAAAAGCGTCCTAAATAGTAAAAGAAAAATAATATTATTTGTTAGAAAAGCTTTAGAAACGGGAACTCCGCGGATTATGTAGTGAGCACATTATATCTGTATGCCGAGATCGATAACTGGGCTGGAACTCGTTAAAAAATGCCAGCATCTCAAGGTCGTTTATCAAAAGTCGTTAAAATAGCTACAAAATTTCGAAAAAACGTCGTAATTTTCGTTAGAATAGTGTAAGAAGTAGAAAATTACAGGATTATATTGGAAACATATTCAGTTAAGAAACATTAAAGTTAAATTTTATATTTTGTTTTTATTTTTTTTTCAACTTGGATATGATAGAATTATTTTTTTAAGTATGAGTAACTCTTAGGGAAGTGTGCTTATACCCTAAAAAACATAGGAGCCACCTGAGATCCCAAAAAAAAACTCCATCGGATGAAATCCCAAAAAAAAAAATTGTCCAACAAGACAAAATCCCCATGGAGAAAGAAGGCCTATGGACAAAATCCCCAAATCTTTTTCCCCAAAATCTCCAAAAATCTCCAAAATCTGCAAGATCTTAAATAATCCCCAATATAAATATAATATATTTAGGTTTTACTTGAGCTGTCAACGGACTAGCCACGGAAAAGTTAAGGCCTAGAGTTTTTTTGATTTTAAAATAGTTTAAGCGACTTAAAAAAATTAAAAATTAAAAAATATATAAGTATAAATATCTGCAATATATTAGTTAAAAAGAAAGAAAGTCAATAACAGCCATATATGTCTGAAAAAAGAAAAAAAGGGATGAGAAAGCACTGTCACCAGAATTTACAAGACCAGCCAAAAAGAAACAAATTGCTTCAATTATCAACATGTCGGAAAGTGAAAGAACTGGGAACTTGGTGGCGTCAATGACCATCCAGGAGATTGTCGCTATGTCAGACGGAAAGATCAATCACTTAGCATCCAAGGTAGATATCGATGGCCTAATAGTTGACTACGATGCCATATGTCAATCAAACAAGCAACTCTCAGACAGTAAGCTCCTTAGAAAAGAAGTGCGAACTACTGGAGGATCAAGTCGATCAACTGCAAAAGATGCGCACCGAAAGCTACATATTCCATTTAGGGCACAGCAATGAGAAGAAGTCAAGAAAAAAGCCAAAAGTGTTTGTACTAACCTGGTAGCAGGAACGGGAATAGAAGAAAGCCAAATCCGTCAACTCACGCCGAATCATGCCGAGTTTCAAAATCTATTTGTAAAACTACGGTCAAGTGAAGAGGCCTTGGCCCCACTTAGAGCTTGAAACAAAGTTAAAGACACAGGTATTTGGATTCGTAAAGATCTGCCATTCATTTGCCAAAAAAAAAGGTCCAAGGTTGGTCAAGTGGGACATAAAATAAAGCAAAAATCTCCGTCTACAAAGATCTCTTTAAGGGATGATTAGCTGGTGGTGGAAGGCATAATGTTTACTTGGAGCTTCCTAACAGGTTTGATAAGCGGTGGGTGCGATTGTTACTCAATTCTTGAAAATAAATTGGAAATTCATTTTGAACCAGACCAAATGGTTGTAAGCAACAGCGATGACAGCAGCAACGAGGTACGAATGACAATCGACAATGACAGCACAGCAACAGCACCACGTTCTTTACTAATGGAGAATTTCGCAACTAACTCAGCAAGTACTTCAACCGGAAATAATAAATAAGTAATAGTCGTCTGCCATAACAGTTTAGAAAATACGTTAAATTTAAATTATAATAAAAAAATTGAAATATTTTCTTATTACATTTGCGGCTTTAAAAATAAGTTATTATTTAATGAATTTTTTGAATTTATCAATAAATATGAGATTATTTTGTTGTATGAAACGCATATAGTAGACGATTTTACGGCAAATATTATAGAAAGAAGGTTAAATAATTATGAATTAAAATGGATACATGCAATCAAAAATCCTGCAGCAGGAAGGGGTATACGCGGTTTATGTTTTGGCGTGAAAAATTAATTTAAAAAGCTAGTCAAATACAAATTTCGAATTGATAATGATCTTATAGTTCTAGAAATAATGATTCAAAGTAAGAAGCTATATATTGTACCACTTTATTTGAATCCAAATAAGTGGAACACTAAGTTTTGTACAGTATACGATTATCTAGTACGTAAAAGCGGAACAGATAATATTATGGTGCTAGGAGACTTAAATGCAAGAATGGGCGAAGAACCTGTAGAAGAAAATTTGAAATTATTATACCCTAAAAACTCAAAAGACAAAATACTAAACACAAATGGGAAAAAAATACTCGATATGTGCGACTCTTCGCTTTCAAATTGTTAATGGAAACAGAAAGTCAGGTCCAAACGGAGAGTGGACCTACATTGGTCCTAGGGGTAGAAGCGTAGTGGATTTTTGCCTACATGGAGCAGACTGGCGGACCCATATAGAAGACATGGCAGTAGAGGGAGTGCCTTTCTCAGATCACCTTCATTATCTTTATCTATTAAAATAGAGGGTTTTACTGAAGATGATGTTAGAGAGCTGCAACTTTTGCCCAGACTCCGGTGGAAGCAACTGGACATACAAGGGTATAATAACTCGCTTAATGAATATCTGCAAGCTGCACTAACAAAAGGAGATTTAGGAATAGAATCCTTGGAAGCTATCATTAAGAATGCCTACGCAACTGTAAATTTTAAAACCGACAAAAGGAAGACTAGTAAAAGTGCGTGGTGCGATGGAATGCAAGGAACATATCTTTTGACCTACTTAGAACTTATAGGAAAACCGGGTCTGATTACTTTAAAAAATTATATATGGTAGCTAACGCAAAATTGAAGGATATTTGTAAATCAAAAAAGAAAGTTTACTTGGAAGAGATAGCACAAAACCTTGCGTTTTGGAAGAACGCGCAAGACTTCTGGAAAAATGTCAGAGACATCAATGGGGTCAAACTCCGAACTAGTACCACCTTGGGAGTAGATGTATTGAAGAAATAGTTTCAAAGCTTGCTAAATGCGGATACTCATTTCATGTCTCCATATTATACTCGTCCCTACACCACAATGAAACTTTAGATGCAACGATCTCGAGTGCAGAAGTTAAATTAGTTTTGGTGAATACTAAAGATAATAAAGCTGTCGGATCAGATGGATTGCCAACTGAATTTTTTAAGTATGCTTCAGACGAATTTAATTATGAACGTACAATACAATACAACAAAATTTTCGAAGGTGGACAAATACCAGAGAGCTTCAAAGAGTCAGTTTTGTTTCCTATTCACAAGAAAGGCAGTTTTGAGGATCCGGTTAACTTCAGAGATATGTCATTGCTAAATGCATCATTGAAAATCTACACGATTTTATATGTATATTCATAGAATGGATAAACCAAAATGACAAAATAAATGAGTGTCAAGCGGGCTTTAGACCCGGTAGGAGCACAATTGATCATATTTTTGTCCTCAGAAATATGGCACAGACTTTCATTGAGAAAAAACAAAAACTGTATGCCCTGTTTGTAGATTTTCAAGCAGCTTTTAACAAAATGAGTCGGCCACCATTATTTAATAAACTGTACTGTAAAGGGGTGTCATATAAATTTGGAAGAGCTCTAGAAACATTGTGTGAAGGCACAAAAACAGCCATTTGGAACGGAGAGCATCTTTCGGACTGGTTTGCAACGTTTAGTGGCATGAAACAAGGATGCAATATAAGTCCAATTAGTTTCATCATGTATATTGATCATTTTATCGATACACTAACAGGCGGGGTAGATTTTGCAGGAACAAAAATCAAAGTGTTGTTTTTTGCTGATGATTTGGTTCTCCTTGCTAGTTCCCCTGAAGTTTTGCAAACGATGATCAATCGGTTATACACATACTGTCAACTCTGGGGTTTATCTGTAAATTTGGAAAAAACTAAAGTTATGATTTTTATAAATGGAGGAGGAAGATATGCCAGGACAGAACATTGGTCTTACAATCGAAATATTATTGAAATTGTGAAACACTATAAATACCTTGGATTCACTATAACAAGCAACTTGATTATGTCAAAGCATCTAACTGAGAAACTTGCAGTAGCTAAAAACCCATTGAACGCTACCTGGAGAAACCGTCTCGGAAATAAAACTGTATCACATTGTGCGACATATAGAATTTTCCAAGCCATTGTGAAACACTATACATACCTTGGATTCACTATAACAAGCAACTTGAATATGTCAAAGCATCTAATTGAGAAACTTGCAGTAGCTAAGAACTCATTGAACGCTTCCTGGAGAAACTGTTTCGGAAATAAAAATGTATCACATTGTGCGAAATATAGAATCTTCCAAGCCACAATGGAATCAATCATGTTTTATGGTTCGCAAGTATAGGGTTATGAAAAATTTTATATTGTGGAACAAATACAAAGATTTTTTCTGAAACGAACTTTTGGGCTTCCATCAACATCACCAAATTATATGCTGCAAGTAGAAACTGGGATTGCTGTTTGCCAAAATACTGAAACTGCATATGGACTATGTTATGAAAGTGATGCTGCTCCCAAATGAAAGGCTGCCCAGAAAAACTGCATTGTATGCTCAGCAACGAAATTCACTTTGGTTTAAAAAATGGCACAACTTAGCAACTTCCTGTGGCATACAACTCAATCTCTCGTTGGAAAACCTCGGTACGTGGAAAGACCAATTGTATGGGATGTTGGCGAGCTTGGGTACAAAATGTATCTTCGATATTTAGGATGAGGGAGGAGGTTCAAAACCTCAACTATCGGCCACATAGGGAAGACCTACCAATTGAATGTTCAATGTGTAACCAAAGGACGAGGGAAGATGCCTTCCATTTCTTGGGAGTGTGTCCGATGGAAACTAGAAGAGCTTATTTCGGAAAAAATGTATTGAGTGTAGTTGAAATGCTGGAGTACTTAAATGGAAGAGATTGGGAAAGAATCTACAGATATACCACGGAAGCAGAAAGATACAGATTTCAAGTAATTAATGAATTGTTTTGAGAATAGAAAAGAAGTAGTGCAAATATAACCTCAAAAATACTACTATTTTTTATATAATTATACATTTAAATTTTTTTATTTTTTTTTTCATAATGTAAAAAATAAGTAATCTCTGGCAGACGGCTTTTGAAAGCTATGCTTATATGATTTAAGAATTGTAATTTTGTAATATATATGATTGAAATTAATAAATTAATTTATCTATCTATCTATCATATCTATCTATCCCCAATATAAATTTTTGTTGGCTTACGGCGATTCAGTTAATAAATTAATTATTATTTGATACATTTTAATTCAGGAAGTAATATAAATTTTTGAAGTGGATATCATACACCCTGTCCTTATCGTATATTCCCTGATTAATTTCAAAAAAATGCTATAAAAATGCTGTTGGATATTTTTTTTGGGGATTTCGTCCGATGGAGATTTTGTTTTTTGGGGGGTGGCTCCTATATTTTTTTTTTGGGGTAAGCACACTTCCCTAAGACTTCCTCATACTTAAAAAAATAATCAAGTCATATTCAAGGTGAAAAAAAAAATAAAACACAAAATAGAAAATTTACATTAAAAAAAAAACACTTACAATGCAAAAAATCCTAAAAAAAAATGCAACTTGTGGTAGCAAAATCTCATTTTTCGATTTAAATGCCTTAACTGAATACGTTTCCAATATAATCCTGAAGTTTTCTACTTCTAACACTATTCTAAAGAAAATTACGACTTTTTTTCGAAAATTTTGGAGCCCTTTTTAACTTCCCTTTAAAAAATCTATTTTACTTCCTGAATTAAAATGTATCAGATAATACCTAATTACTGGCTGTTTTACTTTTATTAAGCAAACAAGGACCTGATTTCGAAATTTAAAAAAAACAACAGCTTATCATAAATTTAAGCAAAATATACGCTTCGATTACTGGGCTGGAACTCGTTAAAAAATGCAATTTTTTCTAGAATTGATAGTTTATATATTTTGCTTTATTTTATAATAAACTTTTTTTTTTTTTTTTTAATTTCAAAGTCAGATCCTTGTTTGCCTAATACAAGTAAAACAGATTTAGAAAGCACTGTGTTTTTATTTTATCAAAAAAGAAGGATGAAGGCATTTATTATATAATTATTACATAAAGTAATAAATGGTGTTAAGCTTGACCCCAAAAAAGCAGTGCAAGTAGTGAATCAAGCAATACGATCGCGCGATTGTATTGCTTGATTCACTACTTGAACTGCTTATTCGGGGATTTTTTTGTCAGATTTTCTCTTGGGATTTTGTCTGTACTCCATTTTCACTTGTGAATTTTGTCTTTGGGGATTTGTTCTTAGGGGTTATGTTTTTGTAGCAAACTTCAAGAACCCAAAAAATATTTGTATATGATATCTTGAGTAATGATATGCTGGCTGATTTTTTTCTGAGTTTTTTCTTTGAAAGCAAGCAGAACTATTTTGGAAAATTATCAGGAACTATAGAACTTATGTGCATGCGATAAGAGCTCCAAAAAAATTGAGATGCTGACACTTGTTATGCTAAATTCACGGACACAGCTAATTTACCAATGACATATATCAAGAAAACCAAAGAAATACATTTTTACCTGTGCAACATCTTCAATTCCAAGAGAAAACCATCTAAGCATAAATTTACATCATCGGGCCTTAGGCAAATACCTCAGCATAGACTTTGCTATTTCTACTTCTTCAAGTTTGCCACATTTTTCGGGAAAATAGTTTGAATTTTTGAAAACAATCCACGACGATCGAGAAATCTATTTTTTAATTGTATGAATAAATTGTCCAAGAAAGGAACATAATTAGACCTACGAAAATATTCTGCAGGATCAGCTTCTAAATTATTATATAGGTTCCTCTGGCTTTTAGTAATTTTTTTGTATTTATTTAAAGTAAATTCAGTTACAAACGGGGCCTGCGACTGAAACATTCGAATTTTTGTACGTTTCAGTCGCAGGCCCCGTTATTTGTGACCCAACAGTAATTCGCCAGGGGTTCCTGTTTATAGGGAATCGAAATATACAAAAATTGATATTTTTTATTTAAACCCCATGTCATTCAGCCATTTTATTGGAGTAAAATCAATAGCCGCGTTTTATTATGCTCAATGACCCATATACTTCAACGCGTGATAATAAAACGAACTGGGTTATGAACATTTTTTACTTTGCATGGATATTGTACAACAACCCATCGATTTCGGAACAATACTAAATAGTAAGCTCTACCCCGGTGAATATATGTCGTTATATTAAATAGAATCTGATTTCAGTTTAATTGTGAATAAGAGAAGTGAAAGAAGAACTGAAAGTTCTGCTTAAAGCCAATCCAATGGAGGATCTTATTAAAAAATGCTAATACTTGGTGACAAATCATATGTACTCAAGAATCCCCAGCATCGAAAAAAGAAAATCAATCAAATTTGCGTTTTGAAAATAAAAATTGTCTTCAAATAATTAGAACATGATTTTTTTTTCCATTTCTGTCAAAGCGAAATTGCCAGTTGCGTATAAAACAAATCAATTAAGACTCCCCCATACTATAGCGAAACGTTCGGCTCCAAACACACTGATCAGCAATAATAATTTCCAAAAAAAAGAATATAAAAAAAACAATTTTCAAACAACGTTATAATTACTGTTTTATTAGAAAAAAAAAAATAGATCAAGCCAAATTCGATGTTACAAACAATAAGCGGACTGTAGGTGTTGACTCGATGGTGGTTGCTTAGGAAAAAGATCGAATATTACATTGCATGATTGTACCATCGGTCGATGCTAAATCTTCAAACAACAAAAAAAACAATTATCTTGCATACCCAATGCTTTGCAAGTGCAAAGGGATTAGCGGACTTAGCAAATTGAGAAAAACAAATCAACAAAAAAAATAAAGTCAATAAAACATAGGGTATTATATGACTATGTTTGGCAATTTAACAAAATAATTAAAAATTGAAATGAAAATTGCTTAAGTTTTTAAGAAGCAATTAATTAATGAATTTATGATGAAAATAAATAATTTCTGATAGAAAAATAATAATTTAGGATGGAAAAAAAAATAATTTAACGGTGCATTCCTGAACACGCCGCCCCCCCTGAAGGAATTTCAGGAACATGGTAGAATAGCCAGCTTCGTTATTGGTCGCTTAAAAATGCCATTTTTGGTGCGAACGGATACAACTCGCACAAGGCCATCCTCTCCGGGGTGAAGTTCTTCAACTCGTCCTAGCGCCCATCTTGAAGGTGGCATATTGAGCTCCTTGATGACAACCAGGTCATTAACTTTAAAATTCCTCGTCTTCTTTTGCCATTTGGGACGGTGTTGAAGCGAAGTTAGGTAGTCAGAGTGCCATCGACGCCAAAACCCTTGCAACATATTTTGAATGAGTTGCCATCTTCCAAGTCTATTAAGTGGGACATCTAGGCAGCTGGGCTCTGGTATCGCCGAATATGGTCTACGTATAAGGAAATGAGACGGTGTTAGAGGGTTCAAATCTGTATCAGAAATAGAGCAAAGAGGCCTAGAATTTAATAATGCTTCAATTTGGGAAAGCAAAGTGGACATCTCCTCAAAGGTCAAAATATTGTTCCCTATCACTCGCCGGAGGTGCTGTTTGACACTTTTGACCCCCGCTTTCCAAAGGCCCCCGAAATGAGGGCTATGTGGAGGAATAAATTCCCATTTGATGCCTTCCCCTGCCAATGCTGCAGACACAAGATGATTGTGTTTCTCGGATCGCACCAACTCAACCCATTCACGCAGGGTTCTCGCAGCTCCTTGAAAATTGGTACCATTGTCCGAGTAGATGACGCTGCATTTTCCCCTCCTTGCCATAAATCACCTCAACGCCGCAAAAAAGGCGTCGGTAGACAGGTCACTGACGACTTCCAAGTGTAACGCCTTTGTCGCCATACACACAAACAATGGGAAGTAACCTTTCACGAACTTTGGATTTCTTCCTTTGGCGAGTCGAAGCGTTATCGGTCCAGCATAGTCACAGCCCGTTCGGTCGAAGGCAAAAGATGGTGAAAGTCTGGAAGAAGGCAAATTTCCCATGAGTTGGGATGGTGGCTTGACGCTGACGAAAACAACCCATACAGTCATGAACAATTTTCCTTATATGATTTCTGCTTCCAAAAATCCAAAACTCCTGACGTACCAACGAAAAAAGTTCTGACACTCCTGCATGAAGGAATTTATGATGAGCATCCTTTATAATCAAAACAGAGACCGGATGACCTTTCGGCAAAATTATAGGATGTTTAAGACTGAAAGAAACATCAATTGCATTGGAAATTCTTCCCCCGACACGAAGCAGCCCAACCTCATCCAGAAACGGCGACAAAGATGACAGTTTTGAACGACTGGAGACACAATTTTTGGTTTTCAAGGATTGTATTTCCTCGGAGAACTCCTCTTGAGTCCATAAGAGACATTTCTGCTTTGCATAAAGCAACTCTGAGCAGAGCAAGAAACCTGTCACTCGTTCATCTGGAAGAAGTTTATTATTCCTAGCACGGCGAACAAAAACAGCTACGATTCGAATGACTTTGAACCAGGAAGAGATTCGTTTCCCTAGTTTGTCGATAAGTCTTCCGTGGACAGACATTACATTGGCAACAACAGGATGCTTTCTCGCTTCAGGTACTTCTTCTAATTCCACTCTTTCAGCTGAAATTGGCCAAAAATCAAAGTCCATGGAAAGCCAATCTGGACCTTTCCACCAAATTTTCAACTGTAATAACTTGCTAGGCGCGACCCCTCTCGATGCGCAATCAGCAGGATTTTCCTCAGAGCGAATATAATTCCATTCGGAGCTTGGAAGAACTTCAAGAGTTTCAGCTGTACGATTGGCAATAAAGGTGTTCCATCGACGAGGAGCAGAGGAGAGCCAAGCTAACACAATTTGAGAGTCACAAAAGACAAAGGTTTGGGCTGGTTTGATATCCAGAGAAGAGCGAACCAATTTCACCAAACGACTTAACAGAAGCGCCCCACAAAGTTCAAGGCGTGGAATTGTTAACTGCTTCACAGGCGCAACGCGGGTCTTAGCAGCAACAAGATGAACCTCGATTTCTCCATTCTTCGACAAACTGCGCATATAGACGACCGCTGAATATACCTTCTCGGATGCATCTGAAAATCCTATCAGCTCAAAATGCTTCGAATTCAACGTGAACCTTCTCAAAATGTCAACCTTTTCGAAGTAGAGCAAATCCTTTCGGTAGGAAATCCATTTGTCAGCTATTTCACTTGGCAGTGGATCATCCCATCCGATCTTCGTTTCATACACCCATAACTCCTGGAACAGCATTTTAAACAAAATTGTGGCAGGAGCCAGGAAACCCAATGGGTCAAAGATTTTCGAAATCTCTGACAACAACATTCGCTTAGTGGGCGACAAAGACGACTCTTTCTCTAAAGAAATTTTGAAGGTGAAACTGTCACGATGAGGATTCCAAACTAGTCCGAGAACCTTGGTACAATTGTCAGCAATATCCAAATCAAGAGAAACTGTTGTTTCACAATCCAACCCCTGCAAAACTGGCCAACAATTTGAACTCCATTTACTCAGCTGCAACCCCCCACAGGATAATAACTCGATCAACTCTGCTTTCAATCCCAAAATACCTGATACAGAATCCGAGCCTGTCATGATATCATCAACATAAAAATCATGCAATATGGCATGCGACGCAGTAGGGAACTGATCCACGTAATCTAAAGCAAGTTGCTTCAGAACTCGCATCGACAGAAATGGAGCAGGTGAAGTACCGTAGGTGACTGTACACAGTCGATAGTGTCCAATGGTTTCATCAGGATTTTCTCGCCACACAATACGTTGAAAATCACGATGTTTCTTGTCAACCCAAATTTGCCGAAACATCTTCACAATGTCAGCACAAAACACAAATTTATGGACTCTAAGCCGCAAACAAACGTTTATCAAATTACGCTGGAGTGGAGTTCCTATATGTAGCATCTCATTCAAACTAGTACCGCTTCCATCCTTATGAGACCCGTCGAAAACAACCCGAATTTTATTGGTAACAACCGCGTGATGAGGCAAATAGAAAATCTGCCCAGTAGTGGGTTCAATCTCGTTTTCTGGAATACGTTCCATGTGCCCTAACTCCTGGTAAACCTTCATGAAACGGCAATACTCCGAGCGAAGATTTTCCTGACGAGAGAAGCGACGCTCCATAGCAAACAACCTAGACAATGCTCCAGAGAGAGTATTACTGAAAGCGACATCCTTTTCCCGGAAAGGTAACTCCACAATATATTTGCTATCAGGCGCACGAGAGAAGGTTTTACAAAAATGAGCGTCTGCAAAGTCACCGGAATCTAATGAATATGAATTGTGAGGACGTTCTTCAATTTCCCAAAACGATTTAAGAAGAACATCAACATCCTGCATAATCCCAACAGGCAAAGAAACAATTTCCTTGATCGGAGATTTACCGGTTATAACCCATCCAAAAATGGTATTGTGGGCAATCCAGTTACCGTGTTTATCTGTGCGACGGCCATCAAGCAAAATACTCCAGGCCCTGTCCGATCCTAGCAAAATATCAATAGGACCAGGGACGTCAAAGCCTGGGTCAGCCAATCTCAAATCAGTCAACAGTAACGATTTATCAAAATCAAGAGGCAAAAGAGGAGTTTTCGACGTTATTTGATTCAAAATGAAGGCTTCGACATCCATTTCATTTGAATCAAAACAAGATTTAAGATTTAAGGTTACGACACCCTGTGTAACACCAGCTTCAAGCGAAGAGATTCCAGAAATAGGAACGCGAGCGTGACGACGACGAAGATGTAACCTTTTCACCAAACTTTCAGTTACAAAAGAAGCCTGGGACCCCGTATCGAGCAAAACGCGACAAAGGTGTATTTTACCAAAGAAATCTGGAACCTGAACAACAATTGTAGGCAGAATACCGGAGGGACGGATTTCGTTTTGAATGTGATTGCTAACAATTGACAACGAGGCAGTTTGAGGTATGGCAATTTCAGCATTTGAATTGTTAGCTTCACTAACCGGCATCGGCGAATCCAAATGTACAAGAACATAGTGACGAATACGACAGTGCGGACAACGAGTTTTCGAGCGACATCTCGACGACGAATGATTGCTTCCTAAACAATTGTAGCAAAGTTTTTGATCTCTAGCATAGCTACGACGAGAAGTAATGGGCAAGGCAAGAAATTGAGAACACTGTGGCAGATTATGATTTTGTTTGCACATAGGACACACGGAATTTGAAACGGAAAGGCTTTTGATATTATTCGAAGAACTACACGAGCGCAATGATTGTTTATTACCACGGTTTTTCGAATCACTTGATTTGGTTGCGCATGCTTCTTAAGCATCGCATCTTTTTTCCAAAAAGTTAATAAGTTCTTGAACGGTCGCTTTTTCAGAATTGTCATTATGAAGAGCCCAAGCCTTACGCGTTTCTAAGTCAGTTTTACTAAGCATTAGATAAATCAGCCAAGGATCTCTGCTTTCAGATTTCAGAGCCTTCAAACCACGAATAACTTCATCTGATTTATCCGCTAACCGACGCAAGTGTCCACTATCCGCGACTGCTACCGTTGGCATCTTCATAAAACTTTCAATATGCGCGTTTATAATGTATAACGGCTTATTATACCGATGCTCGAGTTTTTCCGACGCTTGTTCATAATTGCAATCCGATATCTCGATACCGTTTAAAAGTTTTGCAGCTTCATCAGTTAAAAACGACTTGAGGTAACGCATTTTCTGAGCACCCGAAAGTTTTTCCTTGCAACCAATGCTTCCTAAGAACATGTCCCGAAACTCAGGCCATTCGCGGTAATCGCCACCGAAAGGAGTCATTTTGAACTTTGGCAACTCAATTTCGTTCGATGGTTTTGCAGTGGAAAGGTTAAACGAATTGCTCAAAATAGTCTCTAACAAGGCGGCTTGTTGCTTAGATTGTTCATTTGGCGAATCACCGTTAGTTTCAAGACGCGGTGGAGGAGGCGGTGGAAGTGAAGGAGTGTTTTTTCGAATCGCTTTAACAAATGCACTTTTCGCATCAAGGCATTTTTTCTCCGTAGTTACAAAATCAGTTTCGGGATCAACGTATCCCTCTTCATCGCAATATTGAAAGGACTCATTATGGTTAAAGCAAAAATCCTTCCACGTTTCCTCTAACCGTTCTAACCGCGTTTCTAGATTTTCTACGTCTTCATCGGCTACATCTAGGATGTATGAATGAGCACGCGTTATCGCACCCTTTAAATGTCCACGCGCTTGCCTTAGCGTATTCATGATTGTTGCAATTATTGCTTTAATTCAAAGTCTAAACCGAACACGTGAGAGCAACAATATATAAGAACACGATTTCACAAATTTATGCACGTAAATCCCACAGAAAAATGCAGCAAACTATCCTGCACACACCCAAAAAATCCTAACAAGCAGCAAAACCAGCAAAACAGCAAACCCAGCAAACAACAGCAAAAGATTTTCACAAAGAAATCGATACAATTTTACCTTTAGGTATGCCAATACCCAAAATACATATATCCAGCTCCAAAAAGTCCAAAAGATCCAGCAACCACCATAAGTATCAAACGCGATTCAAGTTTACAAAAATCCGGCTTTACGAAGGACCAACTTTGATCAGCAATAATAATTTCCAAAAAAAAAGAATATAAAAAAAACAATTTTCAAACAACGTTATAATTACTGTTTTATTAGAAAAAAAATAGATCAAGCCAAATTCGATGTTACAAACAATAAGCGGACTGTAGGTGTTGACTCGATGGTGGTTGCTTAGGAAAAAGATCGAATATTACATTGCATGATTGTACCATCGGTCGATGCTAAATCTTCAAACAACAAAAAAAACAATTATCTTGCATACCCAATGCTTTGCAAGTGCAAAGGGATTAGCGGACTTAGCAAATTGAGAAAAACAAATCAACAACAAAAATAAAGTCAATAATACATAGGGTAATATATGACTATGTTTGGCAATTTAACAAAATAATTAAAAATTGAAATGAAAATTGCTTAAGTTTTTAAGAAGCAATTAATTAATGAATTTATGATGAAAATAAATAATTTCTGATAGAAAAATAATAATTTAGGATGGAAAAAAAAAATAATTTAACGGTGCATTCCTGAACACACACTAACCCAGTAGGAAATTCACTCCTCAATGAAAAATGCCTTTGTGAAATCCTATATGACAGAGGTCATATAGAAGAGATTATCATTGATTTCATGAAACGTATGCAGTCAGTCACCAGTTTGCCATTTAAGTAGCATATTGCGCTTAGCACAAGTAAAAAGGTAGAGAATAGACAAGAACAAAAAAAAACTTTAATGAATACACAATCCTTTTTCATATGCATGGATTCAATGAAAACCGGACGCGAGGATTTCCTCCATAAAAAGATTTTTGACCTGCTAAAAGAAAATCCACGACTGGATAGTACGAACTTGATCTTGTAGCTAACAACTTTAATGTGGCTAATCATTGAGGTTTAGTTAATTTGGTGTAGTTATCCTATGCATGTGTAAAGCCTATGTAAGTAAGATTACCGTGATTCTTAGTATAATGAATTGTCGAATTGATGATTCAAGGAATAATTACATAGGTACCTACCTACAAATGTATATTTAAATCTAAGTTATGGATCTTAACTATGTGAGTTAGGAGAGTAAAATGTATGTACATACATATAGAGATGGAAACTAAGTATGTTAACATGTACATATAATAATGAAAATGAAGGATGTATGTGGGTAGGCAGCTATATGCATACAACTTTATAATTTAGGTGCACTATGCATACATAAGATCCATGTGATTTTTAGACATATATATGTATATATAAATGTATGATGGCCTACATTGTATTTAGTAATCAGTGATGTAGGCAAAAATACGTAAAAAGGGAATAATAATAAGGTAGAGATAAATGGATAATACGCATACTTAAATGTTTTTATATTGCTTAGCCGTTATAGTTTGAGAAAAAAACAAAGATGCTCATGGATAAATAAGAATATATCAAAAAAAATTCAAAAATCGTTGGAGCGGTTTTTTAATTAAGATATTATTAATAAACATATAAAATTAAAATTTCAAAAAATTCGGTGACATGTTTTTGAAAAATCGATTGTTCAATAAAATGTTTTTATTTATTTTTTAAAAATCGAAAAACTTTTTTTTTTTAAATTTTGTATGCAGTTTTATTAACATTTTTATTATTTAATCGGTTCATCCAATGTTGAGAAAGTCGAAAGTACGAAAAGTGGTTCTATGGGAAGTACCGTTTATAAGTACGCACAAAAAATTTTTTTTATAGCTAAAAGTGGACTTTACTAATCTAGGAACGCACACATTTAAAAAAAAATTCTTGGAGCCGTTTTCGAGAAATACATTTTTTTCTTAACGGTTTTTTTTAACATTTGTATGGGAGGTACCGTTGTTTTTTATCTTAGGAATATAGTTTTCTTAACTCTTCAAGATAATGTCAAAAATCTACCAAATACGAATTTTCGCAAAAATCCATTAAGTCTGTCGAAATTTTGGGTTTTTAACAAAAAAAAGTTTTTTTTTTTGTAATTTCCCAAAAAAATTATTTTTGAAAAATTTTTGCTTACAATAGTGTTTAAACTTTTCATGAGCTTCTGCGCAAAAAAAATCAAAAAAATCAAATTAACCGTTTTCCAGAAAATCGAAAACAAAAAAAATGGTACTACTAGAGGTACCAAAAGTAACAATTTTTTTCCAAATCAAAAATTACTAAAATGTTATCTTTTGCTTCATTAATGAACTGATTTTTTTTTTATAAAAATCGTTGGAACCGTTTTCGAGAAAAATAAGTTTCTTATTTTTGGCGAGTAAAAAATGTATGGGAGCTACTGTTATTTGTCGTCTTAAAAAATGTGAAAAAAACGTGTGGGTATATTACCGAACAAACAATATATAACAAGTTTGAAGCAAATCCATCCAACCGTTTAGGCTGCAGACTCGCTGGCAGATAGACAGACAGACAGGCAGACACACAGAATTGGGGGACCCACTTTCTTGGTGTTCTCTATGATCGTAATGTCATGTTTGATTGGTAGATTTTTTTTGCACGAATCCATAACTTGCCTTATAGTTATAGGTTATCGCAAGTAAAAAAATTTATGATGCTAAAATGAAGCTTTTTTAGGGTCTTCCCCTTGATCGGTTCGCACCACTACCTACTGTTTTTGTCCCATCTTTAATTTGCCTACAAAAATATTATAACCCTAGGCCTCCACTTGAAATGAATGATTGCAAGAAATGTGTCATGTAGGCTATATTTCTTGTGGAGGCCCCTTATGTCTGTTTTTTTTTTTATTTTTAGACATGAAAATCTGTATTTATTTCTTGTCTTCTCAGAAAAAAATAAACGGAGAAATAAAATTTGACGTTTTATGACAACCCACATTAATCGTGCACAAATTTCTCACAAAACATTGAATCTTGTTCATAGTTCGCTTATTTTCATGTTAATTTTTAATAATTCATTAAAAAAAAAAACAGATTATACCTATTCTAAGGTACATAAAGCGCTTAGCGCTTCTTGAAGAAGAATGAAATTTCACGATTTATGTATGCCCACATAGCAAAGAAATATAAATTTTTAGTAGTAGTGTCTGCAATAATGGCCGAAATATATATTTCTAACGGAGTCCCGGCCTAGAGAAAACACTATCGTGTTTTTAATTGGTTTTGTAGTTTTTTTTTGCAAACTTTTAAATTGAAAATTTATGCTGAATGTGTATTTTTGCGTCAGGGGGCCCCGACGAAGATCAAGAAGTGTGTGGTGCAACAATCAACAAGATGTTTTGTTTTTCTTGTTATCTGTCAAACGGCGCACGGAATAACAGAAAAGGTTAAACAATGTCTACCTTCGCAACACGCTGTCGCGGCTCCATTGTATTCACTCAACCGAGTTTCTATGCATTTTAACAGAGCGGTTTTTGAAGTGCCGCGAGATAAACCGCGTGTCCATTCTGTTCAGCCAGTTACGGGGTGTTTGAATTGTATTGCACCGCGTAATAATATCTTTGGAAGGTGGTTGCGGGGGTAAAAAAAATACTCAGTTATCGCTCTTTCTTCGTTGTGCTTTTTCTTATTGTTTTGTTTGAGTAAAGAATAGTGCGGAGAGATGATTCTGTTTTACTCGAACAAAAGTAAGTTTAACTTTCCATTTCCATTGCTAAATATAGAATTTGATGGAAAACGATTTGAATTGATTTTGTTTTCGATATGTTATTCGTATATGTTAGACCACTAGTTGTCAAAGTAAAGGCATTGAATTGTACGGGGCGACTTTTCATTAGGGGAGCACGCATAGAACTTTGATTTTGTTTACAGTGAGCTAGGGCATTGTATTTATATTCCATAGTACTATCATGAAGCGGAACGTCCGAGGCGCCCTCCCCGCTCAGATTTACAACTCTGCTGATTGGGCAGACTCTCAGAGAGCGAGAATTTGAAGGATTGACAAATAAAAAATAAGGTAAGACAAATAGATAATGAGGGAGAAGAATGCAAAAAGCTAAAGCAGGATAAAAGAAAATATATTGTTTGCATTTTTCTTTCACATTTATCATAAACTGGAGAAAATACCTATGTAGGAAGAATATCCCAATTTCTATTTGTAAGTATCCCGTTCGACCTACTTTTGTTTAGGATATACCTAGGTATGTATATTTCGCTTTGTTTTGGTTTTTTTAACCAAGATTTTGTGTAATTTTTCTTTGGACATTGTAGGTACGTGTGTGAAATATATTTTGCCGTCGGTTGTGTGTAAAAAAAATGCAATTCGGTATTTTTTTTATTTTTGTGTGATAAAGTGTTTTTGTGAAGTTGAAGTTAGTGATGTTCGGTGAAAAAATTGTGAAGTGTCTTTATACCTATATAACTAGTAGTTACCTACCTATAGGTAGGTAGGTACACAAAAATATTTTTTTCAGATGAAAATAACTAGCAGTGAGTAAAAATGCATTCTTATAATAATAAAATGCGCCACTACTGGATCGTACAAACTGGATATTGTTGCTAACAACTTTAATGTAGGTAAGAATTGAAGCTGTTAGAAAGTAGGTATTCTAGTTATCAATTGAATATGCAATTTGAATATGCAAAATTATTAAACATTTTTGGAAGCATTTTCATTTTTAAAAAATTATTTTGATCAGTTCATTCAAAAATGATAAAGTATAAAATATGAAAAATGGTTCTATATCTACATACCTACATATTTGAAATTTGAATTGCACATATTACATTATATATCAAGCCTTGAAATTGAATTGAAATATAATGTAAATAAATCCGAAAGGAATACCTACATATACAAATATTTTATGCATTTACAAACATTTAAAATTAAAATTAAAAAATGTTTCCATTATATATTAATAAAAGATATTTAATAGAAAACCATTTATCTCTTTTTCCAGTAGGACAATTATATTTCACGTGCACCTATTGCAACCAGGATTGGATTTGACTTTAAAAACTATTCGGAAGATTGCCTATGAATATTTTTAACTTTTTTCAAAAATGCAAACAAAAACTTGATTCATATCGAGGATTTCGAAAATCGTAAAAACATGATTCTATGGTTCTTTTTTGTATGCACTAGAACTTGGAGTTTGCCTGCGTAAGTTAATATTGTCGTTATTATGAATAACCAACGGAGAATTCCACTGAAAGCTAGCGTATTTCTATTACTAATTTTCACACATTTATTTAAAAAAAATCGAGTTGGATTTTCGACCGATAACTAAGAGAATAGTTCAGTAGAATATTCACTCCATGTGTCAAAATCAATCAATTAAAAAACGTTCGCTTTTCTTCTAACAATCAATTGGATTTTCATAATGATGAACAAAACAAAACTATGTAAGTATGTGTCTACCAAGTTTGAAGAAAATCGCTTCAGCTTCTAGCATTGGAATGCTGAGTTTGATGAAAATCTTAATATATCATTTTTTTTATTACATTACCCAATTGTGCCTAAATATATACACCAAATGTATCGCAATTAAAAAAAAAAGATTTTTGTTTTATTTGTCAATAAATTCTAATTTAATATTTGTTTACTTGTTTGGTTTTTGTTTTAAATTATGTTCTAATATTTATGGAGTCTGCTCATAACAGCATACGTGGATTTTTTTCGAAAACAATACAAATATTTTTTTAATCAGTTCATTAATAAAGGGAAAAGGTAGTTTTTGGTAATCTTTTCTTTGAAAAAAAATGGTTATTTTTGGTACCTCTAATAAAAAACATTTTTTAACTTTCGATTTTCTGTAAAACGGTTCATTTAATTGTTTTCAAATTTTTCAAAGCATTCAACCTTCCATGAAAATAGATTAAGCACGAAAAGATGGTTTAACGTTTCCTATTTTAACGTTTCATTTTAAGAAAAGTATACTTATATATATATACACTTGATTGACAGGGAGTTGTAATTTAAATAAAATGTTTTGTTTCCTTAACCTCTTTTTTCCAACTCTCCAAGTGCTTGTAGTGCTGTTCTACGGTACCTTTTGGCGGGCGGAATTAAAGAAAGGTTTCTTGGTTTTTTTTTTGCGTTAGTTAGTCTGGCTTGCCACACAGATGAGCTGACAAAGCATATTTTTTAATATTGTACTTGATATATTCTCCTGCAAGGACAAACTAATTGGCGAATCTTACGGCAGCTATGTCTGGGGAAGTGGGTGGTGTTAAAAAGAAAGTCCTTGATGCTTGTCCAATGGCTAACTCACGTTTTAAATTTACTTTTATCCCGATCACTTAAAAATATATCGGAATTAAAAGTTTTTCTTGGCAGTTTTAATAATATTGTCCGTTTTTTAACAAATCAACTAAATGTTCAAAACTTTTAAAGCAAATATCCAACCGACGAAACCCTGGGTTATCGGAAACTCGCTGGTATTATCATTCGCGGATAATAAACGCCATTTTAAATTGTAGATTAGATATAATTCTAACTTTTATTAGAATATTAGACAACCCTAGTGAATGGGAGACTGACTCGCTTTCTATTGCCGAGAGCTTGTTAATTATATTAGAGGCACTAGATTTTTTTTTCTTAATAGTCTTTCTGAAATTTTTACTAAGACTGACTTTCTTTAGAATTGGTTCAAAATTAGCAAACGGATGTTGAATTTGCAAGAAGAGAAATCGAAAGTTTTGAGTCTTGGCATAGCTCTGACTCTTTTAATAAATTTAAATCCATTTTGGAAAGCATAAGCGATTGCGCGGAAACACCACAAAAACAAGAATTGCTCGAAAGTGATTGCAAAACACGTTACAAACGTCGTTTTGTAGAAATAAAAGACAATATTATATCCCAAATAAATACAAGATATACAACTTTCACGAATTTATTTTTTTTAGATTTACTTAGTAAATTATTATATGATAATTTCGAAGTTTCCAATCAAAATTAAAAAATATCTTCTTGAATAAATTTTCGCCCTGGGCTTTTTGATTTTACAGCTTTAAAAAATGAACTTAAAGTTTTGTATACAATTTCTTCTCTTCGACAACTTGACGATTTAGCACTTCATAACCTTTACGAAAACGAAATATTGCGTGATACATTCCCTCAAATTTTTAACTTAACAATAAATTTATTTAAGATATTGTATTTGCATCCGCCAAAAAGTTTTCTTGCGAAACCGCTTTTATTATGCATTAAGCTCATTATTACATTTAACTTAAATGACTTAAGGTATAACAAATTTGGTTTAAATTGCTGAACCTTATGGTTTCATACTAACTTATGCATTGAACGAAATAATTTCAAGCTTCCGAAATTTAATTTTTGGTGACAAATTTTCTTCGACCTACTTTTTGAAATTATTCACGCCTCGCCACTGATACATACCCACATACATATATACTTCACTTTCACTAGTATATGTACATATTTACATACATATGTTCCTTCTATGTATGTATGTACATAAAATATAGCTTTACCTTCCTAATAATTAAAAATAAATCCATTTAAATATACATTTGTAGGTAGGTACCATTCAACAATTTATTATTCTATTTGAACCTGCATATGCTATACCTACCTACTAACAGCGTCAATGTTTAGCAACATTAAAGTTGTTAGCTACAAGAGCAGGTTCGTACGATCCAGTCCTGATTTTAATCTGTCCATGTACATTTTTATCTCAATGTCAATTCTTATTCCTTCACTAAAACACCGTCTTCAATGGTTTAGCGGAAGACTAAATTTTTAAATGTGAAATATCAGAAATTCTGTTGTATTATTGCACAAACCATATGGAATAAGTCCTAAACGTTTATTAAGACTTCCTTATTCATTCCTGTTTTTTTAATATAGGTACTGCATTTTAATAATATGTTTTTTTTAAGTTTTTCTTATTTTAAATTTTTAATACCTACCTATACTTAACAACCTTAAATATGTTAAAAAAACATAAAATAATTTAACATAACATAACTATAACATGATACGTGACCTAGTTTCTAGGACATAAATCACCCACATGCAGCATATTTAAATAAAAAATAAAATTTATTCAAAAATTAATTTTAATTAGAAAAAAACGTATTAAAATTTTGATATGCAGAATTAGTTTAGCTACCTAGATCTTCTCAGATATAAAATTTGAGATAAATCCAATGTATACCGTTACCGAAAAACGCAAAAAATCGTTGGAGCCGACAAAAATAAGCTTTTCCTTAACGGTTGTATGGCAAGTACCTTTATTTTTAGGTCTAAAAATAAAATTTCAATTTAACCTCTGAGGAATGCCAAACAAATACCCACGTACCAAATTTGAAGGTAATCGCTCAAGCCGTTTAGGCTGCAGCTCGTTATACATACAGACAGACATTTTTTGTCGAGGCTTCTCTTGATCGTAATGTCATGTTTGATTGTTAGAATTTTTTTCTTGTTTTTTACGAATGCATAACTTGCCTTGTACCTACCTATAATCGTAAGTAAGAATAGTTAGGTGTGTATGTAAGTACAATTGTCTTATAGATTATAAATGATAATTTACGCTTTTGGTAAAGTACCTACCATATATCAGAAGAAATCAACTCTAAAAGGCTAAATAAAATAATACCTAGGTACTTAAAATTTGTTAGAATAATTTCTTCTTTTCAACAAATCCAAATCATAAAAAACTAAAATCCAAACATGTAGGTACACATCCAAACTACCCCAACAATTCAGCACCTAACTTATAATACGTATGTATCATTGTAGGTACGTATTCACGTATGAAGGATCAATAAGCGATGGAAGTAAAAAAATTACTTACTTTGCTACATTAAGGCAATCGAAAAATAAAATCCATTCATAAATTCATTGTATTTATATTCCTCTTTGCCTTATCCTCATATAAAATAGTAAACTACAAATGTAATGACAAAAAAATATACCACATTTGGTTTTCTCGCTTTTATTCAGTATTGCTATAAGAACAGAAATGAAACTACCTCATCTCTTCTTTTCCCTCTTTTATTTCTCTGCCCCGCTCTCAAACAATTGCCGGCAAAATCAAATTTCTCGACACAAGCGCCATCTGCACAGGCGCGCTAATAAACAGATTTTCATGTTCCATGGTAGTACTATATAGATATAAATACAATGGCTAGGGGTCTCTATAGAACAGCTTTAAAATATAACGGTGTGATAAAACTGTTAAATATGATTAAAAAATGTTTTAATTTTCAATTTTGACAAAACTTTTGTTCAATTTGTCCTTAAATTAGAACGTTTTTCAACACACGGATACTTATTTTCGGTAGATTTATTAAATTTATTTAAGATAATAATTAAAACAGTTTTAATATAAAAATATAAGTTGTTCTATTTTTAACATACTTTTAAAGTTTGCAATATTAATACACAATATAAAAAATTCGCGGCAACGAAAAACTGTTTTGACAGTTCTTGTTAATACTTCCATCTGGTAGTGTTCTGATAAGTTTTTTTTGTGTACCTAGGTACTTTTTCTTGGGGAAATTTTAATGGAAACAGTTTTTGGATTAAAAGTACAAGTGTAGTTTTTTTCAATAATAAAACTTACGTGAAAACATTTAACTAAATGAAATATCATATTTTTCGAAAAGTAGTTATGCATCACTTTTAAAATACATGTGTACCTACCTATTTACTCTCAGTAAAAACCAATTGCAAATTAAAAAAAAACATTAAACAAAACGTATGTATAGATAAAAACCTAAAAGATTTAACTTGGCAAAATTGATATCTTTTACCAATGGAAACCCACATAAAAATTGCATTAGTGTAGAAGCAGACTTAATAAATTATAAGTAGTTGTTTGGTTTTTTGGCAACACCGTGGTGACCTGGTGGTGAGATATGTAATTAAGTTCTGGGTCAGGAAAATTGAAATGGATAAATATCAATATCTTGTAGTGTTGTTGTAATGCAAGCAAGGTTCTGACCTTCGTGCATAATAAAACGCGGCTAATATCTCTGTTAAAAGAATTGAAATCGGACTAAAACAAAAATAAACAACTCAAAATTATGTCAGAAATTTGTCAGTTTATGATTTGATTGCTTTGGTTTTTCAAACTTGATTAGTTGTAAACCAGCGAAGTGATTCATTGGACCTATCAGTAGGTTTATCATAACAGATTTCTATTCAGTTTTTGTATGATTACATACTTGCTTTTAAAAAGCCATTTTCGTATCATTTGATGACTTTGAATGCCCAACAAAACTTGAGTGTGCTACACCAAGTTTTTTCTCAATTATTTTTGGCTGGAATTATAGCTATTTCACGACCTGCAGAGGTCGATCATCAGATTCCTTTGATCTAGTGGTGCTGGTCTAGTTTTTCATTTTAACTGAAAAACTTCTTGTGCCTTCATAGTTTATTGAACCATGGCCAGCCGCTTAGTAGCCAACGCACTTCGCATCACGCCACCGAGCCCACATGATCAGATCCAACCTAATGCAGGTTTTTTTCTGTTTATCAATTGCATTGAAACGACTAGCGCTTTTATTAGCCACACAAGTTTGTTGTTGTTTATTCGGTTCTTTCTTATTTTCTCCTTACTCAATTATAAGCCAACATGTTTGTTGTTCATAAAAGGAGGGAGATTTTTTTGTATGTGAAAGATTTTGACACTGGTCATTTTTATTTGTATTATATTCAGTTTTTGTATGATTACATACTTGCTTTTTAAAGCCATTTTTCGTATCATTTGATGACTTTGAATGCTCAACAACAACTTGAGTGTGCTAACACCAAATTTTTTCTCAATTATTTTTGGCTGGAATTATAGCTATTTCACGACTTGCCAAGGTCGATCATCAGATTCCTTTGCTCTAGTGGTGCTGGTCTCTGAGTAAGGAGAAAAGAAGAAAGAACCCGATTAAACAACAACAAACTTGTGTGGCTAATAAAAGCGCTAGTCGTTTCAATGCAATTGATAAACAGAAAAAAACATGCATTTTTTTAAATTCATTTTTACTTAATCTTAACTTATAACTATCTTAAAGCTAGACAAAAATGTTTAAGACTAGCCTAATTATCAATAACTTACACCTAATTTACTGGCCCTTTACGGGCGCTCTAAACTAAACTATATCTCTTAGTACTAATGTCTTTCGACCTTAAATCTGTTTTAATTAATTCTAATTATTTTATTTTATTTTTGTTTTACCAAGAAAACTTTTTTTAAAAAAACCCGGTCTCGATCATTTTTCATTTTCCATTTTTTACTTATAAGCTACTTAAATCTAGACTAAAAATAATTAAAACTAAATACAATTGATTTATATACTAACTAAAACTAACTTAAACTACTTAAGATACCTAAAAATACCAAAAACACTTAAAACTACTTAAAAACTAGAACAGCCACAGCATAATTTTTTTGTCTATATTTTGCATACGCATGCAGACACACAGCTACATTCAACCGATACATACATGTACAATACGTACATACATATACATACGCACATACATGTACAGTTACGGACATATGCCCATATGCCTCCGCATACATACATATTTTTAATTTTTTTTGGTGCCACCCCGACTGTTCCCTATACCTAATTACCCTTAATGTATGTACTTAAGTCGGCCAAGACATACCATCTTAATCGACTTTAAATATCCCGATGCTGTTCAGAGAGCCACCAGAACTGGTTCTCCTGTTTCGTCCTATACCTTCGGTCCCGATCGGACACAGTCCTACTAAAACGAAGGCGCTCCTCTCCACCTTGAGCGATGACGTCTCGACCATACAGGATTCGCCTATCTACAGTTTTACGGCTGACGTGGTAGATAAGCGGAACTGCCATTCTATCCTGTATCAGCCCTCGACTGTCTACATAGAAGATTGCCCCGGGAGGGATGTAACCACTTAACCGCGCACTCTTAAAATATACGTTATTGGGGCAATAAGCCCTAAAAATTAAGCTGTTAGTTGAGGACATCGCTCTTCCAACGTGATCCCGAATCAGCTTAAACAAAAAATTATCTACTCTGTTTATGTTGGCTCCGTTGTATAGAACCTGGTTGGATTAATATCTTGTGTACTCCAACTCTGGTGTTCTGTGTAATCCAAGGCAACGTCTAAGACATTGCCTCTCAAACACCTGAATCTTTGCCATTTGAGATGGGGCAACGTTGAACCACACCCGGCATCCGTAGGCAATCATCGGCCTGATGAGGGCCATGTAGCAAATCACCTTCACCCTATTGTCAAGACGGCTGCTATAAAACAGTCGTTTTGTCAAGGCAAAGGCTCCCCTAGCCCTGGCCAAAGCAGCACCTATATGTCTGTCGAAATACAGGTACTGATCCAACCAGATGCCAAGGTACCTTACTACACTTTTACTCGCCAGTGGATGTCCATGTGGGCCTACGATCACCAGATTGCGCCAGTTCTTTCTCGTATCCCTTGAGGCGCTAGACAACGGAGTCCAAAACAAAATAGTTTCTGATTTCTTGAAGTTGATTTTCAACTTCCAGTCATCACAATATCGCTGAATCTTGTCGAAGTCACTCTGCAAGAGATTTTTGATGACCTCAACTGTATGAGATGTTCTGTATGCAATTAGATCGTCGGCGTACGCATTTGCCTGAGTTAGACCACCTGTCAGATCGCTGGTGTAAATGCTGAATAGAATCGGCGAGTTAACCGCTCCCTGCTGAAGACCATTTTTAATACTAAAAATTGCGGTAGAAGTTACATTGCCACTCTTGACAACAAACTTTCTACCATTTAGCATGTCATAAAGTATATATAATAGAGGTTTACTTATACCTAGTCTGGTTAGCTTCAGATAGGGACCTTCTTACCATACGGTGTCGAAGGCCTTCTCCAAATCAACCACCCGTACACTGCTTTTTAGTTTTGTTCCATTGGATATCAGAAACTAGTTTAGACGCGGCATCAATTGTGTCATGTCCCGCCTTAAAACCGAACTGATTATCCGGGATGATATTTTTGTCCTCCGTCCACTTCGACAGGGCTCTATTAATAACCTTTTCAAATACTTTGCTGATACTCGGAAGAAGACTTATCGACCGGAGATTCGCCGGATTGGAGTTGTCCTTTCCCTTTTTTGGGAGAGGGTGCACCACAGCTGTCTTCCACCGCACTGGATAATATGAATTATTCAGCACGTTGTTAAATAGTGTGGAATAAATGTCAACTACTTCTTGAGGCAAATATCGTATTACAACGTTGGATAAACCCTTGACTTCTGCTGACTTCTATTTTTTAAATGAATCGAAGATGAGCTGGAGCTCATTCTTCGAAATTACCAGGGGACTTGGCCCATTTCGGTCGGCGATTATGGCGTTTGCCAAATCTTCATCATTAAACCCGGTAAAACCAAGGTTCTCAGATCGCCATTCGGTTATATCGTTCCGGAGCCATAAGTGATGAAGTAGAGCTCTGTTCTCCAGGTCATGATTCGGGCGAATGCTAGCATTCACCTTGTACACTTGCTGGAAAGCAGCCCCCACAGCCTCCACTCTCTCCTGCGGATCTTCGATTATATAGAGGTCATCGTCCAACTCGGCATCCTCTGGGTCTATGCCTGCTGTCAGAAGTACGTCTATGTCCTCTGTCGTCCTCCGGAGCTTAAGACACGGAAGATCGTTTTGATCCTTCCTTCTAAAAATCTTATTAATTTTTGGGAACATACTCGGGTCGCCAGATTTAACGGCACGAATTTCATTGTCCCAGAACAAATTAATAGACAACCTATAATTTTCTTTGATCAATTGGTTGATGTTTTTGATGGACGACTTCAGTGTCCTAATCTCCAGATCTCGTGTACCAGTAAACCGTCTGTACAAGCCATTTAGTCTTGTCAGTAGTCCACTTTTTTGTCTGTGAAGTGCGTCAATTGTCGCGTTACGGTACATGTCAGTTGCGTTACGTTCTTTGTATTTCGGTATTGTTCTGTTCATTGTTCGTAGAATCGTTTCGTCAATTTGTTCTAAGTATCTGTCGATTTCAGTATTTGTAAGGTTCCTGTCATTTGGTGGGGATATACCATTTGACCGTAAATCGCTCAATAAGGCGTTGGAGAAGCGTGGCCAGCGCACCTTACTGTAATTGTAGGTACGCACAGGCACATACTCCTCCAACTCCATAAGCTCGTTCGGAAGTTGTATAACGGCGGCGAATCCGCAGTGGTACTGTCGTACTCGATCGTTCGTAAACAATATCTTGGTCGTTGACCCACAGTGTCAGTAATTGTTAGTCTTGCGTCTTTCAGCAATAGATCCAGATAGGCACCGCTTCTTGGAAACGATGGCCTCTCTGTGGCTAGAAGATCGAGGCGATACTCAAGGTTGTATCGACCCATCCAATTATACAAATGGTTACCTCGAAGATTTTGTATTTGATTTCCCCAATATGTGTTTGGCGTTTAAATCACCGGCTAATATGTAAAAGTTTTCCTCCGAGCTCAATCCTAAGCATTCAAAAAGCTTTTCAAGCTCTGCTATAAATATGCTGGGCTGAGGTGTTTCCGGTGCATAGGCAGCGATCACATACATTCGCTTCCCCTGTTTGAGATGAATGCATATGATACATGCCTCTAACGTCCGAAATTTTCGCACATTACTATTAAATATTACCTTACGACTAATTCGTTTACGTATAAAGACTGCGACGCCTCCTCCTTGAGTGGAGTTGGGTCGGTCTCTTCTTACGATATTGTAATTTTTGTTAGTCAATTTATGTTTCTGGTTAAGCTTAGTTTCGCTAGCCATAAACACATCTGGACTTATATCTTTCAGCAATTGGAATAAATTCGCTCTACGTTCGGTCCTAATCAGTGAATTTACATTCACAGCTAGGATCTTAAAGAGCCTCTCCGGCAGCGCGCCCTTAACCTCTAAGTTGCGTTAAGCTCGGCAAAACAGAGTAGAGATAACCCCAGTCGCCTGCTCCCTGATCTGGTTTTGGAGGCCAGTCAACTGGCCCTGGATGGCCAGCAGTATGCCCCACCGGGGCCTGTTGGGCGACTTTTGGTGTAGGCTGTACCGTGCTTCCCCTTCCTGACGCCATTTGGGCGTAAGGAAATTGGGGGTTGACGGGCGTTGTTCTAGGTGGACGCACTGTCGGACGCTTTTCTACCATTGTTTGCTTTGCTGCATTATTGTTCTTTATAAGGTGCAACGTCGGGCATCCCCGATAGTTAGGTGGGTGTCCGTCGCCTCGGCAGATTACACGTTTAAGCTGGGTCCTACCTTCGACCCGTTCCTTTCCTAACTTGCATTCATCTGCATTGTGGTTCTCTCCACACTTAACGCAGCGTGACTGCATTTCGCAGTTTGCTGCGGCGTGGCCGAACCTTTGGCAGCGCATGCATTGAAGCATGTGGCCAACTTACACACATTTATGGTATCCTGTAACTCCATTTTATAAGTATTTATGGGTGGCACCTTTTCTTTTTTCGTAATCGGCGGCCGTGGCTGCTGCTGCTGAGACTGACTTTTCTGCTGCTGTTGATTCTGCTGGTTTTGATTCTGCTGCTGCTGTTTTTGTTGCAGTTGCTTCTGGGATTGTGTCTGCTGCTGTTGCTGTTGTTTTTACGTTGTTATTTTGAGTGCTGCTGTGGCTGTTGTTTTTGCAATTGTTCTTGTTGCTGTTGTTGTTGTTGTTATTGTTGTTCCTCGAACTTTTTCTGTTCTTTCGCTCGGCGCGCTTCATGCTTGGCCTTAACGGCGAGAACTATAAGATCCTGTTGGCTTTTCACACTTTGGATTTGTGCCTCCATTGCTTCAATTTGAGCGACCATTCTCTGTTCCTCGTTGTCGTCCTCCTCAGATGACGCCTCTGATGTGGAGATGTTCACGAAGGCAGTACTATCGCCCATCGTGAAGTGCCCTTCTCCTTTCTCAGACATATATTCAATACCCTCTTCGAGTGAAGTGTCTAACTGGGTTTGTCTTGCTGCCTCTGACGTCTCGTCTATATCCGTCGTCTTCACCCCAGCTAGCAGCTTTGCTGAGGTGGCCGTGGATCTCCTCTTTACCAAATTTGGTGCGCACTTGATCCTCTTTCTGCGCTTCTGATTAGTATCGGATAATGCTGTTGTTGTTATTGCTGTTGATGTTGTTGCTCCAGAATCACTGCTTGTAAGTGGAACATCTTTCGATGTTCCCTCAGCTGATGCCATCGCTGGCCTTATTGGCCCTAGGACACCTTTCGATGCCCCGGTGCTTAAACTCCTCCTTCTTTGTTCGTTTTCCCAACCAATAAAGTTTTCCACTTCACGGTTGTGAAAAAAAAGCTTGCAAAGTTCTGATCGGCTGGGAATCGAACTGGCGACACATTACGAGATCGACTGAAAACAAAAAAAAAAAACCTGCATTAGTTTGGATCTGGTCATGTGTGCTTGGTGGCGCAATGCGAAGTGCGTTGGCTACTAGCGGCTGGTCATGGTTCAATGCACGATGAAGGCACAAGAAGATTTTCAATTAAAATGAAAAAGTAGACCAGCACCACTAGAGCAAAGGAATCTGATGATCGACTTTGGCAGGTCGTAAAATAGCTATAATTCCAGCCAAAAATAATTGAAAAAAACTTGGTGGTAGCACACACATAACAGATTTCTCCCATAATTTAAAGTTTTTCGATATCTTTTCTAATTTAAATGTTTGAACCTCAAACTTTTATAAACATAGAACTAGGTATACCTACTTAGATTTAGATTTAGATCAAATGATTTTTTCACGAGTATCTAGTTCTTACACACATGTGTTTGATTATAAGGGGTTTTCCAATAAGAGGTGTTATTTTGAATAGCCCGCTATTTCGGTAGCTGTCACTTTTGAAGCTGTCATTTTTTGACATTTGACAAGTAGAAACTACGCTATTAGTAAAAATGGAACGATACACGCTTCAACAACGCATTTCTTTTTTCTGAATATCAAAATAACACCTCTTATTGGAAAACCCATTAGAATAACTTGGTTCTTTTTTTAACATTTATGTTTAGTGGTTTGATAAATTTCAGGAGAAAAAATTATAATGGTTTTACTAATTTTCTACAATGTCTAAATTGTCGACAAATTTATGTCGACAATTTTGAATTGTCTACATGTAGACAATCAAGAAGTGAACATTTATTTTATAGTCTACATGGCACAACACTGTACTCCATTGGAGATTTCATGTCAGGATGAGCATTATGAGAAAATTTATTGCCAGTGGAGTCGGCCTGTTAGTGCGAAGATAATGGGAAACAATTCTTTGAATGGGGTCGGATTTCTGTCCTAATTTGGGTTCCGGCCAGTGTTGCCATAGAGAATTGTTCAAAAGGAGCACAGAAGGCAAAAAAGAGTCAGTCGATCTTGAACTGTGAAAGCAAGTGCACGTATCGGCTTTCCCAGTTTTTTTAAATAGTTTCGTGTGTGAAGAAGTTCAAATTTATTCAAACATTTCTTAAGTAGTGCAGTAGCACAGGTAGTGGAGGACCGAGAATCCAAGGGTAGCTGGTTCGATTCCCAACTGGGCACAACACTTTTAGAAGCTTTTTTTCACAACAGGGAAGTTGTAAATTTTAATTCAATGGGAGAATCGCCATATGGCGGATAAAATCATTGCGGGGACATCGAAAGATGCCCTAGATGAGGTTCAACAACCGGCAACGGTAGCAACAGCCGATATGACATTTAAAAGAAGGAAGAGGATTCGCTGTGCACCGAACCTCGTCAAGCGCCCCTCCACCACCACTTCAGCGAAGCTGCCAGCTGGGGTGGAGGAGTCGCGCATAGCAAAAACAACTGTGGCAGCAAAAATACAACAACAATTAAATACCTTGCCATTTGACGAGGAAATTGAATATATGTCCGAAGAAGGAGAAGGGCATTATACTGGAGATATCAATATGTTTGCGAATCTCTCAACCTTAGAGGAGTCGTCAGAGGAAGAGATTGAGGAGCAGATATTGCTCAATAAGATCGCAACAATAGATGCCGAAATCCAAAGCCTCGAAAGCCAAAGGAGTCTCTAATACTCGCCGTTAAGGCCAAACAAGAGATGCGCCGAGCAAGGGAAAAGAGAGAGCTCGAAGATAAAAACTCGCTACAGGGGCGGCAGAACGTAGCGCAACATCAGCAACAGCAGCAAAAACAACAGCCACAGCAGCAGCTAAAAGAACAACAGCCGAAAAAACAAAATACAAATCAACAGCAACAACAAACAAATAAACAGCAGAAACAACAACATCAGCAGACTCAACAACAGCAGCAGACTCAACAACAGCAGCAGCAGCCAATTCAAAAGCAGCAGCCACAACCGCAGAAAAGAAAAGGTGCCACCAATTAACACCTACAAAATGGAACTAGAAGACACCATTTAATTATGTAAGTCGGTCATAGGTCCAAATTTCACAATCAAAAGATTAAGTAATGATAGGCATGCTATCCACTGCTTCACAGTGGAACAGCACAAAAAAATTAAAGCGTTGCTAAAAGAAACTACCACTGAATTCTTTAGCTTCACACTTAAAACTGAAAAGTTTTAAACGGTCCTACTAAAGGGCATAGATTCCTGCACGGAACCACAGGTGCTCTTAAATGAACTTCGCCAAAAAGCGAATGACGATCTTGACTTTATCGGGGTCAAGCCGTTCGCAACAGTTAGAGCTAGGCGGGAGAAGCGGAATTTTCCCTTCTTCCTTGTGCACCTTTCACCCAGCAGCAAACTGGATAGTTTGATGAGTATCTCCATCCTCAACTACCAGGTTGTAACTTGGGACAAATTAAAAAGGCGCGGTGACATGCTTCAATGCATGCGTTGCCAAAGGTTCGGCCACTCCGCAGCAAACTGCGAAATGCAGTCGCGCTGCGTTAAGTGTGGAGAGAACCACAATGCAGATGAATGCAAGTTAGGGAAGGTACGGGTCGAAGGTAGGACCCAGCTAAAATGTGCAATCTGCCAAGGCGATGGACACCCACCTAATTATCGGGGATGCCCGACGTTTCAGCTAATAAAGAACAATAAAGCAGCAAAGCAAACAGTGGTATAAAAGCGTCAAACAGTGCGCCCTCCTACAACCACGCTCGTTAACCCCCAAATTTCTTACGCCCAAATGGCCTCAGGAAGGGGAACCACTGTACAGCCTGCACCAAAGGTCTCCAAACAGGCCCCGTGCCTAAGCCGCCGGCGGCATAGGCGGATATTATGGGCATTCTGCTGGCAATCCAGGGCGAGTTGACTGGCCTCCAAAACCAGATCAGCGAGCAGGCGACTAAGGTGGATTATCTCTACTCTGTTTCGCCGAGCTTGACGCAACTTAGAGGTTATGGGCGCGCTGCCGGAGAGGCCCTTTAAGATCCTAGCTGTGAATGTAAATTCACTGGTTAGGACCGAACGTAGAGCGAATTCATTCCAATTGCTGAAAGACATAAGTCCAGAAACTAAGCTTAACCAGAAACATAAATTGACTAACAACAATTACAATATCGTAAGAAGAGACCAACCCAACTCCACTCAAGGAGGAGGCGTCGCTATCTTTATACGTAAAGGTATTAGTCATACGGTAATATATAATAGTGATGTGCGTAAATTTCGGACGTTAGATGCATGCATCATATGCATTCATCTCCAACAGGAGAAGAGAATGTATGTATGATTGCTGCCTATACACCGGAAATACCTCAGCCCACCCAGTTTATAACAGAGCTTGAAAAGCTTCTGAATGATTAAGTTTGAGCTGGGAAGAGAACAACTACATATTGGCTGGTGATTTAAACGCCAAGCACATAGATTTGGGAAATCAAATACAAAATCCGCGAGGTAGCCATCTATTTAATTGGATGGGTCGATACAACCTTAAGTATCGCATCGATCTTCTAGCCACAGACAGGCCATCGTTTCCAAGAATCGGTGCCTATCTGGATATATTGCTTAAAGACGCAAGACTAACAATTACTGACGCTGTAGGTCAACGGCCAAGAAATTGTTTACGAACGATCGAGTACGACAGTGACCACTGCGGACTCGCCGCCATAATACAACTTCCGAGCGAGCTTATGGAGTTGGAGGAGTATGTTCCTGTGCATACTTACAATTACAGTAAGGTGCGCTGGCTCCGCTTCTCCAATGCCTTATTTAGTGAATTATGTTCAAATGGTATATCCCCACCAAATGACAGGAATCTGACAAATACGGAAATCGACAGCAACATGTACCGTAACGCGACAATTCACGCACTACACAGACAAAAAAGTGGACTACTGAGAAGACTTAAGCGATTGTACAGACGGTTTACTGACAGACGAGATCTGGAGGTTAGGACACTGGAGTCGTAGACCGAAAACATCAACCAACTGATCATTCAAAACTATAGGTTGTCCATTAATTTGTTTTGGGACAATAAAATTCGGGCCGTTAACTCTAGCGACCCGAGTATGTTCCCAAAAATTAATAAGATTTTTAGAAGGAAGGATCAAAACGATCTTCCGTTTCTTAAGGTCCAGAGAACGACAGAGAACAGAGACGTACTTCTGACAGCAGCCATAGACCAGGATAGCGCCGTCTTGGACGATGACCTTTACATAGTCGAAGATCCGCAGGAGAAGGTGGAGGCTGTGGGGGCTGCTTTCCAGCAAGTGTACAAGGTGAATGCTAGCATTCGCCGAATCATGGCCTGGAGAACAGAGCTCTGCTTCATCACTTATGGCTCCGGAACGATATAACCGAATGGCGATGTGGGAACCTTGGTTTCACCGGGTTTATTGATGAGGATTTGGCAAACGCCATAATCGCCGACCGAAGTGGGCCAGTCGCCTGTTAATTTCGAAGAATGAGCTCCTGCTCATCTTCGATTCATTAAAGAAAAAGAAGTCAGCAGGCGTCGATGGTATATCCAACGTTGTACTACGACATTTATTTCGACAGACATACAGGTGCTGCTTTGGCCAGGGCTAGGGGAGCCTTTGCCTTGACAAAACGACTGTTTTATAGCAGCCGTCTTGACAGCAGGGTGAAGGTGATTTTTTAAATGGCGCTCATCAGGCCGATGATTGCCTACGGATGCCCGGTGTGGTTCAACGTTGCCCCATTTCAAATGGAAAAGATTTGGGTGTTTGAGAGGCAATGTCTTAGACGTTGCCTTGGATTACACAGAACACCAGAATCGGAGTACACAAGATAGTATTCCAACCAGGTTCTATGGAGCCAACATAAACAGAATAGATAATTTTTTGTTTAAGCTGATTTGGGGTCACACTACAAGAGCGATGTCCTCAACCAACAGCTTAATTTTTGGGGCTTACTACACCAATAATGAATATTTTGAGAGTGCGCGGTTAAGTGGCTACATCCCTTCCGAGGCATTCCTCTTTTTAGACAGTCGAGGGCTGATACAGGATGGAATGGCGGCTCCGCTCATCAACCACGTCAGCCGTAAAACTGTAGATAGGCGACTCCTGTATGGTCGAGACGTCATCGCTCAAGGTGGAGAGGAGCGCCTTCGGTTTAGTAGGACTGTGACCGATCGAGACCGAAGGGATAGGGCTAAGCAAGAGAACCAGTTCTAGTGGCTCTCTGAACAGCAGTTTGATGGCTAAAGTCGATAAGAATATATGTCTTGGCCGACTTACATAGATTAAGGGAAATTAGGTATAAGAAACAGTCGGGGTGGCACCAAAAAATATTAAAAAATATGTATGTATGCGGAGGCATAGGTGCATGCATCTGCGCGGTATATGCATGTGCGTGCGTATATGTATGTACGTATATACATGTATATGTAGGTGGCATGTTGTTGTGTGTCTGCATACGTATACAAAATATAAACAAAAAAAATTAAAACGAAAAATGCTGCTGTGGTTGTTCTAGTTTTTAAGTGGTTTTGGGTATTTTTAGGTATTTTAAGTAGTTTATGTTATTTTTAGTTAGTATAAGTTGCATTTAGTGTTAATTATTTTTAGTCTAGCTTTAGGTAATTTTTGGGTAAATTTAAAATTATCTGATACTAAGTTTTTGTTATAAAGTTTTCTTGGTTAAATAAAAATAAAATAATTAGATTTAATTAAAATAGTTTTTAGGTCGAAAGACAGTAGTATTAAGAGATATAGTTTAGTTTAGAGCGCCGGTAAAGGGCCAGTAAATTAGATGTAAGTTATTGATAATTAGGCTATTTTTAAACATTTTTGTCTAGCTTTAAGATGGTTATAAGTTAAGATTAAATAAAAATGAATACAAAAAAAAACAAAAAAGAGTAGTATTTTGAACAAAATAGTAGTACCCTTACAGAATTTTAAAAGTTTTCAAATGAGAGCTTGTGAAAAAATTTGTATTTTAAAACTATCATCTTTGTTGTCTAAACATTTAGGGACATTTATATATCAGTAGCTGTGTTTTGTTATCTACGGGCCTGGGTCTGGTTCATTTTTTAACACGTATTACAAATATGAGTATTAAATTGGGTGAACAGAGTGAACATTTAGGTACTTAACCCAGATAGTTTTACTTTCATGGGTTGAACCATATGGGTAATAAATAAATATAATAATAAAACACGCCTATTATTAAATACTTAGATCGAAAACAGCCAATCTGTTAAAGTATTTTGATTTAGCATATCATAATATTCAAAGGTTATGAAAAGAAACAAAAACTATTTTTCATATGATTTCAAGAGGCTTTTTAAGGATTCCATTGTTTTTGTTTTTAGAAAAAGTTCAGCTTTTGCCCCAACATACACATAATCGATATTTAAAAAAAAAAACAGAAAAACTTTGATTAGATATAAGGTCACTTAAAAACTCCAATTTGATAAAATTTTGTAAAATGTTTTAATATATGCCAAAAATGTATGTATTCGCGCGGACTTAGACTAGAACTCTAAGTTATGCTGTTTAGTTAATTGAAGAACATAGTCTAAAAATAATAAATAATATTTCTTTTTATTATTGAGTTCTTCTTGAATCTTGTGTCAGAAAATTCAAAAGAATTCTGCAAAAAGTAGTGTACCAATGCAGGCCGCTTTTTCAATGTTCTTGCCGTAGCCTGTTCAAGAGCTAGCCACGGAGTAAGGGATTATTTTAAAATCTTATGTTTAACGAGTTTTTTGAAACTCGTTAAATTCGGTTTGCTTTTGGGCTTTAGCAAAGTATACATAGATGTTTTTTTTAGAAAAAAATAAATACCCTGTGGCATTTTCTTAGCGCGCCTGAGGAACAAAGGATGTTTTCATTAATGCATGTTTGCGAAAGTCCGACGAATGCCTATCATTCATAAAGCAAATGATGAATATCAGACATTTATAAATGTAAAACGCAAATATTTGCAGGGCAAATGCGCAGATATAAAATTTCACATGAGTAGTATAAATGTGCGGGTACGGGGCCAGCGGCGCAGGCGGTGCAGCCAATATACTGATGTTGCTTGAGAAGTGATTTCATGGTAATCGCCATGTTGTTTAAAGATCTAAGAGAAAATAATGTTTTTTATGTAGTATGAATCATATACTTGGGGCTTAAGAATTATTTATATTTTTTTCCGTTTTAAATTGTAGAAACCATATCTTGGATGACGCACACATCATTGTCGGGGCTAGGTCATTTAGATTTCTACCTTCGCAGAGGGTGAAACAACGACCACAACAACAACAAAATCTATAAACAAAATTTTCGATGAGAAAACAGTAACCGTGGAGGAGATAATCGAGAGCTTTAGGCAAGACTTAATTTCCATATAAGGAACAATTTTTTGATATCTATGAGGAAAAACACCAAGGAACACATATATCAGTTGTTTAATTGGTGGTTTTTATTCTTTCGGACACTATCTTATTAGTCGGTTGAGTTTAGGTTTTTTTTTATTTTAACCGTGAAAATGATAAAGACTAATAACTGTGTCATCTATAATTAGAATTTATGGTTAAACATGTGAAACTTAAAGAAATCCATTTCATTTACATTGTTACTAGAATGATAAGATATAAAATTAATATTTATGTATAGGTATGCGATAATAAAAAGCTTACAAAAATCATTTGTATATCTATTCTTTTTTTTTGTTTAGTGTTAATATACTTAGATAAGAACTATAATGAGAAGCGTTATAATAAAAGTTTAAGAAAGTTAGACCTCAGAATGTGTATAAATAGGTTGTATTTTTCTTTTAATCTTCATTATAGTCTTACTTGTTAATCTAGTATTATACATCTTAACTCAAACTTAAAATTATTTTATTGTATTCAACAATTTTAAAATGGAATCGTTTTTACAAAAAATTAATAAATACATCAGTGAAAAACCTCTACTCCCTTTGAAGGGCTTGGGGTCAACACCAGAAATAAATAAAATGAATAATTTCGTGTGCGACGTATGTAGTGGTATTTTTACACGAAGTAGCAGTCTGAATAGACATATAATAGCTGCACATGGTGATAAAATTAAATGTTCTCAGTGTGACAAAACATATACACGAGAGGATTCAATGTTGAAACACTTCCGCAAGGAACATATTAACACCTCCTCTCAAGAGCTAGTAATTGATAAACCAACTAGCAGCAAGAGAAAACTTCCAAAAGACATGAATGATTCCTTGTCCCAACCGCATTCATCATCGAAAAAATGTAGATGTGAAAACTGTGAAATAGATGTGCTAGTATCTGGAAGGGGTCATCACACTTGAACTAATGAACATAAGAGAAAGAGCAAAGTTCCAGTCAACAATACTCGTTTTAACAAAATAAGGCATTGTTTTGAAGGTAAAGTGGAAACCTATTCCTTAGAAAATACTGATGAAGGGGTTATAGACATTAACAATTTTTTAAATAGCTGTACACGTGATATAATTAAATTACTTAAATACTCGTTTGAAACCAAAGAGGGTATAAAGTTCAGCATTGAACTATTTGCAGAGTTCATAAAATTTATATCAACACAAGGAGAATCAGAAAAAAGTGAAATAAGCATAAAATCGTTTAAATGTCCAATGCAAATAGCTTTACAAAATGATGATTTGGAAGATATAATTGAAAACATGTTTAAAACAATTGGAGTTAAAAGTGAAGAGTTTCAAGAGAGAGATTCAGGATGGGCACTATTGTGTATTAAACGTATTGAAGTTAATATTAACGAGTATAAACCCTTCAGAGGTTCGAGCTATTTAAGCCTTCCAAAAAGCATTAAGCTGAAAGAAGCCTGCGTTAATATCCAAAATAATGATGAATTCTGTTTTAAATGGGCAGTTATATCAGCTCTTTACCCCATAGATAAGCATTCTTATAGACCAAGCAGTTACCACATTGAAAACATTCGAGTTGATGTGATAAGTTTAATGAGTGGAATTCAGATTGACTTTACAAATTTAGAGTTCCCTTTGAAACTTAAAGACATATCGATCTTTGAGACACTCAATCCTACAATTAGTATAAATGTTTTCGGAGTAGAAACAAATGGATCTGGAGAAAGTTATAGAGTTGTTGGCCCATATTTCAACTCTCAACACAAAAGACAACAACATATTAATTTATTACTGATACAAGAAGGAGATTGTAGCCATTATGTTTGGATACAAAATATGTCTAGATTAATAGTAGCACAACTGAGTCATGGCAAACGATCAGTAAGAATATGTAATTCATGTCTGCAAACGTTCAACACAGATGAAGCATTTGAGAGGCATGAAAATGAATGTAATAAAACTGTGACAACACTACCACATGTTCCAAGTAATATACTACAGTTTGAACATCAACATAGATCGCTAGAAGTACCATTTGCCATCTAAGCAGATTTTGAGTGTATGCTGGTGAATATTGATAGCTGTCAACCTGATCCATCAAACTCATCAATTACATCTATTAAAAAACATGTTCCAATTGCTGTGTCCTATTTTATCAAATGTTCATTTAATACATCTTTGAATAAACTTTTCAAATACACCGGTAATTAAAAATTATTCTTAAAACCTCATTTCATATGTGATATATAAATTGTCTGGTAATATAATATAATTATTTTTGTTTTTATTCTAGGTGAAGACTGTACACAAGTTTTTATATCGAACTTGCTCGAAGACTGTCAAAATATTTATAAAAATTATTTGGGAGAGAAAATCCCGATGACTATGACACCTCAGGATGAAATTAAATTTCAACAGGCAACAACATGTCATATCTCTAAGAAACCAGTGTTGGGGAGTCCAAAGGTTCGGGATCATGACCATCTAACTGGAAAATTCAGAACGGCCGCACATTCCAAATGTAATTTAAATTATAAGATACCTAAATTTATTCCTATTTTTTTCCATAACTTAACCGGATATGACTCACATTTATTCATAAAAGAGCTGGGTAATATCAAAGGGTCTATAAATATTATTCCTCTCAACAAAGAGAAATATATATCAATTTCATCAAAAATCTTAATAAATAGTAAGCAAGGAGAGTTTTTAGAATTACGATTCTTAGACTCATTTAGATTTCTACCTTCGAGTATTGTTAGTATAGCAAAAACATTAGATAAAAAAACAGATTTTAAAATTTTAACATCATGTTTCAAAGATGATGAATCTTTTCAACTAATGACTCGTAAGGGTGTTTCCTGCTATGACTATTTAGACTCTATAGAAAAGTTAAGTGAGACAGAGCTCCCTCCAATAGAATCTTTTAGAAATTCTTTGTTTGAAGAAGATTGTAGCCAAGATGACTATAATCACGTTGTAAAAGTTTGGTCACATTTTAAATGTAACAGTTTAAGAGAATATTTAGAACACTATTTGAAAACAGACGTTTTAATTTTAGCACATATTTTCGAAAAATTCAGAATTGATTCTAAGACAATTTACGGCCTAGACCCCTGTCACTATTATACATTACCAGGTTTTTCGTGGGATGCTATGTTGAAAGAAACAAGTGTAAAACTTGAACTTTTAACTGATATAAAAATGTATAACTTTTTCGCTAAGGGTATAAGAGGAGGTTTGACACAGTGTAGGTTACGACATTCTAAAGCAAATAATAAATATATGTCTGATTATGATTCAAGTAAACCATCTGATTATTTAATGTATTTGGATGCTAATAAACTTTACGGTTGGGCAATGTCTGACTATCTACCACATTCAGACTTTAAATGGGTTGAACCTCCAGATAATTTAGATGGGATTAAAGAATGGTTAATTTCAAATATATACATTGGTTATGTTTTAGAAGTTGATCTTGAATATCCTAAAGAAATACATGATGATCATAACGATCTTCCTTTCTGCCCCTCAAATATTTCATTGCCTAACATATCAGATAAAAAATTAATTGCTGATTTAAATAATAAGGTAAATTATATAATACATTACAAAAGTTTAATCCAGTGCCTTGAAAATGGTTTAGTGCTGAAGAAAATTCACAGAGTGATACAATTCAAACAATCTAAATGGTTGAAAAAATATATTGATTTAAAAAATGAACTTAGAAAAAAAGCAACTACAAAGTTTGAAAAGGATCAACGTAAACTCTGTAATAATGCTGTATTTGGGAAAACTATGGAGAATGTAGACAAACGAAAAGATGTTCGAATTGTTGATTCAGTAGAAAGCAGAGGTAGACATCTTGGTAGCCGTGCTCTTATCGCTAAACCTAATTTTCATAGCATTTTAGAATTTTCCGAAACTATGGCTGCTATTCAGTTAAAACGAATTTACTGTGTCTATAATAAGCCTATATACTTGGGTTTTTGTGTATTAGAGATTTCAAAGTATAAAATGTATGACTTTCATTATGCTTATATGAAACCAAAATTTACGAAGAACCTACAACTGGCTTATATAGATACTGACTCATTTATTTATCAAATACGAACTGATGACTTTTACAGCGATATTAAGAGTGATATAATTAAAATGTTTGATACTTCAGATTACCCCCTACATAACCCCTCTGATATTGTTCAGCTCAATGTGAAAAAATTAGGTTAAATGAAGGATGAGAATAATGGAAGAATAGGGTTAAGAGCTAAAATGTATAGTATTGATATTGAAGATGCATCTGTGATAAAAAAAGCAAAAGGTGTTAAATCAGCAGCTGTACAAAAATTATCTTTGCAAAATTATAGAGATTGTCTAAAAATCCTAATTCTAAAAACTCTACAAACTGATAGAAAAAATCAACGAAATAAAGATGCTAGCAAATTTGATAATTGCGATGTTAGCAATGTAAAAGTTTATTTAAATTCTGAATCTTATCCCCGAGAGGATTTAAACATTAAATATAAACTAGATCGATATGCCGTTCTTTATGATATGTATAGCAAATTTCAACATTCATACTATCAGAAACAAGCGAGTCCTCTTTTATCCAGGACGGATTTTAAGGATATTGCCCCAATTATTCGGACATGTCGGACATGTACTTGTGGGACCTGATCTAAGGTATTTTTGGCGAAGATTTGTGGCTGTGACTGGACTGGCGAAATTGGTGAGGCAGTTGGGTTTTGAACACGACGAAGATAAGACAAGGCGGCGCAGCGGTCTAGCAAGTGAAGTTGTATTAATTTTTTGTAAATTGAAAAGAAGAAAACTGTATTCATAAAAATTAGAAAATCACACATTGTAACATTGATGTACCCTTTTTTTAACTTATTATTTTAATTAAACAAAAAGAACATTCTACATTCTTGCAATGAAAAATCAAAGAAAAAAGTTAACGTTTTCTTTTTAACATTACTTTATTTTCTAATGGGATCCTACATGATCCTACATGGGGGCTGAACCGCTGAATCAAGGATAGAAAGATATGGGCCGAGTTTGTTTGTCGGTTTAAAGTCAAGCTGGAAATAGTTACGTCGTATCAGCCAAGTTAAAAATAGTTACGTCGTGTCAGTCATGTTGATAATAGTTACGTCGTGTCAGTCAAGTTGAAAATAGTTACGTCGTGTAAGTCAAGTTGAAAACAGTTACGTCGTGTCAGTCAAATTGAAAATACTTACGTCGTGTCAGTCAAGTTGAAAATAGTTACGTCGTGTCAGTCAAGTTGAAAATAGTTATGTTGTGTCAGTCAAATTGAAAACAGTTACGTCGTGTTAGTCAAGCTGAAAATAGTTACGTCGGGTCAGTCAAATTCAGAATAGCTACGTCATGTCAGCCAAGATCAAAGTAGTTACGTCGCGTCAGTCAAGCTGAAAATAGTTACTGCGGGGATAAGTTGAAGTAGTTAAAAAGTGAATCGGATTATTACAAGTGGAGTTTCATGGACGAATTGTTAATAGCGGAAAATAAATCAGAGGACGGAAAAGAAGAAGAAAACCCAAATATGTCCAACGAAACCAATTTCGCGTTCCGAGATGTGGAGGATTCCTTCGACAATTTTTCAGGGGAATCGGGGAAGAAACTCGATATATGGGGAAGAAACTCGATACATGGATAAAGGACTTTGAAGAAATAGCTACAGTGTGTAAGTGGAATGATATCCAGAAGTTCATTTACTCAAAGCGATTGCTAAGACGAGCGGCTAAACTCGCGATAGAAGCAACGTCGGGAGTATCCAGCTGCGCGATACTAAAAACTACGTTAAAAGCGGAATTTATAACTACTCAATCGGGGATCGATGTACACCGTGCACTACAGGCGCGTACGAATAGGAATACAGAAAGGTTACTGGAATACGTCTACGCCATGCAACGACTCGCAAATGAAGGGGCAGTCGACGAAGCCTCAGTGGTCGAATATATCCGGAACGGAATTCCGAATTTTGTTCACAACAAAACGATTTTGTACGAAGCAACAACCTTAGAGCAGCTGAAAAAAAAGCTTGAGTGCTATTAGCAAATGAAAAGGTGTATGCCAACACAGAACGCCAATAGAAATAACGTGAGACCTGCACCCCCAGTAAGAATAGCGCCTGGGAATGCACTCATCGTCGGACAACCAAAGGGATGCCACAACTGCGGGTCACTATCGCATGTAGCAGCAAACTGCCCAGACAAGGCAAGAGGCATTCTATACATTTTCAATTATAATCAGTTTGGGCATATTTCGCCCAACTGTCCGGTAAAGAAAGAAATGGCTCCCTCAACATCCAGAGGGATAAGCCATGTAAATCGAATCGAATCTGATGGAAGTCACATAGTAATACAAGTCGAAGGTAAGCCATATCAGGCGTTTGTCGACAGTGGGAGTGACGTATCCATCATACACGAAACTCTCCTAAAGAAGGTAACAAAACTACTATCGAAAAATCTGGTATGATGTTAAAAGGTTTCGGAAGCAGACCACGGACGACATCAGGATCGTGCCTGGTGGATATTAAAATCCAGACAAAATTCTGTTAGGACGGGATTTCCTACGCAACGTGGAGATGATCATGAGTCAAGGTAAGATAAAAAGTGTAAAGAATGTAATTTTGAAAAGGGAGGAACCGGAACAAAGATACGAATTAGAAGAAAATGACGTCTTCAATATCGAGTGGACTGGCGAGGAGGAGTTGGAATCGATGTTGTAGGTGGGGAACGAAGAGTATCGTGAGGTCGTAAATCATATAGTGGAATCGTATTCACCAAAGAATGTGCAAACATCTTTTATTGAAATAGGGATCGTGTTGATGGACGAAGTACCGGTGTATAGAAAATCACGGAGGCTAGCAATCCCTGAGAGAAACAGGCAAAAGAATGATTCGACGAAGGAGTGATTGTACCTAGTAGGTCAGAATATGCCAGTCCGATAGTCCTAGTAAAGAAGAAGGACGGAAGACACAGATTGTGTGTTGACTATCGGGAATTGAATTAAAAAATAATAAGAGATAGATTCCCGATGACAGTCATGGAAGAGGTTTTCGAATCACTGCACGATGCAAAGGTGTTTATTACATTAGATCTAAAAGACGGACGTTGCGGAGAATAGCAGAAGATACACAGCATTCGTAACACCGGACGGACATTATGAATTTTTAAAGGTACCATTCGGACTATGTAACTCACCAGCCACTTTCCACAGATTCATCAACCAGATCTTCCGTGGATTGGTGTTGCCGAAGTATCTACTGATCTACGTGGACGACATCATCATTTTCGCTAAGACCGGAGAAGAAGCATTAGAGAAGTTGGAAGTTGTACTTAAGGTTGCCGAAGAATATGGGTTAAAGATTAAATGGAAGGAGTGTAACTTCCTATCTCGCGGAGTAGAGTTCCTAGGTCACATGGTGGGAAACGGAAGTATGTGGCCGTCGGAAGAGAAAATCAAGCCGGTGCAGAAATTTCTGGCCCCAAACAACGTGAAGCAAGTGCAGATTTTTGTGGGGTTAACTGGGTTTTTCAGGAAATTCATTTTAAATTATTCTAAGATAAATTGAAGATTTTTATGACCTGTAGTCCAAAATGCGTTTCGCCCAGGTACGATAGTTGGGCTCATAAGTCAGATGTTATCGTACCCTTCTAAGACGCATGATGAGCCCAACTATCGTACCTGGGCCAAAGGCATTTTGGACTACAGGTCATAAAAATCTTCAAATTTCCTTTATTCCACACAGTCCACAAAAACCAAAAAATATATTATTATTTGCGTTTTCTTCTATTTAATGCTAAGATAGATAAGCAATTGTCCGATTTACTACAGAAAGACGTGAAATTCAGATTTGGTGAGAAAGAAATTACAGCGTTTAATCTATTCATATCTTGTCTTTGCAGCGAGCCAGTACTGAAGCTTTTCAATCCGAGTTTGCTAATACAACTCCACACGGATGCAAGTATAGTGGGATATGGAGGGGTGCTGCTACAAAAACACGAGGACGGTAACTTTCACCCGACATTTTTTCTGAGTTTCAAAGCTAGCCAATCGGAAAGAAAATTCACCAGCTATGAACTAGAAGTCCTTGCAATCATGAAATGCCTTGCGAAGCTGAGAGTATATCTTTTAGGACTGGAGTTCATCATAGTAAAAGATTGTAAGGCGTTCGAGGCAACGATAAAGAAGACGGACCTATGCTCACGGGTAGCCAGATGGGCGATTATACTGCAGGAGTATTAAATAAAAGTTGTGCATCGAGCGGGAATGGCAATGAGGCATGTGGATGCATTGAGTAGGTATCCGGTGGTAATGAGGATTGAAGATGGGCTGATATATAGAATCAATGACGCTCAGAGTAAAGATGAGTATTGGCAACTAATTTTTAATGTAATTGCAGCAACGGGAACCTACAACGACTATAAAGTTAGAGGTGGTTTGGTGTACAATTTCGAGGAGGGTGCACATCTGCTAGTGCTTCCAAAAACGATGCAGAAGGAAATTGTCCAGAGTGTTCACGCTCAAGGACACAAGAGCTCGCGGAAGGTGGAAGTTATAGTGAAGCAAGATTATTATATACCAAAGCTTAAGAGATGTGTCGAAAATGTAATTGCGAACTGTGTGGCGTGCATATTGGTAAGAAGGAGGAACGGTCGGATGGAAGGGTTTCTACACCCAATCGGAAAAAGTGACTTACCGCTCAACACGTTACGCGTCGATCATTTATGTCCATTACCTTCAACCAATAAATTTTATAATTTTCTCTTTGTAGTGGTCAAAAGCTTTCAAAGAGTATTGCGACCGTACGAACATTCAACACGTACTAACAACCACTGGAGCACCACGGGGCAACGGCCAAGTGGAGCGAATAAATAGGATCATAATTGGAGTGCTGTCCAAAATGACATCAAAGGAACCCACCAGATGTTACCAGCATGTAGGCCAAGTACAAAGGGCGATTAACTCAACGATATCAAGAAGCACGAAAAGGAGTCCGTTCCAACTCATATTTGGAACCCTCATGCGAACAGCAGAGGACATAGAAATGAAAGCACTATTAGAAGAAGCAATGCTGGAAGAGTTTGAAACTACGAGATAGGACAAGCGGAAGGAAGCAAGAGAAGAAATATCCAAGATCCGGATGGAGAATCAAAGGGCGTACAACAGGAAACGTACGCCACCAAATGAATATAACGTGGGCGAACAGGTGGCTATTAAACGGACACAATTCGGAACTGATCTAAAACTACAAGCAGAATACTTAGGACCCTATGAAGTGAGAAAGGTGAAACGGAACGAGTGCTATGATGTCAAGAAAGTGGGGCAGCATGAAGGTCCAAACGTTACCAGCACATCAGCCGATCATATGAAACAGTGGCTGTGAACGGACCACGGGAATGTTCCATGGATTTTTTGGAGGACTTAAAGGTAAAAAAATCATTGTGAAGCTTGGAAAATGTCGGTTAATTGTGAAATTCATTGTGATGGAAGACGTTTAGCGTTCATTTTGTGTAGAGAAGTTTATGAGATATATATTAGATGACGCTTTTCTGCAATCAATGCCACAGCGTGATAGATTGCGTTATACATAAACTTAGGCTGTGCGCCCTTTTTACATTATAATTTTCTATTCAGAAAATGTGCTATTTTTCTTGCTGAAATTGATTCGAGTTTTGGCTATTATTACACTGATTCCGATCTAACCTTGGTCGACGTACACGTCTTGCAATAATTAATCAGAGTATCCGTGATAATCAAACGCAAAAGGTAGATACGTGCAGAAGAAATAAATGTAGACGTGTCCATATTGCACAGCTTCAAACTGCACAATTCGACAAAAAGTTAGTAAAGGAAGAAAAGAGGTAAATGTATACTTATATCGCGTTGCTTTCGAATACGATTCCGCAATCGGATTTAATTTCTCGATGTTCCCGGTGGGAGATGTGAGGCATTCACCATTAAGTTGATTCTAGCAACAATTTGGTCAAGATCTCTTTCGCTGCCTGTTGCATCCTATGACATCTATGGTATTGCGGCCACACTAGTAGGAATGGGGGCACTATGGTCTGGGAATTCCGAGCCAGAAAGAGATAGCACTATGTTTGAGTGAGATTGGTGATAAGTAGTTAATTTTGCGGTAACGGCAATGAGTTGTGGTGAGACGATAAGGATTTAGTGTTATGTTGGCGGCGAGTAATTGTTTGAAGTTTGTTTGGCGGCATGTGACGCGTGCGGCCGGGTGGCGCTTGTATAAAATGATAATAATAATAATAATTATTCAAAAGCGGTTGTAGTTTGAAATTTTCAGAAATGATAAGAATATAAGAATTTCAATGTCTTATCAGTATTGATGTTTTGCGGGTAGGAGCGCGTGCCAGTGTGAGTTATAGAAATGTGTAATGGCGGTATCACAATATGTTTTTTATGATTCATTGTAATTTGTGTTTTGTATTTTGTTTAATGGGTTTATATGCCTACATACATATGTGAGAAGAAAATTTATATTCAAGCAATGATTGCGGTAATCATTAAAAAAAAGGTAGAACGTTTGGCTTAAGTGTTTATTTTTAGAACAGCTCTGATATAGAGAACATTAATTGGGGAAGTAGAAAAAACAATATGTTTTGGTTGGAAAGATTAAGGGAAGGAGAAACATTTTGTATCTGTGAATCTGGATGGTTGGACATAAAATTTACGGATGTAATATTCTATAATGACACATTAAAATTGATGCTACAGCCAGAATATGGAAGCGAATGCGTTTTGTTTCATATTAGAAATGGTGAGACCGTATCGGCTATTCTGAGTTTTAAGTTGCAGTTTCAATCTATGCAACATGTACGGTTTAAACTTTTAGGTGAGAATATTACTTTTCATAAAAAAAAAAAAAAAAAAAAAAAAGTAAAATGAAATGAATAAAACATAAAATTATATTATAGGAGGGGAGTTAACATTGAGCGGAACGATCACACCTCATTCGAATGCTGTAAAGAGAAAAGAGGGTGAATATCCATCGCTTTGTCCATTTGGTGAGGCTGAATTACTTAATGAACCTCAAAAACTTAAAAAGAAAAAAGACAGTCATCACATAGAAATAGAGACAGTTGAACGAGTTCATGACACATCATTTCAATCGAATGTATTTTAATATATACAAGATGAGATAAGAATAAAAGATGTGAGAGAGAGAGAGATGAATATAGATGAAATAAAAATTATATAAAATTTAAAATTTGAGTGTAATGTTTATTAGTTTATGACAAACCTTTGGATAGCAAACATCTTTTTTTTTTTTTTTTAAATGCTGTTTTACTCATCAGTCTTATGTCTGCTTTTAATTTGTCCTTCATTAATTGCTACTTTGCCATTACCTGTGGATATAAATTTGCAACAAGCAAACATAACTGACAATCTCTCTTTTTCATTGAGTTTACCTAATAATGATACTGTGCAGATAGGTTTATCGTTTCGTTTGTTAACCTTTACAAATGGTAAAAATTTGCTTAATACCACAACAACAACAACCGATACAACATCATTTCAAAATGATGCAACAGTGACTTCAACAACAGCAAGAACGGTGGTAAATACAATTTTGGAGGAGAAAAAAATAGTAACCGTAGAGGAAGCAATCGAGAGTTTTAGGCAAGACTTAATTAAAAAAGAAACTGAAATATCAGGAATTATACAAAGTAAGGATGTTTTTTATAGACATTTCAAGCTTGAGTTTGATGAAGATAAGGCACTAACTGTTCGATGTTCGTATGATAGCAATTATAATTTGCGCACTCTAAGCATTAAATGTTATGAGTATCATGAATATGAAACTGAGAGAGTATTAAGTAATGGAGAAGTTGAGGTCTTTATGAAGGAGGATCTCGCATACAAATCTGATGTCGAATTACTGAATTTCAAATCATTAAAACAATCATACCATATGAATATCTCTTAAGAAAAAAAATGTATAAGTGTATATATCAATAAAGATTTTTATTAAAAAAAAAAAATTACAAAAAGATGTGTCTTATTTATTAATTTTAGGTATAGGAATCCAAGAGTTGTGATCGTCTGAAAACCCGAGCCATTTAACAAATAATCGATCTTTTTTCCTTTGAAGCACTTCCTCGACTAGATATGTATCGGGGAACTTATTTTTCTGTAGTTCAAGCTCATAAAACCCTCCTTTAATGGGATGTCCTTGGTGATCTTCCAATAGGTACGTTATTGGATTTGAGCGTTGCACTTTGGCTATCTTAAAGATTTCTGTGGTCCAATTCGGTGTGTATCCTTTATCGAAAACATGTTTGTATTTACTAATTCTGTCAAAATCCCCGGTTTTAAACTTTGGAGTAATATGTATTTTGATGTGATTATAGATCTTGGAGAGTAATATTTTTTCATTTGCAGCATTGACTTCAGATGGTTTCATATTTATCGTACGATGTTTGGAATTATTGTACGTTTTTGTTAGTTGTTCTATAATATCAATCCAACGATATGAACCATTTAAACTAAATTCTTTCCACATCCAAGTTTTCAAGGTACGATTAAATCGTTCAACAATGGAAGCTTTGAGAACACTAAATGTAGAGTAATGATTGATTTGAAACTTTTTCATAAGTTTTTGAAACGATGCATTGAAAAATTCTTTTCCATCATCTGTTTGTAAATTTTTTGGGTGACGACCTTTATTAAATATATCTTCCATAGCCTGAGTGACACTCGTTCCTGTTTTATTTTTAATAGGAGCCGTCCAAGCAAATTTAGAAAATGTATCAATAACTGTGAGAAGATATCGATAATTTTCGTTTTCGGGTGAATACACAACCATCTCGACTAGGTCGGCTTGCCATAAATCATCTAGATCCTTAATAATTACTCGTCTTTTTGGAAAATTCCTTCGAGCAGGCTTATGTAGTTCTTCAACAACAACAACGTTTCTCTGACTCATCTTTTTATTGAATGATAAAAACAAAGTATTTGTTCATGCATTTTATTAATTAAAAATATTTCTATATAATAACTACAAGTTTAAGTCATACTATTTCAATCTTTTTTATACAAAGACATCAGTTTTTATATTTTTAAAAGTCTATTTTCAAGCATGTAACATGCGCATGTATCTGGACCATTTTTGCATAAGTTTGAAGACCATGGACAGTTATCGAAATGACATCCATGTTTTGATGTTGTAGTAGTAGATACATTCATAAATCTTTTCAAAAAGATTACACAATTCAAAAGCTCTTCATGATGTTCTTCCAGTATATTATGATGATTTGTTTTCAGAAACTGTAGAATTTCATCAAAAATTAATAAAAAATCTATGTTAGACATAATGATTGAGTTCTCCACACACTGAGGAGATAGATTAAAGACAAAAGTTATATAATGACTGGTTTTAAGTTTTAATAATTAATAGAATTGTCTTCAATTTCATTTTCAGATTTTTTTTCTTATTATCAATTGTGTCAAACAGTAGTTTCTTAAATTTTTCAACTACTCCATATTGGATGTATTCTTTAAGTTGTTCGTATGTTTCATCAACATATTTTTGAAAGAATTGTTCAAAAAGTTTTAAACTGAATTTGATATTGAGATTACTGGTCTTAACTGAAGAATACTGGGTCTCAATCTGGGTGGAACTGCTTTTTACTGCTACTATCTGCTCGCTGTACTGCTCTGTACTGTTCTCATAGAACATTTCGCATATACCACAACTCAAGCTCGCCTGAAATTATATAGCTACTTAGAAAAACTTCAGGAAAGAGTTTTGTACTACGACACTGATTCCGTTATTTATGTTTGTCGTCAAGGAGAATTCGATCCACCTACTGGAGACTTTATCGGTGATATGACAAACGAACTGGATTGCTATGGTCAAGGAAGTTACATTACCGAATTTGTAAGTGGCGGACCAAAAAATTATTCTTACAAAGTATACAGCACAAAGGATAAAAAAGAACACACTGTCTGTAAAGTGAAGGGTATCTTCCTCAATTATGAATCTTCCCAAAAAATTAATTTCGATTCAATAAAAGAATCGGTTTTAAATTCTTCTATACAAGAAGATTCTGAAGAAAGTATTGTCATAAAGTCTAACAATATACGACGTACCATAGAACATCAGGTAGTTACTGTAGAAGAAGTCAAGCCATATAAACCAAGAGCTGAAAAACGTCAATTTTTCGACGATCACAGTTCTCTGCCGTACGGATATAAAAGAAAAAAACCCAACCCACCATCATCATCATCCTCATCAACATCATCATCATAATAATCATTATAGTAATAAAAAGTCGCACTTTATGCAAATATTAAAATAAAAAAAAAAAAATAATTTAAAATTTTAAGCAAAAGTTTTTTGTTTTATTTGAAATATTAATTACAATTTTTAGCTTCTTTAATGTATCTGCTCAAAAGATAAACATTCTGGAGTGCGCATATTTTTTCATGATAACAACATTTCAAAGTTATATCTAGATAAATTCTTTTTAGTTCTTTTAAATTAGGACACTTATAGTTAAGATCTTCAAGGTTAATGACTTCAACATTTTCGTTATTAATAAGTTTTTGTAGCCAATGTTTCTTTTCTCTACCCTTCACGTAAGCAACATTTTTAATTTTTTTTCGAAGATATGACTTAACTTTGCAAAAATCTGTATCTCCTCCATCCCAGGTTAAACCATGATGATACTCACACAACCAATGAGCTTGTCTTTTGAGGGGTGACGGCAGAAAGTTAGAGTGAAATGGTGGAGTAAGTATGAAATGTTGGTGATATCCATTAAAAAGCACAGCCATTTCCTTTAAGATAAACTCATTGTTGATTCCTCTAAAACCTTGATGTTTAGATCTGTTCTAAGCAAATGCACTTTTTCTTATAACAATATTTTTTAAAAAGTTTAACTCTCACTTGCTTTACTTTGTCAAGAGTGACTGAATTCAATAGTTGAGTATACCCTGATTTTATACTTACGAAAAAAAGTATAGACATTGAGCTTAATCTCTATATGTGTTTTTTTTTTTTTTTGATAAAATGTTACTTTATCAAATTTTTTTTTTTAGTCAAATGGATATTTGATTGCTACAATAATTCTGATAAAAAACAAAATAAAGTCAATATTTTTTATGAAACCACTTAGAACAAAATATAGAACGGATGTACTTCCCACAAAAAAAAACAATTGTTTCCCATGGATATTTGTTTTTTCTTTTTACATTCTTTAAGTATTTTAATCCGCAGTATTTCTGATAAAAACAAAATAAAGACACATGTTCAATGTTTGTCTTTTTGTATTATAATTATTTTCTTTAATCTGTGAAATTCCCATACATATTTTTTATGAAACCACATATGACTTAACTTTGCAAAAATCTGTATCTCCTCCATCCCAGGTAAAACCATGATGATACTCACGCAACCAATGAGCTTGTCTTTTGAGGGGTGACGGAAGAAAGTTAGAGTGAAATGGTGGAGTAAGTATGAAATGTTGGTGATATCCATTAAAAAGCACAGCCATTTCCTTTAAGATAAACTCATTGTTGATTCCTCTAAAACCTTGAAAGTCTACAAAACAGGTATCCATGTTTAGATCTGTTCTAAGCAAATGCACTTTTTCTACTGAAAAAATATAGATTATGACACCAATTTAAATAAGTTTGTTAACTTCTCCAGTCAATGGATTGTACTCGATTATGCGATCATGAAGTATTAAGCAATACAATTTGTTGAAGCAGGAATCGAAGTTAATGTTTTAAGTTCAATTTTTACATCCACAGGACCCGTTTTGATTGACTCATTTTGATGAGAACAATCAATAACCAGAATTGGGGCGATATCTTTAAACTCTTGCCGCGATAAAAGTGGATTTGATTGTTGATGATAATACGATTGTTGAAATTTACTATACATTTCATAGAGAATAGCATATCGATCCAGTTTATATTTAACATTTAAATCTTCGCGAGGGTAAGATTCGGAATTTAAATGTACTTTTACATTGCTCACATCACAATGATCAAATATGCTAGCATCTTTATTTCGTTGATTTTTTCTATCAGTTTGTAGAGCAATGATAATATATCTTGGTTTCTCAAGCTGACTTGAAGTTGTAACTGTCCATACATGATCAGTGGTGGTTGGTAATGTTGGATATTCGTACATTTCCCAATTTCGAAAATGAATTTGAATTGGATTTGATTGTATTTGTTTCAATAATGTAAGTTTATTCGAATCAGATAAGGTAATGTGTGGTACTCTCCACTGTAGTTTAAAAATCGAAAGTTTTAATTCTTCGTTGTCTTTAGAAAAATAAGCATTCTCATTAGATCGAGTACGAATTAAAATCAATTCATGTCTTGCATTTGTTATGATCTTTTTATAATCTTCAGCAAATACTAACAGATATTTTAATTTTATACAAAAATTAAAAGTACCCAATGCAAGAGAAAAACTGCTGCTGCTACCCCCAATCCATGATCTATTTTCCAAGCTCTTACTTTCATTTTCGTTTAAAGAAATATAATTTTTTAAGGTCGATGTTATTCCCACATTTTTATTGTTGTCAATGTTTACTCCATTCAGTTCATATTGTATTTCTTCAAAAAGAAAAGCCATTGCATTATTAGTTAATTTTCCTGTTGAAACAGTTCCATCTGCTTTTGTTAGACTCCCTTCTATATAAATATAGCTTTCACTAGGTAATATACATAAGTCTTGTTGTTGTATGGGAATACGTATTTCATCACTCGGATTGAAGGACTGAAGAAATGGTGAGTAACAATGGTACTCAAACTTAGATATGCTATTATCAAAGATGGGTCCTTGAGTAATATTTAATATATCGTTCATATTGTAAATTTATTTTAATTTGAATCCCAGTGACAGAAGATAGGCTTTATTTTCAGGTGATAACTTAAGTGTTGACAGTGTTGATGTTCGGGAAGAACTAGTTAAATGGTTACCTTTGATATCTGTTAAATAATTATTGTAGATTATCATTATTCTAATATTGGGGTTAAATGTAATCGAACAGTTATTCTTTCTCCTCTAAAATTTATTAAGTCTCCGTTCTGGTCCACTAGTTTTAATGTTATAGTACTTACTCGTTTGACATTCACAGGTAAATAGATGACATTTTTTGGAACTTCAATGATTTTATACCCTGACCCTGTTTCTGGTGAGAATTCATGTATTGTATGCATAGGAGTATTATTAAAATAAGAGCTAGTAATGATATTACACTCGACTCGTATTACATTTACCTTGTTTATGTCAACAGGTAAATCTGACAAATGAGTTTTATTACCTTCGAGAACACGTTTACTGAAACCCAATAATTTTCCTATGGTTCTGTTCTAATTGAAATATATGTTCTCGTTGCATTGGATTTGACATTCCATTGTGTTATTATTTGCTTCTATTGCAATAATAATGGAGGATTTTCGCAATAATAATTCTTCGGACATATATTCTGCAATAGCATCAATTTCATACGATCCTATTGAGATTTCAATTTCATATTCGCCCACATGAAACAAATTATTATTCGCATCAACATTCGGTATAGAGTTGTACGTGTGAAAATCAATCAATCCACAAACATAGTCTTTATCCAAGTTCAGCGGTGGAAAATATTCAGCTGATAGAAGGGAAGTTCTCCCGCTCAGTGTAAGTGTCATTGCCATGATGATGATGAAAAACACAATGAAAGCCAATGTATATAAAACTCTTTATTTATTGAAAATAACATTCATATAAAAATCTTAAACATAAATGACCACAGTTAAAAGAATCATAATCTTGGTATTTTGTATAATTATAATTAATTTTTTCACCCAAATAATTAATAATTTCAATAGGAGGTTGAAGATTTCCAAAACTATCAAAATATTCAATTTGGTTGCCTTTTTTATAATACGGTACCCAGTGTGTTCCAGGGCCAATTGATGAGTCTAGATTTACAATTCCACACTCGTTTTTCAAAGGTTTAGTTTTTGGTAAATTATCTCTCATGAAAACTCCTCGAAAATTCGGAATGAATTTCCTTGCAAAATTTCTCAAATCTATTTCATTTAATGCACGATTGGGTAGCGAACTTAGAAGTTTTTTGGCTGTGGATTTAAATAAAGTCCAAACCCTTTTCTATAAGGTTTAAGGTATAAGCCCTGACCTACTGCAATGGATTCCATTTGTTGATTATGACGCTTTTTCTCCTCTAAATCTTTTTTAGCAATGCTAATATCGTTGACGCCTGCAGCACCTCCCGTTAAAGCTCCAATAGCTGAAAGTCCAGCAAACAACGGTACAAGAAATGGAATTACACCACCAATTTTCGGTACAGAAATAACTCTGGGTGTCTTAATGTTATTACTGTTTTTTCTTACTGTTTTCTTAGCAGATGATATGGCTATTTGGATTGCCTTTTCAAGATTGAAGGGTCTTTTACGTTTAATATTATTTCCAATAACTGTTATTATTTTTCTAAATGAGAGTTGCTTAGCATTTTTACCTAAATTTGACTTATTGTCGTTTTTTGTCTTTATTCTTAGAACAACCCATACCGAATTTTGTTTTTGCCTTCAAAAGATTGGTAACCAATAGTGCGTTTGCCTTTTCACCTATACTACCGTCTCCGGATTGAACTCGTTGCCAAGCTTTTTCAGTTAAAATCCTATCGGCAATGTGTCGATCAGATGTATTTTTAAATTTAGAATAAGATATATCGTGTTCTTTGCACGCTTGATCAAGCAAATTAATTCCCGGATCCCCTCGAGCTAGACGTTGTCGGAATTTTGTTCCAGGTCCACAGTATTGATAACCAGGTAAATGTAGTTCAAGAGGTAGTTTGTTTATTAAAGTATTTAATAAACCTTTTCCTTTCACAATGTTTGATCGACTGATAGATTTTTTGGAATAATCAATCATTTTAAATGATTATCTTAGCGTAAGAGTGGTTGAATGTCATATGACACTTTTAAAATATAAACTTGTCATTTATAGGAAATCATTTAGTTTTAATAACTATGCGTTTCGTTAAGCAACAATGCCAGTTACCAGTAATAAATATGGAACTGGCTAACAATATTGAAAGAAAAAAACATGGTAAACTATTCCCTCATAGTATAAGAGGGTTAATTACTGGTCCCTCAAATTGCGGAAAAACAAATGTCATGATGAGTTTGTTACAACAGCCAAATGGATTAAAATTTGAAAATATCTATATATATTCTAAATCCTTACATCAGCCAAAGTATGAGTTTTTACGAAAAGCCATAAAACCTATTAAAAATATGGGTTTCTTCACTTTTGCCAATAACAGTGATGTTATTTCACCCGAAGAGGCTAAACCAAATTCTATATTTATTTTTGACGATATTGCCTGTGAAAAACAAGACACAGTTCGAGTTTACTTCAGTATGGGACGGCATCATCATATTGATAGTTTTTACTTATGCCAAACTTATACAAGAATACCCAAACACTTAATTCGAGACAATGCGAATTTACTAATCATCTTCAAACAGGACGATATGAATCTAAAACATATATATAATGATCATGTTAATTCAGATATGACATTTAATACATTCAGAATAGTTTGTGCAGAATGTTGGAAGACAAATTACGGATTTGTGGTAATTGACAAGGATAGTCCTTTGAATGAAGGTCGTTATAGAAAAGGCTTTGACTGTTTTCTTAAGTTATAAAACAAATAACACTTTTGATTTAATACCATATGTATAGAAATGTTCTATGAGAACAGTACAGAGCAGTACAGCGAGCAGATAGTAGCAGTAAAAAGCAGTTCCACCCAGATTGAGACCCAGTATTCTTCAGTTAAGACCAGTAATCTCAATATCAAATTCAGTTTAAAACTTTTTGAACGATTCTTTCAACAACTTCGAAACTTATTAACCTTCATTTCGATAACTGTCCATGGCCTTCAAACTTATGCAAAAATGGTCCAGATACATGCGCATGTTACATGCTTGAAAATAGACTGTTAAAAATAAAAAAAACTGATGTCCTTGTATAAAAAAGATTGAAATAGTATGACTTAAACTTGTAGTTATTATATAGAAATATTTTTAATTAATAAAATGCATGAACAAATACTTTGTTTTTATCATTCAATAAAAAGATGAGTCAGAGAAACGTTGTTGTTGTTGAAGAACTACATAAGCCTGCTCGAAGGAATTTTCCAAAAAGACGAGTAATTATTAAGGGTCTAGATGATTTATGGCAAGCCGACCTAGTCGAGATGGTTGTGTATTCACCCGAAAACGAAAATTATCGATATCTTCTCACATTTATTGATACATTTTCTAAATTTGCTTGGACGGCTCCTATTAAAAATAAAACAGGAACGAGTGTCACTCAGGCTATGGAAGATGTATTTAATAAAGGTCGTCACCCAAAAAATTTACAAACAGATGATGGAAAAGAATTTTTCAATGCATCGTTTCAAAAACTTATGAAAAAGTTTCAAATCAATCATTACTCTACATTTAGTGTTCTCAAAGCTTCCATTGTTGAACGATTTAATCGTACCTTGAAAACTTGGATGTGGAAAGAATTTAGTTTAAATGGTTCATATCGTTGGATTGATATTATAGAACAACTAACAAAAACGTACAATAATTCCAAACATCGTACGATAAATATGAAACCATCTGAAGTCAATGCTGCAAATGAAAAAATATTACTCTCCAAGATCTATAATCACATCAAAATACATATTACTCCAAAGTTTAAAACCGGGGATTTTGTCAGAATTAGTAGATACAAACATGTTTTCGATAAAGGATACACACCGAATTGGACCACAGAAATCTTTAAGATAGCCAAAGTGCAACGCTCAAATCCAATAACGTACCTATTGGAAGATCACCAAGGACATCCCATTAAAGGAGGGTTTTATGAGCTTGAACTACAGAAAACTAAGTTCCCCGATACATATCTAGTCGAGGAAGTGCTTCAAAGGAAAAAAGATCGATTATTTGTTAAATGGCTCTGGTTTTCAGACGATCACAACTCTTGGATTCCTATACCTAAAATTAATAAATAAGACACATCTTTTTGTAATTTTTTTTTTAATAAAAATCTTTATTGATATATACACTTATACATTTTTTTTCTTAAGAGATATTCATATGGTATGATTGTTTTAATGATTTGAAATTCAGTAATTCGACATCAGATTTGTATGCGAGATCCTCCTTCATAAAGACCTCAACTTCTCCATTACTTAATACTCTCTCAGTTTCATATTCATGATACTCATAACATTTAATGCTTAGAGTGCGCAAATTATAATTGCTATCATACGAACATCGAACAGTTAGTGCCTTATCTTCATCAAACTCAAGCTTGAAATGTCTATAAAAAACATCCTTACTTTGTATAATTCCTGATATTTCAGTTTATTTTTTAATTAAGTCTTGCCTAAAACTCTCGATTGCTTCCTCTACGGTTACTATTTTTTTCTCCTCCAAAATTGTATTTACCACCGTTCTTGCTGTTGTTGAAGTCACTGTTGCATCATTTTGAAATGATGTTGTATCGGTTGTTGTTGTTGTGGTATTAAGCAAATTTTTACCATTTGTAAAGGTTAACAAACGAAACGATAAACCTATCTGCACAGTATCATTATTAGGTAAACTCAATGAAAAAGAGAGATTGTCAGTTATGTTTGCTTGTTGCAAATTTATATCCACAGGTAATGGCAAAGTAGCAATTAATGAAGGACAAATTAAAAGCAGACATAAGACTGATGAGTAAAACAGCATTTTAAAAAAAAAAAAAAGATGTTTGCTATCCAAAGGTTTGTCATAAACTAATAAACATTACACTCAAATTTTAAATTTTATATAATTTTTATTTTATCTATATTCATCTCTCTCTCTCTCACATCTTTTATTCTTATCTCATCTTGTATATATTAAAATACATTCGATTGAAATGATGTGTCATGAACTCGTTCAACTGTCTCTATTTCTATGTGATGACTGTCTTTTTTCTTTTTAAGTTTTTGAGGTTCATTAAGTAATTCAGCCTCACCAAATGGACAAAGCGATGGATATTCACCCTCTTTTCTCTTTACAGCATTCGAATGAGGTGTGATCGTTCCGCTCAATGTTAACTCCCCTCCTATAATATAATTTTATGTTTTATTCATTTCATTTTACTTTTTTTTTTTTTTTTTTTTTTTTTTTATGAAAAGTAATATTCTCACCTAAAAGTTTAAGCCGTACATGTTGCATAGATTGAAACTGCAACTTAAAACTCAGAATAGGCGATACGGTCTCACCATTTCTAATATTAAACAAAACGCATTCGCTTCCATATTCTGGCTGTAGCATCAATTTTAATGTGTCATTATAGAATATTACATCCGTAAATTTTATGTCCAACCATCCAGATTCACAGATACAAAATGTTTCTCCTTCCCTTAATCTTTCACACCAAAACATATTGTTTTTTCTACTTCCCCAATTAATGTTCTCTATATCAGAGCTGTTCTAAAAATAAACACTTAAGCCAAACGTTCTACCTTTTTTTTAATGATTACCGCAATCATTGCTAGAATATAAATTTTCTTCTCACATATGTATGTAGGCATATAAACCCATTAAACAAAATACAAAACACAAATTACAATGAATCATAAAAAACATATTGTGATAACGCCATTACACATTTCTATAACTCACACTGGCACGCGCTCCTACCCGCAAAACATCAATACTGATAAGACATTGAAATTCTTATATTCTTATCATTTCTGCAAATTTCAAACTACAACCGCTTTTGAATAATTATTATTATTATTATCATTTTATACAAGCGCCACCCGGCCGCACGCGTCACATGCCGCCAAACAAACTTCAAACAATTACTCGCCGCCAACATAACACTAAATCCTTATCGTCTCACCACAACTCATTGCCGTTACCGCAAAATTAACTACTTATCACCTATCTCACTCAAACATAGTGCTATCTCTTTCTGGCTCGGAATTCCCAGACCATAGTACCCCCATTCCTACTCACACTGTTTGAATGCGGTCGAACTGTACATTCCACTTTGAAGCTGTTTATGAATTTTCTCACGGTTGACAAGTTAATAAAGTGCACAATGACCAAGAATTCGGCGAATGCAAAATCATAATTTGGGATGAATGCATGATGGCGCATAAACGAGTTTTGGAGGCAGTTGACCTAACAATGAAAGATTTACAAGGTGATTGCTCAGCGGATATTTTCGTCAAACGATTGCCGTCATCCCGAATCTACTTCTGCCAATGAATTTAGTCCATGCTTGAAATCGTCGTCTTTGTGCTGCAATGTCAAGAAGTTGAAATCGACCACAAATATGAGAGACGCATTGCAGAACGAACCATCGGCTGCTGAATTCTCAAGACAACTGCTGCGCTTGGAAATGGCCAAATTTCTGTTGATGTCTCGATTGGATTGATATCATTCCCGACAAATTTTGGCGAGTTAACAACGTCGAAGGAGAAACTCGTCACGAAAGTAGAGTTCCCCGGCATTGCAAAAATTATAGGTAAAAATCTCTATTGGATTTGTAAACAGCCAATACTAGCAGCGAAGAAAAAGGACGCCGTCGATAGCTTGATAAACAGTCTTTGTTGTTTTGTCGGAAAAACAATCGAAGAACATTGTTTATCATATCACTCTCTACTGATTTTAATATCTGTGTTTTATTGAGGGTGCAGTTCATTTGAGAGTGTTCAATCGGGGCGAGACGAAGTTCGCCTGGTCCGCTAGTTTAATATAAAATAAATGCTTATGCTACAATAAATTAAATGTACAAAAAGTATAATATTAGAGAATAACAAAAATAGAATAGAACAGAAAAGTATAATTTGAGATATTGCTGATGAGTGCTTGTCTCGTCGCGTAGTCGCGTCGAATCGTCACCGTCGTGGTGCAGCTTGTTATTGTGCCATAACATGCTGGGCCTCTCGAGTGACGAAAAAATCGATATCATTAAAGGAAGTCTTAGAGTTTCTACGTTCCTTCCTTATTGTTTGTTTGGACTTTTTGCTTGGGCTTGGTGGTTGATATCTTCGGAATATAATAATTCCCGCTATGATGCAGATTTTAAGCAGGAAATCAGTAGATCAAAGAGCGAGTATTGATGAATTCGGTGGGTCCTGATTTCTTGCAAGATATTTTCTTGATTCCTTTGAAATTCTATCGCTTTTCGAGTTCCGATATTACCCAAGAAATATTTGACTGATGTAGGATCGGTTGTTGCTCTGTTTCAAACTTAAGCGAAGTTAACTGGTCAGAGATGTTAAAAGATGGCAGGAAAGACGATTTTAATCTGCTCGTCATCATCTATCTTCCTGTTTTAGTTTGGTCATGGGCCATGCAGTTTTCTGGCAGCTTTACTATCCCACTACCTCTTACGATGGTCGGCACTGAATTAAAGTCGCAGTTGATGTTGACTGTTGTTGAATTTGGAACGCTCTTAATCTAAGAATTCTGTTGATGCATCTCGATCCAGTAGGCGTTTTCTGGTATATTTATTATCTGACATGAGTCCCTTAGTTTACGGTTATGTTGAATAGTGTTAATTTCACATGAGCTGACTGAAGCTCCAGCGGTATATAATGGATGTTGGACGGTACTCCTGTAAGTTTCAAAAGGCCTTTTCTGGCAACGTGAAAATTCGTCTTTGTTGATCGGGTAGTAGTAGTTTACTTGTAGATTCGTGAAATTTCCATTGTTGAAGGTTGGAACTGGGAGCACCTTATACAGTTTGAACTCTTCGTTGTACAGCAAAGAAAGAGTTATTTCTATTATGATGTTGCTGCCAGTTACTCTCTGTTGGACTGTAAGGATGAGTGGGTGTATCCTCTCGGTGTCTGTTAAAAGCACTATATCGAAAAGTATGCTCGGAGTCGACTTATAATTGATCATAATTAGTATGGCATTCAAAACAGCTGAGGAGAACATCTTTATATTTTCGTACCTTCTTGTTTCGTTGTTGAGTTTCATTACTATTGTACTCAATAACTCGAACTGTTTCTTATTTTCCAAGTGTTGTTCTTTAAAGATGTTGACAGTGGAATCAACTATGGTCGTCTGATTTTTCATAAGGCATAATATGTGGTTCTTATCTTCCTTAACTGTTTCAATTTTTTGCTCATACTTATCAGCAAATCTTGGATCCAGTGTTCCAAACAGTTCACTAGTTATCGTTCCGATGAAATCAAAGGGTGCTCGTGTTTGTCTTCTTGTTGAGTCTTCATTGGCAAGAAGCAGAATTTCGTTGTTGAGCTCAATTAGTTGCAGATGGTGTTAAAATTGACTCAATGTTTCGTCACATATTGTTGATTTGACTTCTACAGGTTCTGCTGATGTGGAAAATGTTTCCATTGATTTAACTAGTTTTGCATAAGTATAGAACTCATGTCAGTAGTTAGTCATGTTAAAAAACACAATCGTCCTCCAGGAACTGGAACTGAGATTTGCTTGTCCTATATCTTCGAAATATATACTTGGCTGTTTTTCAAATTGTGTTATTTCGACTTCAAGTTGATAGGGTATGGGTAAGGAAGTAGTCAGGTTCAGTAGTCCAAATAGTATGAACAGCCAAAAGAGCGGTTGTACTCGGTTTGTTGATATATTGATTTGTCGCACTGGTATTTCTGGTTGCTCATTTTCTATTGGCAATCGACATAATTTAGTGGTGGACCGCTTAAAATATTTGTTGTTGCTAAAGACTGTTGCAGCTCGAACACCGTTGTCATTGCCGGGGTGTACTTCCACTATTTTCCCCATCACCCAGGCTGTTGGTGGTAGCCGGTCTTCTTTGATAATCACAATGTCACCAACTTTTATGTTTTCATCCTTATCTTTCCATTAAGAAAGTTGCTGGAGTTGCGAAAGATATTCAGATGACCAGATCTTACAAAAATCTTGAGTAATTTTTTGGATCAACTGCCATCTAGATCGAAATGTTTTTGTCTCGTCGATTATTGCTTCGGGTACTGCATTAAGAGAACTTCCAATCAAAAAGTGTCCAGGGGTTAGAATTGTGGTGTCATCAACATTTTCGATTATAGTTAGTGGTCGAGAGATTAAGCAAGCTTCTATTTGTTTCAGTAAGGTTGAGAGTTCCTAAAATGTTAACATAGTTTCACCAATTACTCGTTTTAAGTGATATTTTGTTGATTTAACACTTGATTACCACAGTCCACCGAAGTGTGTTGAAGCGGGGGGTATGAAGTGCCATTGGATTTCGTCTGTCACCAGCCTTGTTGATGCATCTGCCTCACATCGCCTTATGATCGCTTGCATCTGTTGATGGATTTCCTTGTTTGCTCCAACAAATATCGTTCCGTTGTCGCTGTAGAAATGCGAACATGTTCCTCTTCTTGAAGTAAATGGTTTCAATGCTGCAAAGAATGCTGTTGAGGTGAAGTCACTTACAAGCTCAACGCGGACTGCCTTGATTGCAAAGCAAATGAATATGGTAATTTAGCCCTTTCTTGGTCGATTTCCTCGCCCCTTGGATATAAGTATTTGGATTGGTCCAGCATAACCAAACCCTGTATGTGTAAATAGTCCCGATGGTGTTACCCTAGCTGCTGGAAGAAGTCCCATTTTTTGAGTATTTGGCTGTGCAATGAAAAGTAAGCATTTCATACTCTTATGTATGACTTGTCGAATACATCTTTTAGCTTGAATCATCCAATAACGCTGCTTTAGTTTTGCAAGTGTAAGACGGATACCAACCTGCAGTGTTCGTTCGTGAGCGTCATCAACCAGTAATTTTGTGAACCACTATTCGTGAGGCAGAATGATTGGATGTTTTTTGGTATTAGTAAGTTCCGCATTTTGTAGTCGGCCACCGACAACAACGATACTTTCGTCATTCAAAAATGGGTTTCGGGAAAGTACCTTACTTTTATTGCTGACATTTTTTCGGCTTCGTAGGCATTTTAGTTCTTCGGCATATACTTTGTTTTGAACATATCGTATAATTCCTTTGCTGGCAACATTTAATTCATTTACTGTTAAAATGCCAGCTTTTATTGGGGTTTTCAGTATTTTGCTTCTGCAGTTTGCTTTGAATCGTCTGCAATAAGCGGCTACTCTTATTAGCTTTGAGTATTTATAGAATCTTCTGCTAACGTCACTAGTTTCCTCTGTTTAAATTTCAATCGTTAAAACCTTTCTGGTTTCGGGAATATCGTTCCCTGCATTTGAATATTGTGCTTGTGAAGGCCCATGATCTGAACCAAATTGCAGCCAATCAGGTCCATTCCACCATAATTGATTGTTCGGCATCTGCTCCAGTAAACAGCCTCTTGAACCATAATCAGCTGGATTATCGGATCATCGTACATGCCTCCACCAGTTTGCGTATGTTGCCTCTTGTATTTCTGACACTCGGTTTGCAACAAATGTCTTCCAGGTAGATATACATTTCTGGATCCAGGTCAGTGTTATGGTGGAATCTGTCCAGGCAAACATCTTCTCAACTTGGGAGCCAAAGGTCTTTAATGTTTCTGCCAGTAGTTTTGATAGCAGATGGGCACCGCATAGTTCTAGCTTTGGAAGAGGAAGTTTCTTTCTTATTGGTGGCACTTTTGTTTTTGCAGTTAGGATTGTTGTAACATAGAACCCAGTTGGTGCAGGTACTCTTGTATAAATTACTGCTGCATATGCTGCTTCAGAAGCATCACAAAATCCGTGAAGCTCAATATGTCGATATTTTGTGGGTTCTATCCACCTTGGAATTCTGATGTCTCTAACTGCCAATAGATTCCGCTTCAATTTGTTCCATTGTTTCGGAAGTTCGATGGGAAGTGGATCATCCCCCTTATACGCTGCATCAAGATTTTCGCACTAACAGTCACTGGAGCCAACCACCCAAGAGGGTCAAATAGTTTAGCTATTTCGGATACGGTTTTTCGTTTTGTGAGTGCCGTTTGTGGATTGATGTTAGTCTCTAAGTTCACTCTGAATTGAAAAGTGTCACTTAAAGGATTCCAGTGGATTCCCGGGGTTTTGATTATTTCATCCTTCATGACGTCCGCTTTCTGTTGGTTTCGTAACTCGATCGGTATATGTTGGAGTAATTTTCAATTATTAGCTGCCTATTTTCGCAACTAGAACCCTGCACCTCTTAACATCTCGTCAAGTTGCTTCTGAGCTTTTCTGCATTACGTAATGGTGTCCCTCCGGACATAACATCATCGACATTAAAGTCATGTTTGACTATTTCTGCAGTGACTGTATACTTTAGTTTTTGTCTTCAGCTAGTTGATGGAGAGTTTAATAGCCACGTATGGTGCAGATGCGGTACTATAAGTGACAGTGATAAGCTTATACTCTTTAATGGGTTGGTCGGTAGAACTCCGCCACAAAATCCTCTGGTAATCTTGATGGTCTTCGTGTAGCTCGATTTGGCGATACATTTTCTCTATATCTGAAGTAATAACGTATCGATGTTTTGTGCAGCACATCAGAATCATAGTTAAATCGTCTTGAAGTTTTGGACCTACTAACATTTGTTGATTGAGGTTTACTCCAGATGAAGTCTTTGCTGAACCATCAAATACAACTCTTAAATTGGTGGTCGTACTGAGGGTCTTACGACCGCATGATGTGTCATATAGAATATGTTCCCGTTTGATTTTTTATAATTGACTTCTTCCATGTTACCCAGGTTAAGAAATTCGTTGATAAATTCCTTGTATTCGTCTTTTAATTTTGATTCATTGTTAAGTTGAAATTCAAGCTGGCGAAATCTAGCGGGCGCTCTATTTTTGGATTCACCTAGTTGGATCGTCTGTTTCAATTATTCGTTGAATGGGATTTTGACGACGTATCTCCCATTTTGTTTTCGTAAGTCTGTATCTTTGAAAAAGTTTTCACACTGTTTGTCTTCTTGTTTTTGAAATGCTGGTTGGGAAATTTCTTCTAGCTGCCAGAATTTTTCTAGTGGTTAATCGACGGAAGTCTGTGCTACCAGTCCAGTAACACTGTAGTTTTCAGTTTCTTCGGTTGATGTTCGCCCAGATATTAACCAGCCCAGGGGTGACTTTTGAGCTATTAGCGAATTTACTTCATCTCATTTAATTCCGTCAAGAATTATATCGCAATACGTATCAGCACCAATTATCATATCAATTGGTACAGGAACATTGAAAGCAGGATCAGCGAGTGTTAGCTGTTCCACATTTCCAATATTAAAGCTATTTGTTGTTTTCGATGGTAGTTATGTTGTTATGCTTCTAACTCTAGTTTAAACTCTGAAGTAAAGTGCGGCTTTATTTTTACGTCTACCTTGTTTTTAGCAGTTCCTACTTTTGTTGCACCCAATCCAATAACTTCTGCACAAACATTTTGCCTTTTGAATTTTAATTTTTGTGCTATGGATTCAGTGATCAATGATGCTTGCGATCCAGGTTCGATGAGTGCTCGTATTGCAACACTGCGCCCAAGTCCGTCTTCAGTGCTTATCTTCAATATAGCTGTTGCAATAATTACATTTTGATTTTGCTCACTATAATTTACTTGTTTGGTTGTTTTTGGTGAGTCTTTTTGAGCTAAATCTGATTGATTATTTTGGGGAAATCTCTCAGACCATTCAATGTGTAGAAACGAATGATGCTTCTTGTTGCAATGACGACAATTTATTTTGCTGAAACATTGAAACTGCTTGTCATGCCGTAAGCAATTAAACAGAGCTTAGCTTGTTTGCAAAGTTGCCATCTGTCTTTTATGGTAGAATTCAGGAATTTTTGACACAAGTATATCACATGTTCATCTTTGCAAATAGGGCATTGGCTTTTTTTGTTTCAATATGGAAGTTGTGAAGCGTATGCTTTGCCTCATCAAACGATTTTTGTTGTTGTGATAAAGATATAAAATTAATGCAATTATTCTTTTTTTCATTTTAAAAAAGAATCATCTTCGGAGTGTAGTTAAAGAAAACACGAAATTATTATTATTTTTCAAAAATAATTTTATTTCACCCCTGGAAAATTAATTTTTAAATATGTTTATTATTTAACTATTTTTTTAAATAATTTTTGATGACATAATACACAGAATTATGTAGGCGCACTGTAATTTAACGAAGTATCGTCACTACATTTGTAAAAATATTTAACGTGTACTTGAAATTCACTATCAAACAATCGAAAATCTTAATTTCTTTTCTTATTTATTTTCATAAAGATTTTTTTTTAATTTGATTATTGTCATCTTTGTTATTTCTATTTTACACACTATGAAAACTTCATTCATTCTTTAATAGTATTAGAATATTCATATATTTTTATTTTGTACTGCACAAACTAATACAAAAAATAATATGTCAAAAGTGTTGGTTTAATAGTTTGAAACCCATGTACTACAGAGCTTCAAGTCACTTTTGCCACTGATAACAGGCTGAATAAGAGCAAAAAAGAGCTTTTAAACTCAACGAATTAGCTACATTGGAGCTTGATTTTTGTTCTAAATCCACATATAGAGCGCCTTGCTAAATAAACAGCTTTAAGCTTTAGATCTTTAAGGACTATAAATGCTTTTATACAGTTAAAAATGTTTCTTGGGTTGTCTTTGCCTTTAAAATTCTGCACTATCTTGGGTCTTGCTGCTTCGGAATTAAATGGCAAACTGGTGACCGACTGCATCATTACGTTTCATGAGTGAAATCAATGATAATCTCTCCTATACAGGGTGGCACAAGAATCGTGCTACAAAAATAAAATGTAATAACTTATTTTCAATGTGAGTAATCGGGCTATTTTTTTTATTTACCGTCTACTAAAAAAGGATTTGGATAGTGCAACGATACCATTCTTTGCAGTCCGTCATTTCCGTCTGGTGAACATGTCTGCCGAATCTGGAAGCATCGAACGAAGACAGTATCATCGAGATCCCAATGTTCGGGTTCAGGATAAAATCATGGCTGTTGCATCGGCAATACAGACACATCCAAGTGTTTCGATTTGAAACTTATCGGGCCAAATTGGAGTTAGCAGACGGTCATTACAACGGATACTTCATGATGACTTAAATTTGTTTCCGTACAAAGTCCAAATTACAAGCAAGTTAAACCCTCAGGATTTGCCTGTTCGCCTGGAATTTTGCCGAAAAATGATTGCAGTGGCCGAAGAAGACAACACATTGATAAATTGTTTGTTCATGTCTGATGAGACCCATTTTAACTTAAACGGCAATGTTAACAAGCAAAATTGCTGTACATGTAGTGAATCTAATACTTCGGCAACTTATGGCTAACGGCGTGTTCCGATGCCCCGCTAGTCTTCTGAAGCAAACCAGCTCGGATTTGGCTGAGTTGACTTTGATGCCCCATTTTGTGTAAAATTCCCACAGGCGTCTCACATGTTCTTCTACTCTTCGGTGCTGCAATAAGTGGATACATAGATTTGGCATATGTTAGCGAGTTGTCTGCATAGAGCAAATTCATAGAATTGTTTGTTTGGGGCTGATCCGATGTGAAAATGTTGTAGAGGTATGGACCTAGCTTCGATCCTTGGGCAACCCCTGCTATGATGCTTTGGGTTGTTAACTTGCTGTTTTCTATTTGGACAAAGAACGATCTGGAATTTAGAAAGCTAAAACTATTTTAATTGGTGTACTTGGAAAATTAAAAATGGTTAGTTTGTGTGTAAGCCCCTGTATCCAGATGCTGTCGAATGCTTTCTCAATATCCAAGAAGCAGCCAACCGCAACCTGGTAGTTGCTGAGGGTATTAACAATATCCTTCTGGAATCTCAAGAATGTGGATGTAAAGTTGAATGTTGCTCCCGAAATCCGAACTGCATATCCGGAATGATCCGGTTAGCGATGCAGAATGTCTTCAACCTCCGAAGAATAAGTGCCTCTAGAATTTTGCTGGTGTTGCATAGTAGAGATATGGGACAATATCCTAATACGCTACCCCTATCTACTTTCTTCGGCATCGGCACTATCTTCACTGTCTTCCATCTTTTCGGAAAATAGCAGTTGTTGATGCAGTTGTTAAATAGGATCATGAGAAATAGTATCATGACATGGGGGAATTTCCTTGTGACATAGTTGGAAATCATGTCTGGTCCTGAAGATTTCTTGGGTCGTCTACTAACGATTAGCTCATCGACTTCTTCGGGGTTGGTGAAGCTTCCGATCATCTCTGGATTACTTGCTGGATTTTCATCAGTAAAAGTAGTTATTTCATTGTTCGTCGGGTGCAACTGCTCTATTATTGAATCCAGTTTATGTAATAATGCAGGATCGTTGGGCGGGTTTGTTGCGAAATTGTATTCAAAATATTGGGCAAATGCTTCCGCCTTGTCTTAGTGGTCATGACATCCCCTTGTCTGGTGCTAATTATTTCTGGAATTTGTTGTCTTTTTCCGGTGATTTTGTTGATTTCCTTGAACGCATCGGGCCCAGGTTTGATGGATTGTAGCCTCTTTTGGAACTGGTTGTTGTTGAAATGTTGAAGGGCATTTCTTAACACAACTTGCGTACATTGAAGTACACTCTTAAACATTTCATAGTTGCTGCCAATCGTGTTCCATTCCCTTTGATGCATTCTTTGTAGTTGCTTTCTCAATCGCTGTCGATGATTGTAAGGTCGAACAATCCCTTCTGGGAGACGCTGGTATCTGTCCTGCGAGTTCTTAGGTCTCTTTTGCTTATCCATAGCGTTGGCAATTGTGACCTCCATAGCTTCGATGGCTTTATCGATTTCGCTATTAGAGAGGTTTCTGTTGGCATCAGGCATAGCTATTGCTTCCTCGATTTCTCTTTGAAATCGTCCTATGTCCAGTCGGTTGTAGTTTATATACTTCTCATTTTGTGGCTGTGTTGTTAAAATCGACTGACCCAGATTGATGTGAAGTTCGACTGGTTCGTGGTCTCCGTCTCCAGTAGGTCCTACATGAGTAATTCTGAAACTCAGCAACGATGTTGATAAAGTTAGACGAAACCAGGAAGAAGTCCAGTCAGGACGGTGTTCTTGGGAATGTCGGCCTTGGTTGAGAAACCACTAGGAAAGAATGATCCTCAAAATTTGCATCTAACCAGTTCACCAGATAATTTCCTGCTTCGGATAATGTTGTATCGTACCATCTTGGGTGTCGGGCATTAAAATCACCTCCAATTAGTCCATACGTGTGCTGAGCGGCCAAGTTGCTGAAAATAGAAAGATCGTGATTAATATCGGATTGTCTTGCACTGCATTTGTTGTATATGCTGAAGATAATTACTGTTGCGTCATCTTCGACTTCTTTGACGACGGACTTGGCTTCGAATGATCTGAGGCTGGGGATAACGACTTGAGAGGCTTTAATATTATTCTTAACGAAAAGTGCAGTGTCAATATTGTTTCGCTTGGTGACGTTGGTTTCACTGATTAGGGCTAGGTCCGGTGAGTAATTCTTCATAAAGAGGTGGAATGTCGTTCTCTTTAAAACACTGTCCAATGAATTAACATTGTACGCGAGTTTAGCCGGTTTATCCGCATTACGCGCTGCATAGCTCAAATACGAAAGTGGCCAAGGCCACCGACTTCTTTTCCTTACTCAGCGAAGAGCAATTACTGGGCACTGCAGAGCGAGCTTTCTTCATTACTGATGTGAGATCGATCCCGAAGTGCTCCCTCATTTCTTCATCCAGATTCAGCTTACTAGCGCTTGGTGGTCGGTTTCTAACAATTAAACATGACATTACAATCATAGATACCACCAAAAAAGTGGGTCCCACAATCCCGACTGTCTGTCTGTTTGTCCTCGAGTCTAAGCCTTAACGGATGGATGGATTTTGCTTAGAACTTGTTTCATATTGTTTTTTCGGTAATATGACCACATGTTTTTCATTTTTTTTAAGACGACAAAAATAACAGTTGCTCCCGCATACATTTTTTTAGCCAAAACCAAAAATCTTATTTTTCCTAAAACCGGCTATAACGATCTTTATAAAAAAAAAATCAGTTCATGAATACCTTCCTATGTATATTAGAACAATTTTTTTTGTTTGCGATTTCTGGGAAAGGGTTAATTTGTTTTTTTTTTGGAAATTTGTTATGCAGAAGCTCCTAGAAGCTTAAACATTATTGTCAACAAAAATTTTTCTAAAAAAAAATTTTGTTTGGACCTTTAAAAACGCAACATTTTGAAAACGACTCAATAGATTTTTTTGAAACTTCGTATTTGGTATTTTTTGATATTATCTTGAATAGTTAAAAAACTATTTTCCCAAAATTAAAAACAACGGTACCCCTCATACAAATGTTAAAAAACCGTTAAGAAAATAATGTATTTCTCAAAACCGGCTCCAAGAATATTGATAAAAAAGTGAGTGTGTTCTGAAATTAGTACATCCAACTTTTGAGTATAAAAATATTTTATTTTGAGTACTTATTAACCGTACTTCCCATAGAACCACTTTTTCATATTTTCGACTTTCTCAATATTGGATAAGCCATTACAATTTTTTTTATGCAAAATTTCCCTAAAAGTTATTAACACTGCATACTCAAATTTTCAAATAAATAACATTTTTTTTGTGAAATTTTATTTTATATGTATATTAATAATAGCTTCAAAATTACGTTTCAATTTTTTTAAATGTTATTAAAATTTTATACATACGAAATTATTTTTTTAAAAAAACCGCTCCAATGATGTTTTATTTTTTTTTTTGATATATTCTTATTTATCCAGGAATTCAAATGTTATCTTTGTTTTCCCTCAACCTATAACAACTAGCCAATATAAAAACATTTAATTATGTGTATTATCCATTTATTTTCTTTAAACTAATATTTGCGTACGTCACTGAATACTATATACAATGTAGGTCTTCATAAATACATCGGTGTTGAGGCCTCAATACTTTCCAAAGTTAACTCGGAGAAAAATTAGTCACAAAAATTTAAATATCCAAAATTTACTTGAAAATTAGTATCAAAACATAAACTTACTTAGCTTAACGCATAATCAAAGCGGTTTCGAAAGAAGCCTTTTTGGCATATACAAATACAATACCCTAAATTAATATATTGTTAAAAATATTGTTTATTCAAAAATATCTTGTCATAAGTAATAAATAAATACAGAAAAGGAAATTGAATAAACAACAGTTATCAGAAGTGTTAAAAATAAACTAACTACTTAAGTTAAAAATTGGCGGAATGTTTCAGGTAATATTTCGTTTTTAAATGGTTATGAAGTGCTAAAATGTCAAGTAGTCGAAGTGAAGAAGTTACATACAAACCTTTAAGTTCATTTTTCAAAGCTGTAAAATCAAAAATTCCATGGGAAAATGTATTAGAGAAGATATTTTTTTTATATGGATTGAAAACTGCGAAATTATCATATATTAATTTATTAAATATATCTAGAAAAATTAAATTCGTGAAATTTTTATATCTTGCATTTACTTGGGATATAATATTCTACCCTATCGAGGTAGCCGTCGCGTCGGAGCGGAATTCTCTCCGATTTACTACGAATCGGAGACATTGTGCTTCGAGGTAGTTCTCCGATCAGCTGAACGGAAATTCTGTCCGACGAAATTCAACGCATGCCATTTGTAGCGATGAAGTACCTTTAATGGTTTTATTTATGACAGATAAAAACAAAATGTTAACCGAAGTCCTCCGACAAGTTCTCGTTGCGGAAAGTGTTTTCTTTTTAAAGAAATTGTAATGAAAATATAAGTAATAAAGAAACAAACCTTATTGTTACGTTAACTTGTGCACTTTTTGTTTTTAGGCAGAACGAAAAAAACAAGTTCACAGCAATATGAGCGGATGATGAATCTGTTCAGCGAACATCCCGATATTGCATTAGATTATACAAGAAGGACACCAGAAGTTGTGGCTGTGTTTTGGTTTTGCATACATCATATATGTTTTAAAGGTGTAGTGACACCATCAGACAGATAAATTTGTTTTGTATTTGTGTTGTGAATCTGCTCCAAAAAAAAAGCAAACGCATTTTTATTTAGGCGAAAGTTTTTCTTGAATTTCGAAGAGACTTATAGAATTAGAATATAACATTTAGATTAGAAGATACTTTTACTTACGCTGCGTTAAGTAGTTCGCGTATATTGCTATCATTTCGCAATGTTCTTTTATGTTCTAAATAAAAAATATAATCAGTACATAAAAACAATAGCGCATTATTATTGAAAAAATACTTTTTATAAACAATAGATTACACTCTCTCGCCAATTTTTAAAACGTTTATTGTGTTTGTTTAATAAAAATCTATGGAAAATATATCGCATTTTCGATATATCACTTAAGTTGCACATCTCTGCCTAAAATGTATATCCATCGCAATGCGTCGCTCTATTTCCTTAAAATTTCTTCCGATGAAAGCTACTTCGAACTGAATTTGAATATCCGACGAAGATGCGTTGCGGAGAATATTCCGCTCCGACGGTTACCTCGATATGGAAGATTGTCTTTTATTTCTACAAAAAGACGTTTATGACGTGTTTTGGAATCAATTTCGAGCAAACCTCGTTTTCGTCAGAGCTATGCCAAGACTCTTTGCAAATTCAACATCCGTTTGCTTATTTTGAATTAAATTGAAAAGACTATCAGTCAAACATTTGAGACAGAGTATGAAGAAAAAAAATAAAAATATTTTTCTTCTAATTTAATAAACAAGTTCTTGGCAATAGAAATCGAGTCCGTGTCTCATTCGTCAGGGTTGTCTATTTTCAATATTTTCAAAATTCACATCAAACGCAACATCAATTCACTATGTTCTGTTTCAAACTGAATTTTTAAATAAGTTCAAACCTGATTGGGACTTCAGGCTTCAGCAATTATTTGGGCCAGTTGTGCCAAATTATTCAAATTCTAGTTATTTTCTGCACTTTCTGCCAAAATAAATTAAATCTAATATCAATTTTAGTGGATAGTGGGGTGGCGACCTTAAACTTTCAGATACAGGATTCAGCCCAAAGGGGAGATACACATTAATTCATTAAATAAGTAAAAATGAATCGGTTTGTTTTTTTTGTTGTTTATTTAGATATCTTAAACCTCATCATGCATTGTATTTTGCGTATTAATACTTTATTTGATAATTATTATATTTCATTGAAAATCTTAGTTTAGCGCAGCTAAGCTTGTATGTAGTTAGCACTACATACTGTTTTCTAAGAAAATAATAGAGCTACAAATTTTGTTCTTTCACAACAAATTTACTAGAAAAAAATTGGTAGGTATGTCAATTTGATATATTTAATAATAGCTAATAAATATAATTTCGAAAAGAAATCGTTATAGTCCAGGAAAATAATACATTCACTTTGAAAAATTTCCGACAAAGCTGAATTTTGGTGGAGAGTCTCATTTGTATGTCCTAAGCATTTCCTCAAATGTTCCATGCATTTGGAGCGATGGAGGAAAGGGGGAAAAATTCATTTTTTTCCAAATTACTGAAAAAAAGTTAAAAAAGTAGGTACGCATTGTAGCTCATGTTATTCTACATAAAAAAGATAAACATTCTTTTTATTGTACAGTTGATAGATGTGATGTAAAATGGTCGAAAATATTTGGGTGTAAAACATTTTTCAAAAAAATTTAGTATATTTATATTTTTGTGTGGAGAAATTTTTTGTATTTAGTTATGTTTGGACAAACATGTTCTATTAAAAAAAACTAGTTTTAAGTTTGCAACCGGAACGGAAATGCTGCCATCATAATTTGTTTTATTTTGTTCAATAACTCCCAAAACATTTATTTTTATCAAAACTTTCTAAGAACAACTTATAGACAGTAAAATTATCTACAAAATGACATATTAATGAGAGAGATGATCACGTCGCCAACACTTTCAATTGCCATTTTGGAAATGTTTGCAGCAAGTATTTCCTTATGTAATGGCTCATTCTGTTGTTGTAGATATCCTTTTCTCGTAATCATATGAGCAATATTACTACCAATATATTAGAAGCCATATCGATAAGGTACCGGAGCCAATATCCTGACGAAAAGGTAAATTGAGCGAGCAAGAGAAATACAACCAAGTGAAATTATAACAAACGCACAGTTTGAGTTTCAACTAAGATATGGATGCACACAGGGCCGAACTAGGGCCGGCGGGCCGGTCATTGCCCGGGGCGACAAATTTCAAGGGCGGCAAATTTGAAAATTGAGGACTAAAAATATAGCTATGCCTTCCCAAAATATTTTTGCTTGTTTCCTTTTAATTAGGTAACAATATCAGAGGAAAATATATAAATCAGAAAAAATTTTGATTTTTCGCACACAAGTGGACTGCGGCTGTGTATGGGCCGCTTAAGGAAAAGTACTCTCAATCTCAACTTACAAGCAATCGAATAAGCACGTAAGACACTTTGTCATCATCATCACTCATCAGAAATAAATATACCTATACATCTTCATCGACCTTCTCAGTTGCCAGTTCCCACATACATAAATATATGCGATCCGATCCCACAAACCAAAATAAAAAAAAACATGTGCTTCTCGGGACGCCCGACAGAAGTGATAACTTAAACTAATCTAAGTTGAACTATTTATAATTGAAATTGTTTAACTTGAGAAAAGCTTCAAATGTTCTCTGTTAATTTGATTAATTTCAAAAGTTCTCCGTATGCGTGAGAAAAAGGAAAGTCCGACAGACTTGGGCGGTAACGCGTTACGTAAAGAATCGGTTTACCCCGAGAAGTTATCACTTCAAAAAATATTTTAATATTTGAAGGACATCCTATATAAAAATTTTGATCGAAATCCGTGGATCCGTTTATGAGAAAGTTGAAAATCAAAAAAACCGATTTATGGCAGGTACCGTTAATAACAAAATGTAGAATATTTTTTGATCAAAGTGGTTAAAGCCGATTTTGAGATAATTAAGTTAGAAGAAACAATTGTACAAAAATCTATTTGAGATAGTCACCTAAAACGCTTAAGTAACAAGTTTGAAGAAAATCTCTTAAGTGGTTTTGACTGTGGACGATCTACAGACATCGTAATGTCTAGGTTGACTAGAATCTCGAGAACGATTTTTTTTCAAATACAAAGCTTGTCCTCAAGTTAATCTCAACAGTACAATTGGATATAACGTGCATAGATAAGAGAATAGAGGTAGCCAGATTAGATGCCATGAAAAGTCTTAATTTCTTTCCTACATATTATTTTGTATACATGGGCATAAGCATATGTATATGCTAGAAAAACTACCCATCGTATTGGAGGTACCAACTCCATAAGCATTTACATACATACATACACATGTGCATCTACAACATACATAAGACACCGTCTTGACATTCAACAACTTAATTTTGCTTTATTTGACGCATTTGTAGGTATATTATTTGAAAACCTCCTTACGCCTTTTATAATGCATTTATCGATATACTTGCGCTAGCACTTTTTTAGACGATGGCTGGGTCAACAACTTTGTCGAACACTCTTTTTAAAAAAATTGTAATTCTCATCAACTTCTGCATTCAGAATGTGAAAAGTTAATAAAAATCGAATAAATTTGGTCTCTTAAGCTTAACCCCTCTATTATATGTACATATATTTTAAGACACATTCTTATTATTTTTATACCGGCATAGCCCTAGGTTTTACTTCAATTTAAAGACCTAAACGCGAAAGATTAAACTACTAGAACTGACGATATAAGCTCAAAACAGCCACCAAATATTTTCTTTTTAATGAATTTTCAAACATAACTGTTCTTATACACTGAACATCGATGAAAGTAGTCGAACTAAGCAGGCAACTTTGAATGTTTTTCTTCTGTTTTGAAATTAAGGTTTTATGGCTTGTTAAATCATCATCATAGAGTAATACTCATTTGATACATCAAAATAATCGTCATATTGTCTACTAATTAAGGGTGGCAATGGCGCAGTGGATAAAGTGCTTGATTGCTACTAAGACGTGTGGGTTCAATCCACACGCTAGGCGCATTCTTTTCTATACCTCAAATTTTAATTGGATATCGCTCATGGGTTAAAATGAGACAGTCAATACCTGGTTCTCAAATCCACTGTGCCCACAAAAAAAATCTTTCCTATCACTCTCTTTCTTCTAACTAGTGCCGTGCAATTCAGGTTGCCTTAGTCTAACAGGCATACAGTTAAATTTAAAAAAAGAATTAATTAAATAAAAACCAAACATATCCATGGAACCAGTCAAAAGTAATTGAGTGATATAGGCAATGTTCTCAATATTACAGTTTTCTTACGGTTACTTACATTCTAGGAATCAAATTTTACCAAACATTCATCTCAATCTACTCTATCATTCCTGAAAATTTCAAATCTCTAGGTCCACTCCTTAAAAAGAAAAAATTTTCTTAGTTGATAGTGCGTTACGTAACGAATCAATTTACCCTCCCACAAAAAGTTATCACTTCAAAAAGCTGTTCATGCCTAATTGCATCTTCAAGACGAAAAAAACTCGCAGATACATACCTACCTAGTTGTAAAAGCTAAAGCCTAAACACAACGGAGCAGGAAAACAAAATATCATCTTATGTCGTATCTCGCTTTCCACATAGTCAAGACCGTTGCTGAAAGTGCGTAAAATTGAAGGAACAGAAGAAATAGATAAACAGGGAAAACAAAAAAAAACAAAAATATCGGAAGAAGAAGAGACCAGACGGGCGAGAGATGATAAATCTACTTCATATGTAGTATGTCTACTTCTACTTACCTAATATTTATTTTTCATACATCTGCAACGTACAATTATTTCTTCTCAGTTTTATTTGTTCTATATATTTATTATTATATTATATATTTATAGTATGATAGAAATAGTATGGTATTTATCCTCTAAAAAGGAAACACCTGATTTGTGTTAAATAAAAATGCCCTCTTTCTTTATATAAAGAATATAACAAATAGCTTTAGGAATGAATTTGAGACACTTATATACCTATGTACATATTTGACAATGACTCTGTATAAATAAGTAACTCATTGAAAATTGGATATTAAATACAACTAAAATAAATATGATTGTTATATTTTTTCATTATGAGCTGCAATAATTGCATATTATCTATTTCGTTTTTTCTTGCTTCACTAGACAGGCACTGACAGATATTTTCTAACAGTCAAAAATACAAAAACAAAACAAACGAAACAAAGAGTAAATTGTATTCAGTTTTCTTTGCACTTATATAATTCTTATTTCCTTATAAAAAAACTTATAAAAACTTCAGAAAACCCTTATGTGTATATCTTTTAAACTACACAATCGATGTTGATGTGTATATCTTTTAAACTACACAATCGATGTTGATGAATTTAAACGTCAATGAAAAAGATTATTTAAATCCTATCAGCAGATTCTGAGAAATTTGTAGTCAAATATATACCTGCACATATGTAGGTACTACATACATGGCACATATACTCATGTAATATATATATCTGGCAGACGGCACATGAAGCCATGCTATTGTAAGACTTTATTGATGACTAATTGATGTGACCCTTTAATATGAAAAAAAAAGAACATAATAATAATAATAATAATAATAATAATTTGATATACTCGCTAAAAAGCACTATCACTATCAGACTAACATATGGATGGGAATATACTCGTACTACTCGTATAATTCCAATAACATAGTATTACATTCATACGGGTCTGAATGATAACCTCCATTTTACAAAAGTTGGTCAATCTCTGTAAAAAACAATTTTATAACTTATGTTTTCATTGCAAAGGGCGGCAAATTAAATGTTTGCCCAGGGCGCGGGCGGCGAAAAGGCTGGATCGGGCCTGGATGCACACTTAGTCCATCTGTATTTGATCTGTATGGTTGATAACGTCATGGTGGCATAGAGTATGCGGGAATTCTTCTAAAAGCTGTACTATTTACGGACGATATTGTCTTGCTAGCTTACCCCCCGCCCAAGCTTTCCAACTTATGATCAATAAACTTTGCGAGTATTGTAAAATGTGGAGCTTAAGTTGAAAATGTTGGTATTTAACCGTTGCGGTGGAAGAAGAGCTGATTCTACAAATGGTTTTAGGATTGAAGTTGTAAACGAATATAAGTATCTTGGATTCTTATTTGTAAAGAACTTGGAAATGGAAAAATACTAAAAGAAAATCTTGTGAGGCCTTTAAACCTGTCATAAACTCTACGTGGAAGAAGTGTTTTTCCCACCAATTTATTGTTCATTGCAATACATTTCGAGTTTTGAGGCACTAATTGAATTAATTTTGATCTACGCGACTCAGTTTTGGGCAGAATAATGGTATGATTTGGTTAAAAAATTAGTCAGTCTACATCAAGCGAACAATCCTACTTCCGCCTAGCAGCCCCAAACTATGCTATTAACCCAGAAACAGACTTGTCCCCATTATTTACAAAGACCTTGAAAATGTAAGTCGACTATGTGCTCAAAGTTCTTAACCTTGCAGAAGACAGATAAAGAAGATAGCATCGTTGGGATTGGCACAATCTTGTGGATTCGATATTAATTTGGATGAAAACCAACGCTTTAACTGGAAGATATTACTGCACGCATTTATTTCAACAGTTTTTTAGGAAAAGAAAGAAGGATAGGAAAGATGTGGGGCGCAATGTTCTGAGACTGGAGGTGGTTGTTGTCTCAGATTTTATCTCCAAGGATGGCGGATGAACTAATGCGGAGAAATTTCCGTATCTATTTGTCTATGTCCCTTATAATTCGCATTATTTTTTTTATTCGTTGTCATATTTATCGGTATACTAGTTTTACTCAATCACATGTTGATAGTTCTATGCCTAAACAGCATGTAATGAGTAAGCCAGCAACTCGTATGACATTTATTTTAAAATAGTTTTTTAATGGAAAAATAAGAGGACATAGACTACGGCAGGGATCGAACCTGTGAACATTGACGTTGACAGGCGAACACACAACTATCGCGCCACGGCCAACCCTTGACGAGCATTATAGAAGGCAAATTATTTCGTAGATCAGTTCAAAGTAGAAGAAATATCGAAAATGCTGAGGCTATGAGTATAGATATCTTTTATTATATCCCACATCGTGAATTTAATGTATATATAACGGGTCCGCCATCTAAGGTTTTTTTTCAACTAGTGCTTATTTCGTGAATGGTAACACTTAGCTGATGTCTGATTCGACAGGTAATTAGATTTATCCTTCCGCTGAACGAATGTGGTTGTGTATACGCTTGAACAACGCTCGCTAAGTAGGCCTGCGATCGACTTAGAGAAGATGCCGATTTTGCCAAAAAAAATCATCTTTTCAGATGAAGCTCATTTTGATCTTGGCGGGTATGTAACAAGCAAAATTGTCGCATTTGGGGCACAGAAAACCCGCACGCATACAATAAAAAGCCGATACACCCAAAACGAGCCACTGTTTGGTGCGGATTTTGGTCTAGAGGCATAATTCGAAAATGAGCAAGGAGTGGCCGTTACAGTCAATGGCGATCGTTATCGGGCCATGTTGAACGAATTTTTGTTCATAAAAATTGAAGAGAAGGATATTGGCAATATTTGCTTTGAACAGGACGGCGCAACGTGCCACACAGCCGAAGCTACACTCGATGTTTTGCGCCCATTTTCAAAAAAAAAAAAGTTATTGTATATGATCAATCTTTATTTGTTTTTTTTTTAATTTTATTTATTGTGTTATAAATTATATGCAAAAAGTTAATAAGAAAGTGTATTTGAGTCTATTCGGAAGACGGCAATGCCATGCTTATTTAGGGATTATGTATTTGATATGTATGTATTTGAATGAGAAATAGATTGGGCATGATATGTATGTATTTGAATGAGAAATAGATTGGGCACCCAAAGATACAGACAAGGAGTAACACCTAGTTATTCGCCGTGACGACCGAATACCTATTCCTCCATTCCAATGACTGCATTTTGTTAAGTTGCCACAACTACAGCTAATCAAATGTTCATACGCTTTTTCATAAAAAAGTGTATTCTAAGAGAACAGAATTATTAAGGTCTTTAATTTCTTTTAACAAATAAATTTAATAAATTCTTCAAGATGAACTTCTCAATTCTTTTCTAACTAAAAAACAACAAACAAAAGTTGTCAAGTGGGTAATTGTAAACGACTTTGCAATTTTTTTTTTTTTGTTTAACGTATAGTGTTCAGAACAGCTAAACTATGAAATATTGAATATTTTTGTTGATGTTGATTAAGTTTGCTTTCACTATCCTTTTAAAAACTAATAATTTTAAACGTGTTTGGTTATTAGTTTTCATAAAATTTGAAATTTACATTTAGCCCCGTCTTTTTTTTAGAAAAACGTGAAAAACGGGGTAAATGAAAACAAGGATCTAAGTATCTTAAGCAAGTAGAATAAAAACTTTTGGTAAGTGCTGTGGTTTTTTCAATGAAGGTTTTTATGACCTGACATGAAACTCTGGTACCATTCGTCACCTGGCCTCCCATTGTGGAAAGAAGTAAACCGGTTAATTTTCGTTATGTAGGAACAAACTTAATCAAGGGGGTCCTCCTTATCGCACGGGTAACTAACACGAGCTTTTGAAATAAGACATCCTGCTATGGTGTTTTTAATATTTAATTACAGTTCAGGTTTTCTGCCTCCAGATATAATGGCAGCAGGTATTTTCCTGCCACTGATTCGATTATAAATAACCGATATTGGAACACCGTACGCTTCTGCAGCTTGTTGATATGTTTTCATTTTGTTGCACATATCTTCAGCATGTAAAATATCATCTGCGCGTATGATGGAGCTGTCGGTTTCTGTTTATATGTACGGGGCTTCTCTTTGATATAAAATAATTTTAAGTCAATACCAAAGACATGTAAAAATAGATGTTTACAATTAGCCCAAAATGTTCACTTTTAACCCATTTTGGTGTTTACATTTACCCATGGTATAAAAAAAATGGGGTAATTATAAAAAGCTAATAAATTTAAAATATTGTTATTAAGAAGAATAAAAACATATGGCATGCAGTAATAGTTTTATTTGGCTGCTTTAAAAATAAAATTTTGAACAACTTAAGGAAACTGCTAAAAACTTTAAAACAAGGAGAAATTAATCAACCGCGCTAACGAACAAAGCGCAAATAAGTCTTTGATAGATATAACCTTCCATGTGTAAATATAATGCGTTTTCAAATAAAGTAATTGCATACTTGGATTGGAAATATAAAAGGTATTTATAGAATAAATTGAGTTTGCAATAATTACCCCTGTTCACAATTACCCAAATTAACCCTACCTATTTGGTTCAAGTTTCAACACATCATGGTGTCTCATTTTTAATTGCGATTTTTTTCCCAAATGCAAAACTCGAACTCGAGATTCTAATCAAACTTGACATTACGAAGATAGAGAACACCAAAAAAAATGGCTCCCGCAATTCTGCCCGTCTGTCTGGCTGTAGAATGATCTACAGCAGCGACTGAAGCGATTTCTTTAATCTGGGTATAAGCTCAGAATTTCGAAAACGACTGAATGGATTTTTTTTAAACTTCGTATTTGTTAGTTTTTTGATATTATATTGAATAATATAATATAATATAAAAAAACCGCTAAGAAAAAATGTATTTCTTCAACACGGCTTAAAATATTTGGTAAAAGAATATGTGTGTTCCCGTACACTTGGCAACTGACAGCTTATGTATTGTTTTTTACTTACGAGTGTAGGTACTATAAGGCAAGTTATGTATTCGTAAATTTTTTTTCTAACAATCAAACATGACATTACGATCATAGAGAACACCAAAAAAGTGGGTCCCCCAATTCCGCCTGTCTGTCTGTCCTCGAGTCTGCAGCCTAAAATGTTGGATGGATTTGCTTCAAACTTGGTACATAATGGTTTTTCGGTAATATGCCCACAGGTTATTTCATTTTTTTAAGACAACGAATAACAGTAGCTCCCATACATTTTTTTTGTTTTGCAAAAACAAAAATCTTATTTTTCTCAAAAACGGCTCCTACGATTTTTATAAAAAAAAAATCAGTTCATTAATGAAGGGAAAGGGTACCTTTTGATAATTTTTTTTTGGAAAAAAATTGTTATATTTGGTATCTATAGTACAACTATTTTTTTGGTTTCCGATTTTCCTGGAAACGGTTAATTTGATTTTTTTTCCTAGAAAGTTTAAACATTATTGTAAACCAAAATTTTTGAAAAAAAAATTTTTTTGCAAATTAATTTTTTTTTCAAAACTCAAAATTTCGAAAACGACTTAATTGATATTTTTCGAAACTTCGTATTTGGCAGTTTTTTGACACTATCTTGAATAGTTAAAAAAATTATTTTCCTAAAATAAAAAACAAGGGTACCTCCCATACAAAGTTAACCTCATTATTATTCTCTTTTTACGAATTTTTGCGTATGTCACTGAATACTAAACACAATTTAGGCCCTCATACATTTATTTATACATATATGTCTTTAAAAATCGCATGAATCTTATGTATGCACAATATTGTATATTGCACCTAAATGATTAAGTTATATGCATATAGCATACATACATACATACATTTTACTCTCATTACTTACATTATTAAAATCCATAACTTAGATTTAAATATATATTTTTTGTAGGTAGGTGCTATTCCTTGAATCATCCATTCGACAATTCATTATATGTACTAAGAATCAAGGTAATCTAACCTACATAGGGTTTAAACCTACATATGATAACTACACCTAACTAACTTAACCTCAATGGAGTTGTTAGCTCCAAGGGCAAGTTCGTACTATCCAGTCGCGCATTTTATTTCTTTTTTCATTCATTTGACGGTCTTCATATAGTCCAGTCATTTTATGCATTTAAAACCACAATCTGCAGAAAAATTCCCAGTGAGCTGAATTTTTCTATGCAACTTTATTACGGTGCTGTAATGAAGATGTGAAAAATCGACATCGATATTGTGCAGGCTAACAAAGTTTTGAAGGTCAAAAGTCACGAAAGTCAGTTTTTCGCAAATATCTCGCGAATTATTGCTCGGAGGTCAATATCATCAATATCTCCGTGTAAGCCTAGTATGCAGATCACGCTAAAATGTCGCCGGTACTTTTCTCTCCAAGCATCAGCTAAAAGCCTAGCTAAAATTTGACATTAGAGTTGTGGATAGTTTAAAATTTGGTACGAGAGTTCTGTGGAGAATATGACAAAAACAGCTGTTCTGACAAAAATATTCTTTAAATCTCAAAAGTTCAAGTCATAAAACGAATAGTATGATAATTTATAAGACAAAACTTACAGCATAAACTCTTCTTTTTTTAACTTGTCTTTGCTGTAATTTCTTTTGCAGGGAAACTCGAGCCATATCCAATGTTACTGCTTCCTGCATCTGAAGCCTGACTTACAACACCAAGCATCCGTAAATGTATTGGAATAAGTTTTGTTGTTTTTCGCATTGCAGCATAACAATATCGAGAATACCCACGTGTCCATAAACTACTTGGACGAATCTCGGGAAACACAAAGAAAAGCAATCTGTCAAAATTTTGCTTTCGAATTAACGTGCAGGACATTTATTTATTTCGCTAAATTCTGACAGATAGTAGAAGTACAGTGGAAACCAAAAATTTGATTTCTTAGTTGGAGTAGCGTACCTCTTCGCTAAAATGCTTGGCTGAATCTTAGCTTGGTTAAATTTTTGAGAAAATTTTGTATGGGAGCGCGAGCGGCGTACTATACTTTTTAGAAAAGAATCAGAGCTGATTTCAAAAATATATGCTTGTTTTGTGGACCACGGCTAACTTCTACAACATCAATATCCAGTAATAATTCATTACATATAAAACATATATCACTCATTATGAACAGTTTAAGAGCAGAAAATAACTAATAACGTGTGTAACACACAGTTGAACTAATTTTCAACTGAACTAAACACAGTTCGACAGACAGTAGCAGGTATAAAGGGATGGGTCTCGGAACAATGAAATACGGAACATCTGCCAGTGGAGGTCATTTGGATAAGTTATTGTAGATTTTACTAAGTTCCTAAGCCTCTATAAGATAAGTAAATTTTTCCCGAAACGTCCAAATATCAGATAAAAGTTTTTTTAAATTAACAAACATTAATAAAAAGCAATCAAGTTTACGCCATGGTGTACGGTATACAATAATGTATGTGAGTGTATTCTAGTCGCTTTCTCAGCGCTCAACTCCGATAACAGTTGATGTTACAGAAAAATGCTAGACATTTTTTGTAGATAATTTTACTAGGAACAATTTTTCTATGGGCCACTATTGACCTGCGAGCAATTAGACGCGAGATATTTGCAAAAAACTGATTTTCGTGACCTTTTGACCTTCAAAACTTTGTTAGCCGGCACTATATCGATGTCGATTTTTCACATCTTCAATACAACACCGTAATAAAGGTGTATACAAAAATTCAGCTCCGCAGGCAAAACCTAAAATGACTGGACTAATAATTTTGTCCAAAGAAATTTCTTAGACAAAAATTCGCAGACTGGGGAAATATTTTACTCTCTTATGAGCGCTTCCTTCTGTGAAAAACTAGGAAAATTTGGAGTACGGGAACAGGATTTGACTGTTTTTCGTAGAAATTCGTAGATTATCGCAGTTTTAGGGAGTACGGGAACGGACCTAATGTGTATTCTTATATTAGTGCCGTCCACTTTTAAGTAAAAAAATATTTTACATTGCATACTTATTAACGGTACTTCCCATAGAACCACTTTTTATATTTTCGATTTTCTCACTATTGGATGAACCGATAAAAATTAGTTTTAGTTTAGATTAATTTTTTTATTCATTCATAAGCATACACCTTAATATTATATTATCTTTTTGTAGTGTAGGGTAATGCGAGGAGGATTTGACACAAAAATGATGATACGTCATTTTAACCCAAAATCTAGCTCACCGTTAAAAATGTCGGGGTATAAAACTTTCCTTATATATTTTAATTTAAAATAGTGTATATTCTAATATTGTAATCTGAGGGGTTTTCATGATGTGAAGCGAAAAAGAAATATAGTAAAAGTGACAAATCCTCCTACCTTATAGGAGGCTTTGACATTGTCTTAGGAGGTTTTGACAATAGGTAGGAGAATTTGCCAGTCTAAAAACTTTCATTAAAAAACGTAGCACATACATTATTTTATTTAAAAAATTAACAAAATATACAGAATAGTTCATAAATTAAGTTGTATTAAGTTAGTATATAAATTAAACTTCAAATATTTTATCACAAAAAATATATATTAATTTAGGGAATATCAAGATTAACAAAATCTGCGTTAAATTTAAGTTTCTCCTTGGATCTGGAGGTCCCAGGCATTTGCACAGGGCTTGGAAGTTTTGCTATTAAATCCGTTGAAAATGTAGGTTTAAAGTCTTCCATTAAAGCCTCATAAAACACATTGATTTATTTTGTCGCCTAAAATATTTTATTGTGTGTGGTAAAGGGGTATTTTCTGCAACATCTAATACCAGTCCTACGTAATAGAAATTCTTTTTATTTCTAAATTATATGAGAACATAATCTGAACTTTTCACACTCATCGCTAAAGAATCCTGAAAAAAAAACACGTTTTACCACCTTATGTTTCTTAATTTGTATAAGCTTGGGCGTGTTATTCTTGAGCGGACGAATAGCTTCAGATGTGGTGTGATGTTTTTCAACTACTGAAGTTGTTTGTGGGACTTGACAGGGAGAGATCGTTAGGTCAACATTGTCTTCAGTGGCTGCTAATGGCGATAATGGTGTAGTAGTAACATATTCACAGTGATCTGATTCAATCGGATTTGGAGGAGTCATTAAGGAAGCAGCAGCAGGTTTCCGGTTATCTCTTTCCTCTTCTAAACACTCCATTTCACAAAATTCACTATCATCAAGAATATCACAATTAAAAGTTGAAATACCATTCGTTATGCTTTCGGGTGAGAATGTTTTCATGAACGGCTAGGATGAAAGTGCAGGTATATCATATATTGTTAGTCCTTGTGGTGGTTCCGGGTTGTTTACCAAATTATTGTTGAATGCAATTTTGCAGTGTCGTTTGAATAGGCGAAATACGGCCAATCCAACGGCTGCAATCGATGAGACGTAAGTGGTGGGTAAATAAATTTCGTTTATTTGTTGATATACCACTAAAAATTCGTCCATTTTTAGAGTTTCTTCCAGCAATCCTGCCCCAACGATGGCCAACTGATAGGATTTTGCCGTCTGCAGATCCTCTTACAACTTTGATTAGCGCCCCGAAGTGTATATCCTGCCTTTGCGTTCTCTTGGTGCCTTTCTAAAGCTTGTGAGATCTTTAATTACTTTATTTAAGATACCCTTTGCAGCTCACCATATTTATAATTTTTATTGTCTGCCATTTTGTTGCAAATTTAAAGTTTTCTATATTATATAGACTGAAGATATTCAAAAAGTTTTACAAACACATAATAAGCAAAACGTACGCTTATACTGCTGCTGCTACTGTCTATGTTGCTGCAAAGTTGTTTGCTGGAACCTCCGCTAATGTTGATGTCGGAAATTTTGTTTAATTTAAGTTTTACGATTAATTCTAAGTTCAATTTAAGTAATTTAATTACCTTAAATGTATTTTTAAAATTAAAACCGAAAAAGTCAATGATTAAATTAAAAATGTATGTAAAACTTAAGTCATGTGACCGTATAAGATCAATCGTAGATTGGATCTTTTCTTTCTTTAAACATTGTATTTTATTTGGGTCATAAGACCTAGTGTATAGTCCATTTGTACACTTGCCACATTAATTACTTTGACGTTTGAATGTGCTGGATTTGTGGATCATATCGATTTTCTCATTCTGGCTTGTGCTGATGTGATATCCTTTTTTCATGTTCACAAGGATACTTTCGTACACATCAGTTGGTTAGTAAGCGCCTTACCAATACGCAATTTTTGTTAAGTTCAGTTCAACTTACATGATTTTTTGACAAAAAAAAACAATGTGAACTGTATCCAACAAGATTAAAATTTTAATCATTAAAATTGGAAGGTTTTGCCCGTGTCCAGTCATAGTTATTAAGAAGGTGTTTTTTTTATATAATGCAATTCTATATACAACTGAAATTACTCAGCCAAGTAGAAGACTTAGCATTATATTTAATTGGACTTGTCAAATTCTTGGACGGGCAAAATCGCAAATTTTGTGGACTTAATGCCGTTAAAAGCTTTTTTGAATCAATAATTCGACAAGGATGAAAGGGGGTAAAGTTCAGTTTGTTTTTCTAATTACTCGAAAGCCATAGATTTTGTTGAAAAAAGTTGTTGGTACACATTGGAGATAATATCATTTTACACAAATGGGAGCTAGTGCTAAGTCAAGTGTGGTTGCTTTAACGAATGAATGTAATCTATATATTCGTTTCGACGAACAATTTAACCATGGAACTCTATAACCTTAGAACGAATTGACACTGGGAAGTCTATAAAATGTCATTTTGTAGGTAATTGTACTGTCTACAAGGTTTTCTTAGAAAAAATTGAGAAAAATAAAGGTTTTGGGAGTTATTGAACAAAATAAAATAAATTATTATTTTTAAGATGGAAGCATTTCCCTTCCGGTTCCACACTTAAAACTTGTTTTTTTTTTTAATAGAACATGTTTTTCCAAACATAACGAAAAACAAAAAATTTCGCCACTCAAAAACATACATTTATTACATTTTTTTGAAAAAAATGTAGGTACTACACCAAAATGTTTTCCACCATTTTTCTCCAAATCTATCAATTGTACGATAAAAAGTGCCTGAACCCTTTTTGTGTAGAAGGACATGATCTGCTCGATCAACAAACAGAAAACTCTGTTTTCTAAATCTCGAAGTACGAAAAACGTCACAGAATAAAATAGATATTTCGGTTTACCATAAACCAACAAGTACGCTTCGGTTCATTACAAGTGACTCACATTGTCCAATTCAACATAAGGACGACGCGTTTCATTCAATGATATATAGAATGTGTAAACTCCATTTATCAGCTTGAAATTATAAAGCTGAGTATGAATATATCAAAAAAGCTGCAGATGTAAACGGGTACAGTGCAAGCTTAGTTGATAAACTAATTAAAAAACATTTAAATAAAATCAAAAAATCAAACATGTCGACGCTTTTCTCGCAAAATATAGAAAGAACTTAAGTTAAAACAGCCTCAGTGTGTTATGTGCCCGAAATAACTACAAAATATCAAACAAATTCCGAGAACATAACATTCAGTTAGTTTTTTTCAAATAAAACAAAACTAAAAAACTTACTCGGGTCAACAAAACACAAAATAGAGGATATGAAAATGGCGGGCATATATGCAATAAAATGTGGTGATTGTGATTGTGTTAAATATGGTCACACCAAAAGAACCATAGAAAAAAGATGCAAATAACACAGTTCATACATAAAACAAAATAAAATCCAAAGTTCTGCCATCGCAAACCACATCATGAAGGTTAACCACTGCAATATAAATGCAAGCTGTGTGAGTTTGATTAAACAAGTAACAGATGAGAGAAAATTGGATGCGTATGAAAGCTATTTTATATAAAGAGATAGAAATACCATCAATTCCGATAACGGCAATATTATTGTCAAATCTCTCTTCTCTCATCTGATTACAAATCAAGAAGATGATACCAATTCGATTAGTCGTGATGCTAATGATGGACCGCATACAATCTGAAATGCATTCAGGTATGTGTTTTTGATTGTTCGTTTTGTTTTTATCTCGTCATTCCTTTAATCGTTGTGACTAGTTGAAAGTCAGGTTAAAGTGCGACAAAAACCTAAATATAAAAACAATAAGGTGTTTAAATATTTGTTTATTGTGTCCGGTTTTTACGTGTTCGGTTAAATTTAATAAGCATCCCAATCTTTCTTCAAATCGTATATAATGGTTTCGTCCCAGTGACAACCAATCTCCCATAATTGTTGCATCCTTAATTTTGCGGTGATGATGCATGGCGAAATCCAACCAAGGGTGTCGAACAACTTGGCTATTGCGGACAAAATCGATATTTTTGTAGTTGCTTCTGTTACCGGTTGCAGATTTTGATAACAGAAGTAATCATCGATGGGAAACCACCGAGCGTCTTAACGTGATTGTTCAAGCTAAAAAGAACCTCAAAATCCAGCTCGCGATCCTGAACAGGAATGTCTTCGAACATTTCCTTCATATTACTCGTCCACTTTCTTAAGTTGAATCCCGCTGACGCCAAGAGTTGTTTTGCTTCGTCACGTTTCTTCATTGCATCTTCAATCAAATCTGCTCCACTTATTAAGTCATCCACGTACATGTCCTCACGGACAACCTTCGCCCGCTCAATTTTGATAGCAAGATATGGTGCAGTTACTGTACCAAATGTAACGGTATTCATTTAAAAATTTTTTACAGGTGATGGCTTCTGCTCTCTAGACATGATCAGCTGATAATATCGGTTTGGGAAACTTGCCAAAATTTGCCGATACATCTTCTCAATGTCTGCCGTAAGTGTGACTTTAGAACAAGATCTCTGATGCTCGACTACAATTTTGGACCCACCATTAAGCAGTCATTGAGGGATTTCCCATCCGAAGCTTTCGCTGCTGCATCAAATGCTACTCTAAGCTTTGTAGTGGAGCTAGCTTCCTTGAAAACCGCATGCTGTGGTAAGAAATAATGAAATGGAGTATCTAAAACCGCATTATTAGCATCAATTTCTTCCATGTGATGGAGTTCTTCATACTCCCTTATACACTTTGTGTAATTCGAACAAAGTTTCGGATCTGCGTCAACCTTCTTCTCGAGAAGGAGAAATCTTCGAAAAGCACTTTGTCTACTAGATCCCATCGCATAAAGATCTTCACCTTTGAACGACAGCTTCACTTCATAACGCCCGTCAGGTAAGCGTCTTCTGTGCTGTTCAAAATGCTTATCGCACGCGATATTCTCCTCGGTTTCATTTTTTTGGAACGGCATTTCTTCCATGGTCCAAAACTTCTCCAGCTGTGATGTAAAATCCATGGGTTGGATGAAGCTCCGAATTTGCAGGGGAATTTCCGTTGGAACTTTCCCTAACACGATCCACCCTAGCTCTGTCTTTTGCGCAATCGGTCCGATGCCATCGTCTGAACGTCTTATCTTAGGAAGGGATATTTGGACGCAGACGTCACTTCCGAGAGGTAAATCAATCGGTGCCGGCTCGTAGAGATGAGGATCTGCTAGCGACAGACATTTCAGGTGGTTCCATTTGCCGGGTGTCACTCGTTGGGTCGTGAGATGCCCAGTCAGCGACTTGAAAACCAAAGCCTGGACAGCAGTCTCAAACGTTGAGTGGCGGGAGACAAAACATACTTCAACGGAGTGCTGCGTAGTGCCACTGCTGACCAACCCTAACCCAGATACCCCTCAGCAATGATGCGTCGCTTTTCCAGCTTCAACAGCAGCAGCTTCGCTTATGAAAGAAGTTTCTGATCCTGTGTCTATCAAGACACGTAGGAGGTGTATATTACCATCTGCAGCTCTTGCTTTGACAACTGCTGTCGATAGAAGAACCTGATGTGCAAAACTGCCATCACCATGCGACGCGTGGTAGTTAAAAGTTTGTCCATTTGACTGGATCTGTTGTTGTTGTGCCAGTGGCTGGAACTCAGGCGTGTTTGGGTTCACGGACGCCTGAAGCGATTTCGTAGCAGGATTCTTCGACTGCTGTGAAGTACATGTCAAAGGTTGTTGGTGCGCTTGCGTGTTGCTTGTTTGTTGGTTGTTCGCATTCAATAGCGAATGGTGTCTATGCTGGCAAAAATTGCAAGAGCTGAAGCTGAGACATGTTTGAAAAAGTCGCCGTACGAGCTACTGGGTTTAATGGCTGCTTAACGACCTGCTTTGTATGTAAGACTTTTGGCTTGGCTGCTTGGATATGTGGCCTTGTGATGACGGGTGCCTCTTCTTTGGCCCGGAATGCTGCCCCATGCTCCTGCTGACTTACAACCTCAAGTACGAAAACGGGTCTCCAGAAATTCGGAAAATTCACTAAATTTTGGTAAATCATTTCGATTTCCTAATTTCACTTCCCACAGTTTTTGGCAGGAACTAGAAAGTTTCTGGCAATGAAACCGAATTAGGACGGTGTCCCAAGTAGTTACCGGTACATCCATATTTTCGAGAGCTAGAAAACATTCTTTTGAGGTGTATAAGAGATCTTTTAACCCTGTTGCAGTTTCACGAATCAAAGAGGGCTGACCAAAAAGCGTCTGCATTTAGATGTGGACATGAATGCGTTTGTGGTCATACGGCTCTTTCAGAAGATCCCATGCCGATTCATAATTCGCTGCTTCCATGGATAAATTCACCAAAAAACGCTGTGCATCGCCCTGCAAACATGATTGCCAAAAGCGCAGTTTGCAGATCAATGCGAGGAAATCGAATAACCGTATGCGATGCTTGTGCAGCTGTGGAAAGCTGCGGAGCACCCATATTTGTTGATGCCGTATTATTTGGCGAGGCCTTTTCAATAACGTCAGCCAATTCTGCACGGTATTCTAAATAAATTTCATTTATTTGTTCATATACCACTAAAAATTCGTCCATTTTTAGAGTTTCTTCCAGCAAACCTGCCCCAATGGTGGCCTCATGATAAAATTTTGCCGTCTGTATATCACTCTGATAAGCGCCCCGAAGTGTATATCCTGCCTTTGCGTTCTCTTGGTGCCTTTTTAAAGCTTGTGAGATCTTTAATTACATTATTTAAGATACATATGTACATATTTACATATTGGCCCTGGTCCACCCCGGACTGTAGCGCCACCTTAAGTAAATTTACATATTTTATAATTTTCTATATTATATAGCCTGAAGATATTCAACAAGTTTTACAAACACATAACAAGCAAAACTTACGCTTATACTGCTGCTGCTACTGTCTATGTTGCTGCAAAGTTGTTTGCTGGAACCTCCGCTAATGTTGATGTTGAAAATTTTGTTTAATTTAAATTTTACGATTAATTGTAAGTTCATTTTAAGTAATTTAATTACTTTAAGTGTATTTTTAAAATTTAAACCGAAAAATTCAATGATTAAACTGAAAATGTATGTAAAACTTAAGTCATGTGACCGTATAAGATCAATCGTAGATTGGATCTTTTTCTTTGTTTTATTGTATTAGCACACACTGCACCCACTTAATTGATGTCGTATTGTTTGGCGAGGCCTTTTAAATAACGTCAGCCAATTCTGCACGGTATTCTAAATAAATTTCGTTTATTTGTTCATATACCACTAACAATTCGTCCATTTTTAGAGTCTCTTCCAGAAAACCTGCCCCAACGATGGCCTCATGATAGGATTTTGTCGTCTGCAGATCCTCTTCCAAATTTGATAAGCGCCCCGAAGTGTATATTCTGCCTTTGCGTTCTCTTGGTTCCTTTTTAAAGTTTGTGAGATATTTAATTACTTTATTTAAGATACATTTTTGCATCTCAACATATTTATAATTTTTATTGTCTGCCATTTTGTTATAAATTTTATAATTTTCTATATTTTATAGATTGAAGATATTCAACAAGTTTTACAAACACGTAACAAGTAAAACTTACGCTTATACTGCTAATGCTGCCGCTGCCGTCTATGTTGCTGCAAAGTTGTTTGCTGGAACCTCCGCTAAAAATATTGAGAAAAATAAATTTTTTGGGAGTTATTGAACAAAATAAAATAAATAATTATTTTTAAGATGGAAGCATTTCCCTTCCGGTTCCACACTTAAAACTTGTTTTTTTTTTAATAGAACATGTTTTTCCAAACATAACTAAAAACAAAAAATTTCGCCACTCAAAAGCATACATTTATTACATTTTTTTGAAAAAAATGTAGGTTCTACACCAAAATGTTTTCCACCATTTTTCACCAAATCTATCAATTGTACGATAAAAAGTGCCTGAACCCTTTTTGTGTAGAAGGACATGATCTGATCACCCCTTTCCCTCCTCAAATATTTGTTGATCCCCTCTAAATTAATGCACTTTTTAGAAAATGCTTACGACGTAAAAATGAATCTCTCCACCAAAATTCAGCTTTGTCGGAATTGTTTCGAAGTGAATATCTTATTTTTCTAGACTATAAATACTATTAAATTAAGTGAATTTAAATAAATCACAGACATGAACTACATATATCTCAAAAAATGATGTATTTTCGATAATATACAAGAACATTATGATTAAAAATTTAAAAAGTCTTAAGAAAACATTTGTTAAAAGTAAAACAAAGGAACAATTCAATAATAATGCAAAAGTAAGAAAAAAAAATAAACAAAAGCATAGTTTTTAATCTAGAGTCCAAACTTTATCGTTTGAAGCACATAACTCCATATTAAAAAAATAATTGCTTCAACAGTATCTAAATTAAATCTATTAAACCTTTTGTTTTGATTAGCTGATATCTGAAAATTTTCTTTCCACGGCTGCAGAACTCTGAGCAAACGTCATTAATTTCATAATAAAATTGGAAATGTTTTTAAAAAAAGGCTCTTCACTTCACAGGCATATTTCAATTTTAAAACATCTATCTAAAACTCTTATACGTTTTATTCAAAGGAAGGAAAGAAAATAGAAGCGTTGTTCAGACTATTCAATCTTTTTAAAATATTTTCTGCAAAATAACATAAATGCGCTTTAAACTATAAACTGACTCGGTCTTAAAAAAATGAGTCAAATCTAAAAAAGATGAGTACCTGAGCCAACCTAAAAAATTAGTCCCAGTGGTAACAGTGCTGCCTACCTAACTACCTACTTACGTCAATATTTAGCTACATTAGAGTTCTTAGCTACAGGAGTAAGTTCAAAGTTTTAACTTATCATAGATTTTTGAACTTTTTCTTTCTACAAATATTTTACTAAATAAAAGCTTTAATTAATTGCGTATTCAGTTTATTTTATTTTACAAATTGTAGGGCTTACTTGATATCAAGTTTATATTATAAAGCTACAAATGTTGTTCTTCCACAACAAATTAGCTAAAAAAAAATTTCGTATGTTAATTTATATAATAAATAATAATAGCAAATAAATATAATTTTGAAAAAAAGATCGTTATTCGTTTTCGAAATATATTGAATTTTAATTTTTTTTTTTCAAAAATCTAAAATAAATATAATTCGAAAATTTTGCTATCCAATATTGTTTAGAATTGGAAGGGCCTCCTATATAAAATTTTTGATCCGAATCTATCGAGCTGTTTATGAGAAAGTGGAAAATCAATATATGAAAAAAAAATCGAGCAAAATGTAGATTATAATACCCAAGGTAGAGAATACACTTTTTTTTATAAAAAGCAATAGATCCGTTTTCGAGATTATTAAGATGGTAGGAAAAATTGTATGGTAAGTACCATTATTTTTGGGGCTAAAAAAATCATTCAAAAATCTATTTGAGATCACCTAAAATGCTTAAATACCAAGTTTGAATAAAATCGCTTCAGCCGCTTATAAATAATTTATTTATTTATATATATGTATGTATAACTACTCGTATCATCGTTATGTCCAGTTTAATCAAAAGCTCGAGTTCAATTTTTAATTACGATATAGGTAAGTTATGCATTCGTGATTTTGACTCGCGAGTTTGAAAACGGGGGCTCGTTATGGGTGATGAATGTATTTATGAAAATACGGGGCCGGTCAACTTTGTTTAACAGGTTTCCATGTTATTGAAATATGTTATAGATGACAGAATTATGAGAAAAAAAATTGTTTCAAATGGGGGAAGTCTTACATCTTTCCTTAAGTAAAGATTATTTGAATAAACTTTTCCTAAAGATTCGAGGAAAGTCTGAAATCTAGTCTGAATCCGTCATTATAAGACATACTATACTAACCTACTTAAGAATATAATTAAATATTAAAATGGCACCGCACAATAATTAAGGCCTCGAAAAATAATAACCAGTTTTTGAGAACATTTTGAAAGAAACAGTTTTAACTTTGGGAGGGGAGATCAATCCCTCATTTAGGCAGTCGGGACAATTTCTTTAAAAAACACTTAAAATACAACAAATTACGGCAATACCTACGATAAAGTGTAAGACCAAATATCTGTTATATCGTCTAATTTTTTAAATCAAGTAATATCTATGAAAATAAAATAAAATACACCGTGTGCATAAGATTCTTAGTAGAAACAGCGAAATATATTTTTAAAATAGTTGTTTTACCTAATTTTTGTATAAATAATTTTTTTTTATTAAAAAAAAATATTGGTATGGCAATCTTAAGAAGGACTAAGTAATATAAATTTAAAACCATATTTTCTAAAAAAAAATCGCGCACCCATTTACGAAATAGTGAATTTAAAAATAAAAATTAAGCCGTCGGGGGACTTCTGGAAAATGTGAAACATCGCAACTACTTTGTATGTATATGTATATGAAATAATCAGAAACAAAATATTCATAGGTACGAGTATTTCTCGATCGTAACCCCTTTTATTTAAAATACCCACCTACTAATTTAATAAAATTGATACGGCTTAATTTGCTTATGCCCGATTTTATTAAAATAAATTAAAAGGGCTATTATTTAGTATTCTTAAATCTGATCTTACCTTTGCATAAATATATTCTTTCATCAATACAAAAATGAAAAATGTTACATTTTGTGTTACGTTTTACGTTACTGTATTGTGAGAATGAGTGCTAGTGACAGAAATTTGCAGAGCTCTCCATCTCTCCTCTTTGAGTAGTATATTTGAATGGCTGCGCAATTAATACATTTCCCTTTATGGTACTTTTATATTTATTCGTCACACATTAATATTAAAAAGACCTTTTAACCAAGCAAACATTTTAATTCAGAAAGTAACGATAAGAATTAATTCATAAAAGTGAAGAAACCGCCGAAAAGGATTCACGATGCAATTTGAATCCTTTTACTTGGGCTACTAGACACCTATTTGAATCATTTTAATGATTCGTTTATGATCTGAAAATTCTTCAATTAAATGAACGTAGCTTTAAAAGTTTTCCATATATTCATATAAATTATTAATGCCTGAACCTTTTCTAAATCACAAAAATGATTCCAATAAAACTCATTTAAGTAAAGGATTTCTAAGTATACACCTTCATTTTAATTTATCATATAGCATATATGAATCATTTTTGCGATTGAGAAAAGGTTCAGGAATTAATCAATTAAAGGAATATATTGTTAGAGATTTCTAATTCAAATGTGATAAGTTCTCCACACCTAATGATCACCTTTTATTTGCAGCTCGTTTAAAGAAGACAGACCACCCTGTCTATTGATAATGTCTCTCTTATACTCTGAGTATATAAGTCCAATATGCACATGAAATAATTATCTATACAAATGTCTAGTTGTTTTATCGAATGATTTCTTCCACCGTTTTAAGAAAAGCTTGTTGTTATTTTTATTTTATGTAAATACCGCAATGCAAGAATTGTTAGTTATGTTAAGAAGAGTTTAAATAAAGTCATCAAAGAGCAAATATGTGTTTTAATTTTAATGACTGACTTATGATTTTTTTGGTAAATTTGCTTGTGCATGATATTTTAATATTCAGAAGTGAGATAACCGTTTTAAAAGTACCTACTTAGTTTTTGCACGTTTACCACTTCTTTAAAATATATTTTTGTGTTGGAATAATTTATTCGCAAGAAAAATATATAATTTTAATTACAATGGATGCCAAATCACGTGCAGATTGATTTTTACAGGCCTAAATGTTGCCGATTTTAAGCTGGCTGAAATGAGTTTAGCCACCAGTGGCCTGAAAGCTGCGCTAACTTACTTAGGTGGCGCTACAGTTCGGGAAGAACATGGGCCTCAACCAACAAGCATCCCCAGCTAGGTCGGTCTTTGGCTAGCTGCCTCTAGTTATGCACTACAGGTTGGTTGAGGTCATCTTCCACTTGAGCGCGCCACCTCAGGCGAGGTCTTCCTTGACTGCGTCTTCCCTCTGGATTGGAATCGAAGATCCTGCGAGCCGGAGCATTGTTGTCCATACGCTCTACATGACCTAGTCATCTTAAACGTGACATACGTATTTTTTGTACCAGGTCAATGTCACTGTACAGCTCGTATTGAACCTTCTCCTCCAAAGCTCGTTAACGCAGATAGGGCCGAAAATCTTGCGAAGAACCTTTCACTGGAAACGACTAAGGATATCTTCATTCCGCTTTTGATAGAGTCCATGTCTTCGTGCAATAGAGCAGGACTGGCATGATTAGAGTCTTATAAAAAAGAGTCACTTTGGGGGTGGCCGTGGCGCGATACTTGTGTGCTCGCCTGTCAACCTCCTGGTCGCAGGTTCGATTCCTGCCCTTGTCTATGTCGTCGTTTTTTCCATTCAAAACCAATTCTAAAAATCGTAATAAAATGAGTTGCTGGTTTGCTCATTACATGTTGTTCAGGCATAACACTAACAACATGTGATTGAGTAAGTAAACTAGTATACCCATAAATATGACAAAGAAATAAATAATAAAATAATGCGAATTATAAGAGACATAAACAAATCAGATACTGTAATTTTCTCCGCATTAGCTCACCCGCCATCCCTGGAGATAAATCTGAGACAACAACCACCTCGCGCTAACAATTGCACAGGCTTGAAAAAAATTGTCCCAGTAGAGTTAACTTGGGAAGTACCAGTAGAGTTAACTTGTTGGTTGGGTGTGTATGAATAGGGAAGAGGCGTCAATCAGGCTATGCCCAGTGTTGTAACTATCTCGTACACATCAATTGTGCTTATTTTACATCCGTGCGGTAACGACCGGTACTGGCTTGTCCATCCAGTAACTCTTGAAATAGCATATAAGACTTCAAGGCAACCAACGTCTTCAGCAAATTAATTATTATGTAATATATATATATATATCTGTCAAAACAAGAAAAACAAACAAACAAAACATTCCTGCTGAACTTATAAGCGCGAGTGTTGAACACAGAAAAGAAAGCAATACTATGATGCTCTGCTTTAATGACTGTTCTGATCGACTCGCAGAAGTCTTGCACGAGCTCCTCAGAAAGAGGAAGTACGGCGGATGAGCCCAAACAATTGGACCAACGGCGGTTTCAACAGTCAACAAATCAGATGCCCTAATGAGCTACTTCGACGTATTTGGAGATAAGGTCATTGGGACAATTCAATGCAAGTCAGGGCATTGAAATAGAGATGGTGGCGGATGAGCCCTTAATGGGCCAACGGCAGCGCTCATATCCCTGAAGCGGGTTACTGACTCCGGACTTTCCGGCTCCTTTCGTCCAACGAGTTAAACAAAGAACCTGGCCTTCCAGGTAAGGAGTTGTGCGTGGGGTTAACAACCCCGCCTTGTAAAAAAATACAAGTTGCGAAGCGACCAATAGCCTCGGAAAAGGACGGATAAACTGTTGATGACCCGGCAAAATGCATTAAGGATAACGACCTTCGGATCTGCACGTGGACTGTAGAACTCTTAACAGAGCCGAGGTCCTAGACTGCTACAGAGCAGAAATTACTGCCATCCAAGAAGTGCGATGGGAGGGGCCGGGCAAAAGGGATGAAAAACTGTGACTTTTACCACTGCGATTGTGAAAGAAGACAACAGCGTCTATTTGGCTGCGGATTCGTCATCAAGGCTAAATTAGCCAAAATTAGTCTAATATGCCCTCACTCCCCCACAGAAGACACGGATGACGCCACAAAGGATGACTTCTACGAACTTCTCGACAAAACCTATGAGTAGTGCCCTAAATATGACTTTAAGATCGTACTAGGCGATTTTAACGCTAAAATAGGAAAAGAGGAAATCTTTGGTAGGACTGTCGGAAAACATAGTCTACACGAAACAACGCCTAAAAACGGACCTAGGTTAATTAACTTTGCGGCGGCACATAACATCACCATTGCAAGCACCGGTTTCCTCATCTCTCTCGAGATACACAAAGGGACTTGGCGGCATCCAGATCAAATAACCGTCAATCAGATTGACCATCGATGAAGAAGGTAGGCACATGCAGCTAAACAAATGGCATATAAAGTGGCGCTGCAAAGGACGAGAGCTGCTCGCGAGCTCTACGAGCAGAAAACACGGGAAGAACACCGGCGTCGCTAGAAGAAAAAGAGAGAGCATGAGAAGCGCGCGATCGAAGATATTGAGAGATGCTACTCCAGAAACAACGTGCGGCAGTCTTACCAACAGGTAAAAAGAACGTGTCAAGGCAAAAACTCGCACAGAAGCCTATATGGATAGGAATGGAAACCTCGTAGTAGAGTCACAGTCGGTGCTGAGGAAGGACCATTTCTGCAGACTGTTAAATGGCGATGAAGACCAAAATCCCGCTGTCAGGCAGATTGAACCATTCAATGACACACACAACTTCCATCCACCTGACCAAAATGAAGTGAGGATAGCAATATCCAAACTAAAAAACAAGAAAGCAGCTGGCCCCGAAGGACTACCCGCCGAACTCTTTAAAGCACCCGGAGATGACCTGGAACAGTGCATACACCAACTCATCTCTAAAGTCTGGTCAGAAGTGTGGGTGGCAATGGCGCAGTGGATAAAGTGCTTGATTGCAAACTAGGACGAGTGGGTACGATTCCCACGCTAGTCGCATTCTTTTCTATACCTCCAATTTTAATTGGATGTCGCCCATGGCTAAAATGAGACAGTCAATACCTGATTCTCAAATCCACTGTGCCAAACTAGTGCCGTGCAATTCAGGTTACATTTAAAAGACCTTAGGTCTTACAGGCATATAGTTAAATTTAAAAAAAATGTCGTGTACAAGATCCTTTCTGTTGTATTATGTGAACGTCTGAAACCATTTGTCAGCAACCTGAGTGGACCCTATCAGTGCGGTTTCAGGCCAGGAAAAACCACAGTCGATCAAATGTTCACGCTACGGCAGATCCTGGAAACTACCCAAGAACTCCAAATCGATACGCACCATCTCTTTATCGATTTTAAGGCCGCGAACGATAGCATTTATAGAGACGCGAGCTATTCAGAGCCATGTCTGCTTTTGGCATCCCTACAAAGCTCATCCGACTGTGTAGGATGACGATGGAGAACTCTCGCTGCTCCGACAAGGTTGGTACTGACCTCACAGAAGCTTTTGATGTCCAAAAAGGATTCCGACAAGGTGATGCGCTATCGTGCGATTTCTTTAACTTAATACTTGAAAAAAAAAATTCGAAATATCATTCATATAATATTCCTGTGTGCGAATATGTGAAGGTGCGAGTATGTGAAGTCGAGGAGATATTCAAGAAAAAGAAACTATGGAATTTGTGTTGTCATCACGTTCTGACCTCAGCACTTTCTTGTTCATAAGAGCGAAAGAAAAAAATATGTCCCAAAACAAGAGGAAAAAAAGGTTTCTAAGGAATTAAAAAAAAAGTGTATACAAAAATCATTCAGATCGAGAAACAACAACAAATTGAATCTATAAACAAGAACAATCTTCTTTCTCTCCACTCGCATTAACCCTTCCCGTCTTCATCTACCCTTAAGGCCAGTAGTTACAAATCCACTTAGCTTCTAGGCAGATGACAAAAAAAGGGTGTCCACTTTCCAGTTATCGGTATAGGTCTGTTTATCTCGGCACTTTCCAGCTCGTCGGTGGGGTGAGTTCTTGATAATAGAAAGAGGACCGCGTTACGTAATTTCAGGTCTATAGTCAGAGGTGTTGATTGACTGGATATTATTAAACTTGGTTGTTGCTGTAGGACTTTAAACATTGGTTATCAAAAAATGTTTCTATCAAAAATGGCTCATCCGTTGGGGAGCTTAGGTGTGCGAGCTCTCTGTATAATTTGCCCTCCGCGTAGTGCTTCAGAAAAGAAAACCTATCATAAAACACTCCTGGACCACTACGGTTACTCATATCAAGTAATGGTCCCTAATTGAAAAGGGAACTTCAAAAAAACTTCCCTTAACTTAGATTCTAATGGATCATGTCCCTCCCTTTATCCCCTTAATTTCAGACGTAAGTAAACAAAACCAAATTTAGTAAATCGTATGTCGCCTTTGGTGAATTTAAGAAAATTTGGAAATATATGAAAATTTAAATATCAATAAAAAGAATATTTAATGCGCACAGCTTATTTAAGCTATGTACCTAGTTCATTGAACTTTTTATGTAAAGAAAATCTGTTTCTACAGCCCCCTCACTCAGGTATAGTATAGTAATCGGTACCGAAAATTGGAGATCCGACTTAAGGTCAAAATTGGTTTGTTCAATTTTATTTTAAATATAATAAACATAATAATTTTACCGATTCTCCGATGAAGTGTGCACAGCTCTTCGGTTCGGTGGGGAACTAAAATTCCTTTATGGCTAAAGATGCTGATAAACAAAATTGAACAAATGAACACTGAAAAGATTAGTTTTCGTATTAGATTTAGATTTCTTATATTTTTGTTTGTGTGCGCGTTTAATCCGATTGGCAATTACGAGATATAAGGGTTGAGATTCACAATTTAAAAAAATTAATAAAAATAATTAAATTACAAAAAAAGAATTTATGGGAACAAACAAAAATTTTACATGAAAGAGATAAAAGGCTTTCAACTTTCACAAATTATTATTCTATCGCTTTTACTTACATTACGTTTTCTCTTTGTTTTGCAAATATTACTTTTCTTCTTTTTTTTCTATTTCAAATTAACATTTTTCTCTTTTTTACACTTGCTTTTTTATCGTATTCTTTTATATTTTTCGTCACGATGTCACTATTATTTCTTTCTCTTTTTATTCTCTCACTTTTCTATTGCTTATTTCTTTTTACTCTTTAAATTTCCTTTTTTTATAATTTTAACCTATTATTATAACCACTATTATTTCCACTAATCTAGGTTTTGATTTTTTTGATTTTTAGAATCTTTTTTAACGTAAGAGCAGATCCAAACAGTCTAACTAAAATTGGATTCTTCGCTTGTTGGCTAGGAACTATTACCGATCCCCGAAATCTCACTATAACGGACTTGTCACAGAAAATCGAGGTTGCTGCAAGTGAGAATTAGAACGAAACTGGGAAATTATGTGATTGATGAAATCGGCTTTCACTCCGTAAGATCATGCAAAGCCTTAGATAAGAAGAAGACTAGCTTAGAAAAGGTCCGATTTTTCCGACTTCTTTTTTTTTGTGTAATCGATAAAAAGTTCTGAAAGGGGTTAATGAGATTAATCTCAAGAAAAAAAACTTACAGATGATATTCGATAATTTCCTTGAAAGATTTATAGGCGGGTTAAAGAAAAATCCAGGATTTTTTCGTGTGGGCTCGGTGAACAGCTAAGTATAGAAATTCGTAGATATGTAGAATAAGTTGTACGTTCAAATGTACCCAAAATGAAAAACTCAGCGATTATATTTTCGTTTGTCTGCTTCTTATTTCATTGAACTCTAGGCGAGTATGAAAGTAAAACTGGGAAAGTAAGACCCCACGCTGCACAAAATATTAAACAAATTTATAAATTCATTATAATGAATTTTTAAGGCCAAATCAACTACAAAAATCTTACGTTCCAGTGCCTGAGAAACGCTTTAAATTTTTTTTAATTCGTTTTGAAACTTGACCTGAAGAAGACAGTAAAGAAGAATAAGAAGACTGCACTGTGTGACGATTAATCCCAGAAAGGAAGTTCCTTCTTGGCCGATGAACCACGAGCCTTATCGTGTTGGTATTCTTTTTAATATCCGCAAAAATGAGATTTTCGAAATTCAATCGAGTAGGGGGAAGAAAATCGATTTTACCTATTTTCTTGTTCGAATTCCGGACTTATGGCTACAACACAATGGTTGGATATTTTTTAAATTACATTACATTACATATTATACTACTCTGTAGATAAATCTACGAAGTAGAGACACTGAAGCACTGGCAACGAGACCATTGGCTTTTTTTCAAGCTTACTTTTTGATGTTGGGAATTTTCTTATTAAGTTATTTTAAAATTTATTTTACCAAAATACATATACGCATATAGTATCTATGCAGAGATTATTAACGCAAGGTTATTGGTTATTGAGTCCTGTTATTTCAAATGTCGTAGGTAGGCTAATATTAAGAGATAAAGTCTGGTAAAATAATTATAAAGTCAGTGTATTTCGGATCTCATAAAAATGTGTTTTTTTTATAAATTCATTTTTATTTCATATTAACTTATAACTATCTTAAAGCTAGACAAAAATGTTTAAAACTAGCCTAATTATCAATTACTTACAACTAATTTACTGGCCCTTTACGGGCGCTCTAAATTAAACAATAACTCTTAGAACTAATATCTTTCGACCTAAAAACTATTTTAATTAAATCTAATTTTTTTTATTTTATTTTATATATCAAGGAAACTTTTACAAAAAAACTTGGTATCTTATCATTTTTTTTAAAATTTTTTTACTTATAAACTAAACCTAAATATAGATTAAAAATAATTAAAACTAAATAAAACTAACTTATACTAACTAAAAATAATTTAAACTACTTAAAATACCTAATAATACTTAAAACTACTTAGAAACTAGAACAGCCACAGCAGCATTTTTTTTTTCGTTTTTTAATTTATTTTTTTTTGTTTATTTTTTATATGCATGCAGACACACAACAACATGCAACCCACCCATACATGCACATACGCACATACATATACGTTCGCACATACATGTACAGACACGCAGATACATGCACGTATGCCCTCGCATACATACATATTTTTAATTTTTTTTTGGTGCCACCCCGACTGTCCCCTATACCTAATTGCCCTAAATCTATGTAAGTCGGCCAAGATATACCATCTTCATCGACTTTAAATATTATGATGCTGTTCAGAGAGCCACCAAAACTGGTTCTCCTGTTTCGCCCTACCTCTCCGGTCCCGATCGGACACAGTCCTACTGAACCGAAGGCGCTCTTCTCCACCTTGAGCGATGACATCTCGACCATACGGGAGTCGCCTATCCACAGTTTTCCGGCTGACGTGATAGATGAGCGGAACCGCCCCTTCATCCTGTATCAGCCCTCGACTGTCTAAATAGAGGAATGCCTCGGCAGGGATGTAGCCAATTAACCGCGCAAACTCGAAATATTCGTTATTGGAGTAGTACGCCCCAAAAATTAAGTTGTTAGTTGAGGACATCGCTATTGCAACGTGCCCCCGAATCAGCTTAAACAAAAAATTATCTATTCTGTTTATGTTGGCTCCGTTGTATAGAACCTGGTTGGAATAGTACCGTTTGTACTCCGACTCTGGTGTTCTGTGTAATCCAAGGCAACGTCGAAGACACTGCCTCTCAATCACCCGAATTTTTTCCATTTGAGATGGGGCAACGTTGAACCACGCCGGGCATCCGTAGGCAATCATCGGCCTGATGAGGGCCATGTAGGAAATCACCTTCACCCTGCTGTCAAGACGGCTGCTAAAAAACAGTCGTTTTGTCAAGGCAAAGGCTCCCATAGCCCTGGCCAAAGCAGCACCTATATGTCTGTCGAAATACAGGTACTGATCCAACCAGATGCCAAGGTACTTTACTACAGTTTTACTCGCCAGTGGATGTCCATGTGGCCCTACGATCACCAGCTTGCGCCAGTTCTTTCTCGTATCCCTTGAGGCGCTAGACAACGGAGTCCTAAACAAAACAGTTTCTGATTTCTGGAAGTTGATTTTCAACTTCCAGTCATAACAATATCGCTGAATCTTGTCGAAGTCACTCTGCAAGAGACTTTTGATCACCGCAACTGTATTAGCTGTTCTGTACGTAATTAGATCGTCGGCGTACGCAATTGCCTGAGTTAGACTACCTATCAGATCGGTGGTGTAAATGCTGAATAGAATCGGCGAGTTAACCGCTCCCTGCTGAAGACCATTATTAATATTAAAAATTGCGGTAGAAGTTACATTGCCACTCTTGACAACAAACTTTCTACCATTTAGCATGTCATAAAGCATATACAACAGAGGTTTACTTATACCTAGTCTGGTTAGCTTTAGATAGAGACCTTCTAACCATACGGTGTCGAAGGCCTTCTCCAAATCAACCAGACAGGTACCCGTACACTGCTTTTTAGTTTTGTTCCATTGGATATCAGAAACTAGTTTAGACGCGGCATGAATTGTGTCATGTCCCGCCTTAAAACCGAACTGATTATCCGGGATGATATTTTTGTCATCCGCCCACTTGAACAGGGCTCTATTAATTACTATTTCAAATACTTTGCTGATACTCGGAAGAAGACTTATCGACCGGAGATTCGCCGGATTGGAGTTGTCCTTTCCCTTTTTTGGGAGAGGGCTCAACACAGCTGTCTTCCGCCGCAATAATATGCATTATTCAGCGCGTTGTTAAACAGAGTGGTATAAATGTCAACTGCTTCTTGATGCAAATGTCGTAGTATAACGTTGGATATACCATCGACTCCTGCTGACTTCTTTTTCTTTAATGAATCGAAGATGAGCTGGAGCTCATTCTTCGAAATTAACAAGGGACTCGGCCCATTTCGGTCGGCGATTATGGCTTTTTCCAAATCTTCATCATTAAACCCGGTAAAACCAAGGTTCACGGATCGCCATTCGGTTATATCGTTCCGGAGCCATAAGTGATGAAGCAGAGCTCTGTTCTCTAGGTCATGATTCGAGCGAATGCTAGCATTCACCTTGTACACTTGCTGGAAAGCAGCCCCCACATCCTCCACTCTCTCCTGCGGATCTTCGACTATATAGATGTCATCGTCCAATACGGCATCCTCTGGGTCTATGCCTGCTGTCAGAAGTATGTCTCTGTTCTCTGTCGTCCTCTGGAGCTTAAGACACGGAAGAGCGTTTTGATCCTTTCTTCTAAAAATCTTATTAATTTTGGGGAACATACTTGGGTCGCTAGAGCTAACGGCACGAATTTTATTGTCCCAGAACAAATTAATAGACAACCTATAATTTTCTTTGATTAATTGGTTGATGTTTTTGATGGACGACTTCAGTGTCCTAATCTCCAGATCTCGTGTATCAGTAAACCGTCTGTATAAGCGTTTTAGTCTTGTTAGAAGTCCACTTTTTTGTCTGTGAAGTGCGTCACTTGTCGCGTTACGGTACATGTCAGTTGCGTTATGTTCTTTGTTTTTCGGTATTGTTCTGTTCATTGTTCGTAGAATCGTTTCGTCAATTTGTTCTAAGTATCAGTCGATTTGTTAGGTTCCTGTCATTTGGTGGGGATATACCATTTGACCGTAAATCGCTTAATAAGGCGTTGGAGAAGCGTGGCCAGCGCACCTTACTGTAATTGTAAGTATGCACAGGCACATACTCCTCCAACTCCATAATCTCGTTCGGAAGTTGTATAACGGCGGCGAATCTGCAGTGGTCACTGTCGTACTCGATCGTTCGTAAACAATTTCTTGGTCGTTGACCCACAGTGTCAGTAATTGTAAGTTTTGCGTCTTTCAGCAATAGATCCAGATAGGCACCGCTTCTTGGAAACGATGGCCTCTCTGTGGCTAGAAGATCGAGGCGATACTCAAGGTTGTATCGACCCATCCAATTATACAAATGGTTACCTTTTGTATTTAATTTCCCCAATCTATGTGTTTGGCGTTTAAATCACCGGCTAATATGTAAAAGTTTTCTTCCGAGCTCAATCTTAAGCATTCAAAAAGCTTTTCAAGCTCTGTTATAAACTGGGTGGGCTGAGGTCTTTCCGGTGCATAGGCAGCGATCACATAAATTCGCTTCCCCTGTTGGAGATGAATGCATATGATGCATGCCTCTAACGTCCGAAATTTTCGCACATCACTATTATATATTACCTTATGACTAATGCCTTTACGTATAAAGATTGCGACGCCTCCTCCTTGAGTGGAGTTGGGTCGGTCTCTTCTTACGATATTGTAATTGTTGTTAGTCAATTTATGTTTCTGGTTAAGCTTAGTTTCGCTAGCCATAAACACATCTGGACTTATGTCCTTAAGCAATTGGAATAAATTCGTTCGGTCCTAATCAGTGAATTGACATTCACAGCTAGGATCTTTAAGGGCCTCTCCGGCAGCGTGCCCTTAACCTCTTAGTTGCGTTAAGCTCGGCAAAACAGAGTAGAGATAATCCACCCTAGTCGCCTGCTCGCTGATCTGGTTTTGGAGGCCATTCAACTGGCCCTGGATGGCCAGTTGAATGCCCATAATATCCGCCTGTGCCTCCGGCGCCTTAGGCACGGGGGCCTGTTGGGCGACCTTTAGTGTAGGGTGTACCGTGCTTCCCCTTCCTGGCGCCATTTGGGCGTAAGAAATTTGGGGGTTGACGGGCGTTGTTGTAGGAGGGCGCACTGTTGGACGCTTTTCTACCACTGTTCTTTATAAGCTGAAACGTCGGGCATCCCCGATAATTAGCGGGGTGTCCGCCGCCTCGGCAGAGTACACATTTAAGCTGGCTCCTATCTTCGACCCGTTCTCTTCCTAACTTGCATTCATCTGCATTGTGGTTCTCTCCACACTTAACGCAGCGTGACTGCATTTCGCAGTTTGCTGCGGCGTGGCCGAACCTTTGGCAGCGCATGCATTGAAGCATGTCACCGCGCCTTTTTAATTTGTCCCAAGTTACAGCCTGGAAGACTCCGCTTCTCCCGCCTAGCTCTAACTGTAGCGAACGGCTTGACCCCGATAAAGTCGAGATCGTCATTCGCTTTTTGGCGGACTTCATTTAAGAGCACCTGTGGTTCCGTGCAGGAATCTATGCCCTTCAATAGGACCGCTTGAAATTTTTCTATTTTAGGGGTTAAACTAAAGAATTCAGTAGTGGTTTCTTTTAGCAACTCTTTAATTTTTTTGTGCTGTTCCAGTGTGAAGCAATGGATAGAATGCCTATCGTTAATTAATCTTTTTATAGTAAAATTTTGACCTATGGTCAACTTACACAGATTTATGATATCCCGTAACTCCATTTTATAAGTATTTATGCGTGGCACCTTTTCTTTTTTCGTAATCGGCGGCTGTGGCTGCTGCTGCTGAGACTGGCTTTTCTGCTGCTGTTGATTCTGCTGCTTTTGATTCTGCTGCTGCTGTTTTTCTTGCGGTTGTTTCTGGGCTTGTGTCTGCTGCTGTTGCTGTTGTTTTTGCCGTTGTTGTTTTGGCTGCTGCTGTGGCTGTTGTTTTTGTAATTGTTCTTTTTGCTGTTGTTGTTCTTGTCCGTCGAGTTCTTTTAGTTGTTTCGCTCGGCGCGCTTCTTGGCTGGCCTTAACTTTGCTTTTCAGCTTTCGGATTTCTGCCTCCAATGCTTCAATTTAAACGACCATTATTTTTTCCTCGTCCTCCTCAGATGATGCCTCTGATGTAGAGAGGTTCACGAAGGCAGTACTATCGCCCGCCGTGAAGTGCCCTTCTCCTTCCTCAGACACATATTCAATACCATCTTCGGGTGAAATGTCTAGCTGGGTTTGTCTTTCTGCCTCTGACGTCTCGTCTATATCGTACGTATTCAACGCAGCTGGCAGCTTTGCTGAGGTGGCCGTGGATCTCCTCTTTACCAAATTTGGTGCGCACTTGATCCTTCTTCTGCGCTTTTGGTTAGTATCGGATGATGTTGCCGTTGTTGTTATTGCTGTTGATGTTGTTGCTGCAGAATCACTGCTTGTAATTGGAACATCTTTCGATGTTCCCTCAGCTGATGCCATCGCTGGCGTCATTGGCCCTAGGACACCTTTCGATGCCCCGGTGCTTAAACTCCTCTTCCTTTGTTCGTTTTCCCAACCAATAAAGTTTTCCACTTCACGGTTGCGAAAAAAAGCTTGCAAAGTTCTGATGCCCGGCTGGGAATCGAACTGGCGATCCTCGAATTCTCGGTCGGCCACTCTACCACTGTGCTACTGCACCACTTATGAAATGTTGATTTAATGTAAAACTTAAGCTCACACACGAAATTTAATTTGGAAAAACTGGGAAGCCGAAAACGTGTTAATACCTCCACAGTACGAGATCGACTGATAAAAATGTGTGTATCTATCCATTGAATGTCTAATGCTATTCTACACTAGGCATACTTTTAGTTTTGACTTGATTGGTGGAGGTTTTCTACACTAGAATAGGGAATTGCTTCACTGAATGATGATGGAATTGAGAAGTTTTTCCCATATGACGTCGACGATAGTGTTGATGAGGAAAATGTCGTTGATTTTGAAGACGAGGTGATCGTTCTGCAAGAGAGGTTGGAAGGCTTACGTGAAATTGTGAAAAAAAGAAGAAATTGCTTCGTTACAAAGAAGTTTGGACGAATTAAACTGTCCGCAGAAAGAGCTTCATTCTTCGTATTCACTTCCTGATTTTGAAGACTCGGCACCATTTTTTTCTGGAGATGACTGTTATTGTATACGAAATTCATACTAGGTATGAAGATGTGACGATTCTGTACAAATTAAGTGAGTCTGAAAGTTTTGTTGCCGCTAAGCGATTGTTGAAAGGAACAGCGAAGTTATTCCTCATGTCAACCTCATTTCACTCTTGGGGCGAGTTGAAAACAGCTCTGTTGAATGAGTTTAATGAGCATGATACAGCAACGAACGTCCATAATATATTGCGAGGTCGTCGAAAGCGTTAGGAAGAAATATTTCAACAATATGTACTTTCCATGCAGGAAATAGCTTCCCTCGAAGATGTTATTAGTTATGTGATAAAAGGGATTCCTGACTCCATTTTAAATAAATAGGTTTTTGCTAACAGCAAACAACATCGCTGAACTGAAAGTCATATTAAGAAAGTATGAGAAGATGAGGTGTGACCAGCCTCTATTTCATCGAGTTTTCAAAATCATAAGAAAATTTCACTTAGTACGAGTTCCAAACCTGTTATCAAATGTTTTAATTGTAATGAACCTGGGCACATAGTAACCAACTGCCCAAAACCTAGACGTGAAAAAGGTTCATGTTTCCGTTGTGGACAAAAGGGCCACGTCATTAAGGATTGTCCACAGTCAACACCAATTTGCGTGGTTACTAATATCAAACCACAAGATGATGATCCAACTTTTTCGTACTTGAGAGATTTTCATGGCGTTTTTGAGTACGGGTTTCTACAAGAAGAGTCTGAAGCTGTTTGTTTCTCAATAAAGATGACGACGACGATTGGCAGCGGAAGCCACATAAGTTTCGTGCGTCAGCGGTTTATTCCACCATTTTCCATAAAAGCAGTACAAGGTTCTATGATTGACTATGTAGGTATAAATAACTCAAAATTTATAGATTAGAAAATATATTTTGTAACGTAAGATTTAAAAATGACTATATTAATTTATGTTTATTTGTCGTGAAAAACGAAACAATGAAAACGCAATAGTGTTTGGTAGCGATTTTTTGCAAAAGTCGAATATGCAACTTGTTGTTCGATCAGAAAACCATCGTAATTGAAAAAGATAAATTAGAAGAGACTGGTGAAAATTTTATGGAAGAAATATTGAGTATGTATAGATACATTTGATAATAATGACCTCGCGTGGCAGTCACCTTGTTGTGGTGCGGGGGCTTAAGTTTGAAATTCATTTCATTTGACCTGCTGTTTCTGGGAAACCTGATTTGGTAGTTATTTTGAAGAGTTACGAACTAAGAACTCCCCTCCCTAATTCAGGGTGTAAAGCGGACCGTGCCCATTGGATGGTTTACAGCCAGGGGGTATACCGGCTGTATTCGAACAGTACCTCCTTAAAAACAGGTCGAATCAAAGAGTAGCCTAGACCTTACCATATCATGTGGAGCTCTAAAATGGTGGACCTCAGCAATTCTCTAGCTACTCGTGGGAACACAAAGCCTAAACAGATAAAACATAAAAATAACAAAAACCACAAAAAATTTAACACTCCGCGAGATGTTACCGCAAGTGAAAATGCGGATCAAATGGAGAAAGATCTTCATAGGGAAGATCCGAGACCGGGGTGCAGTAAGTACGTTAAGAAGGTGCCCCTAAGGAACTGTTAGTCAGTTGAGAATATCTCCCGGCAAACAAGAGATGCTTCGCATATCATATCCCCCACTAGTCAGGGAAGAATACCTTCCGAGAAAGTTAAGGATGTCACAAAAGCCACAGAAGGCGTCTTGGATTAGAAAACATCACCACCAAGCAACGTAGAGATATTACCCAACAGACCACTCAAAAACCGCAACACAAAAACTCTCCCACTTCCAAAACTGGGCGAACCAGGTGCGCGGGATGACCCATGGAGGAAAAACTGAGTACGGCGGGCACAAAGTGGTTTTTCCAATTTCTAGACCAGTGAAAAGGTGGATGAGAGGAACACATCATCCCCGCCAAGCAACGCACAGGCTAAGAGGAAAAGTAGTCAAATTACTCCTCCCAAAGGCAAGAGGCAAAGCCACCCAAAGTAGCGGCAGCAAAAATAGTGGGATCTAGCACCATAAGTGCGTTAGCCAGCGAAAATAAGGGGCTCTCATATGCAAGCGCAGTAAAAAGCACAATAATTGCAGTCCTTCCAAACGAATACCCTCAGGTTATTCTTAGTGCCGACGAATTGACAGCACTATTGGAAGCCATTATTGAGGAAGTCTCTAGAGGATGGGAAATAAATCTGAAGTTCAATGGTATTCACTTCAGTACTGATCTGCTTGTTGTTGACTGTGCGGATCAACAAACAGCAGACTGGCTGAATCGAATAACACCCAAGCTAAGTACTTGGAAATGGATTGCACTGGTTGCATGTTTGGGAGATGACATTCACAGGATGCATACCATTACAATGTTTCTTCCAAGAAGTGTGGGTCAGGACGACCAAATATCCCTATCACTGATCAAAGCCCAAAATGAGGGAATCAACGCTCGATCCTGGAAAGTATTGAATAGCAATGCCAAGGGAAAGGGACAGTTGATAGTGATCAACATCGATGTCCAGTCAGCAGAAGCTATTGTGAAGGTAAACCACGGCCTTCACTGTAAATTCGGGACTATCGAGGTACCTGGCATTAGAAAGAAGGCAGCTTCAGAGCAGAGGAGAGATGAAGCAGGCACCCATAAAAGTGGTGGAATAAATAAAAAACCGAACCCACCAAGTACCCTTCCGACAATTACACCCGTCACCCAAACCCACCCAGTAACGCAATTCAACCTACAACTTCTCTTCCAACAACAAAAATAGGCTCGATGGAGAACTTTAGTCTAACGGACGGAGACATAGAGGGCATGGACCTCTCTCTGTGCCGAAAGGATCCTAAAGAAGTACTTCCAACTGAAGAGGAAGAAGATAATCTACTTGCAAATGAGGGGGCACCTACCAGCACGTCTTAAAACCAAATGACTGGACACGGGACCAGCACCAGGGTAGCCCAAGTAAACTTGCAACGTGTTAAGGCGGCTTCAGCCGTTATAGTGAAAAAGTTTATATCGGAAGATCTAGGGCTAGTGCTCATCCAAGAACCCAGGATAAACGGATACCAAGTAAGAGGCCTAAAAATTAAGGACTCTTATTTATTAGGGAATATGAGGCAGACCTCACCCAAGGCATGCATAAAAATAAGAAATAATATAAACTTTATATGTCTTTCACAATTTATCATGAGATCTGGTGCCTATACAGGCTCAAATTAACATTGACGGGAATCTTCGAACGATGGTCATAGCAGCAGCCTACTTCGCCGGTGATGACGCGAATATACCACCGATAGAAGTACAGAAGCTTGTGGACTACTGCAGCAGCAAGAGACTACCTATGTTAGTGGGATGCGATGCAAACGCACGCCATAAAACATAGGGTAGTAAAAATATAAACCAAAGGGGTGAGTACCTTTTAGATTTTATTTTAGGGAAAAATCTGGATATTTTCAACATAGGGAATACCAATACATTTGTAACAAGGAATGGAAAGGAAGTATTAGACTTGACGTTCTGAAGCCTGAGCCTGAGCCATGCGCTCAAGGGATTATGAACACCCTTTAACAGCGTGGGCATCCGGTGAAAAAAGAGAAAAAAGGAAAGATGTGTGGCGCGATGTTCTGAGACTACAGATGGTTGTTGCGGCTGAACTAATGCGGAGCAAATTACTGTGTGTTATTTATTTATGTCTCTTATACTCGTAGTTTGCATTATTTTATTTATTTCGTTGTCATATGAACTCAGCTGCCACTAAGATCAGATAAAAGACAGGTAGATGCCCCGTGGTGGAGCAATAATCTTTCAAAGCTAAGATCCAAGGTAAGAAAACTCTTTAATGGAGCGAAGAGAACTTGAGAGTGGAATAACTACTCTACAGAGTTGACTAAATACAGCAGGAAAATAAGAAAAGCCAAGAGGAATAGTTTTGCGATCTTCTGCGAGGGCATTTCTTCTACCCCGGCAGCGGTAAGACTACATAAGGCTCTAGCGAAGGAGAAGTCTCTGACATCAATAGCACTTCGATACCCTGGTGGTAGCTTTACAGAAAATGAGGAACAAAGGTCTTCACTATTGTTAAATACTCATTTTCCGGCAATTTACCGATTACATTCAATACAATAGAGAAAAAACCTACCAACCAAACCCGGAAAGCTGGAGGATAGCCTCAACTATCTGTTCAGCTAATAGAATCTTTCCAGCCCACCTGCAAAATGGCAAAGAGGTATTAATGCCTTATCTCATTATCATACTTCGAAGTAGTATTACACTTGGGAATATACCAAATCTGTGGAGCAGAGCTAAGGTTATTTTTATTCTAAAAATCGGAAAAAGACACAACACATCCGAAGTCATTTAGACCAATAAATCTAACATCCTTTCTTCTGAAAACCTTGCAAAACGTAAGTGATAATTTCATCAGATCGGAAATACTAATAAATATGCCTCTAAGTAAACAATAGCATGCTTTCAGAGCGGGAAAATCTCCATAAACCGCCCTGTATGAACTCACAAGCACATTACGGACTGCCTTAGGCTCGAAAGAAACGGCCTTATATGCATTCTTAGATGGGGCCTTCGACAATACTTCCCATGAAGCCATAGACAAAACTCTTGTAAGGAAGTGCGTACCCATCACAATAATTAGGTGGATAAGGGAAATGCTAAGAACAAGAATGGCGGAAGCAGACGCAGGACACAGTGTCCGGAAGGTCATCACAACAAGAGGCTGTCCGCATGTTGGATTGCTAACATCCTTGCTGTGGAGTTTGTAGTGGATGAATTACTATAACATCTTACTTCCCAAGGCATGCGATGTATCGGCTTTGCCCCTGACATTGTAATAACAGCCTTTGGGAAGTGAAGTTTGAGGAGACTCTTTGTGTTATAATCCAAAGAGGACTATCAATAACAAGGAAATGGTGTCTCTCAGTGGACCAAATATGAAACCCATTTAGACAACGATTATGCCATTCGTCAAGAAGAGGCTACTGCCACGTACGAAGCCTATCAGATTGACAGGGGAAGTAATCGGGTACCAGAACGAGGTTAAATAGTTATCTAAAAATTACACTAGATAGTAAACTCCTCTGGAATAAACACCTTGAGATAACAGTCGGGAAAGCTACAAAGGCCCTCATGATTGCAAATTAAACATGGGGCTGTAAACCAAGGATCTTGAGATGGGTTTACACTATGATAGTAAGACCTATTATCACTTATGGGGCAGTTGCATGGCATACAAAAACCGACCTAATCACAACTAGGAAATCCCTAGGAAAAGTACAAGGGCTCGCATGCTTATGCATTACCGGAGCAACGAGAGCATGCCCTACATCAGCAATGGAGTTAATTCTGCACTTGTCACCATTGCATGTAGCTATAGAAAGTGCAGCTCTGGGAGCCATCATGAGATTTGGGAAGCGAGGTATTGGGACGGGAAAGTGCACTTGTCTTAGGGAAAGAAATTCGATCTGCAAGTCCACGGTTGTAGACTTACTGGATATCTCAAGAGATGGCATGATTAAAAAGTATAACTTCGCGAAAAACTTTCAAACGGAGTTAAGTATCAAAAAAGATTAAACCAAATGCCATCGAGTGTGTCACGATAAAATCTACCGTGACAAAAACTATTCTTTTAGTATTCCGAATCCTTGTTCCTGCCGTTTTCTCTCCCTTTTCTCAACAGGTTTTTCCGTGTTGCCTTGGATTTACTGGGAGAGAGTAGGGTAGTATATTTAAGAAAACAAAAATCCATGCAACTGGCGCATTAAATGGGATAGCATAATACTTATCTAACGTCATGATGACAGACGGGCGGTCTGATCGAACCACTTTCATAAAAGAAAAGCGCGGTAGACATTTGGTCCCCGATCGCTAGATGTTACTCTTTTGAGAATGGCTTAGTGGCCGACCTAATTTTAACTTTATTAATGTAAAAAATGTAACGTTATCAACGTATCCGTAATTCCCCAAAATCTAACAAAAACTCACCGAAATAGGTTAATTTTTGTTATGGCGAGTTGAAGATACTTTCCAATTTACCTTCCGGATTTTAAGTTACTAGTTATTGATCTTCTCTTTTTTCTTGGCGCTTAAGTTCTCTATTTACTTTCGGGTTTTGGAAAGCTGGAGGGGAAAAATTGTTTCCCAATTTACTCCGAAATTAGTTTGTTCCATTCGTAATGCTTTCATCTGGTTTCTCTCAAAAAGTTAGAAAATAGTGGGAAAATTATTGAATGAGTTCATCGCGTTCGCGCGCTCCTGGAAGTGATACCAGCGATCGGCGAATTGCACGATGACTTGCGAAAACTAGGGTTTATGTAGGACTGCTGGATTTTGTCAACGGTGATACTGTTCTGTAACATAGTTGACAGTTGCTTACAAGTAAACGAGATAGAAGTCCGCGCGCTCCAATTGTCTGAAAACACAGAGGAAACAGGAAAATAGAAGGTTCCAATAGACGAAAAAGTTTGCTGGAAGTTCTTTTGGTCGCAAAAAAAAGATAATTAAGTCTATCTTTGACAGATCTCATTCAAGAGGAGTCAACAAAGTCCAAGAAATTAATTTGTTAGTGATTAAAAAAAAAAGAAAAAAAAAGGAAATTAGATTTAGTGACATTTTGGGAAAACTAATTAAACACAAACACCCAAATTAATAGACATAGACTAGGGAAGGTTTAGGACTAATTACTGGACTAAGTGCGAAACACTATTAATAAGACACAATTTCTGCTATTTGACGTTTACCAACTAAGTCCTTTGCTAGACTATCGAAGACGGTGGTCTAGAGATGGACTAAGAATTGGCATTTAAGAACAAACTTTATAGGGACATAGAATAAAAAGAGGTAGAGTTGATACTTATTGTAGTAGATTTTGTTCGATAATAGATTAAATAAAAATAATAGTAAATTTTAGTCCATGGTCTAACTCTTATTCCATGATTTTGTAAGTCCATGGACTAACGGTGGACTAAGCGTTTTTTATTAATAGGACTGAAAAAGATTAAAGGAGAACGTAAGGAGAATTTGAGAACAGAATAGAGGTAGACTTGCAGGAAAGGAAATTTACAGAGGAGAGGACATTGGAAAGGAATATGTTTACTTTTTTTTCTTGTGAAAATATATTTAATTAATTCTTAATCGCTAAGTAAATTAAAATTGCAATAAGTGGTACACTGATGGATCGAGAACAATCGAAGGGACTGGGGCAGTCTAATAGCATTTTCCAGGCAGAAGTTAATGCAATTGGAAAATGCGCAGAAAAAAATCTCGAAAGAAACTACCGCAAACAAAACATTGCCATTATGTCGAACAGCCTAGCCGCATTCAAAGCACTAACTTCTTATACCATGAGCTCTAAATTGGTGTGGGAGTATGCGGAGAGACTGAACGAACTGGGCAAGAACAACAATGTAACACTATTGGATACCAGGTCACGTTGGTGTTTAAGGCAATGAAGAGGCAGAATCCTTACCTAAAATTGGGACAACAACACCCCTAGTAGGACCAGAACCATATTGTGGACAAGGAGAAAATGTCATTAAAATTAAAATAAAAAGAGTAGAGGAGGCCAAAAGACAAAAAACATGGAAAGAACTCCCAAAGCTGAGACAGGCAAAACTGCTACTCAATAACTACAACCTCGAACGGTTTTTAGCCTGCATTAGCTTAAATAGTAATAACCTAAGGAAAATAACGGGTATCCTCACAGCCCACTGGAAATAAAGAAAGCACCTTAGTACTCTTGGCTTAGTGAACAGCCCTACTTGTAGATACTGCAATATAGAAGGGGAAACACTGGACCACATTTTAGGTAGTTTCACAACACTTATGCACCAAAGACATAGACACCTACGACGTTACCAGATAGTAGAGGGCGAATTATCCCCTCTGAAAATACCCCGAATACTAAAGTTCATCAAGGCAATAAAATTGGAGGAGGAACTGTAAATGAGCAATGCGATTTTGTCTCTAAATGAGGGGCACAATAGATCTTAAGGTCGCAGTGCAACTAAAACCCCTAAATATTCATTGATTCATAATAATGACGAATCGGTTTGTCTTAAAATTAATGAAAATTTAAATTATGATCAAAAAGAATTGTTTAGAAGTTTAGTTACACGTAGTGTGTCATCTAATTGTAAATTGCCGGATAATTTTGAAATGAAGATAATTTTGACGAACAAAAACAGTATTTTTAAATGCGCGCCGCGAAGATTACCTTATGCCTATAAGTTAGAGCTGAAAAAGTTTTTGGACGATTAATTAAAGAACAAAGTTATTCATAATGTGAGTGAAAATATATAATTTTGCATAAGTGAGTGTATTTACTTGTTTGTTATTATTGCGTTCATTAACATGTATTTGTATTTTTGTTGAAATAAAGTTCCCCTGAAGAAGGCAGTAACCCCTACCGAAACGTTGGGTAAGTTAATGTAACTTAATAGTTTCATTGCAAAACCTGCAGTGACTAAATAAGCCGACGGAAAATCCTATTTTCGCTCACATTATTAATCTCCAAATTGGTGAATACATCATCTTTAGAACAAAGTTATTCGTGACAGCAGTTCACCTTTTGGGTCCCCTATTGTGTAAGCCAAGAAAAAGACAGGTGAATTACGTCTTTGTATAGGTTTCCGTCAATTGAATAAATTAACAGTTAAAGATAATTTTCCAATTCCGTTAATTGAAGATTATTTTTATACACTTTGGGGTAAAATGTATTTTACCCTTCAAAGAGTGAGTTTCACCACGTCAAAATGGCAGAAGACGCCATACAGTTTACCTCCTTCATTGCACCGTTGGGACAATTTGAATATTTGCATATGCCATTTGGTCTTAAAAATGTGCCTTCCGTTTTTCAGCGGTACGTAAGCTCACTTTTTAAAGATCTAATTGATACGTGAAGATTATTTGTGTATATCGACGATCTTTTAGTAGCAACAGATTCAAAGCATGAACATTTCTCACGTTTAAAAGATGTTATGAAAGTTGTTGAAAATAACAATTTAAAATTACGTTATAATAAGTGTTTGTTTATGCATGAGAAAATTACGTATTTGAGATACGCAATTTCATCTGAAGGTATAGGTCCGAATTTAAATGGCATTAAGGCAGTTTTCGATTTTTCTATTCCTAAGAATGTAAAGAACGTACACTCCTTTGTGGGCTTGTTTCATACTCTAGGAAATTTATAAGAGAATTTTCAATTATTTCAAAACCTTTGTACGATTTACTAAACAAAGATTCCAAATTTGTGTTCGGCGAAAAAGAGGTGGCTGTTTTTGAATTGTTAAAGCAAAAGTTTCTAATTGCACCATTACTTAAAATTTATAGTCCTAATGGTGATACAGAACTGCACAACGATGCAAGTATCTCAGGATTTGGTGCAGTTGCAACGAAAAAAAGATAAACAGTTCCATCCTGTTTTCTTTTTTTTCTAAACGTGCTACTGTTCAAGAATCTAGGTACCACTCCTATGAATTAGAAACATTGGCAATTATATATATATGCTTTAAGAAGATTTCGAATCTATCTTACCGGGATTCGCTTTAAAATAACAAATATAATCACAAATTGTACGCCATTTACTCTTACTCTCAATAAAAAAGTATTGAATCCACGAATCTCGCGATGGGCATTCGAACTCCAGGTCTACGATTACCTTATCGAACATAGATATGATCAAAAGATGAAACATGTTGACGCCTTGAGTAAGTGTCATAATATTTTGATCATTGAGCACGTACTCGCAGCAACACAGCAAAAACATCCAGTTGTAAAGAAAATAGATAAAATAATTTTCTATTTCAAATTAACAATTTTCTCTTTTTTACACTTGCTTTTTTTATCGTATTCTTTTATATTTTTCGTCACGATGTCACTCTTATTTCTTTCTCTTTTTATTCTCTCACTTTTCTATTCCTTATGGCTTATTTCTTTTTACTTTTTAAATTTCCTTTTTTTATAATTGTAACCTTTACTATTATTTCCACTAATCTAGGTTTTTATTTTTTTTTATTTTTAGAATCTTTTTTAACGTAAGAACAGAGGGCATTTCGGCAGCGGCAAGACTACATAAGGCTCTAGCGAAATAGAAGGCTCTGACATCAATAGCACTTCAATACCCTGATGGTAGCTTCACAGAAAATAAGGAGCAAATGTCTTCACTATTGCTAAATACTCATTTTCCGACAATTTACCATTACATCCAATACAAAGAGAGAAAACTTACCAACCCAAACCGGGAAAGCTGGAGGATAGCCTCAACTATCTGTTCAGCTAATAGAATTGATTGGACATTAAAGACCTTTCAACCATTTAAGTCACCGGGGATAGACAGCATCTTTCCAGCCCTCCAGCAAAAAGGTAAAGAGGTATTAATGCTTTATCTCATTAGCATACTTCGAAGTAGTATTACACTGGGGTACATGCCAAATCTATGGAGAAGAGCTAAGGTTATTTTTGTTCCAAAAATCGGAAAAAAAGACACAACACATCCGAAGTCAATCTGAAGTGGAATGTGTTACTGAGAAGACGAGAGTGACTGAGTGGCGATACTTTTCTTGATTTCTGAGTTAGTTTTATACATACCAAGTTTTTTTTTACTTCCTTTGTGGCTTACAATTAACTGCTGAAAGCGATTTAGTTGATTTTTTCGAACACTTTGACCAACTTAAGTGCAAAAACTTTCAGTAATTCGATTTCATTAATTGTTCTTTCTTATATCGTAAAACTACTTAATAATAATAATAATAAAAAAAAAAAGTGAAGCAAAGACACTTGTCGTAACTACGAACACTATAACACAATCATCACTACGAGAAAAAATAAAAATACACACGCGCTAAGAGCAAAGATCAGGTAACCTCTCCATCACCACTACTCACATGCACCTCCAACAAACTCTCTTCAAAAAACACAACCCCAGATAACGTCACTGTAAAAAATAATACTGAGAGAGACGATTCTCTTAATAAACTAAGTGACCACATCATTTTCCAGTTATTTACTAGAATGGACGAATTGGAGAAGAGGATAACGGAGAAAATTGATGTAGATATTAAAGCCTTAACGACTGTTATTGATGACGTAAACACCCGAATGTCAAACATAGAATCAAAATAAACCGACATCGATGCACTCAAAATAGATAACCAAACGCTGGAGCAAACAATTATGAAACAACAAGACTCAATTAAACTTATTACCACTCACTTAAATCAGATTGAAGATAAACAACAAATGAAAGACACCATTAGTGATGCTATACTGGATGGCATTCCAATGTTACCAAACGAATGTCTTCTCAAAATATTCAACACAATGTGCCTCAACTTAGGATTGGTAAATCCAGCGAATCAAAAACACATAGCACTTCTCCGAAAACAGTCATCTACTCATCCGCCAATTCTTATTAAAGTTTTCACACCGCACGATAAAAGTTCAATTTTGCGTTCCATTGCTCTTCACCGTAAAACAACGAATCGTCCACTTTTGTTGCGAAGCTTTGATACCGGACAGCTATTTAAAGATTATGAAAACTCGCCTGTGTTTCTCCATGAATGTCTAACGGTGAAAAATCGGTCTATCTTAAACCATGGATTCAAATTAAACGGGAGAAAAAACTTTCCGTCTTCACCATCAGAGCATTTGTTCACGTTAAGAAGAACCGCTTGGGAGATGCTATTTTGATAAATCATACTCTGGAATTGGAAAATATTGATAAAACAGCGCAAACTACAACAAATGAGGAGAAAGAATATGACACATAGCAATATTTTTTTGTTTACCTTTATTAATTTTTTTTCTCTTATAATAACAATTCTTTTTATAAATAATAATTTCTTTGATTTTGATGATTTAAATTTAAATTTTTATTATTTCTTTTTTCATGTTATTCTATTTTTTTTTTCAGTTACTTAAAATAGTTCTGTTCATTTCCATCATAGTGTTTTTGGAGGTCGTTTGGGTTAAAATGACTTTAGGAATAGGTGGTGCAGTCTGAAAGTTCTTTGGTTGAGGTACATCACGTTGGATGAAATCTTTTTTAATGCTGAGTCATTTTAATGAGTTTAATTCAGAATCCTTAGTCTTTGAAAGTAATACTACTACGCGTTCAATGTATTGGCAAATCGGTTCTCAGGGCTGCAGTTATGTCATATAAACGCACAAAGTCTGTACCATAAGTTGGATGAATTCCGGTATCTTTTTGAAAACTCTAAGATAGATGTCATTTGTGTCTCAGAAACATGGTACTCTGACAAAATGAGTGATTCTGCTTATTATGTAAATGGTTTTAATCTCTTTAGAGCTGATAGGAAGGTCGGGTTGGAGGAGGTGTAGCCATATATATTCGTAACAGCATGAACAGTAAAGTTATGAAAAGGTCACAGTTGGGCTCTCTTATTGATTATTGATTTCGTGGAAATTAAGTGTGCTACACAGAAAGTTCCTATAGGAACAGTGTACCGTCCCCATAAAAACATAGATATTACACCCCTAACTTTAATACTAGATGAGTTGTCATTTGCCGCACCATTCGTTATAATAGTAGGTGACTTCAACAGTGATATCCTAAGAGATTCCAGTCTTATTGACTGCATGAAAACTTTCGACCTTTTCCCAGTAAACACCTTGATACCTACCTACTTTACCAAAAGTTCCAGTAAATTACTGGAACTTTATTAGTCACCCAGATAAGGTTCTTAACTTAGACCAGCTTCATGTTTCTCACTTCATGATCTAATATACCTCACTTTTAATACTTTGCCTAATTGCCCTGAAGCGAGTTACAATTTTAGGGATTTCAAAAATGTAAATAGATCACGTCTTGAAACTGAACTTCAAAGGGTTCAATGGTTTCGAGTATATGGTATGCTCTCAGTTGATGACCAAATATCGTTCTTACAGAGTAATATACTGAAACTTTTTTAATAATTTTGTTCCTTTGAGAAATAACATAAACAGGGAAAACAAAACTTTGTGGTTTAACAACAATATTTTAGAACTTATGCGTCGTCGTGATGGAGCCTATAAAAGGTGGACAAGGTTTAAAATCAATACACTATTTCACAGTTATAAGGTTTTAAGAAATAGAGTGACAACCGAAATACGCGAAACCAAGAAAAGATTTTTCGCTCCAAAGCTAGAACGCTTTGGAGGAATATAAAAGAACTCTGAATAGGAAATAAAAGCGTTAAATGTCCAACAGACATTGACTGCAATGAGCTAAATAAAACATTTGTTAAACCATTCTCAGACTCTAACAGATATTCATGCATTCCTAATGACCAATTATTAGTTCCAAGCGATGACAATAACATTGGGTTCTGTTTCAGAGCGATAGATGAAGGTGATGTCTTAAAAAGCTTAATGGCTATAAAGTCCAACTCAGTCGGCTTCGACGAAACGCACCCTACATTTATTAAAGCTATACTTCACTACATTTTGAAAGCTCTTACTCATGTTTTTAACACAATCCTTATGACAGGGATCTTCCCATCAGACTGGAAGAAAGCTAAGATCATTCCTCGACCAAAAAATAGAGATGGGAATTATTTCAGACCCATTGCAATACTGCCTTACTTACAAGGCACTTTAAAAAAATTATGAATGCTCAAATACGGGAATATCTTGATTTAAACAAACTTCTAAACCGCAGTCAGTCGGGCTTTCGGCCTAAACATAGCTGCACTACTGCCTTAATTAAGATATGTGAAGATATTCAAAAGTCATTAGAAGATGACGAAGCTATAATCCTTACTCTTTTAGACTTTTCAAAGGCATTCGATACAGTCAACCATCGTATTTTATGCTCTAAGCTCGTTAACAAATTCAATTTTTCCTCTTCAGCTTCTAAGCTTATTTTTTCATGTCTCAGTGATATATGTCAAGCAGTTATTATAGGTGAAAATGTATCGTCGTTTCTTCCTGTGACTAAGGGTGTTCCACAAGGATCTATTTTGGGCCCATTATTATTTAGTCTCTATATAAATGACCTTTCTCTCAGTTCTATAACTTCTTCAATAGACATGTATGCTGACGATGTTCAGATGCAACACAGCTGTTTCTTTAGCAATATTATAAGCGGTATAAATGAAGTAAATGAGGACCTCAAAAAAGTTCTTGCTTGGTCAAGAAGTATGGCAAAAGTTATGCTTGATGACAAAATTATAGAATTTGTTTCATCAGCTTAGAATCTTGGAATTACTTTTAGCAACACACTTACCTGGAAAAATCATATAAATTCGACTATAGGTAAAATCTACGGTGGTGTTCGGACGATATGGCTTTCTCACCACTTAACACCAACAGCACGAGGAAAATGTTAGCAAAAACTTTACTTATACGAATCATTATGTTTTGCTGTGAAATCTTTATAAATTGCGATTATGAAAATCGTAGGCGACTAAATGTTGCTTACAATAGCATTGCACGTTATGTATTCGGCGTAAAAAGATACGACCACATTTCCTCGTTTGCTTTGTCATTACATGGACTCACCCTTGAAGATCTCTTTAAATATAGGACACTTACACTATTTCATAACATATTTCAAGCCCATGAAGCGCTTTATCTTTACGAAAGCATTCGTTTTCCTATCTCTGAAAGATCGCTGGACGTGATTCCAATACATTTTAAATATTTGATATCCCAACTTCAATTTTTCCCTAATGTGATAAGACTCTGGAATTCTTTACCTCGTGCCATAAAAATGATTAATTGCATAACCCAGTTTAAAAAAAGACTCAAGCGCTACTATGAGACACTTTGATGATGATTATTTTATTAATTTTTTTTTCAATTTTTCCATAAATTTTAATTTGAATTAATTTTGTTTCTTGTGTTTTTTTTTGTTTTATTATAACTTAGGAAAATGTTTACTTTTCATATTTGTTAATCAGTCACAGTTTTTTCTCTGTTTAGTAACTATATTAAAACTTACAAAGCTTTCATAAACTTAAAAGATATTGTACCTTACTATGTTAAGCTTTTTCGATGAAATAAATGAAATGAAATGAAAATTAAATGAAAGTCATTCAGACCAATAAGTCTAACATGCTTTCTACTGAAAACTTTGGAAAAGGTAACTGATAACTTCATCAGATTGGAAGTACTAATAAATATGCATTTAAGTAAACAACAGCATGCTTACAGAGTGCGAAAATGTACAGAAACCGCCCTGTATGAACTCACAAGCAACTTACGGACTGCCTTAGAATCGAAAGAAACGACCTTATGTGCATTCTTAGATATCGAGCGAGCCTCCGACAATACTTCCCATGAAGCCATAGACAAAGCTCTCGTAAGTAAGTGCGTACCCATCACCATAATTAGATGGATAAGGTAAATGCTAAGAACAAGAATGGCGGAAGCAGACGCAAACCACAGTTTCTGGAAGGTCATCACAACCCTGTTTGCAGGGGGGAATGCTATCATCCTTGCTGTGGAGTCTTGTAGTGGATGAATTACTATAACATCTTACTTCCCAATGCATGCGATGTATCGGCTTTGCCGATGATATTGTAATAATTGGGAAGTTTGAGGAAACCCTTTGTGATATAATGATATAATCCAGAGAGGACTATCAATAACAGGAAATGGTGCCTCTCAGTGGGACTAATGTTAAACCCACTTTGGCAACGATAGTGCAAATTCACCAAGAATGGCCACTGTCAACCTATCACATTGACAGGGGAAGTAATCGGGTACCAGAACGAGGTTAAGTATCTAGGAATTACACTAGATAGTAAACTCGTCTGGAATAAACACCTTGAGATAACAGTGGGCCCTCATGATATGCCAAAGACTTGCAGTTTAAACATGGGGCTGTAAACCAAGCATCCTAAGATCGATGTACACTATGATAATAAGACCCATTATCACTTATGGATCGGTTGCATGGCATAAAAAAACCGACCTAATCATAACTAGGAAATCCCTAGGAAAAGTACAAAGGCTCACATGCTCATGCATTACCAAAGCAATTAAAACATGCCCTACAGCAGCAATGGAGGTAATTCTGCACTTGTCACTATTGCATATAGCTATAGAAAGTGCAGCTCTGGGAGCCATCATGAGATTTGGGTAGGAAGGTATTGGGACGGGAAAGTGCATTGGGCTTAGGGAAAGAAATTCGATCTGCAAGTCCACGGCAACAGACTTACTGGATATCCCAAGAGATGGCATGATTAAAAAGTATAACTTCGCGAAAAACTTCCGAACGTAGTTAAGTAACAAAAAAGTTGACTAGGTGAAGCATTGAACTACAACCTTAAACCAAATGCCATCAGGTGGTACACTGATGGATCGAGAACAATCGGAGGGACTGGGGCAGTCTACTAGCATTTTCCAGGCAGAAGTTAATGTAATTGGAAAATGCGCAGAAAGAAATGTCGAAAGAAACTACCGCAAACAAGACATTGCCATTATGTCGGACAGCCAAACCGCACTCAAAGCACTAAGCTCTTTTACGAGTACCATTAGCTCCTAATTGGTATGGGAGTGTGCGGAGAGACTGAACCAACTGGGTAAGAACAACAATGTAATACTCTATTGGGTACCAGGTCACGCTGGTGTTCAAGGCAATGAAGAGGCAGACTCCTTAGCTAAAATTGGGATAACAACGTCCCTAGTAGGACCAGCACCATATTGCGGACTGGGAGAGAATGTGATTAAAATTAAAACCAAAAGAGTAGAGGAGGCCAAAAGACAAAATAACATGGAAGGAACTCCCATAGCTAAGACAGACAAAACTACTACTCAGTAACTAAAACCTCGAACGGTTTTTAGCCTGCATTAGCTTAAATAGTACTAACCTAAGGAAAATAACGGGTATCCTCACAGCCCACTGGAAATAAAGAAAGCACCTTAGTACTCTTGGCTTAGTGAACAGCCCTACTTGTAGATACTGCAATATAGAAGGGGGAAACACCGGACCACATTTTGGGTAGTGTCATAACACTTATGCACCAAAGACACAGACATCTGGGACGTCACCAATAGTAAATGGCGAATTATCCTCTCTGAATATACTCCAAATACTAAGGCGATAAAATTGGAGGAAGAGCTGTATATGAGCAATGCCATTTTGTCTCTAAATGGGGGCACAATAGATCTTAAGCTCACCGTGCAACCAAAGTGTTCATTCATTCATAATAATGACGAATCGGTTTATCTTAAAATTAATGAATATTTAAATTATGATCAAAAAGAATTGGTTAGAAGTTTAGTTACACGGAGTGTGTCATCTAATTGTAAATTGCCGGAACATTTTTAAATTAAGATAATTTTGACGAACGAAAACAGTATTTTTAATTACGCGCCGCGAAGATTACCTTATGCCCATAAGTTAGAGCTTTAAAAGATTTTGAACGATTAATTAAAGAACGAAGTTATTCGTGAAAGAAGTTCACCCTTTGCGTCCATTATTGTGTTAGCAAAGAAAAAGACAGGTGAATTACGTCTTTATATAAGTTTCCGTCAATTGAAGAAATTATAAGTTAAAGATAATTTTCCAATTCCGTTAAATGAAGATCATTTGGATACACTTCGGGGTAAAAGGCAATTTTTCCTTCTAGATTTAAAGAGTGGGTTTCACCACGTCCAAATGGCAGAAGACGCCATACAGTTTACATCCTTTATTACACCGTTAGGACAATTTGAATATTTACATATGCCATTTGGTCTTAAAAATGTGCCTTCCGTTTTTCAGCGGTACGTAAGCCTACTTTTTAAAGATCTAATTGATACGAGAAGATTATTAGTGTATATCGACGATCTATGAGTGGCAACAGATTCAAAGGATGAACATTTCTCACTTTTAAAAGATGTTATGAAAGTTGTTGAAAATAACAATTTACAATTACGTTATGATAAGTGTTTGTTTATGCATGAGAAAATTACGTATTTGAGATACGAAGATTCATATGAAGGTATAGGTCAAAATTTAAATGGTATTGAGGCAGTTTTCGATTTTCTCTATTCCTAAAAATGTAAAGAACATAAATTCCTTTTTGGGTCTTGCTTCATACTTTAGGAAATTTATAAAAGAATTTTCAATTATTTCAAAACCTTTGTACGATTAACTAAAAAAATATTCCAAATTTGTGTTCGACGAAAAAGAGGTGGCTGTTTGTGAATTGTTGAAGCAAAAGCTTCTAATTTTACCACTACTTAGAATTTATAGTCTTAATGCTGACACAGAACTGCACTGCGATGCAAGTAACTTAGGATTTGGTGCAGTTTTGTTGCAACTACAGGAGGATAAACAGTTCCATGTCACCTAGGGATTGAGAAGTGCTTTGATTTTCTAAGGAAGGCATATTGGTTTCCTGCAATGAAAGTTAACATAACAAAATATATAAATAGTTGTCTTAAATGCATTCATTTCTCTCCACCGTATGGAAAGGAAGAAACAGTTTTACATTACATCCCAAAAGGCGATTAGCCATTCGAAACAGTTCACGTTGACCACTTTGGACAACTACCATCTTTTGGTCGAGCTGTAGAAAATATATATTTTTGGTAATTGGCGGATTTTCAAACTTTATAAAACTTTATACGGTCAAAACCACGACCACTAGGGAAGTAGTTCAGAGCCTAGAAACTTATTTTTCATCGTACAGTAAGCCAACGCGGTTAATCTCAGACAGAGGCAGTTGCTTCACTTCTGATGAGTTTCGGATGTTTTACGAAAAGTATGATGTCCAACACATTAAAATAGCAACAAGTTCATTTCAGTCCAACGGTCAGGTGGAACGAGTGAATAGGTGTCTAAGGAGAGTGAAGTTGAACCTAATGATTGGACGAAACATGTTTCTAAAATCGAGTTTGCTGTTAACAACACCATTAATAAAAGCACGGGTTCAAGTCCAAGCATGTTGCTTTTTGGAATTTCACAAAAAGGTATTATATGCGACAAGATCAGAGAGTTCTTACAACAAAATATATTAGTTGAAGAGCCAAGAAACTTAGAATCGTTGAGAATGGAAACAAGTAAAAATACTGTTGAGAGCCAAAATGCGAACAAAACATATTACGATAGACATCTATAGACAAATTGAATTGTCATTATTTTGCATTCATTTTAGTTTCTAGATTGGTTATTACATTTTCATATGATTCTAAATCAATTATATGTATCAGTCGAAGTATTCCTGTTTGCAGTTTTGCGGATCCCATGTGAAAGGTTACCGTTTGGGAATTCGAGTAATCCAGAATTTGGATATTAGCCCAGCATTAATCTAGAAGGATAAATATTAACTCTTAATATTATTTTTGTGTATAATTTTGCCTGATTCTGTTACTATTGTACTTGTTTTATTTTCTTTATCTACTTCTTTTTTAAATCTTGGGGATAGTTTTGATCCTAATCTCTTATTTGTGGGCTATAAATTTTTATTTGATCTCGATTTTTATTATGATAATTTAGATCTTGGGCTTGTTTTTCTCTTTACCTTTCAATGTTTGATTGTTTGGATTTTTCATATGTTTCTGGGTCTGTTGACACAGTTCTTCCAAAGAAGACTTCAACTGGTCGTTTCTTTATTGTAGAGTGAATTGAAAAATTATACTCATATACTGAGCGGTCGAGAAGTTCTTCGAACGTTCTATGAATTTGGTCGGTTTTAAGGCAACGCACAATTTCGGATAATGTCGAATTATATCTTTCTACTTGCCCATTTACAGAGCTAGAATATGGAGGGGTCTTATAGATTTCAATACCTAATTGATCTTGTAATAAAAAGCATATGGATGCTGAATTAAATGATTTATCATTGTCAAAGACAATTAATTTTGGTATGCCAAAAGCAAAAAGAATTTGTCGTAAGGGTTCTCTTATATCTTCTATGGATTTTGATTTCAGTGTACGAACTTGTGCGTATTTTGAAAACTTATCTAGCGCAGTAAGGACGAGATTTTTCTCAGTCGAATTAATGTCAATATGTAGAATATGACCAGGATATTGTGGTATAGGAGTTTGCTGAAGTTCTGTTTTATTAGGGTACCTATCATATTTATGCTGCTACATATTAAACATTGTTTAACTATTGTGACTATTTTAGATTTCATTTTAGGGAAATATATTCATCGAATTAATTGATTTTTATTTTCAACTCCATTTGGGTGAGTTCTTTTGTCTTCATTAATTATTTCTCCTTCTTGTTCTGTTTTATTTGTAATATCCCTAACCTGAGTCTGTGTAAATCTAGATTTATAACATCTGAAATGTTGTGGATAAATATTTTGTATCTGAGCCATTATTGATTCTGAAGTGAAAAGTTCGTTTATTACACTGCGATTTAAATGTTTTTTTTAATAACTCAGCCAGATTTGCTGTTGCAAATTCTCTTCTTATAATTATATGTCTATGATATGCAGGGAAAGGTATTTCAAAAGTATATTTATCTTTATTTCCTATTCTATTGATAGCATTAGTTGATTGTTAAAAGCATTTATGGGACATTCTACTGTTGGTACAAGTTCATGAGATGCACTTTCATCGCTGTGTTCTGTGGGTTTCATCGAATTGACTTGGGATATTCTTGACAAGGCATCGGCCACAACGTTGCTCTTTCCGGGCATATAATGGAATTAATAATCGTATTCTTCAAGTATTGCTTTCCAGCGTTTCATTTTTGCGTTGTGATTTTTAGAGCCCAATTCGTATGTTAATGTTTGGTGATCTGTATAAATTTTTACCTTTGCTGTACCGTATAGGTCATTTCGTAGAGCATTTAAAGCCCATATAATTGCAAGCAATTCGCTTTCATTTGCTGCACAGTTCTCTTCTGATTTGCTCAGTGTTCGAGAAATAAATGTTATGGGTCAACCATCTTGGGATAACACTGCACCTAATGCTACATTTGAAGCATCAGTTGTAAGTTCAAATGGCTTCTTAAAGTTTGGGTAAGAAAAGACTAAATCCTGTGAAACTAAAGTATTTTGAAAGCTTCTAAAGCTTCAGTGTTTAAAACAATGAGTTTTTTATTAGATCTTAAATCTAACTAACATACAATATATGACTTTCATATTTGTCATCTCGGTAGAGCAGCTTGATAATTTTTAATATCTTCCTTTTTTCCTGTCAATCTCCGGATACTAAGGGGCCTCGTTCTCCAAACTTATTGTTATAATGTTTAATGTTTTCAACCGTTATAATTTACTTTGGTACCGGTAAGTACATTTAAGTTACATCTATGTCCTCTTAATTACACGCGGCGCCGGCGGCTACTTAAGGCGACTGGTTACAATTAGTTTTTAAGGACTTAGAACTTTACTGACGTTTGAGTTAACACGGCGGCTTCTTTAGGCGACTGGTTATAATTTATTTTCTGACGAAACTCAGCACTTTTTTTGATTCTTTGCTTTTAAGTTAACAGGCGGCTTCTTGGGGCGACTGGTTATAACTTTTTTTCTAAACAACTAAACGTACTAATCCGGTCCCTGCTCGGGCGCCAATTAAATTAGTTTTTACTAATTTTATATAAAAAAAATATTTTAAAATTTTTATTTGGGCAGAGGTTCTGCCTTCTTTTAAATTATAGCAGTGTAAGTAGTGAATCAAGCAATAAAATCACGCGATTTTATTGTTTGATACCCTACTTGCACTGCTTATTTGGACATTTTCTCTTGGTGATTTTATTTTATGAGATTTTCTCTTGGGATTTTGTATTTGCTCCATTTTTAATTGGGGATTTTGTATTTGGGGAATTTTTTTGGGGACTATGTTTTTGGAGCAAACATCACCAACCCGATACTTTTTAATTTAGTAAGTAAAATAAATTTTTTGAAGTGGATATCATACACCATGACTTTATCTTCTATTCCCTGATTAATGTCAGAAAAATGTTTTTTTTCTACAATTGACAGTTTTATATTTGGCTTTATTTTATGATACTGTTTTTTTTTATTTCGAAATCAGGTTTTTGGTTTGTTTAATAAAAGTAAAACTGATTAGAAAGGACTTTGTTTTTATTGTATTAAAAAAGAAGGATGAAGACAATGGCGCAAAATTGTAAACAACATATTATAAAGGTCTTAACACGATACTAGTTAACAATTTACTTTAAACATAGTAGTCTACTAACTTTTCATAACTTTTTGTTAACTAGTAAAATGCTTATTTCAAACTACAAATGCTTTGCTATGCATTTGTAGGATTTGAATTTTGATGAACACAATTATTGTGCTTATTGAAAATTAATTATATGTTGATGGAAACCCAACGTGTGCTCTAAATAAATGTTCGATGTTTATATTTTAATCCTTTAACTTCATTATTTACAAAAAAAAAAACAATAAAAAAATGTATACCAGCAGGATTCGAAGCTGGGCCCCTGCGCGTAATGCTGGTATACTATCAGATGACATTATGGATTTAGTACGATACTAAAAAAATTAAAGTAGCCATTTCGTAATTTTAACTTTAGTAAATTGTTAAGAAGATAGTACGATACTAAACTCGTTTAAAATTAGCAAAATCCTAGTATCATACTAAAAATGATTTAACATATTACTAAATCGTTTAAAATTTTGCGCCAAATATTTTATTATTATTACATATAAGGAATAAATGTTATTAAGCTTGACCCCAAATAAGCAGTGCAAGTAGTTTCCCATTCAATAAAATTGCGCGATTTTATTGCACTGCTTATTTGGGGATGTTTTCTTTGGGATTTTTTTGGTGAGATTTTCTCTTGGGGATGTTGTCTTTGCTCATTTTCCACTTTTTGTCTTTGGGGATTTTGTTTTGGGAATTTTGTTTTGGGGATTATGTTTTTGGAGCCAACATCACCAACCTGCTCTTATGTTCGATCACATCGTAAAGCCACGATTTTTAGTAGAAACGACAAAATATATATTTAAGGTCGCTTATTACTTAGTTTTTTATATACAAGATTTTTAAATTTTTTCCTAAAAAAAAAATTGTTATGGGTTTTTTTATGTATTTAACAATATAAATTAAAAAACAGAATTTTAGAAAAAATCATCCACCCGTTTCGAAATATTGAATTTTCAAAAAAAAAAAAAAAAAATGTTTTTTTTTTTTCAAAAATCCAAAAACTATTATTATTAACAATTCGAAATTCCTCGTATATAAAAATTTTTTTGAGAAAGTCGAAATTAAAAAAAATGTTTTATGGCTGGTATCGTTAATAACAAAATATGTAAAAAAATGTAGACTTTAAGGTAGTGCACATACTTTTTTTTATCAAAATCGTTAGATTCGTTTTCGAAATAATAGAGATGGTAGAAAAACTTGTACGGCAAGTACCATTATTTTTGAAGCTAAAGAAAAAACGGTTCAAAAATCTTTTTAAAACAAACACGTAAAATGCTTAAGTACTAAATTTGAAGAAAATCGCCTTAGCCGTTTAGGCCAGACAGACAGAGAACAGAGAGCGACGGGATTGCGGGACCCAATCATTTGGTGTTCTCTATCATCGTAATGTCAACTTTGATTAAAATCTCAAGTTCGATTCTATTACATTCGAGTTCGAATATATAAAATTCTTGTATCTAACTGTGAGACATAAAGTTTCAAAACGAGTGATTTTCCAATAGATCAAGAATTGTATGATTGTAGGATGTGCATGGGTAGGTTACTCCAATTTAGAAAACTTTTGAGTCTATCATGTGATGAAGATTTAATTTATAAAAGAAGTGGATTTTCGAAACAACTTTGAGTAGTTATTGGTATCTAAACTTCGATAGGTGTTTGAAGAATTTATAAAAGAATCTAAGTATGTAAAGTTAAATCTTGGTTTAGTGAGACGTATTGTACCTAAATAAAAGCATAATATTATTATACTTTGTGGAACAATAAAATGTAAGGTCCATGTAATTCTTTGTGATACATATACGTGCAAATGCATATGTTTTCTTTAGCTAACTACTTGGAATTATTTTTTCATTCTGAGCCTTTCGATAGCAAAAAAGATATTAAAATATTTGTTTTTTGATAATTTAAATAAATAAAATTATTTTTAATGGCAACGCAGAAACATTGTTAACATCTACTACCTCGCAGTTCATTACAACTAACACCAAATATTAAGTGTGGCATTGAATTTTGTTAAAGACTTGCACCCTTCGTTATTTGCAAAATATGTACTGCTGCAATGTCTCATCCCAGTGCTCCTGATTCCATAGCCAACGAATCCTGTTCTAATGCAGACCCATGTCATGTTCATTGTTCTTTATTTAATTGGTTTCTTCCTCGAACGTAAACCTTGCACCATTTCCAGCCTGGTATTTCTCACAGCCGTGTTCTTGATGTGCTACAGTGGCGTGGGCAATTGTATATTTTGGGGTAATTTCGAGGGTCACCAGTATGACAACGGATAGAAGACAACCGAGTCAATCATCAAATCAGATGCGATTAGTTCCAATTATCCTTTCTGCTGAGCATCAACATCTACCTGAGCAACTCTAGCAATCTGAACTTCAATTACCGCACACTATTTACCTTGCCCGTGCCCGCTTTTCATCTGCCAGCGAAACAAAATTCTTATTAAAAACTCCATAAATAACTAAAAGCTAGATTTGTTTGTTATTTAAAATCGAGAGGATATTTATTTATAAATTAAAACTAAAATATATAAATGAATGAATGATTTGGATACTCACAAATAAGTTAAAATAAAACATTCATCTTTTTATCAGTTATAGATATTTATTTGTACATAAATTGTATTCGTATACTTTTTTTTATTGTAAACTGATTTTTGTCATAGCTTATACCTAATTCACAAAAAAAATTATTATGTGACCTTTCATTTTATGTACCTCTGGTTTTAAGTTTTATTATCTAAATTGCAACTTTATTCGATACTCCCTCACGCGTAGGATAGATTAAGACTCAATTTTTGGTCTGATTAATTTATTGTTGAATTAAAGAATTGTTTGTAAATATTGTTAGGAAAATATAATGATAATTCGTTAAAAAAATTGTCGACACAAATAATATCTACAAGTTTTAATTGTAAAACACAAAGTAAACAAGAGAAAAATAGAAGAAGAATGTAATTTTTGCCTGGAAAAGTATAAAATGTAAAATTTAAATGTAGCACGCCTTTGAAAATTTGCGGTTTAAAAATATGTAGATTTAAAACTTACAAAATAATTAACAAATATATACGTACGATTATGATTTATATTGGTTTTTAGTGATAAGTTATTTTTAAATAAGCAATAAAATACAATACCTACTTATAACATAGGCACTACCTGTACTACAAAAGTGCAAATTTAAAAAGTTAATATAAAAACAAAGCGTAGGTACATACATAAGTATACAGCAGAATAAATTAAGTACTATTTTCATCGTCTGGTGAAAACTGTCCAACGTAAATTTATTGTTTGAATTAGTTTTTTTCTAAGTCTATGTATAAGATTTATTATACTCTTTGTGGTAGGCGTGTGTTTTTCTCTTGCAATGCATTAGAGTTGCATTTGTTTCTCCACTCATCAAATTTCCGAAGCAGGTGTTGGCTTGGAGGTATGTATGCAAGAAAAATAGGAACAACTTTTTCCCGAATGGACGAACATTCTACAATGATGTATTTTCACTCCCCATTCCTCAGTCGTAGAAGAACGAAATATAGCACTAAAAAGAATTTTGAATATAGATAGGTATTGTAAAGTATCTTTTAACTCATGGCATGTCGGGATTTTTTTTGTATACGTTGTTGCTTCTGCACAAATTTTTTGGAGACAATTTTTCCCTCACTGCTCAATTTAAGATACTTGGCTGCAGTAGGTTAACCCCTCTCCCGAAGGCATGTTCAATTAAAGAAAGAAAAAGTATACTCAAAAATAAATACCTCCTTGTGTTTGAAATAGAAAATAATAAAATAGATATGCATATGTATATCGCGACGTGTAGGCGGTTAATTATTTTCAGTGTAGATAATCAAACTATTTATATTCGGGCATATGATATTATAAATCCAGCGTATTTGGAACGTGTACTAGCTATGCTATAGCCTATTGATATGTAGGTATATATATCTCTGTAGATAAACCGAATGGCTTCGGTGACAAAGGCGACAAAACTTGGATTTCTAATTAACATGCATATATATATATAATTTATAAATTTATCTTGGGAGGGGTGTTCGACACTTGAAATAAAAAGCGTCTGTGTTTCTATACATAAACATTTATGTAGGTACATACCTATATCTACTGTTTATATTGATGGAAATAAAATATGAAATTGTTTTGTACACGACAGGAGAGATGTCCGCGAGTGGTTATTTTGGTTTATTTTGTTTTAATTTTATTTTGGCGGTAGGTAGGTACCTACAATAACGCAATTTAATTGAATGCTTTACTGAAATTTTGATTTTTTTTTTGTGATAATAAAGTAGGTATAGTAGAAATAATTTGAAAAAGTGATCATTACACCGGCTGAAATTATTAGCTTTGTTAATTTTCCACTGGGCGTCAGCCACCGCGCCAGCGGTGGATCTAGGTGTAACGGCGGGGCAAAGTGGTACAAACATTTTTTTCAAAGTCTTTTTACACCGCACCAAAATTAGAGGGAAGGTCATTTATGTTCTAAATAATATAATATAATTGCCGTCAGCCGCATGGATGGCGGTGGAAAGACCGTCAACCGCGCACCTAAACTTGTAAAAAAAATTGAAACAAAAGTAATTTTACACCTAATGAATTCTTTACGGATGAATCTTCAACCTTTCAAGATAATTAAACAAACCGTCAGCCGCCCGTATAGCGGTGGAAAGACCGTCAGCCGATGGCATCAACATGACGCGCGCCCAGTTGATCTGAATGTTACTCAGTCAATTTAAATGGTAAACTGACGCATTTTAACCACACAAACAATCGGCTGATGGCTAATTTTTATTTGTTATTATGATAACAACATGAAATATACAGTTTTCATCGGTTATTATATATTAGTTTCATATTAATTTCGTCACTTCTTGTCGGAGATAACTGAATTAGTTAAGTAAACGTAACTCCAAACGAAGATAGTTACCCTAAAAAAAGCCGGATAGTCCTAAGTTTTTGACATGTTGTTAGGTATTACTGGTACAGATAAAAAATAAATTACAATTCCTGTTTCGCCCTATCCCTCCGGTCCCGATCGGACACAGTCCTACTGAACCGAAGGCGCTCTTCTCCACCTTGAGCGATGACGTCTCGACCATACAGGAGTCGCCTATCCACAGTTTTCCGGCTGACGTGGTAGATGAGCGGAACCGCCCCTCCATCCTGTATCAGCCCTCGACTGTCTAAATAGAGGAATGCCTCGGGAGGGATGTGACCACTTAACCGCGCACTCTCAAAATATTCGTTATTGGGGTAATAAGCCCCAAAAATTAAGCTGTTAGTTGAGGACATCGCTCTTGCAACGTGACCCCGAATCAGCTTGAACAAAAAATTGTCTATTCTGTTTATGTTGGCTCCGTTGTATAGAACCTGGTTGGAATAATATCTTGTGTACTCCGGCTCTGGTGTTCTGTGTAATCCAAGGCAACGTCTAAGACATTGCCTCTCAAACACCCGAATCTTTTCCATTTGAGATGGGGCAACGTTGAACCACACCGGGCATCCGTAGGCAATCATCGGTCTGATGTGGGCCATGTAGCAAATCACCTTCACCCTGCTGTCAAGACGGCTGCTATAAAACAGTCGTTTTGTCAAGGCAAAGGCTCCCCTAGCCCTGGCCAAAGCAGCACCTATATGTCTGTCGAAATACAGGTACTGATCCAACCAGATGCCAAGGTACTTTACTACACTTTTACTCGCCAGTGGATGTCCATGTGGCCCTACGATCACCAGCTTGCGCCAGTTCTTTCTCGTATCCCTTGAGGCGCTAGACAACGGAGTCCTAAGCAAAATAGTTTCTGATTTCTGGAAGTTGATTTTCAACTTCCAGTCATCACAATATCGCTGAATCTTGTCGAAGTCACTCTGCAGGAGACTTTTGATGACCTCAACTGTATTAGCTGTTCTGTACGCAATTAGATCGTCGGCGTACGCCGAAATGTCAAATGCTCGTGGAATTTGTCATGTGTGATCTGTCAAAAATATAAACGTCAAAAACCAAGTAGCAAAAAAAATCACCCGTTATTATTGTGGATCTTATTAATAATTGGACATATTCATAGTTATTTTTACTTTTTTACCAATGTTAAATCTAATTTATAAGGCATTGTATCTTACAGTGTTCTTTTAAATAAATAAATTGAACATAAATTGTAGTTGAGATTAATTAGATAGGGTAAACCTAATTTTTTATAGCAACAGCTTAAATACTTACTATGAAAATGCCCCAATAACAATAAGGTATAATAATCAAATGATTTAAGCCTATCTTGTGCTTGGACACGCTTTAACATCATCTGCTTTATAAAGCGCGATGACATTGACATCGTGAAAACACGTATATATTAATATTTTTTATTGCAGAAATTGTTAATAATAATAATAATAATAATAATAATAATAATAATAATAATAATAATAATAATAATAATAATAATAATAATGATAATAATAATAATAATAAAATCAATTCAATTGAATTCAATTCTTTCTTTATTATTCATATCATAGAATACAATTTTATATATATAAGAAATAATTACAAAGCATGGCAAATATGCCGTCTGCCGTAAAAAAATGCTTATACAATAAAACATTTTAAAATATAATAAGAGAGTTTGATTTAACAAAGTTGTACTAATTTAAAGTCAATTATAAGTTATTTTTATACATATATATTTAATTTGGGGTTAATAAATAAACAAACTGTGACTTTTATTTTAGTCAAAACAAAGATAAATTAATTTGGGTTAAATTGTTTAAATATATTTAAAGCCTAGAACCCTTTTGTATATAAAAAGTTAGAAAGAAAGAAAAAATAATTAATCTGTTCATTTAGTTTAGTCAAAACAAAAACATATAAGGAAAAAGGGCATTTAGTTTAGCTAAAACGAAAATAATCTGCGACATGAGCTTTTTAAAATATCTATTCAAATAGTAGTGGTGACTTTATTCTTCAAAACATGTTCAAATACCCATCTCGATATTTTCTTGCGGCGAAACATATCCTACAAGAGACTTCCAACCACGGCCACCATTCAAAATGTTTATACATTCTTCTAAAGAAAGGAAACTTACGGAAAAAAGAAGTCTACCGGTCTCTTGTAAAATTGGACAAAACGCTATAAGATGTAAAATATTTCGTTCGTACCAAGGTTGCAAAGAGAACAGATAGGATTTAAGTCAGATCTATATGGTCTACAATTCAGATCCAGCATTTCAGTTCTGGCTTTGAAAATTAAGCTCATTTCTGAAACTGAAAACTCGTTTCTAAAATAGTTATCCTCGCCTAGAGTAAAAGTTAATTGCCTATAAACACTCCTTAAAGCAGAAGGAGAACCACGTTCTATACATTTCTAGAAAAGTGTCTCATCTATACAAGCTATGCAGTCGTATAAAGACAATTTTATTTGCCAGATCGTACCAATTTTTTACTGGACTGTAAACTTTATTAAAACAAATATTAAGAATCCTTTTTTGGAGGTTTTGCTCTGATCTATTCATTACCTTTACAATGTAATCCGCATTTGCCTTTAAGTTTTTCAGAAATATTTGAGGTAAGCCAGACTACGCATGGATGGCATAATTTGGGGTGTTCTTAGGTAACCGGAAGATTCGTTACCTAATTAAGCAGAGAAACAAACCTTTTAGTTACGCGACCCATATTTTCTATTTCAATTGTGAAAAGTCCACGATTTATCCCCAGCCTTCCCTTGAGTCATGTAGTCCTATTTATTTTTGTTTAAAACCAACATCCCTTTCAAACCTACCCCTGACAGTGAAGTGAACCAGCAGTCATTCACCGTTTATCATATCTGCTCCTCCCACGCATTATCCCAATATATCCCTTTCAGAGCTTTTTATCCTACGTAAATGCCTGTCTCGCTCTACCTTCGTGTCCGCCCGTCGTGTTTACAAATGACTACCGAAAAGACAGTTATTCGCGCACATTTTTCCTTTATCCGCATCAGCTTACAATAAAATCTTTTTTTCACTAAATCATTAAAAATCAACACGTAAGAACACCCAAATTAAAACGAAAATAAACAATAAATGCAGAAGAGTGAACTGGAGTAAAAAAAAAAGAGAATTATACCTAAAAATAGAACAAAAGTGGGTGAAACCTTTGTAAACGGTGATTTTTTAAGAGCTTGGTTTTTGAAAATTTAAAAAAACACAGAAACTTGTAAAAAGTGAATGAAATTTTTATTTGGATCGATAAATCAATTTCTGCCATTTACTTTTTAAAAATAATTTCACTTAAATGTTGCCCGCGGCTACGGTTCAGGTGGTCCATTCTGAAGGTCCAATTTTGGCAAACTTTTTCACACATTTCGGACGGAATCTCACCAATGACGCGTTCAATGTTGGCTTCCAAGGCAGCAATCGTGTTTGGCTTGTCCCCATAGACAATAGACTTAACATAGCCCCACAAAAAATAGTCTAGTAAAAATAGTTTTGACTGCGCCAAAACGTGAGATCAACTGCTCACCAAATTTGCCTCTCAATTGATGCATGGTGGCATGTGGCACCGTCCTGTTGGAACCACATGTCGACCGAGTTCAATTCTTGCATTTTCGGCAAAAAAAAATCTGTTATCATCGAACGGTACCTTTCTCCATTGACCGTAACCCTGCGGCCTTCATCGTCCTTGAAGAAGTACGGCCCAATGATGCCGCCTGCCCATAAACCGCACCAAACAGTGCATTTTTCGGGATGCATTGGTAGCTGCTGAATTGCCTCTGGCTGCTCTTCACTCCAAATACGGCAATTCTGCTTATTCACGTATCCATTTAGCCAAAAATGAGCATCGTCGCTGAAACGGACGTAGCTTGCGAAACACATTTTTCACAGAGCACGAATTTTGATAATAGATTTCAATAATTTGAAAACGTTGTTCAGGCGTAAGTCTATTCATGATGAAATGGCAAACAATACTGAATCGAAATGTCAAATGCTCGTGGAATTTGTCATGTGTGATCTGTCAAAAATATAAACGTCAAAAACCAAGTAGCAAAAAAAATCACCCGTTATTATTGTGGATCTTATTAATAATTGGACATATTCATAGTTATTTTTACTTTTTTACCAATGTTAAATCTAATTTATAAGGCATTGTATCTTACAGTGTTCTTTTAAATAAATAAATTGAACATAAATTGTAGTTGAGATTAATTAGATAGGGTAAACCTAATTTTGTATAGCAACAGCTTAAATACTTACTATGAATATGCCCCAATAACAATAAGGTAGTTTCACCTTATTGACCGCAAAAATCGTAACAAAAAGTTAAAAAATAAATAAAAACAAAATTAAAAATTAAAAAACGTTTATTTTTAAAATTATTTAAATTTAAACTTTTTATTTATCACGTATGCATTTCGGTTCTCAGCTGCGGAACCATCATCAGCGGACGACAATTAAACAAAACATAAAGAGATTGGGTACATAGCAAGTACATTAAACTAGTTGGACTTTACAAGTACATTGAACTGGTTGGACTTTAATACAACAAAATAAAGAGAGTAAACAGTTTTTAGTTTTTCTCTTTCTTAAGTACATTGAACAGAAAAGAGTCAATTGGTCCAGGTTCCAAATTCATCAAGTTGTCGTTTATGTGAATATGTAATGACTCATGAAGCGATTAGACAACACCTACTTAAATTCCATCTACCACCAGAAAAAGTAATTGCATATGTTGATTGTATCAACATTTGCATGAAACATAATTGTTTTCAATTCCGCAACGTGTTTTACACCAACAATTTCGGCTGCAGTATGGGAAACGGCCTGTCACCTTACGTAGCTGAAGCTTTCATGTGCAAATTTGAAACAGACCTGAATAAAATGGGCAAATTACCCCGCATCTGGTATAGGTATGTAGATGATACGTTTGCTGTTGTAAAAAGGTCTGAAACTGACCAGATACTTAAAATAATAAACAACCAATTTCCAAGTATTCAATTCACATTTGAGAAGGAAGACGAAATACTTCACACTATATCATTTCTCGATTTAGAAATAAAACGAAGGAACAGGAAAATTGAATTTAGTGTCTACAGAAAATCAACGTCAACCGACCGCTACATAACCAACGATTCATACTGCACATACAGCCAAAAACTCGCCGCTTTTCATTCAATGGTGTACAGACTAAGCCGTCTACCTTTGTCGATTGAAAACTACATGAAGGAATACCAACAAATATTACATATTGCTGACGTTAATGGATATGATAGATCTATCATTGACCATCTGGTTAAAAAACACTCGACAAAGATAAAACGGAACAACATCAGTACATTATTTGAACAAAATATATATGCACCACAACACCGTGTCACCTTGCCTTTCGCCCCGAATGTCACCAACAGTTTGATACATGTCTTTGCCAAGGCTGATATGAACATCGTCCACACCAACAACAACAAATTAAAACTACGCTTGGGATCCACAAAAGACCACACACCAACTAATCGATGCAGTGGCATTTACGAAATCTCTTGTTCTAATTGCAACAAAAAATATATTGGACAAACAAGAAGAGCTGCAGAGATTAGATTCAACGAGCATCTTAGATCCGTTAAAAAGAAAGAGATAGACAAAGCCATTCCAGCACACCTATTTGATCTGAGCAATGATAAACCACACACCATTACATCATTTGAAATAATTGTAGACTCATTAAAAATGTAAACAAACAACGCAAACTGGACACTTATGAGTCATTACATATTCACATAAACGACAACTTGATGAATTTGGAACCTGGACCAATTGACTCTTTTCTGTTCAATGTACTTAAGAAAGAGAAAAACTAAAAACTGTTTACTCTCTTTATTTTGTTGTATTAAAGTCCAACCAGTTCAATGTACTTGTAAAGCCCAACTAGTTTAATTTACTTGCTATGTACCCAATCTCTTTATGTTTTGTTTAATTGTCGCCCGCTGATGATGGTTCCGCAGCTGAGAACCGAAATGCATACGTGATAAATAAAAAGTTTAAATTTAAATAATTTTAAAAATAAACGTTTTTTAATTTTTAATTTTTAATTTTGTTTTTATTTATTTTTTAACTTTTTATTACGATTTTTGCGGTCAATAAGGTGAAACAAATTTCAAACAATTAATCTGACCACAAACCTGGCTAATATATTTACGATTAAATTGTGAATCAAATTATAACAATAAGGTATAATAATCAAATGATTTAAGCCTATCTTGTGCTTGGACACGCTTTAACATCATCTGCTTTATAAAGCGCGATGACATTGACATCGTGAAAACACGCATATATTAATATTTTTTATTGCAGAAATTCTTAATAATAATAATAATAATAATAATAATAATAATAATAATAATAATAATGATAATAATAATAATAATAAAATCAATTCAATTGAATTCAATTCTTTCTTTATTATTCATATCATAGAATACAATTTTATCTATATAAGAAATAATTACAAAGCTTGGCAAATATGCCGTCTGCCGTAAAAAAATGCTTATACAATAAAACATTTTAAAATATAATAAGAGAGTTTGAGTTAACAAAGTTGTACTAATTTAAAGTCAATTATAAGTTATTTTTATACACATATATTTAATTTGGGGTTTATAAATAAACAAACTGTGACTTTTATTTTAGTCAAAACAAAGATAAATATTAAAAAACATTGCCAAATGATATGTTTAATTGTTTTATGTTAGTTTTAAGATTTTAGTAATAAGTCCATTGAGTTTTTTAAAAAATGATTTATTTCTCAAAACTAAATTACATTTTTCCTAATTATCTGTCACGTTTGTTAAATTTATAGTTGCTAAGAATTTATATAATTCTCATCCCTATGCTTAAAGTATCTACAAAGCTATGTACCATATTCTGAATAAATAAATAAATAAATAAATAGAAGTTTTTTACTTATTTTTTTTTAAATGAGTTTTCAACAATATATATATACATTTGAAAATATTTAAAAAAATCTTCAAAATATTTAATTTTGCAAAATATTGTCTTTTTTCAAAATCCAAAAAATAAAATTAAATTTAACAATTTTTTTTTTGAAAATTCTTGGAGCCGTTTTTGAGAAATCAATTTTTTTCTTAATGGTTTTTAACATTTGTATGGGAGGTACCGTTGTTTTTTATTTTAGAAAAATAGTTTTTTTAACTATTCAAGATAATGTCAAAAAACTACTATATACGAAGTATAGAAAAATCTATTAACTCGTTTTCGAAATTTTGAATTTTCAAAAAAAAATTAATTTCCTAAAAATTTTTTTTTGGAAAAATTTTGGTGTTTAAGCTTTCTAGGTAAAAAGCTTTCTGCGTAAAAATAAAAAAATCAGATTAACTGTTTCCGAGAAAATCGAAAACCAAATAAACTGTTCTACTAGAGGTACCAAAAAAAAAAATTATTAAAAGGTACCCTTTCCCATTAATGAACCCATTTTTTTTATAAAAATAATTGGAGCCGTTTTCGAGAAAAATAAGATTTTTGTTTTTGGCCGAAAAAAAGGTATCGGAGCTACTTTTATTTGTCGTCTTAAAAAAAATGAAAAACCGTGTGGGCATATTACCGAAAAAAACAATAGGTACCAAGTTTGAAGACAATCTATCAAAGCGTTTAGGCTGTAGACTCGAGGACAGAATGACAGACAGACGGAATTAGGGGACCCACTTTTTTGGTGTTCTCTATGATCGTTATATCATATTTGATTGTCAGAAAAAATTTTTTTTGAGAAAAATAATATGTACCTTTTTGGTCAAAAAGAAAGTTTGGCAGGTCATAGGTAGGTACTGTCATCTTTCGTCTTAAAAAAGCTGATAAAAAAACTGGGGACATGTTTATGAAAAAAAGTTTAGGCTGTAAGCTCGAGGACAGACAGACGCTATCATCGTTATGTCAAGTTTGATCAAAATCTCGAGTTCGATTTTTTTCGAATCCATAACTTGTAATATAGTACCTACATTTATAATATCGCTAGTCAAAAAAAAATAAAAAAACTACCTAGGTATACATACTTTATTTCCTAATAAAACGGTCTGGAGAAAAAATTAAATTGTTCTCAATAGATATTATATTTGAAAAAGAACGAAAAGTACCTATGTCATACATATTGTATGTGGACGGGTATCTGGATACACATGTACCTACCTAAACAAAACATATTGAAATATCTCAACATTGCTTTGCTATTTTCGCATAGAAAAAGTGAAAAGTAGCAACGTTGCAACAATTCAAAATACTAAAATCCACCAAATATCTATAATTTGAAAGAAAAATTTAAAATAAATTCTATAATAACCTATACATGCATGTATATCCATATACATTCTTACTTCAAATTCATGTATACGCCAATAGCCTTGATATAATTTATTTATACCCACTATATTTTGAAGGTTGCCATGACAACAGCTTATTCGGTTTTCTCCCTTACCCTCTATATTGTTGCCAGAACTAATAAGTTTTGACCGTCTCCCTTGCTTTTTTTCGTATTTGCCTCTACATTTATTTCTTCCACATCAACAATTCAATATCAAGAAAAGAGAAACTAGCGCCCTCATCGAAATAACTACTAGCTAAAAAATGCAGTCTCGTAGTAGTACTATAGGTTTCATATACAAAGGTGAAACATAACCAAGTGTCAAAAAAAAAACAAACCAAAGTGACTCAAAACTTAAAAGAAAGCGGATAAATACACGAAAATCAGACTACAGGGCACCACGCCACCATTCAGTGTGGCCAATTTAGCCGGAGCAGTTTGCTTTTAGCATTTTTTATTTTAAAATCCTGCCAGCAGTTTTTTTTAGCAGGAAATTTGGTTTTAGCAGGAAATCTAGCAGGTTTTCATATTTCTCAAGCCTAAAATAAAATATTACTTTAAAAAGTTAGAGCTCATCAAAAAAATGTAAATGCGTATCGCTCATTACAGTCTTCAATCGTTGAACTTTAGTGCGAGGTAAATAGGTTCACCGATGCATCCAATGAAAACCCTTACAAAGACTTATCAAACTTTGTCAATTCGTTTTTAGTTTTGCCTTTCTCAAATGCTGCAATTGAAAGAGTGTTTAGTTTAATGAGTCTTGTAAAGGATCAAAGAAGGAATCGAATAAAAATTGATTTGCTTAATAGTATACTTTTTATCCGATATAATTTATCTGAGAAATGTTGTGATACATTCATTATTCCTCCTAATATATAATCAAACAAGTTGCTTTATCAAAACTTTATTTTACGGTAGAAGAAGAACAAGAATTTTGTAATATTTTTGTGCTGTAAATGAAGCAGAAAACTTTAGAGTAAAAAAATTATATAATTACATTTTACTTCATTAGATTAACATACTCTGATACCTGATTTTTTTTGTTTCTTTATTTTGGGAAAGGAATAACTATTTGTGTGGTTATTTCCTTTTTTTTTTAAATAAACTTAACAAAGTAAACAACTTATTTTTGACAATTACTTAAAATTCAACATACTTAAGTAAAAGAAAAAACAAACAAATGAGGGTATTCATGAAACAGCGGAAATCAGCTATAAACCTCAGAAACCAGATAATTTCAAATAAATTCAATAATAAAATAATCAATATACACTCGGTACCTATTTTAATCGTCACCCTAAGACAAGTGCGATTGGTCCAGGCATATATTTACATTTTTTGCGTTCTAATTACAGGATTTCCTGAGTTGGCAGGATTTTTGGCAGTTTTTTTTCCAAAATAAAATTAGCAAATGCTAAAGTTTTTGTATTCAAAAATCTTGCTAAGACCACTATTTGAAATTTTTGATTGGTCCAGAGACCATCGGTTTCTATGCCTCCAAAGGACCGACGGACACCAACTACGTCTCTTCACTGTGGAATTCCCGACAATAGTCCAGTATGTAAGTTCCCAATCGGGTTTCCTTGTCCAGGACCAAGCGCTGTCTGAGTCGCTGCAGGGCATCCACTGTTGAGCCTTGTAGCAGCCCTTTCGGCTCATCCTAATGTTATTTTGTATGACGTTTGCCTTTTCTCTAGGTATTATCTTGAGCTACAACACACCACCCGGATCGAAATAAAAAAAAAAACAAGTCTGCTTTCGATCGGCTGGACCCGATCGTGCCGATTACCTAAGAACTTACCCCAGGTACATGGTGCCTAAACAAGCAGAAGTAACTTATAAGTATGTAGTACTAGCTAGCTGCGCTACTATTATCTTTACCCAAGCAATACAAAAAACTCAATATCTTACCATTATAGTTTTATTTCTTAATACGGAAAGTTCTTATTAATGCATGGAAGTGGTTAGATTCTAGGACGACCCAAGTGGTGTCCACAACAAAATGCTTTATGCACCATAAAGATGTCTTCTTGGCGTTGACCCATATATAAGGGTTTTTCAATTTTCTATGTGTGAATAAAGTAGATATTTGTCTTGTATGTGACACGTGGCTTAATAGTAGTGTTAAATTATCTCCTAGTATCTACACTTGTCATAGAATAGATAGAAATAATGATGATGATGAGATTGGGGGTGGAGTTGCCAGCATTACTAAAACGAATTTAATGCACAATCTAAACCAATTGCATAAACAAATGTTTTTGAATCAATTGGTATTGAGATCACAAAATGAGAATTCTAAATTTAATATAATATCTATATACTTCCCCGGTGGAGCACCGAATGCTTAAAAGATTAATTACCTACTTTAAAAGTAAATAAGAAACCTTGTAAGAAATGATTTTAAATTCATAATTCCAGTCGACTTTAACTAACGTTCTTGGGGTTGCGTAAGAGCAAATAAATGGGGGAATTTAATTCTAGATTTTATCACCAGGAACCCTATTAGCTTGCTGTATCCTAATGGTCCAACATATTTTCCAGCTAATAAAAAAGCCTCACCTTCAACACTAGATTTAATACTAACAAATTGTATAGAGCCTGTTACTATACATGCTCTTAGTTCGTACCATATACCTTTAAACTGTGATATTTTATTAACGGGTAGAAGATTAAATGTGCAATATTTAGATTTAAGAAATGCAAATTGGAACAGGTTTAGATCAAAAATAAAAAAGAAGTCTTCGAGATACCCCCTGTGAACTAGAAAATATAAGTCATTATCAACAAATAGACGAAAAGGCTTAATTTATAACTAAAATTCTTTTGGATAATATTGATGAGTCATGTCCAAACAAGTCCATAAGTAATAGAACAACAGTTATATACTGAATTACAAAATGCAAAGAAACTATGTTAGAAGAAAATGGGATAGGTTCACACATAAAAATCACTTTTATTTAATAACTCTTACGAAGAAAATATCTTTTAATATTTCAACATTCAGAAACAACTCTTGGAACAAAAAGCTCAGTTTTCTGGAGCCAAAATTTAAACGTTCTGGAACATCGCTAAGGTCTTAAAAAAAAGAATAGATTTAATGATACATTTGCGCAAGACCTTAATAATCCTAAGTTGTCACAGGTGAGCGCGGTAACTATGCAGTTACTGATTCGATAAATATTTTGAGTAACGCCCTAGTGGCTTTACCGACAGATGTTTATGTTTTAACCGAAGATGTTGAGTATTTTATTAACAATTTGCGAGTAAAAAAATCTGCAGGATTTGATAGGTTAAAAAATATTTACTTGAAGGAGCTATCAAAAATTGCCATCCGTTTAATTTGTCTCATAATTAACGCTTGTCTCAAGCTACAGTACTTCCCAGAACTTTGGAAGATGACTAAAATTGTACCTATACTTAAACCAGAAAAATCACCAAATAAACCTGGTAGCTATCGCCCAATAAGTCTTATAAGCAACCTTAGTGGAAAAAGTTATTAAATCTAAGCTATTAAGTCTTCTTGAAAACGAACAAATTATACCAAACAATCAGTTTGGATTCAGACAAGGACATAATATTTCTCACCAAGTTTTCAGCATACGTTAAGCAAAAATTGTCGCTAAAGTAATCTAATGATCTTGTACTATTAGACGTAGAAAAAGCATTTGATAGTGTATGGCATGCAGGAATTCTTTGCAAACCAAACTCTTTGGCTGTCCGGAATATATGATTAAGTTTGTTCAAGGCTTTTTAAATAAACCTAAATAATACGAGTATTTGTTCTTGTTCTAAAAATATATATTCAGGAGTTCCACAAGGATCAGTTTTTTACCTCTCCTGTACATTGTTTGTGTTTCCGATATCCCAGTCCCACTAAAGTGCGAAATAGCTATGGTTGCCGAAGACACTGCTAGTTTTAGTTCAAATAAATTACGGTATAATATAGAAAATTCACTGCAAATTGAACTTGATACCATATTTCAATAACTTTCGAATCGATAATAATTGTCGAGAAACAAAAAAAATTGTTTGTTTTGGTTTTAAGATATCAAAATGACACTTCAATTTATTGTCTTCTTTTGGAAATAATAGCAGAACATAATTACCCCCTGTAAATGAGGAAAAGTTATTGCCTGAGTTACAGAAGATGTGTACATAATAAGTTTTCTTATTTTTTTAACAAACGAACTATTCTTCATTTTGGGACTCTTCGCTTTGTTTTTTTACTTGCCATAGGTAAATACAATTTAAGACAACTTATGCATTCGTCAAAAAAAAATTTTGAGATAACAATCAAACTTGACATTACGACGATAGCGAAGACGAAAAAATATGGTCTAAAAATTCTGTTCGTCTGTATGTTAGTATAGCCACTTACAGTCCAAATGGGTGGGCCGAATTCCTTCAAACTTGGTATAGAGTTTTTTTTGGTGAAACTACCTTTATGTTAAAGCTCATTTTTCTCGAAAATGATTCTCACGATTTTGATTTAAAAAAATCAGAGTATTTTTGCGGTATGAACTATTATATGGTTGGAAAACAAATTACCAATAATAGCTAAGAACGGTACCTTCCATAGAACATATTTTTTGCTTTCTACTATGTGGAAAACGGCTTAGTGATTCTTTCGTTCTTTCGAAATTTTACACATATTATATATTTAGGTTTAGGTACGTCAATTTGTGATGCATAGCAATATTTTTGATTACCTAATAGATATTTGTTTGTATTTTTAAAAGCATATTTTAAAACTTTTTTTAATAATTGATTATTTTCAAAATAGCTCATTATTTTTTGTTTCAAATTATAAGTATACACAATATGCCTTATTCCCAGAAACCTCTCCACAGATTTAAATAATTTTATTCTCATAAAGTGAAATTCATCTTTATCAGTTTGATTGCTAAGGCTAAACTCGGAAACCACACCTACAATTTAAAAAATTCTTTAGTTTTTGAAACGTTGTTTGCAAGTGTCTTGAGGGTTAAATATTTTTTTGCTAAACTTAGCTGCTTGTAGGGTGAAATGGGCTAAGCGCAAAAAAACAGTACTTGTGAAAGTAAAAATTTCGGGACTCTGAAAGCTTACAAATTAAACTTGATTTTCTTTGTAAACTTAACATGCGCCAATGAAAAAGATGGCAGTTAAGTGTAAAATCCAATCAACTCTTACAGCTGACACATGAAAAGTTGGGACCCACCAAATTTTGTTTTACTTCCATACATATGCTGAAATGAAAGGAATATTGCATGAATTCACCGCCGCTTGTAACCGTGAAAATACAAGATTTCGTGGTTGTTGTATGGGTTTACACATTAAAATAAATTTTCCTTGCAAACTTGAAAAATTAATGGTTTAGTGCGAAACCTTAGCAACCTTTTTGCTTTCCCGAAAATAGTCCTACCGACGGTCAGTTCATGTACATATGTGTATAAGCCCCGCATAAATTACAGAAAAGGAGCATGTCTAATGCCGAATTTCTTTCATCGAAATCTTCGGAATTTTTCATGCTGAGGCCCTGTTAGCGTGAAACTCAAAATGTCGGGTGTTCATGCCATCCTCGATTGTAGTCAGATTAATTTAGCCTGTGCCACCGCACTGATTTAGTGCTAAACTGTGGTACCGCACATATGACAATTTGGCAGCACCCATCATCTACTACAATCGAGGATGGCAGCCAACGTAAAAAGGAGTCCACGAGTCGGTAGGTTTGAAATCCGTGACATCAAATGATGATGATCATGATTTTAGGTTTTTCTTTCTTTTCATTCGGTACGGTATTTTAAGTGTTGTTGTATACACAATTTTCGTGGATTTGGTCAGACAACCGGGCTTCGGCAACGTTATTGCGATTAGGAACACATTTTCATTTTTCGTTTAGCGGTCGTGAACTCAACCAGAGTACCTTCTGTGACATTAATAAATTTGACCGGTTGATTCTTAATTTTTTTTGTTGTTAAGCGTAAGCTTCGTTTAATAAACCTAGTCTCCATTAACATGGCTAGCAACCAAGACCTACGTGAATTCATTCACGCTGCTGATCAATTGGTCAAATATTCCGCAACAAATTTACAGTCCACTGCTTAAACCTTCAATTTTCCAATAAACAACATCTTCGAAGTTGTAACAAATTTTTAGCGATGCCTGTTTCGGATAAGGCTGAGGTTGTTCAGAATCACACTCTGTGTTTTAATTGCTTTGCTCCGGACCATCGGTCACACAAATGTACGAGTCGGTTCTCATGCATTACGTGCGGAAAACGACATCATACCCTGTTACACAGAGGTACTGACAGTACAACTATGGAGCAACAGAACAGCAGAGTTTCAGTAGTCCCATTCAAGGGAAGAGTGTCACATGCTTCCAGCATTGATACTTCCAATCAAACACCCAGTTTTACTTCGTCAAGGCCAAGTTTTTCAAATGTCCCCGACAATAATTCTACAAATAATTTACAGGCTACGTATATTAGGTTTTCGCCAAATTCATCTTCATCTTCGAAGTTGTAACAAATTTTTAGCGATGCCTGTTTCGGATAAGGCTGAGGTTGTTCAGAATTACAATCTGTGTTTTAATTGTTTTGCTCCGGACCATCGGTCACACAAATGTACGAGTCGGTTCTCATGCATTACGTGCGGAAAACGACATCATACCCTGTTACACAGAGGTACTGACAGTACGACTATGGAGCAATAGAACAGCAGAGTTTCAGTAGTCCCATTCAATGGAAGAGTGTCACATGCTTCCAGCATTGATACTTCCAATCAAACAACCAGTTTTACTCCGTCAAGGCCAAGTTTTTCACATGTCCCCGACATTAATTCTGCGAATAATCTACAGGCTACGCATGTTAGGTTTTCGCCAAATACAAGTCTGCCACATGTTTCCGACATTGGTACCGCAACAAATTTACAGTCCACTGCTCAAACCTTCAATTACCAATCACACTTAGTCTCTTCTCAGAGGCAAGTTCTGCTAGCGACGGCGCTGGTGAAGATCATTGGTATCGAATCCAATCATACTGTTCGCGCACTTATCGATCCAGGATCAGAAGTGTCGCTAATTTCCGAAGCAGTACAAAGGCGATTCAACTTACCAGTATTGCCAATCAATGTGTCAATCTCGAGTGTTAGCGCTTCACATGCGGCAAGCTCCAGAAAGTTATGTACGTTCTCTATCGCCAACAATGAAGATCCGTCAAATAACATCAAGTGTCATGCTATTGTGTTACGAAAGGTTACAAACGATCTTCCGAGTTCCACAATGACTCATATCCGCTCTTCGCAATTAAAGGCTCTTTGTTTGGCTGATCCCACCTTTTCTAAATCCTCCAGGATCGATTTGCTTATTGGTGCGGACTTGTATCCTGCTATAGTCCGAGAGGGACTGCAGATCGTCTGTGAATCTTTGGTGGCTCAAAACACCATTTTTGGCTGGATTTTGTCGGGTCCCATCCCACAATCCTTCAACGCCTTCAACACCTTCGTCCAAGATCACACAGAAGACAAGTTGGATGAGCAAATCAAACGGTTCTGGGAGTTAGAAGGGGTACGGGAAACCAAAAAGATCGCATCGGCTGAAGACCAATTTTGCGAAGAATTGTACAAAAATACAACCTTTCGCCGTACGGACGGACGTTATGTGGTTCGGTTACCTTTTAAATCTGACCGGTCTGCCAGACAACTCGGTAGGTCAAGACATATAGCACTCAGACAATTTCTTCAATCAGAGAAATCTCTAACTCGAAACAAGGATTTACAGTCCACATACTCTAAGGTTCTTAGCGAGTATCTCGAACTGGGGCATATGAAAAAGGTGGGAAGTACGGAAATTGTCGAGGATGGCAACGTGTCCTCATTTTATTTGCCACACCATGCGGTACTGAAACCCGAAAGTTCCTCAACTAAAGTGCGCGTTGTTTTTAACGCATCTAGTGCCTCCAGTAGTGGACTAAGTCTGAATGAACTCCTTTACGCAGGACCCGTTCTTCAAAGGGACATTACTTCGTTGATCGTGCGCTGGCGATTTTACCAGTATGTTTTCAATGCGGACGTAGAAAAAATGTATCGCCAAATCGCCGTCCATCCAAGTGATACTCCGTATCAAAGGATTCTATTTCGGCAAACACCGGAAGCGCCAATTGACGATTGTGAGTTACTCACGGTGACTTTCGGTATGAATTGCGCTCCATTTTTGGCCATACGTACCCTTGAACAACTGGCAAACGACAACGAAGCAAGATTCCCACTTGCGTCCAGAATTATATTACAAGATTTTTACGTCGACGACGTCCTTTCGGGTGCTCATGATATTTCCACTGCTCAACAGGCACAAGGTGAGTTAATAGAACTGCTGGAATCTGGAGGGTTTCCTCTGCGCAAATGGACATCTAACACCCCGGAGCTTTTAAACGGCCTTCCTGGCAATTATATCTTAAGAGATAATTTTCTAAAGCTCGATAAAGAGAGCACAACCAAAACTTTAGGCATTCGCTGGAATGCTAAAGAAGATAATTTTCATTTTTCGGTTCCCCTTATTCATTTGGCAACCAGCCCAAGTAAAAGAGAAGTGTTTTCTCAGATCGCGCAACTTTTTGACCCAGCAGGGTGGCCAGCTCCAATTATTATCGTAGCTAAAATGCTGATACAAACGATTTGGGTGGAAAAAACTGATTGGGACGAAGCTATACACGGTCGGAGCTTAGATACTTGGCAAACATTTGTGAAATCATTTTCCGATATTCAATTTATTAAGATTCCGCGTTGGGTTGAGTATTCGCCGTCGGTAACTGTGCAGTTCCACGGATTTTGTGATGCATCACAAAAAGCTTACGCGGCCGCACTGTATGCAAGAATTCAAAGTTGCGATGGCACTTTAAGCACTCACTTGATCTGTGCAAAAACGCGAGTTGCACCATTAAAGACAGTGTCCTTGCCCAGACTGGAACTCTGTGGAGCTGTGTTACTTTCGAAATTAATCAAAATATACACTCCGCAATTTCCAGTTACTTCGTACCAAACTCATCTGTGGACCGATTCCGCCATTGTAATAGCTTGGTTGCAAAAGCACCCAATTACTTGGAAAACTTTTGTGGCCAATAGAACCAGTGAGATTCTCGATAACGTCGGAAACCTTCGCTGGAAACATGTGAGGTCTATCGATAACCCAGCTGATTTGGCTACTCGCGGGCTCTCCCCAACTGATCTGCGCACTAATAACCTTTGGTGGACAGGTCCCCACTGGTTGCGCAAATCGGAAGGTTGTTGGCCGCACAGCTTGCCAAGTATAGAATCGGAGGAAGAGCTGGAAGTCAAAAAGGTTGTAGCTTTCGCAACTATCACCGAAGATCTTTTGATGCGATTCTCGTCATTACCACGAGCGCTTCGAGTTTTGACATACGTGTTCCGCTATTACTATCGTCTCCGTCGAGATACTACTACTATGTTCGCCTCAGATTTGTCGTGCGTCTCTCAAAAGGAAATTAACTTCGTTAAAACCCGTTTAATCATTCAGAGCCAAAAATTGCATTTTTCCCGCGAATATGAAGCTCTTGCTGAAGGAAAACCAATTTCAGCCTCAAGTTCAATTCTGTCTTTGAATCCAGCCCTTGATTCAAATAAAATTTTACGTGTAAATGGTCGCCTCGTCCATGCAAATCTTACTTGGCATGAACGTTTCCCAATTATTTTACCCTACGGGTCACAATTTACTTCGCTTCTGGTTCAATTCATTCACGATCTCACTCTGCATGGTGGAAACGCCCTAATGCTGCAGCTCATCCGGAATCTGTTTTGGATTCCAAAAATCAAGAACTTGATTAAACTTTGCATTCATCGTTGTAAGACATGCTGCATCCACAAACAAAAGCTCCGCACGCAATTAATGGCAGCTCTTCCTCCAGAAAGAGTAACGTTTTCACCCCCCTTCCACTACACTGGGATCGATTTCGCTGGCCCTTTTGAAATTAAAAGCGCTCGGTTGCGAGGCTGCCGCTTGACAAAGGGATATGTATGCCTGTTCGTCTGCTTTTCCACCAAAGCCATCCACCTTAAAGGGACTAGCGATCTTTCCTCGCGTGTATTTTTAGATGCGTTTGCTAGGTTCGTTTCCAGAAGAGGTCTACCCAAAGCTGTCTTTTCAGATAATGGGACGAATTTTGTCGGGGCAAACGTTCTGCTAAAACGAGAATTTAAACAATTCTTACAATCCGCCTCAAGCGATATTCGGGTAAAATACGGGATTCAAGGGCTTGAATGGAATTTCATTCCTCCGGGGGCACCCCACATGGGTGGCTTGTGGGAAGCGGGTGTGAAAAGCTTAAAAACCCATCTGCGAAAACTCGGTAAAACTTGTCACCTCAGCTTCGAGGAATTCTCTACGTTGCTCGCGCGCATCGAAGCATGTCTTAATTCTCGACCGATTGCCCCAACATCGAACAATCCTTCAGATCTGTCGGCATTAACCCCGGGTCATTTCCTTCGCGGTAGCCCTCTGTTATCATTCCCCGAAGAGGAAATCGAAGAACAACCACTTACGATTATCAATCGGTATGAAAGATTAAAATGCTTTCAACAACAACTATGTCGACGATGGAAGGAAGAATACCTCAAGGAACTTTATAAGCGACAAAAATGGCAACAGCCAAAAGAGGATGTCAAACCGAACGACTTAGTAGTTATAAAACAGGAAAACCTACCGTCAACGGAATGGCGGCTGGGACGCGTAATAAAAGTAAATCCTGGCACGGACGGGAGGGTAAGAGTCGCGACAATCAAAACTCAACTCGGCGAAATCACACGACCAATAGTTAAACTTTGCGTTTTACCCTGCCTTTAAGTCAGTTAAGGGGGTTTCCGCCTTTCCCGTTTCGGTTGAAGTAACCTAAAACTTGGGTGCTCAAAATTTCAAAAAAAAAAAAAGAATAAATGTATCGATAATATTAAATTTTAATTATTATTAAATTATTAATAAGTAAAGTATTTGTTGGCATAGTCTGCCAAGGAGGGCCGGTATGTTCATCCTCGATTGTAGTCACATTAATTTAGCCTGTGCCACCGCACTGATTTAGTGCTAAACTGTGCTACCGCACATATGACAATTTGGCAGCACCCATCATCGACTACAATCGAGGATGGCAGCCAACGTAAAAAGGAAAAACCCCCATTGTAAGTTGGTGGGCATTTTCGGCTTTGCCTCTAATTTCTTTCTTTTTCGTTCATTCAGCCAAACAAGCACATCGTGCTTTTGAAATAAAAAAAAAAAAACCAAATTGTGAATGTGTTTAAAAATTCAAACAAAAAAAAACTATTTTAAAACAAATAAAAACAACTTTAACAAAATAATATTCTTCTAATTGTATACCTGTGCATTTCCGCATTTATCATTATTGTTCGCAATGAAAAGTTGCATTTAAAGACAATTTAATTTTGAGAGAGAAGGTGCCTCCATTGCATAAATTCGACCATAATCCCGAAATTATGTCCACTATAGATGAACGTAAGGCCTATCTCAACAATCCTTATTTCACTGGACACATTTAGGGCAATTTCTCGCCACTCTACGGGACTATTACAATTTGCACAATAGTCTTGCTGACGATTTTGATCGCAAATATATTCTTGACTTGCTGCTCGAAGCACAGAAAATACTGGCAGGACAGGCATCCAGACGCTAGTCATTTCGCCAGGACAGAGTTACTTGGAAATAGAGCCGATTGGGTTTGCGGCTTCTTTCTTTTGCGTGAACTCGGGGTTAAACCCGAAGCCGAGTCACATTGGGGCTCACATATTTAGTCGCTTTAATCCTTGGCTAAGCCCGAAGCCGACACCAAAAACCCGAAGCCGAGTCACATTGGGGCTCACATATTTAGTCGCTTTAGTCCTTGCCTAAGCCCGAAGCCGACGCCAAATTCGGACAGACGCACGTCCGCCATCAAGAAACCTTCAGCTTTTGCTCGAGTGCCTGCTGGCACATTTGGGCTTACATATTTAATCAATTTAATCCTTGGCTAAGTCTGAAGCCGAGGCCAAATTCGGACAGACGCACGTCCGCCACCAAGACATCTATCAGATATTCGGACAGACGCACGTCCGCCAGCAAGACATCACCAGAATCGGACAGACTCACGTCCGCCAGCGTAAGTACAACCAACCCAGGCACCACGCCAACATCGGGTCTTTAAAGGCTTAAAGTAAGACCACACTAATGCCACACTGACCGACATTATGCATATTTTTTTTCAAGCCGCACTTGAATGGCAGCCTTTGTAATATTCTTGATTATTATCTAAAATTCTGTTTTTTTCAAAGAATGCATAACTTGTTTTATATTGTACTAACTATAATCGCATGTAAAAAAACGAAAGCGAAGGGTCTCAAATTGAAGAACAGTTCGTTTGTAAACAAAAATACAAAGAATAAATCTTCTTTGTTAAATTTAATAAGAAAACTAATAATGGTTAAATAATAAACGATAAATCCTTTTCCTTACAAATTTTGTTTCTAAAAGACTTTTGCCTCGGGTGCCGGGGCAACACCGGGGACTGCTAGCTTGGAAATAAAATCCATAAGAACAGCGGAAGTAGACAAAACAAAAACCAATTTCGATATAAAATCCATTTAAACGGCAAAACGTAAACAAAACAACATAACAACAGCGGAAGTAAACAAAACAAAAACCAATTTGGTTATAAAATCCATGGAAACACCAAAAAGTAAACAAAACAAAATATAAATTTGGAAATTCTATTTCAAAATCAGGATAAATCTAAGAGGTAAGTGCAAATATTTGTGTATTAAGAATATAAAACATAACATATATATTAAATTTAATAGCCTATAAAGTGGCCAAAGGACAACAGAAGATGATTCAATCATTTTTATGCAGTGTCAATTGGTAAGTCGTAGTTTATCTGTCATATACAGACAAACTGACATCGAAACAAAATTACACTTTTATATACAGGGGTATCCATTTGGCGGTTTCGAAAGTATAGTGCTGGAAGTCGACATCTGTCAAACTAAGTTGTTAAACCAATTTTGATTTCAGTTGAAAGTCTGACATTTACGGAAATGGATCGCTTAACTATCGCAGAACGCATAGAAATTGTTAAAACCTACTAATAAATGGTGATTCTGCCACAGCCACATATCGTGCTTTAAGAGGAGATTATGGTTTACATAATCGTCCAACTACGCAAGCAATTGGTAAAATTGTGAAGAATTTTGAAGCGACTGGATTGGTTATAGATATTGTAAAGCCTGAGCATCATTGTTTCGCTCGTACCACTGAAAATATCGCTGCTGTAAGTGAAAGTGTTGCCGAAAACCCGAATGTGTCGATTCCTCGTCGTTCTCAGGAATTAGGACTGTCTTACGGCACATTATGGCGTATTTTGCATTTGAATCTACACCTACATCCATATAAAGTCCAGCTCATACAACAACTGAAGCCAGCTGACCATTCACAACGACGTAGATACGTCGAATGGGTGCTTGAACAACAGGCGGTGTACGGCGATTTTTCGAACAAAATTTTCTTCAGCGACGAAGCACATTTCTCACTCGGTGGGTATGTTATTAAACAAAATTGTCGTATTTGGGGTTCTGAGAATCCTCAAATAATTCAAAAGAGCCCATTACATCCACAAAAGTCACTGTTTGGGGCAATTTTTTGGTCCGGAGGTGTGATTGGACATTACTTCTTCTTAAAAAATCCTCGTTTTAACGTAGTATCATACTAAAAACGATTTAATATATTACTAAGTCGACTAAAATCTTGCGCCATTATTTTGATTGCCTTCTTAAATACGGGATTAACCTCAGTACATTTAAGAGACTGTGGAAAACATCCTTAAATTATACTTTAGTTAAATAAGTAAATTAGTATATCAGCTAATCGCGAAACAACAGTTTCTAGAAACAAGTTTGTTATACCATACATACCGTAATTAGTTTAAAAACTCACCAGAGTTAATTGCACGAAATACAAAACTATTTGCTTGCAGGAATTATAAAGAAGGTTACAGCTGCAAGAAATAAAGTGTTAAAAAGATGTCTTTAAATTTTCTGAAATTCCAGTAAGTTTAACTTATTGGAAATGCTTCAGGAGTCAGATAAACTGATTGCATCAATTTCGAGGATATTTATTTCTGTGTATTGCTTTTGCGTACCCAATATACAATCCACAACTTTCCGTTCCTCTCTAGTATTGCAATTAGCACTGTAGAACATATCAATATAGTATTTGTTGCGTAAGTGTCTAATATTGGAAGAAATTATTTTGGTCAAAACATATTTATATTTCTTCAAGATATTCCATGTTTTAGCAGCTTTCAACAACTGACGAGTTTGGTTGGTTAAGGATTTGTTGATGTACATCTTCCTTGGGTTTACCTCAGAGCAAAGTGCTCTTGTTGTTAGCTGCTTTTTATTCTCTTATCTTGCTCTCATTATTTTCTCCTTGCAATGACTAGTTGTAACCTTGAGGGGAAGAAAAATGGTAAAGCTTTGGTGATCACTGTTCTCTGAGTTCTGATAATGTCTTAAAATTTTTTTCATGTACCAACATGACTCAATATCGTTCTCTGTCACACCAACATCAATTCCATCACACACTTAAGCGCCAAATCAATGTTGGAGCTGAGTTAGCGATGCGTTTGGAGGGAATGTTATAAATATCAGTTGTTGCCTATCAATTGTTGGTCCAAGATATTGATTTTGTCTTTCAGAAGCACACTTTTCTGCTCGCATTCCTTGTTCTTGACATGAAGTTCATCTATCTAATTTCTTTGAATTTCCTAGAGGTTCAGTATGAATCGTATCAAGTGTGATTTTGGTATGTTTTCCACTTACCGCCTAACACTCCTTTCTAAACCCTTTAAATATCGGAAAGCCCTTTCAAGGGATTACATTCTTAGGCTGGCCAAAACGGGATACTTCAAGGGAAGTGAGGCACTGTTTAGTTTTCCATTTGGTTTTTACAGCTACGGCAGTAGGTGTTATAGGCAATACTCAGTTCTGCTCCGTGTTCACCCAATGGCCAGTACCTAGTACAGGTAGCAACTATCCTTGCTATGTCCCGCCTTGGTCTACAAATAAGATATCGTTTGTGCGGGATTTATTGTAGATAGGCCATATCATTCTAGTTGTCGTATAGTCGGTGATATTGCTTCATCTTTTGTTGGGTTCCATGAGGGAAAGTGAAAGAATTTTGCCCTTAATAGCAGCTAGTGGGATAGAAACATTCTCTGCCAGCGAGCTATGAAGGGCCGATCCCTACCGAGCCAGCTCATCCGCCCGTTCATTACCATCGATACCACTGTGTCCTCGAACCCAGCCCTAATTGATTCAATTTTTAATATCGAGGTTTTCAAGCTCATTTCGGCATAGTTGGACCAGTTTTGATGATATTTTTGGCGAATTTACGGGTTTGATAGCCGCTTGGCTATCTGTTATTATTGCCGAATTTAGATTTTGAGCTTGAATTAATTTAAGAATTTTGCATGCTTCTATTATAGCCTGAACTTCAGCTTGAAGGAAACTAGCAAAGTCGAGACGTCGGAAAGGTCTAGAGACTATCAGTGACTCTGTGAAAATTTCAGCTCCTACACCGCACTCCATTTTAGATCCGTCGGTACAAATTTTTACATCGAAATCTTTCGACAACTCCTCATATTCCCAATTCTTCCTGGATTGAAATATGACTTTAAAACCTTTGGTGAGGCTCAGAGTAGGGGTGCAGTAGTTAGTGTTTGTCGACTGATGCTGTGATCGCAAGGTTTGGCAAAACAGATTTTTAACCCTTTGACTCTTAGCGCGCTGCAAGGTGGTAGATGTTTAATGTGGAGGTTAAGATGTAGAATATGCAAAATGACACTTAAGACATCCGTTGGACAAGATCTTAAGGCCCCTGTGGCGCCAACGGTAGCAGTTCTCTGAATTTTCTTATTTTTTTTGATGTTGTATTGTTTAAAGCGGGCCAGCATACAGTCGAAACATAAGCCAGGATTGGTCGTATTTCTGTTGTTTATGTGCATAGGATTATTTTCGACTGAATAATCCATTTTTTACCAAATGTTTTACTACAAGCGTAGGAAGCAATGTGTTTAAGATCTATTACATTTTTTATCCAAACTTTCAACCTTTTATTTACTTAACTGGCAATACTATTTTCTATTTGTCTATTATCTATTTTCTTTGTGCTTTATTGTCTATCCTATTTACTAAATACCAAATAATCTCTCCTACAATCTTCCACTCTTGCAGCATACCGCCTCGTGTTAAGATCGTTTTTTCTCGTTTTCAATTCTAACAAAATTAATTATAATTTCAATAAATGTATCATTTATATATATTTAAACTTTGATTTTTTTTCTATTTTTTTTTTATAATAATTTTAATTCTCGAGCTATCGAACATTTGGTCCTTCAAGTCGAATTTATTTTTAACATTTGCATTTAATTTATGAAAGATTCATTTCATTCGATATTGAATTAAGTTCCATTAAATTAAATTTTCTAAAGTTTTTTTTTTTGTTTTTCATTTGTGCCTTCTGCATACATACATATATATAAGTACACACTGTACACGGGTAATAATTTCGCGTGCGGTATTGGATTGGTACACATTTTGGTTTGTTTAAAATTAAATAAAAGTAATTAAATTTAAATTTCTTTAATTTTCTATACAACTTAACAATCTTTAATTAAATCAATAGAATTGATTCATAAATCACGCATACACTACATATTTATACTTATACAAGTGCATCGATTTGCGATTGATCAAATTACATCGGAGTGGAAAGTTAATTAAAAAACTTAATTAAATAATTATTATAATATATAATATTTATGTGATGAAATTATTTCTACCGTAATTTGTGATGTGAATTTGATTAACCGTAAATTCGTGAGTTATAATTAACGCCAAATGTATATCGGTACAATCGCCTTCATTTAAACAGTTCTTACCGCAAGTATACGGTACAGTTTTGGCTAATTTATAATCTAAATTATCTTTCAGTTTAAAAGATTATTATCTAATCTGAAATCAATTCAAAGCATAAAAATTGAAAGACATTTTTTCTCAGTGCATGTGTGCATGGCCATATCGCATAATTGGTCAAAGCTCTCGTTCGCTTATTGTTTTTCTTTTTTTATTTCAAATCATTACTCACAGAACACAGTGCTGTCGTAAACGTATATCGTTTTTTGTTTGGTACGTTAGTACTTTTCAATTTCAATACGAATTTAATTTCTTTGAATAATTAAATCAAATTCATAAGAATTCATTTCTCATAAATATTTTATTTGTATGAGTGAGTGCTCATTATAATCTATTTATTTCGATAAAGCTATATACTTTTTCTTTGGTTTGCTACCTTCGCTAATACAATTATTCATTCATTAGCTAAGCTTTGGCTAAATTAATTTTCCTTTCGCTACATATATAGTTTGATAAACATTTTCAAATAAATTTCTTTGGTTAACTACCTTCAATCGTTACTTTATTTTGGTTGGCTACCTTCGCCCATATAAGCTCGGTCAAATTTTCAATAGCAGTTGGAAATTCATACAATAATTAATCGGTTTGTTCATCGTTTATTTCATTTTAAACTGTTGAAATATGGAACAAATGAAAGCCCTAATTGAAGAACAACGCTTATGCGATATAGATTTTTCGGCTTTCCAAAAAAGCTTCACACAATCCAGTGAAGAAAGTTTATTAAAATTGGGCTACTTACGTAGCAGATTAGAACAATGCGAAGCTTATATGATAGCATTTAAAAATAACCATTTGAAGATTTTTGGTCTTCTTAAGGGAGCCAAGAAAACCAAAGCTGATTTGGCTTACTTTTCGGATTCTGAATATGAAAAATTCGAACAAAAGTTCCTTAATACTAAAGGTGATATTTTAGATAAAATTCTATTAATTGAAGCATCTGCTTCGAAGGAAGCAAATTTGAGTTTAGTTAATCAAACATTTGAACATACATTCCGTGAAGAAAGCGATATTCATCTTCCAAAAGTAAAACTTCCAGAGTTTGATGGAACTTATGAAAACTGGTCAACGTTTCATGATTTATACACTAGTATGATTCATATAAAAACTAATATTTCTAACGCTCAAAAGCTTTACTTTCTTAAAAAATGTTTAACCGGCGATGCTGAATCTCTAATTCGTTCTATAAAGTGCACAAATGTGAACTATGCTACTGCATGGAAAACTCTTTGTGATCGTTACGATAATAAACGTTTTATTATCGATTCTTATCTAAAAAATCTTTGTGAACAACCAGATATGCAAAAAGAATCTGCTTCTTCAATTAGAAAACTATTATATACAACAAAAGAATGTTTAGATTCAATACAAAATTTAGGCGTTTCTATTGATTCCTGGGATCTCTTCATTGTTTTTCTAATATCCCAAAAATTAGATAAATTTTCCAGACGTAATTGGGAAAACTTTCTAGTTCAGAAAAATTCAAGTGCTTCTGGAAAAACAAATGAGTAACCAAAACTCGAAGATTTTTTTTCCTTTCTTGAAGATTCTTTTCGTTCGTTAGAAGCTGTTGAGTCCAAGGTTTCTTTTCATAGCAGAGAAAAGACTCAAATTTCAAGCAAACCTCAAGTATATTCTAGATCTTTACACACTTCAAAACGCAACAATTTTAAAACTCCATCGTGTATCTGCTGTCAAGAAGCACATTATTTATATCTTTGTCCTCAGTTCAAAATCTTCACTTCTGAGAAGAAAATTGATTTTGCGAAAAACAATAATCTTTGTCTTAACTGCCTGGTACAAGGACATGCTGTTTCTCAGTGCAAAATTAAATCACATTGTCGAATATGCAACAAACGTCACCATACTCTTATGCATATTGAAAATAAAACTTCTTCTAATGTACAAGGTACTTTTAATAATCTTTCATCAAAACCGTTAACACAATCATTGTTATGTACTGATTCCAATTCCATTTCATTTCCACAAATTCTTCTCGCTACAGCAAAAGTAATCATTTCTACTCATTCTGGTGATCATGTTCTGAGAGCTCTTGTAGATCAAGGTTCTCAAACTTCATTTATTACTGAAAGATGTGTTCAACGTCTAAAGCTCAAAAAATATCCCTTCAACTGCGTAGTCAGTGGAATAGGTTCTTCCATTTCAACAGTCTGTAAAAGTTTTGTAGAGTTTCTATTAAAATCGTGTACAAATTCTAATTTCCGAATTCAAGTAAAAGCCCTAGTTATGTCGTCCATCAGTGATTATGTTAATACATATACAATTGCTTCCAGCTTACCACGAGAATTTGATAACATAACTCTGGCTGATCCATTGTTTTTGGAGCCAGGAAATATTGATTTGCTGATAGGTGCAGATATTTTCCACGAGATTTTACTTGACGGTATTATTAGACCTAAGAACGGACCATTGGCCCAACGAACAGAATTGGGTTCTATTTTATCTGGTCCTATTAATTCAGATAACAACATTTCCTTTCAAAATGCAACATCCTTTCATACACAAGTCAATGTAATTGACAATTCACTTCGAAAGTTCTGGGAACTTGAAGAAGTTTGCGCATCAAAAATATTTACTCCGGAAGATACAGCTTGTGAAGAATACTTCCAAAACACAATTTCTCGTTCCTCCACTGGGAGATATATAGTAAAGCTTTCATTTAAATCCAAAGTCTTCAACGAAGATTATCCATTCTTTCAAAATTCCTTGCATAATGCTCAGAAACGTTTTACTCATTTAGAACTTAGAGTGTTTTCTAATAATCAAACTCTGAAACAAGAGTATTCCAAATTCATAAATGAATATATAAGTCTTAATCATATGAAGTTTAAATGCAATTTACAAGATCTTCCTCCTAATGAAAATGGTTTCATTTTACCACATCATGGAGTATTTAAAGAAAGCAGTTTTACAACAAAGTTAAGGGTTGTTTTCGATGGATCTTCAAAACCAATCAATTCAATTTCTCTTAATCAAGAGCTTCTGCCGGGACCAACTTTACAAAATGATTTATCTTCAGTTATTTTGAAATGGAGAACTTTTCTATTCGTTTTCACATCGGACATTGAAAAAATGTTCCGACAAATCGTGGTGCATCCGGAAGAAACAAAGTTTCAAAGGATTCTATGGCGTTCTGATACGACCAGTCCATTACAATTATATGAACTACAAACCGTTACTTATGGTACAACTTGTGCCCCATATCTTTCGATTCGAGTTCTGCAACAATTAGCAGATGATGAAGCAGAAAAGTTTCCTCAAGGAGCTAAAATTCTGAAAAATGACATCTATGTAGATGACATTATATCTGGTGCTGACGATATTAAATCAGCTAAGATAATTCAAAAAGAGCTGAAGCATCTTTTGAGTTCCGGAGGGTTTAACCTAAGAAAATGGACATCAAATTGTCCAGAACTTCTCTCTGATCTATAACCAGAGGATTGTGAATTTTCATTCGATACTGATGAGTCTGATTCAACAGTTAAAGCTTTGGGATTGTTTTGGAATCCAAAATATAATTATTTCTTCTTTAAAGTATCATTGCCCATATGTAATATTTATACCAAAAGAACATTACTTTCTGACGCATCTAAACTCTTCGATCCACTTGGTTTGCTAGCCCCAACTATTATTCTGGCTAAAATATATTTTCAACAACTTTGGTTGGAAGGTATAAAATGGGATGATCCTCTTCCTTCAAAATTAAGTTCCGAATGGGAAAATTATAGGAAGAATCTTATATCTTTGCAATCTATAAAAATACCAAGATGGATAGGTAGTATATCTTCATCATTAATTGAAATTCATGCCTTTTCTGATGCCTCGATTCATGCATACTCAGCAGTTTTGTACTGCAGAACTCAAAGACCCGATGGTCAGATTTTTGTAAATATAATTACAGCAAAAACTAAAGTTGCACCAATAAAGTAAATTTCACTACCAAGACTGCAGTTATGTGGTGCAGTCCTCTTGGCTAAAGTTTTTAAAAAATTCATATCTGCAACACAAATGGTAAGTACTAAGCTAAAATCATTCTTTTGGACCGATTCCACAATAGTTCTTGGTTGGATTCACGCCTTACCAATCCGTTGGAAGACTTTTGTAGCCAATCGTGTGAGTGAAATCCAGGAAATAACAACTTTAAACCAATGGTGTCACGTAAATTCTGAAAACAATCCAGCTGATTGTGCTTCGCGTGGAGTTCAGCCCCAATATTTACAAAATCACACACTCTGGTGGAATGGCCTTATTTTTCTCAGTTGCCCAAAATCTGAATGGCCTAGTCAAGATAAAGCTCGTTTTTGTACAGATCTTGAACAGAGAACAAATATATTTACATGTACGAATGTGTTTTTAAAATTTTCAACAAATCTTCTGAGCAGATTTAGCTCACTTCAACGTTTACTTCGAGTGACATCATACATTCTTCGAATTCGTCCAAAAAGGGAGATAATCTTCAATGGATATCTCAAAGCCACAGAGCTTTAATCTACTTTGCAACACATCATCACTCTATCCCAATCGTTATCATTTCCAGACGAAATAAAAAGTCTTAGATCTAAGAAGGATAGCTCTTCTAAAAGCGAAATCTTGAATTTGCATCCATTCATTGACAAAAATAATCAACTTCGAGTTGGAGGTCGTCTTCGATTTGCCAACATAGACGAAGATTCAAAATATCCGCTAATCTTATCAGGATCTTGTCATTTATCAAAACTTTTGGTTACCGATGCGCATCTTAAAACCCTACATGGTGGACCTCAATTGATTATGTTCTTTATACGTAATAAATATTGGATTACAAATTTAAGAAATATTGCTAGAGCAGAATTTCATAATTGTGTGCTCTGTACTCGCTTTAATAAAAAACGTACTTCACAATTAATGGGTTCACTCCCTAAAGTAAGAGTGAACGAAAGTCGAGCATTTCGACACAGCGGAGTGGACTATGCTGGTCCTTTCGACCTAAAGTTATCTAAAGGAAGGAAGAATTTCTTTCGCCTGATGTCCGTGCCCAGATGAAAAATGAAGGAACTTCATGGAGTTTCATTCCTCCTGCCTCGCCACACTTTGGTGGGTTATGGGAAGCAGGAGTCAAATCAGTTAATTACCATCTTAAGCGAATTCTTTTAAATAAATTATTTACGTTTGAAGAAATGAATACTTTCCTTGTTCAAATAGAATCCATTTTAAATTCCAGACCTTTGTGCCCACTTACTGGCGATGCAACTGACTTAAGCGTTCTCACTCCGACCCATTTCCTCATAGGAGAGCCTACTAACGTAGTTGCAGAACCATCTCTATTGGACCTTAAAACCAACCGATTGAATAGATGGCAGCAGATCCAGCAGATGTTTCAACACTTTTGGGATCGATGGCAGAAGGAATAATTGTCGCGTTTACAACAACGTCCAAAGTGGACAAAATCAAAACAGTTCAAACGTCCCATAACCAAGTTATGTCTGCTTCCTGATGTCAACACACCAACTTCAACTTCATCATTCGAAACTTATCAATCAACATAAGCAACGTTCGCTTTCAAATTTCAATCAACGCATATGCATCTTCAAGTTACTTCAACAACATCATTATTTTTTTTTCCAGTTAGCGAGTAACAGGCGCTAAAAATCCTGTTCCTATATTCAACATTCATCATATTTATATGAGAGGAAATGCTCATATATACTCATATTATTTTGTATCCTAATCAATTATTTCATTTTAAATTTGTTATTCTATCTTTATTTTGAATTGTATCTTTATTTAAGAACAGTAGTTCTTCCCCGGCGGTATGTTTAAGATCTATTACATTTTTTATCCAAACTTTCAACCTTTTATTTACTTAACTGGCAATACTATTTTCTATTTGTCTATTATCTATTTTCTTTGTGCTTTATTGTCTATCCTATTTACTAAATATCAAATAATCTCTCCTACAATCTTCCACTCTTGCAGCATACCGCCTCGTGTTAAGATCGTTTTTTCTCGTTTTCAATTCTAACAAAATTAATTATAATTTCAATAAATTTATCATTTATATATATTTAAACTTAGATTTTTTTTCTATTTTTTTTAATAATAATTTCAATTCTCGAGCTATCGAACACAATGCTAGCCTTCTTAATCAGTTCGTCAATGTTGAGTTTCCAGTTTAGTTGAGGGTAGGGTTACCAGATTGAAAATGTTGAAAAATGGGACGTAGCGGATTTCTAGGGGGACAGGTGTTCAAAAAGGGGGACAAAACATGTTATTGAACAATACAAAACCCGAACAAAAAATGGAAGTAAAAACATTTTTATTCATTTTTTTTATTATTAAAACATAATCACAAAAATCAAAAATTAACTAATCAGCTAAAGGGAATCAATGGAAACAAAAACAACAAAAATAAATTACTTTTTCATAAAAAAAATAATAAAAAAAGCAAGACAACGGTTTCCTTCACAGTAAATGAAAATTCATAATATAATAGCTGGAGACATGAATAGTTAAAAGCTTATACACTAAGATTTAAATATATTTTTCAGTTGACTTGTTTTTTTCTGTCATTTTGAATAATACATTTGTAAAACTCCTTAAAATTCAGCTGGTAATTTTGCTTTATAATTAATTCATTTTCAACGGACTCTACAAGCAACGATTTCTATTTCTTCTCCAAGCGTTTAACATCAAACTGAAAAATATTTCAGGTGGGCATTTGAGTGTGGAAGAGAAAAAAATGAAATTTATGATTTTTTTTTTCAAAATTCGGAACTTCACTTTAATTCCAAAGATGCTTCTTTATTTTCCATTAAATCAAACCATTTTTTTAAGTTATGTACTCTTGGAAAAGATTATCTTCATTTATGTAAGCAATTTTAAAAGAAGATACAAGTTCTAAGCAATCACTTAAAACAGGAAATTTATTTAATTTTAAATTTTCTATTTTTTTAAGATAGTCATATGATCAAGTTGGTTAATTGTGAACAGGGGTAATTGTAAACACACTTTATTCTATAAAAATCGTTTATATTTCCAATTATAAAATTATTAACTTATTTTTAATTAATTACTTACAATTAATACTCGGAAAAGAAACGAGGATCAATATATTGAATTAAATCTTCTAAAAAAGTATTAGGTGTTTTTATAAAAATTGTAATTTGTTGTTCGTTAAGAAAAGACTTAATTTAATCTTGAGCAGTTTAGTCATAAGAATATTCAGATGGTCTTGTTTTTAATGACGATCTTAATTTGTATATTATTTATTGCAAGTCAATAATTTCAACTTTCGGGTAACATTATTAACTTCAAAACCAGTGGTTACAATTCAGCTGTTTTTTTCAAAAACCTTTTAAGCAGTGCTGAACACATCTATTTCCCCAAAAAGTATTCATTAATTGATTCGAACCCTTTATTAACTCTTTCCACTGGTTCTTGAATGAAGTAAATGGATGTATCCAGTTGTGAAAATTGTATTTACTATGATGGAAGTATTCACAGCTTTAATTTGGAAACTTGCTACTTATTTTAAAATAGGAAAGATTAGGTAGTATGCAAATATTGCTTTAAGGTACAAAAAATATTACATATTGGTGAAAAAGTTGGACATTTGTGTCCCCCTTTTCCATTTTTGGCTTTGGGGGACAATCAATATCTTGAGGTAAAAAAGAGGGACAGTCCCCCCAAAAGGGGAACGAATGGTAACCCTATTTGAGGGTCAAGGTTGGCTCCTAAATATGTAACTCGCACTGGAAGATAGTGATCGATTGAGGGCATTTAATCGATGTAGGGTGGAAGTGGGTACCTTAGTCCTGGTAGTGAAGATTAAAAATTCTGTTTCGCCCTGGTTAACCCCTAGCCCACAACTTTTGGCCCAATTGCTAATCGTAAACAGAACCCTCCCTGATTTCACTAATCACTGTGGAGAAATTACCCGACACTAGAAGTACTAAATCATCTGCCTGCGGTACCGCTTTCATACCACTATTCCTCAGATTGACAAGAATTCTGTTCAAAAGCAACAGAAGCGGAGACAGAACTCTATCCTATGGTGTTCCTCTATTTACATATTTGCTATCGGTGGAGTTCCCTAACCAAACTATAATCATCCTGAAACTAAGCATATAGATAACCCAGTCTTGAATATAGTCAGTTATGCAATGGTTTTTAAGTGAGTCTTGAATAGATCCCACAAGGACATTACTGAATGCACCTTTTATATCTGAAAAGGTAGAGAGAGTATATTCTTTATAATGGATGGGTTACTCGATCGTGTGTACTCTCTCGTGTAAGGTTGTCTCTGTTTACTTGACTTTGAGGTATGCATGGTGAGAGTCATCTGGAGGACATCCATCGAGGATATTTCTAATGTGAGTATCCATAATGCGCTCTAGAGTCTTAAACTAAAAGGATGTCAGGCTAATTGGTCTGAAATCTTTCGAGGGTTCATGATCATGCTATAAGGGAATTTATAGGTATTTGGGCGACTTATAAGACTATATCTCTGTGTTTGGATTTACTCCAAACTCAAAATTCAAGAACAGTAGCAGCCACGCTTTTGATTCCTTCGCAGAACACAAACACCGGAAATGTAATCGTGGAACTTTAAAACAAAGAAGACGTAGGACGAATCCTGCAAAACACCTCGAAGCTTAGAGGCACCGGTATATCATTGCACAGGGACTATACCGCTGCGGCAAGAGAAACAAGAAGAAAACTTATTAAAATTAAAGATCAAATTAATGCAAAAAACAGAAACATTCAATCAGTAATTCGTGGAGACACCATCAAAATTGAAGAAAAAATATTTTATTTCAACGCCAGCCATGTTTTGACGTGTGATGACAAAGGAGGAATACGTACCTGCAGCAGCTGATTGATGACAGCAATGAAGTGACAACAGTCGAAAACTCCAACACGACGCTCAAACTTCCAGCAGGGCAGTGATGCCAAATTATATTTAATAAAAATGCCGTCAGCCACGTTTACACTACACATTCTTTTAATGACAAATTGTATAATCATATATTTTATAATTTTTTTTTCGTATAATACGAGTATTTCAGGCCTAGATAACAACTTGATTTTTAAAATTTTGTTTGAAAACATTATATGTAAATAGTGATATTTTTGTATTATTCGAAACATCATTTTAATGAGCGAGATACGTCGCATTACCTGCAGCCAGAACTCATACACAAGGAAAAGCAAGTGGAGGATGCTTATTTGGAATAAAAAAAATGTATGACCAAAACAACAAAATGCTTCTTTATAAATGAGATGAACAGAACTGTGGTTGAAATGACGTTTATGACCGAAAAATTATATATATTTCCAGTGTATATAAATTGAAATAGATGGATGGAGGATTTCTCTGGCGTGCAAATCTTTCTTCCCGAGTTCCAAAAAGAAAATATTATGGTAGTTGGGACTGCAAGGCAAGGGTAGGAAACTCTCAGCTGTTACAACTGGAAGCAGAGTTCGTCCCCGACAAGGTTAGCATTACAAGGTCACCAAGCCATACGAAAATTGACACAAACGGAAAATGGGCCTGGGTACCCTAGCCCCAAAATTAAAATCCCCAAAAACAAAATCCCCAAAACAGAATCCCCAAATCTAAAATCTCCAAAACCAAAATCTCCAAAACCAGAATACCCAAACATAATTTCTTAGATAAACTCGAAATATGGTGAATATGGGCTTAAGGGCTTGGATCTTGGGAATAATTCAGAACAAAATTAAGTTCCGTTTTTACTTTCTTTTTATTAATTTTTTACTATTATATTGAGTAAACTTTTTCATAAAAAAACATAAGTAATATATGTATTTCAAAAATTAAACAAACATTTCGAATTCATTGTATTAAATAAAAAAAATGAAACAAATTATTTATCATACTCAGTTTTTGTATGATTACATACTTGCTTTTTAAAGCCATTTTTCGTATCACATGATGACTTTGAATGCCCAACAACAACTTGAGTGTGCTACCACCAAGTTTTTTATCAATTATTTTTGGCTTATTCCAGTCTGTCAGTCTGTCAGTCTGTCAGTCTGTCAGTCTGTCAGTCTGTCAGTCTGTCAGTCTGTCAGTCTGTCAGTCTGTCAGTCTGTCAGTCTGTCAGTCTGTCAGTCTGTCAGTCTGTCAGTCTGTCAGTCTGTCAGTCTGTCAGTCTGTCAGTCTGTCAGTCTGTCAGTCTGTCAGTCTGTCAGTCTGTCAGTCTGTCAGTCTGTCAGTCTGTCAGTCTGTCAGTCTGTCAGTCTGTCAGTCTGTCAGTCTGTCAGTCTGTCAGTCTGTCAGTCTGTCAGTCTGTCAGTCTGTCAGTCTGTCAGTCTGTCAGTCTGTCAGTCTGTCAGTCTGTCAGTCTGTCAGTCTGTCAGTCTGTCAGTCTGTCAGTCTGTCAGTCTGTCAGTCTGTCAGTCTGTCAGTCTGTCAGTCTGTCAGTCTGTCAGTCTGTCAGTCTGTCAGTCTGTCAGTCTGTCAGTCTGTCAGTCTGTCAGTCTGTCAGTCTGTCAGTCTGTCAGTCTGTCAGTCTGTCAGTCTGTCAGTCTGTCAGTCTGTCAGTCTGTCAGTCTGTCAGTCTGTCAGTCTGTCAGTCTGTCAGTCTGTCAGTCTGTCAGTCTGTCAGTCTGTCAGTCTGTCAGTCTGTCAGTCTGTCAGTCTGTCAGTCTGTCAGTCTGTCAGTCTGTCAGTCTGTCAGTCTGTCAGTCTGTCAGTCTGTCAGTCTGTCAGTCTGTCAGTCTGTCAGTCTGTCAGTCTGTCAGTCTGTCAGTCTGTCAGTCTGTCAGTCTGTCAGTCTGTCAGTCTGTCAGTCTGTCAGTCTGTCAGTCTGTCAGTCTGTCAGTCTGTCAGTCTGTCAGTCTGTCAGTCTGTCAGTCTGTCAGTCTGTCAGTCTGTCAGTCTGTCAGTCTGTCAGTCTGTCAGTCTGTCAGTCTGTCAGTCTGTCAGTCTGTCAGTCTGTCAGTCTGTCAGTCTGTCAGTCTGTCAGTCTGTCAGTCTGTCAGTCTGTCAGTCTGTCAGTCTGTCATCTGTCAGTCTGTCAGTCTGTCAGTCTGTCAGTCTGTCAGTCTGTCAGTCTGTCAGTCTGTCAGTCTGTCAGTCTGTCAGTCTGTCAGTCTGTCAGTCTGTCAGTCTGTCAGTCTGTCAGTCTGTCAGTCTGTCAGTCTGTCAGTCTGTCAGTCTGTCAGTCTGTCAGTCTGTCAGTCTGTCAGTCTGTCAGTCTGTCAGTCTGTCAGTCTGTCAGTCTGTCAGTCTGTCAGTCTGTCAGTCTGTCAGTCTGTCAGTCTGTCAGTCTGTCAGTCTGTCAGTCTGTCAGTCTGTCAGTCTGTCAGTCTGTCAGTCTGTCAGTCTGTCAGTCTGTCAGTCTGTCAGTCTGTCAGTCTGTCAGTCTGTCAGTCTGTCAGTCTGTCAGCCTGTCAGTCTGTCAGTCTGTCAGTCTGTCAGCCTGTCAGTCTGTCAGTCTGTCAGTCTGTCAGCCTGTCAGTCTGTCAGTCTGTCAGTCTGTCAGCCTGTCAGTCTGTCAGTCTGTCAGTCTGTCAGTCTGTCAGTCTGTCAGTCTGTCAGTCTGTCAGTCTGTCAGTCTGTCAGTCTGTCAGTCTGTCAGTCTGTCAGTCTGTCAGTCTGTCAGTCTGTCAGTCTGTCAGTCTGTCAGTCTGTCAGTCTGTCAGTCTGTCAGTCTGTCAGTCTGTCAGTCTGTCAGTCTGTCAGTCTGTCAGTCTGTCAGTCTGTCAGTCTGTCAGTCTGTCAGTCTGTCAGTCTGTCTGTCAGTCTGTCAGTCTGTCAGTCTGTCAGTCTGTCAGTCTGTCAGTCTGTCAGTCTGTCAGTCTGTCAGTCTGTCAGTCTGTCAGTCTGTCAGTCTGTCAGTCTGTCAGTCTGTCAGTCTGTAGTCTGTCAGTCTGTCAGTCTGTCAGTCTGTCAGTCTGTCAGTCTGTCAGTCTGTCAGTCTGTCAGTCTGTCAGTCTGTCAGTCTGTCAGTCTGTCAGTCTGTCAGTCTGTCAGTCTGTCAGTCTGTCAGTCTGTCAGTCTGTCAGTCTGTCAGTCTGTCAGTCTGTCAGTCTGTCAGTCTGTCAGTCTGTCAGTCTGTCAGTCTGTCAGTCTGTCAGTCTGTCAGTCTGTCAGTCTGTCAGTCTGTCAGTCTGTCAGTCTGTCAGTCTGTCAGTCTGTCAGTCTGTCAGTCTGTCAGTCTGTCAGTCTGTCAGTCTGTCAGGTCTGTCAGGTCAGTCTGTCAGTCTGTCAGTCTGTCAGTCTGTCAGTCTGTCGTGTCAGTCTGTCAGTCTGTCAGTCTGTCAGTCTGTCAGTCTGTCAGTCTGTCAGTCTGTCAGTCTGTCAGTCTGTCAGTCTGTCAGTCTGTCAGTCTGTCAGTCTGTCAGTCTGTCAGTCTGTCAGTCTGTCAGTCTGTCAGTCTGTCAGTCTGTCAGTCTGTCAGTCTGTCAGTCTGTCCAGTCTGTCAGTCTGTCAGTCTGTCAGTCTGTCAGTCTGTCAGTCTGTCAGTCTGTCAGTCTGTCAGTCTGTCAGTCTGTCAGTCTGTCGTCTGTCAGTCTGTCAGTCTGTCAGTCTGTCAGTCTGTCAGTCTGTCAGTCTGTCAGTCCTGTCAGTCTGTCAGTCTGTCAGTCTGTCAGTCTGTCAGTCTGTCAGTCTGTCAGTCTGTCAGTCTGTCAGTCTGTCAGTCTGTCAGTCTGTCAGTCTGTCAGTCTGTCAGTCTGTCAGTCTGTCAGTCTGTCAGTCTGTCAGTCTGTCAGTCTGTCAGTCTGTCAGTCTGTCAGTCTGTCAGTCTGTCAGTCTGTCAGTCTGTCAGTCTGTCAGTCTGTCAGTCTGTCAGTCTGTCAGTCTGTCAGTCTGTCAGTCTGTCAGTCTGTCAGTCTGTCAGTCTGTCAGTCTGTCAGTCTGTCAGTCTGTCAGTCTGTCAGTCTGTCAGTCTGTCAGTCTGTCAGTCTGTCAGTCTGTCAGTCTGTCAGTCTGTCAGTCTGTCAGTCTGTCAGTCTGTCAGTCTGTCAGTCTGTCAGTCTGTCGTCTGTCAGTTCTGTCAGTCTGTCAGTCTGTCAGTCTGTCAGTCTGTCAGTCTGTCAGTCTGTCAGTCTGTCAGTCTGTCAGTCTGTCAGTCTGTCAGTCTGTCAGTCTGTCAGTCTGTCAGTCTGTCAGTCTGTCAGTCTGTCAGTCTGTCAGTCTGTCAGTCTGTCAGTCTGTCAGTGTCAGTCTGTCAGTCTGTCAGTCTGTCAGTCTGTCAGTCTGTCAGTCTGTCAGTCTGTCAGTCTGTCTGTCAGTCTGTCAGTCTGTCAGTCTGTCAGTCTGTCAGTCTGTCAGTCTGTCAGTCTGTCAGTCTGTCAGTCTGTCAGTCTGTCAGTCTGTCAGTCTGTCAGTCTGTCAGTCTGTCAGTCTGTCAGTCTGTCGTCTGTCAGTCTGTCAGTCTGTCAGTCTGTCAGTCGTCAGTCGTCAGTCTGTCAGTCTGTCAGTCTGTCAGTCTGTCGGTCAGTCTGTCAGTCTGTCAGTCTGTCAGTCCTGTCAGTCTGTCAGTCTGTCAGTCTGTCAGTCTGTCAGTCTGTCAGTCTGTCAGTCTGTCAGTCTGTCAGTCTGTCAGGTCAGTCTGTCAGTCTGTCAGTCTGTCAGTCTGTCAGTCTGTCAGTCTGTCAGTCTGTCAGTCTGTCAGTCTGTCAGTCTGTCCAGTCTGTCAGTCTGTCAGTCTGTCAGTCTGTCAGTCTGTCAGTCTGTCAGTCTGTCAGTCTGTCAGTCTGTCAGTCTGTCAGTCTGTCAGTCTGTCAGTCTGTCTGCTGTCAGTCTGTCAGTCTGTCAGTCTGTCAGTCTGTCAGTCTGTCAGTCTGTCAGTCTGTCAGTCTGTCATCTGTCAGTCTGTCAGTCTGTCAGTCTGTCGTCAGTCTGTCAGTCTGTCAGTCTGTCAGTCTGTCAGTCTGTCAGTCTGTCAGTCTGTCAGTCTGTCAGTCTGTCAGTCTGTCAGTCTGTCAGTCTGTCAGTCTGTCAGTCTGTCGTCTGTCAGTCTGTCAGTCTGTCAGTCTGTCAGTCTGTCAGTCTGTCAGTCTGTCAGTCTGTCAGTCTGGTCAGTCTGTCAGTCTGTCAGTCTGTCAGTCTGTCAGTCTGTCAGTCTGTCAGTCTGTCAGTCTGTCAGTCTGTCAGTCTGTCAGTCTGTCAGTCTGTCAGTCTGTCAGTCTGTCAGTCTGTCAGTCTGTCAGTCTGTCAGTCTGTCAGTCTGTCAGTCTGTCAGTCTGTCAGTCTGTCAGTCTGTCAGTCTGTCAGTCTGTCAGTCTGTCAGTCTGTCAGTCTGTCAGTCTGTCAGTCTGTCAGTCTGTCAGTCTGTCAGTCTGTCAGTCTGTCAGTCTGTCAGTCTGTCAGTCTGTCAGTCTGTCAGTCTGTCAGTCTGTCAGTCTGTCAGTCTGTCAGTCTGTCAGTCTGTCAGTCAGTCTGTCAGTCTGTCAGTCTGTCAGTCTGTCAGTCTGTCAGTCTGTCAGTCTGTCAGTCTGTCAGTCTGTCAGTCCTGTCAGTCTGTCAGTCTGTCAGTCTGTCAGTCTGTCAGTCTGTCAGTCTGTCAGTCCTGTCAGTCTGTCAGTCTGTCAGTCTGTCAGTCTGTCAGTCTGTCAGTCTGTCAGTCCTGTCAGTCTGTCAGTCTGTCAGTCTGTCAGTCTGTCAGTCTGTCAGTCTGTCAGTCTGTCAGTCTGTCAGTCTGTCAGTCTGTCAGTCTGTCAGTCTGTCAGTCTGTCAGTCTGTCAGTCTGTCAGTCTGTCAGTCTGTCAGTCTGTCAGTCTGTCAGTCTGTCAGTCTGTCAGTCTGTCAGTCTGTCAGTCTGTCAGTCTGTCATCTGTCAGTCTGTCAGTCTGTCAGTCTGTCAGTCTGTCAGTCTGTCAGGTCTGTCAGTCTGTCAGTCTGTCAGTCTGTCAGTCTGTCAGTCTGTCAGTCTGTCAGTCTGTCAGTCTGTCAGTCTGTCAGTCTGTCAGTCTGTCAGTCTGTCAGTCTGTCAGTCTGTCAGTCTGTCAGTCTGTCAGTCTGTCAGTCTGTCAGTCTGTCAGTCTGTCAGTCTGTCAGTCTGTCAGTCTGTCAGTCTGTCAGTCTGTCAGTCTGTCAGTCTGTCTGTCAGTCTGTCAGTCTGTCAGTCTGTCAGTCTGTCAGTCTGTCAGTCTGTCAGTCTGTCAGTCTGTCAGTCTGTCAGTCTGTCAGTCTGTCAGTCTGTCAGTCTGTCAGTCTGTCAGTCTGTCAGTCTGTCAGTCTGTCAGTCTGTCAGTCTGTCAGTCTGTCAGTCTGTCAGTCTGTCAGTCTGTCAGTCTGTCAGTCTGTCAGTCTGTCAGTCTGTCAGTCTGTCATCAGTCTGTCAGTCTGTCAGTCTGTCAGTCTGTCAGTCTGTCAGTCTGTCAGTCTGTCAGTCTGTCAGTCTGTCAGTCTGTCAGTCTGTCAGTCTGTCAGTCTGTCAGTCTGTCAGTCTGTCAGTCTGTCAGTCTGTCAGTCTGTCAGTCTGTCAGTCTGTCAGTCTGTCAGTCTGTCAGTCTGTCAGTCTGTCAGTCTGTCAGTCTGTCAGTCTGTCAGTCTGTCAGTCTGTCAGTCTGTCAGTCTGTCAGTCTGTCAGTCTGTCAGTCTGTCAGTCTGTCAGTCTGTCAGTCTGTCAGTCTGTCAGTCTGTCAGTCTGTCAGTCTGTCAGTCTGTCAGTCTGTCAGTCTGTCAGTCTGTCAGTCTGTCAGTCTGTCAGTCTGTCAGTCTGTCAGTCTGTCAGTCTGTCAGTCTGTCAGTCTGTCAGTCTGTCAGTCTGTCAGTCTGTCAGTCTGTCAGTCTGTCAGTCTGTCAGTCTGTCAGTCTGTCAGTCTGTCAGTCTGTCAGTCTGTCAGTCTGTCAGTCTGTCAGTCTGTCAGTCTGTCAGTCTGTCAGTCTGTCAGTCTGTCAGTCTGTCAGTCTGTCAGTCTGTCAGTCTGTCAGTCTGTCAGTCTGTCAGTCTGTCAGTCTGTCAGTCTGTCAGTCTGTCAGTCTGTCAGTCTGTCAGTCTGTCAGTCTGTCAGTCTGTCAGTCTGTCAGTCTGTCAGTCTGTCAGTCTGTCAGTCTGTCAGTCTGTCAGTCTGTCAGTCTGTCAGTCTGTCAGTCTGTCAGTCTGTCAGTCTGTCAGTCTGTCAGTCTGTCAGTCTGTCAGTCTGTCAGTCTGTCAGTCTGTCAGTCTGTCAGTCTGTCAGTCTGTCAGTCTGTCAGTCTGTCAGTCTGTCAGTCTGTCAGTCTGTCAGTCTGTCAGTCTGTCAGTCTGTCAGTCTGTCAGTCTGTCAGTCTGTCAGTCTGTCAGTCTGTCAGTCTGTCAGTCTGTCAGTCTGTCAGTCTGTCAGTCTGTCAGTCTGTCAGTCTGTCAGTCTGTCAGTCTGTCAGTCTGTCAGTCTGTCAGTCTGTCAGTCTGTCAGTCTGTCAGTCTGTCAGTCTGTCAGTCTGTCAGTCTGTCAGTCTGTCAGTCTGTCAGTCTGTCAGTCTGTCAGTCTGTCAGTCTGTCAGTCTGTCAGTCTGTCAGTCTGTCAGTCTGTCAGTCTGTCAGTCTGTCAGTCTGTCAGTCTGTCAGTCTGTCAGTCTGTCAGTCTGTCAGTCTGTCAGTCTGTCAGTCTGTCAGTCTGTCAGTCTGTCAGTCTGTCAGTCTGTCAGTCTGTCAGTCTGTCAGTCTGTCAGTCTGTCAGTCTGTCAGTCTGTCAGTCTGTCAGTCTGTCAGTCTGTCAGTCTGTCAGTCTGTCAGTCTGTCAGTCTGTCAGTCTGTCAGTCTGTCAGTCTGTCAGTCTGTCAGTCTGTCAGTCTGTCAGTCTGTCAGTCTGTCAGTCTGTCAGTCTGTCAGTCTGTCAGTCTGTCAGTCTGTCAGTCTGTCAGTCTGTCAGTCTGTCAGTCTGTCAGTCTGTCAGTCTGTCAGTCTGTCAGTCTGTCAGTCTGTCAGTCTGTCAGTCTGTCAGTCTGTCAGTCTGTCAGTCTGTCAGTCTGTCAGTCTGTCAGTCTGTCAGTCTGTCAGTCTGTCAGTCTGTCAGTCTGTCAGTCTGTCAGTCTGTCAGTCTGTCAGTCTGTCAGTCTGTCAGTCTGTCAGTCTGTCAGTCTGTCAGTCTGTCAGTCTGTCAGTCTGTCAGTCTGTCAGTCTGTCAGTCTGTCAGTCTGTCAGTCTGTCAGTCTGTCAGTCTGTCAGTCTGTCAGTCTGTCAGTCTGTCAGTCTGTCAGTCTGTCAGTCTGTCAGTCTGTCAGTCTGTCAGTCTGTCAGTCTGTCAGTCTGTCAGTCTGTCAGTCTGTCAGTCTGTCAGTCTGTCAGTCTGTCAGTCTGTCAGTCTGTCAGTCTGTCAGTCTGTCAGTCTGTCAGTCTGTCAGTCTGTCAGTCTGTCAGTCTGTCAGTCTGTCAGTCTGTCAGTCTGTCAGTCTGTCAGTCTGTCAGTCTGTCAGTCTGTCAGTCTGTCAGTCTGTCAGTCTGTCAGTCTGTCAGTCTGTCAGTCTGTCAGTCTGTCAGTCTGTCAGTCTGTCAGTCTGTCAGTCTGTCAGTCTGTCAGTCTGTCAGTCTGTCAGTCTGTCAGTCTGTCAGTCTGTCAGTCTGTCAGTCTGTCAGTCTGTCAGTCTGTCAGTCTGTCAGTCTGTCAGTCTGTCAGTCTGTCAGTCTGTCAGTCTGTCAGTCTGTCAGTCTGTCAGTCTGTCAGTCTGTCAGTCTGTCAGTCTGTCAGTCTGTCAGTCTGTCAGTCTGTCAGTCTGTCAGTCTGTCAGTCTGTCAGTCTGTCAGTCTGTCAGTCTGTCAGTCTGTCAGTCTGTCAGTCTGTCAGTCTGTCAGTCTGTCAGTCTGTCAGTCTGTCAGTCTGTCAGTCTGTCAGTCTGTCAGTCTGTCAGTCTGTCAGTCTGTCAGTCTGTCAGTCTGTCAGTCTGTCAGTCTGTCAGTCTGTCAGTCTGTCAGTCTGTCAGTCTGTCAGTCTGTCAGTCTGTCAGTCTGTCAGTCTGTCAGTCTGTCAGTCTGTCAGTCTGTCAGTCTGTCAGTCTGTCAGTCTGTCAGTCTGTCAGTCTGTCAGTCTGTCAGTCTGTCAGTCTGTCAGTCTGTCAGTCTGTCAGTCTGTCAGTCTGTCAGTCTGTCAGTCTGTCAGTCTGTCAGTCTGTCAGTCTGTCAGTCTGTCAGTCTGTCAGTCTGTCAGTCTGTCAGTCTGTCAGTCTGTCAGTCTGTCAGTCTGTCAGTCTGTCAGTCTGTCAGTCTGTCAGTCTGTCAGTCTGTCAGTCTGTCAGTCTGTCAGTCTGTCAGTCTGTCAGTCTGTCAGTCTGTCAGTCTGTCAGTCTGTCAGTCTGTCAGTCTGTCAGTCTGTCAGTCTGTCAGTCTGTCAGTCTGTCAGTCTGTCAGTCTGTCAGTCTGTCAGTCTGTCAGTCTGTCAGTCTGTCAGTCTGTCAGTCTGTCAGTCTGTCAGTCTGTCAGTCTGTCAGTCTGTCAGTCTGTCAGTCTGTCAGTCTGTCAGTCTGTCAGTCTGTCAGTCTGTCAGTCTGTCAGTCTGTCAGTCTGTCAGTCTGTCAGTCTGTCAGTCTGTCAGTCTGTCAGTCTGTCAGTCTGTCAGTCTGTCAGTCTGTCAGTCTGTCAGTCTGTCAGTCTGTCAGTCTGTCAGTCTGTCAGTCTGTCAGTCTGTCAGTCTGTCAGTCTGTCAGTCTGTCAGTCTGTCAGTCTGTCAGTCTGTCAGTCTGTCAGTCTGTCAGTCTGTCAGTCTGTCAGTCTGTCAGTCTGTCAGTCTGTCAGTCTGTCAGTCTGTCAGTCTGTCAGTCTGTCAGTCTGTCAGTCTGTCAGTCTGTCAGTCTGTCAGTCTGTCAGTCTGTCAGTCTGTCAGTCTGTCAGTCTGTCAGTCTGTCAGTCTGTCAGTCTGTCAGTCTGTCAGTCTGTCAGTCTGTCAGTCTGTCAGTCTGTCAGTCTGTCAGTCTGTCAGTCTGTCAGTCTGTCAGTCTGTCAGTCTGTCAGTCTGTCAGTCTGTCAGTCTGTCAGTCTGTCAGTCTGTCAGTCTGTCAGTCTGTCAGTCTGTCAGTCTGTCAGTCTGTCAGTCTGTCAGTCTGTCAGTCTGTCAGTCTGTCAGTCTGTCAGTCTGTCAGTCTGTCAGTCTGTCAGTCTGTCAGTCTGTCAGTCTGTCAGTCTGTCAGTCTGTCAGTCTGTCAGTCTGTCAGTCTGTCAGTCTGTCAGTCTGTCAGTCTGTCAGTCTGTCAGTCTGTCAGTCTGTCAGTCTGTCAGTCTGTCAGTCTGTCAGTCTGTCAGTCTGTCAGTCTGTCAGTCTGTCAGTCTGTCAGTCTGTCAGTCTGTCAGTCTGTCAGTCTGTCAGTCTGTCAGTCTGTCAGTCTGTCAGTCTGTCAGTCTGTCAGTCTGTCAGTCTGTCAGTCTGTCAGTCTGTCAGTCTGTCAGTCTGTCAGTCTGTCAGTCTGTCAGTCTGTCAGTCTGTCAGTCTGTCAGTCTGTCAGTCTGTCAGTCTGTCAGTCTGTCAGTCTGTCAGTCTGTCAGTCTGTCAGTCTGTCAGTCTGTCAGTCTGTCAGTCTGTCAGTCTGTCAGTCTGTCAGTCTGTCAGTCTGTCAGTCTGTCAGTCTGTCAGTCTGTCAGTCTGTCAGTCTGTCAGTCTGTCAGTCTGTCAGTCTGTCAGTCTGTCAGTCTGTCAGTCTGTCAGTCTGTCAGTCTGTCAGTCTGTCAGTCTGTCAGTCTGTCAGTCTGTCAGTCTGTCAGTCTGTCAGTCTGTCAGTCTGTCAGTCTGTCAGTCTGTCAGTCTGTCAGTCTGTCAGTCTGTCAGTCTGTCAGTCTGTCAGTCTGTCAGTCTGTCAGTCTGTCAGTCTGTCAGTCTGTCAGTCTGTCAGTCTGTCAGTCTGTCAGTCTGTCAGTCTGTCAGTCTGTCAGTCTGTCAGTCTGTCAGTCTGTCAGTCTGTCAGTCTGTCAGTCTGTCAGTCTGTCAGTCTGTCAGTCTGTCAGTCTGTCAGTCTGTCAGTCTGTCAGTCTGTCAGTCTGTCAGTCTGTCAGTCTGTCAGTCTGTCAGTCTGTCAGTCTGTCAGTCTGTCAGTCTGTCAGTCTGTCAGTCTGTCAGTCTGTCAGTCTGTCAGTCTGTCAGTCTGTCAGTCTGTCAGTCTGTCAGTCTGTCAGTCTGTCAGTCTGTCAGTCTGTCAGTCTGTCAGTCTGTCAGTCTGTCAGTCTGTCAGTCTGTCAGTCTGTCAGTCTGTCAGTCTGTCAGTCTGTCAGTCTGTCAGTCTGTCAGTCTGTCAGTCTGTCAGTCTGTCAGTCTGTCAGTCTGTCAGTCTGTCAGTCTGTCAGTCTGTCAGTCTGTCAGTCTGTCAGTCTGTCAGTCTGTCAGTCTGTCAGTCTGTCAGTCTGTCAGTCTGTCAGTCTGTCAGTCTGTCAGTCTGTCAGTCTGTCAGTCTGTCAGTCTGTCAGTCTGTCAGTCTGTCAGTCTGTCAGTCTGTCAGTCTGTCAGTCTGTCAGTCTGTCAGTCTGTCAGTCTGTCAGTCTGTCAGTCTGTCAGTCTGTCAGTCTGTCAGTCTGTCAGTCTGTCAGTCTGTCAGTCTGTCAGTCTGTCAGTCTGTCAGTCTGTCAGTCTGTCAGTCTGTCAGTCTGTCAGTCTGTCAGTCTGTCAGTCTGTCAGTCTGTCAGTCTGTCAGTCTGTCAGTCTGTCAGTCTGTCAGTCTGTCAGTCTGTCAGTCTGTCAGTCTGTCAGTCTGTCAGTCTGTCAGTCTGTCAGTCTGTCAGTCTGTCAGTCTGTCAGTCTGTCAGTCTGTCAGTCTGTCAGTCTGTCAGTCTGTCAGTCTGTCAGTCTGTCAGTCTGTCAGTCTGTCAGTCTGTCAGTCTGTCAGGTCTGTCAGTCTGTCATCTGTCAGTCTGGTGTCAGTCTGTCAGTCTGTCAGTCTGTCAGTCTGTCAGTCTGTCAGTCTGTCAGTCTGTCAGTTGTCAGTCTGTCAGTCTGTCAGTCTGTCAGTCTGTCAGTCTGTCAGTCTGTCAGTCTGTCAGTCTGTCAGTTGTCAGTCTGTCTGTCTGTCGTTGTCAGTCTGTCAGTCTGTCAGTCTGTCAGTCTGTCAGTCTGTCAGTCTGTCAGTCTGTCAGTCTGTCAGTCTGTCAGTCTGTCAGTCTGTCAGTCTGTCAGTCTGTCAGTCTGTCAGTCAGTCGTTGTCAGTCTGTCGTCTGTCAGTCTGTCAGTCTGTCAGTCTGTCAGTCTGTCAGTCTGTCAGTCTGTCAGTCTGTCAGTCTGTCAGTCTGTCAGTCTGTCAGTCTGTCAGTCTGTCAGTCTGTCAGTCTGTCAGTCTGTCAGTCTGTCAGTCTGTCAGTCTGTCAGTCTGTCAGTCTGTCAGTCTGTCAGTCTGTCAGTTGTCAGTCTGTCAGTCTGTCAGTCTGTCAGTCTGTCAGTCTGTCAGTCTGTCAGTCTGTCAGTCTGTCAGTCTGTCAGTTCTGTCAGTCTGTCAGTCTGTCAGTCTGTCAGTCTGTCAGTCTGTCAGTCTGTCAGTCTGTCAGTCTGTCAGTCTGTCAGTCTGTCAGTCTGTCAGTCTGTCAGTCTGTCAGTAGTCGTCTGTCAGTCTGTCAGTCTGTCAGTCTGTCAGTCTGTCAGTCTGTCAGTCTGTCAGTCTGTCAGTCTGTCAGTCTGTCAGTCTGTCAGTCTGTCAGTCTGTCAGTCTGTCAGTCTGTCAGTCTGTCAGTCTGTCAGTCTGTCAGTCTGTCAGTCTGTCAGTCTGTCAGTCTGTCAGTCTGTCAGTCTGTCAGTCTGTCAGTCTGTCAGTCTGTCAGTCTGTCAGTCTGTCAGTCTGTCAGTCTGTCAGTCTGTCAGTCTGTCAGTCTGTCAGTCTGTCAGTCTGTCAGTCTGTCAGTCTGTCAGTCTGTCAGTCTGTCAGTCTGTCAGTCTGTCAGTCTGTCAGTCTGTCAGTCTGTCAGTCTGTCAGTCTGTCAGTCTGTCAGTCTGTCAGTCTGTCAGTCTGTCAGTCTGTCAGTCTGTCAGTCTGTCAGTCTGTCAGTCTGTCAGTCAGTCAGTCTGTCAGTCTGTCAGTCTGTCAGTCTGTCAGTCTGTCAGTCTGTCAGTCTGTCAGTCTGTCAGTCTGTCAGTCTGTCAGTCTGTCAGTCTGTCAGTCTGTCAGTCTGTCAGTCTGTCAGTCTGTCAGTCTGTCAGTCTGTCAGTCTGTCAGTCTGTCAGTCTGTCAGTCTGTCAGTCTGTCAGTCTGTCTGTCTGTCAGTCTGTCAGTCTGTCAGTCTGTCAGTCTGTCAGTCTGTCAGTCTGTCAGTCTGTCAGTCTGTCAGTCTGTCAGTCTGTCAGTCTGTCAGTCTGTCAGTCTGTCAGTCTGTCAGTCTGTCAGTCTGTCAGTCTGTCAGTCTGTCGTCTGTCAGTCTGTCAGTCTGTCAGTCTGTCAGTCTGTCAGTCTGTCTGTCTGTCAGTCTGTCAGTCTGTCAGTTGTCAGTCTGTCAGTCTGTCAGTCTGTCAGTCTGTCAGTCTGTCAGTCTGTCAGTCTGTCAGTCTGTCAGTTGTCAGTCTGTCTGTCTGTCAGTCTGTTCAGTCTGTCAGTCTGTCAGTCTGTCAGTCTGTCAGTCTGTCAGTCTGTCAGTCTGTCAGTCTGTCAGTCTGTCAGTCTGTCAGTCTGTCAGTCTGTCAGTCTGTCAGTCTGTCAGTCTGTCAGTCTGTCAGTCTGTCAGTCTGTCAGTCTGTCAGTCTGTCAGTCTGTCAGTCTGTCAGTCTGCAGGTCAGTCTGTCAGTCTGTCAGTCTGTCAGTCTGTCAGTCTGTCAGTCTGTCAGTCTGTCGTCTGTCAGTCTGTCAGTCTGTCAGTCTGTCAGTCTGTCAGTCTGTCAGTCTGTCAGTCTGTCAGTCTGTCAGTCTGTCAGTCTGTCAGTCTGTCAGTCTGTCAGTCTGGTCTGTCTGTCAGTCTGTCAGTCTGTCAGTCTGTCAGTCTGTCAGTCTGTCAGTCTGTCAGTCTGTCAGTCTGTCAGTCTGTCAGTCTGTCAGTCTGTCAGTCTGGTCAGTCTGTCAGTCTGTCAGTCTGTCAGTCTGTCAGTCTGTCAGTCTGCAGTCTGTCAGTCTGTCAGTCTGTCAGTCTGTCAGTCTGTCAGTCTGTCAGTCTGTCAGTCTGTCAGTCTGTCAGTCTGTCAGTCTGTCAGTCTGTCAGCTGTCAGTCTGTCAGTCTGTCAGTCTGTCAGTCTGTCAGTCTGTCAGTCTGTCAGTCTGTCAGTCTGTCAGTCTGTCAGTCAGTCTGTCAGTCTGTCAGTCTGTCAGTCTGTCAGTCTGTCAGTCTGTCAGTCTGTCAGTCTGTCTGTCTGTCAGTCTGTCAGTCTGTCAGTCTGTCAGTCTGTCAGTCTGTCAGTCTGTCAGTCTGTCAGTCTGTCAGTCTGTCAGTCTGTCAGTCCTGTCAGTCTGTCAGTCTGTCAGTCTGTCAGTCTGTCAGTCTGTCTGTCTGTCAGTCTGTCAGTCTGTCAGTCTGTCAGTCTGTCAGTCTGTCAGTCTGTCAGTCTGTCAGTCTGTCAGTCTGTCAGTCTGTCAGTCTGTCAGTCTGTCAGTCTGTCAGTCTGTCAGTCTGTCAGTCTGTCAGTCTGTCAGTCTGTCAGTCTGTCTGTCTGTCAGTCTGTCAGTCTGTCAGTCTGTCAGTCTGTCAGTCTGTCAGTCTGTCAGTCTGTCAGTCTGTCAGTCTGTCGTCTGAGTCTGTCAGTCTGTCAGTCTGTCAGTCTGTCAGTCTGTCAGTCTGTCAGTCTGTCAGTCTGTCAGTCTGTCAGTCTGTCAGTCTGTCAGTCTGTCAGTCTGGTCAGTCTGTCAGTCTGTCAGTCTGTCAGTCTGTCAGTCTGTCAGTCTGTCAGTCTGTCAGTCTGTCAGTCTGTCAGTCTGTCAGTCTGTCAGTCTGTCAGTCTGTCAGTCTGTCAGTCTGTCAGTCTGTCAGTCTGTCAGTCTGTCAGTCTGTCAGTCTGTCAGTCTGTCAGTCTGTCAGTCTGTCAGTCTGTCAGTCTGTCAGGTCTGTCAGTCTGTCAGTCTGTCAGTCTGTCAGTCTGTCAGTCTGTCAGTCTGTCAGTCTGTCAGTCTGTCAGTCTGTCAGTCTGTCAGTCTGTCAGTCTGTCAGTCTGACAGTCTGTCAGTCTGTCAGTCTGTCAGTCTGTCAGTCTGTCAGTCTGTCAGTCTGTCAGTCTGTCAGTCTGTCAGTCTGTCAGCTGTCTGTCAGTCTGTCAGTCTGTCAGTCTGTCAGTCTGTCAGTCTGTCAGTCTGTCAGTCTGTCAGTCTGTCAGTCTGTCAGTCTGTCAGTCTGTCAGTCTGTCAGTACTGTCAGTCTGTCAGTCTGTCAGTCTGTCAGTCTGTCGTCTGTCAGTCTGTCAGTCTGTCAGTCTGTCAGTCTGTCAGTCTGTCATCTGTCAGTCTGTCAGTCTGTCAGTCTGTCAGTCTGTCAGTCTGTCAGTCTGTCAGTCTGTCAGTCTGTCAGTCTGTCGCTGTCAGTCTGTCAGTCTGTCAGTCTGTCAGTCTGTCAGTCTGTCAGTCTGTCAGTCTGTCAGTCTGTCAGTCTGTCAGTCTGTCAGTCTGTCTGTCTGTCAGTCTGTCAGTCTGTCAGTCTGTCAGTCTGTCAGTCTGTCAGTCTGTCAGTCTGTCAGTCTGTCAGTCTGTCAGTCTGTCAGTCTGTCAGTCTGTCAGTCTGTCAGTCTGTCAGTCTGTCAGTCTGTCAGTCTGTCAGTCTGTCAGTCTGTCAGTCTGTCAGTCTGTCAGTCTGTCAGTCTGTCAGTCTGTCAGTCTGTCAGTCTGTCAGTCTGTCAGTCTGTCAGTCTGTCAGTCTGTCAGTCTGTCAGTCTGTCAGTCTGTCAGTCTGTCAGTCTGTCAGTCTGTCAGTCTGTCAGTCTGTCAGTCTGTCAGTCTGTCAGTCTGTCAGTCTGTCAGTCTGTCAGTCTGTCAGTCTGTCAGTCTGTCAGTCTGTCAGTCGTCAGTCTGTCAGTCTGTCAGTCTGTCAGTCTGTCAGTCTGTCAGTCTGTCAGTCTGTCAGTCTGTCAGTCTGTCAGTCTGTCAGTCTGTCAGTCTGTCAGGTCTGTCAGTCTGTCAGTCTGTCAGTCTGTCAGTCTGTCAGTCTGTCAGTCTGTCAGTCTGTCAGTCTGTCAGTCTGTCAGTCTGTCAGTCTGTCAGTCTGTCAGTCTGTCAGTCTGTCAGTCTGTCAGTCTGTCAGTCTGTCAGTCTGTCAGTCTGTCAGTCTGTCAGTCTGTCAGTCTGTCAGTCTGTCAGTCTGTCTGTCAGTCTGTCAGTCTGTCAGTCTGTCAGTCTGTCAGTCTGTCAGTCTGTCAGTCTGTCAGTCTGTCAGTCTGTCAGTCTGTCAGTCTGTCAGTCTGTCAGTCTGTCAGTCTGTCAGTCTGTCAGTCTGTCAGTCTGTCAGTCTGTCAGTCTGTCAGTCTGTCAGTCTGTCAGTCTGTCAGTCTGTCAGTCTGTCAGTCTGTCAGTCTGTCAGTCTGTCAGTCTGTCAGTCTGTCAGTCTGTCAGTCTGTCAGTCTGTCAGTCTGTCAGTCTGTCAGTCTGTCAGTCTGTCAGTCTGTCAGTCTGTCAGTCTGTCAGTCTGTCAGTCTGTCAGTCTGTCAGTCTGTCAGTCTGTCAGTCTGTCAGTCTGTCAGTCTGTCAGTCTGTCAGTCTGTCAGTCTGTCAGTCTGTCAGTCTGTCAGTCTGTCAGTCTGTCAGTCTGTCAGTCTGTCAGTCTGTCAGTCTGTCAGTCTGTCAGTCTGTCAGTCTGTCAGTCTGTCAGTCTGTCAGTCTGTCAGTCTGTCAGTCTGTCAGTCTGTCAGTCTGTCAGTCTGTCAGTCTGTCAGTCTGTCAGTCTGTCAGTCTGTCAGTCTGTCAGTCTGTCAGTCTGTCAGTCTGTCAGTCTGTCAGTCTGTCAGTCTGTCAGTCTGTTCAGCTGTCAGTCTGTCAGTCTGTCAGTCTGTCAGTCTGTCAGTCTGTCTGTCAGTCTGTCAGTCTGTCAGTCTGTCAGTCTGTCAGTCTGTCAGTCTGTCAGTCTGTCAGTCTGTCAGTCTGTCAGTCTGTCAGTCTGTCAGTCTGTCAGTCTGTCAGTCTGTCAGTCTGTCAGTCTGTCAGTCTGTCAGTCGGTCGTCAGTCTGTCAGTCTGTCAGTCTGTCAGTCTGTCAGTCTGTCAGTCTGTCAGTCTGTCAGTCTGTCAGTCTGTCAGTCCTGTCAGTCTGTCAGTCTGTCAGTCTGTCAGTCTGTCAGTCTGTCAGTCTGTCAGTCTGTCAGTCTGTCAGTCTGTCAGTCTGTCAGTCGGTCTTCTGTCAGTCTGTCAGTCTGTCAGTCTGTCAGTCTGTCAGTCTGTCAGTCTGTCAGTCTGTCAGTCTGTCAGTCTGTCAGTCTGTCAGTCTGTCAGTCTGTCAGTCTGTCAGTCTGTCAGTCTGTCAGTCTGTCAGTCTGTCAGTCTGTCAGTCTGTCAGTCTGTCAGTCTGTCAGTCTGTCAGTCTGTCAGTCTGTCAGTCTGTCAGTCTGTCAGGCTGTCAGTCTGTCAGTCTGTCAGTCTGTCTGTCTGTCAGTCTGTCAGTCTGTCAGTCTGTCAGTCTGTCAGTCTGTCAGTCTGTCAGTCTGTCAGTCTGTCAGTCTGTCAGTCTGTCAGTCTGTCAGTCTGTCAGTCTGTCAGTCTGTCAGTCTGTCAGTCTGTCAGTCTGTCAGTCTGTCAGTCTGTCAGTCTGTCAGTCTGTCAGTCTGTCAGTCTGTCAGTCTGTCAGTCTGTCAGTCTGTCAGTCTGTCAGTCTGTCAGTCTGTCAGTCTGTCAGTCTGTCAGTCTGTCAGTCTGTCAGTCTGTCAGTCTGTCAGTCTGTCAGTCTGTCAGTCTGTCTGTCAGTCTGTCAGTCTGTCAGTCTGTCAGTCTGTCAGTCTTCAGTCTGGTCTGTCTGTCAGTCTGTCAGTCTGTCAGTCTGTCAGTCTGTCAGTCTGTCAGTCTGTCAGTCTGTCAGTCTGTCAGTCTGTCAGTCTGTCAGTCTGTCAGTCTGTCAGTCTGTCAGTCTGTCAGTCTGTCAGTCTGTCAGTCTGTCAGTCTGTCAGTCTGTCAGTCTGTCAGTCTGTCAGTCTGTCAGTCTGTCAGTCTGTCAGTCTGTCAGTCTGTCAGTCTGTCAGTCTGTCAGTCTGTCAGTCTGTCAGTCTGTCAGTCTGTCAGTCTGTCAGTCTGTCAGTCTGTCAGGTCTGTCAGTCTGTCAGTCTGTCAGTCTGTCAGTCTGTCTGTCTCAGTCTGTCAGTCTGTCAGTCTGTCAGTCTGTCAGTTCAGTCTGTCAGTCTGTCAGTCGTCAGTCTGTCAGTCTGTCAGTCTGTCAGTCTGTCAGTCTGTCAGTCTGTCAGTCTGTCAGTCTGTCAGTCTGTCAGTCTGTCAGTCTGTCAGTCTGTCAGTCTGTCAGTCTGTCAGTCTGTCAGTCTGTCAGTCTGTCAGTCTGTCAGTCTGTCAGTCTGTCAGTCTGTCAGTCTGTCAGTCTGTCAGTCTGTCAGTCTGTCAGTCTGTCAGTCAGTCAGTCTGTCAGTCTGTCAGTCTGTCAGTCGTCAGTCTGTCAGTCTGTCAGTCTGTCAGTCTGTCAGTCTGTCAGTCTGTCAGTCTGTCAGTCTGTCAGTCTGTCAGTCTGTCAGTCTGTCAGTCTGTCAGTCTGTCAGTCTGTCAGTCTGTCAGTCTGTCAGTCTGTCAGTCTGTCAGTCTGTCAGTCTGTCAGTCTGTCAGTCTGTCAGTCTGTCAGTCTGTCAGTCTGTCAGTCTGTCAGTCTGTCAGTCTGTCAGTCTGTCAGTCTGTCAGTCTGTCAGTCTGTCAGTCTGTCAGTCTGTCAGTCTGTCAGTCTGTCAGTCTGTCAGTCTGTCAGTCTGTCAGTCTGTCAGTCTGTCAGTCTGTCAGTCTGTCAGTCTGTCAGTCTGTCAGTCTGTCAGTCCTGTCAGTCTGTCAGTCTGTCAGTCTGTCAGTCTGTCAGTCTGTCAGTCTGTCAGTCTGTCAGTCTGTCAGTCTGTCTGTCAGTCTGTCAGTCTGTCAGTCTGTCAGTCTGTCAGTCTGTCAGTCTGTCAGTCTGTCAGTCTGTCAGTCTGTCAGTCTGTCAGTCTGTCAGTCTGTCAGTCTGTCAGTCTGTCAGTCTGTCAGTCTGTCCGTCTGTCAGTCTGTCAGTCTGTCAGTCTGTCAGTCTGTCAGTCTGTCAGTCTGTCAGTCTGTCAGTCTGTCAGTCTGTCAGTCTGTCAGTCTGTCAGTCTGTCAGTCTGTCAGTCTGTCAGTCTGTCAGTCTGTCAGTCTGTCAGTCTGTCAGTCTGTCAGTCTGTCAGTCTGTCAGTCTGTCAGTCTGTCAGTCTGTCAGTCTGTCAGTCTGTCAGTCTGTCAGTCTGTCAGTCTGTCTGCAGTCTGTCAGTCTGTCAGTCTGTCAGTCTGTCAGTCTGTCAGTCTGTCAGTCTGTCAGTCTGTCAGTCTGTCAGTCTGTCAGTCTGTCAGTCTGTCAGTCTGTCAGTCTGTCAGTCTGTCAGTCTGTCAGTCTGTCAGTCTGTCAGTCTGTCAGTCTGTCAGTCTGTCAGTCTGTCAGTCTGTCAGTCTGTCAGTCTGTCAGTCTGTCAGTCTGTCAGTCTGTCAGTCTGTCAGTCTGTCAGTCTGTCAGTCTGTCAGTCTGTCAGTCTGTCAGTCTGTCAGTCTGTCAGTCTGTCTGTCTGTCAGTCTGTCAGTCTGTCAGTCTGTCAGTCTGTCAGTCTGTCAGTCTGTCAGTCTGTCAGTCTGTCAGTCTGTCAGTCTGTCAGTCTGTCAGTCTGTCAGTCTGTCAGTCTGTCAGTCTGTCAGTCTGTCAGTCTGTCAGTCTGTCAGTCTGTCAGTCTGTCAGTCTGTCAGTCTGTCAGTCTGTCAGTCTGTCTGTCTGTCAGTCTGTCAGTCTGTCAGTCTGTCAGTCTGTCAGTCTGTCAGTCTGTCAGTCTGTCAGTCTGTCAGTCTGTCAGTCCTGTCAGTCTGTCAGTCTGTCAGTCTGTCAGTCTGTCAGTCTGTCAGTCTGTCAGTCTGTCAGTCTGTCAGTCTGTCAGTCTGTCAGTCTGTCAGTCTGTCAGTCTGGTCAGTCTGTCAGTCTGTCAGTCTGTCAGTCTGTCAGTCTGTCAGTCTGTCAGTCTGTCAGTCTGTCAGTCTGTCAGTCTGTCAGTCTGTCAGTCTGTCAGTTCTGTCAGTCTGTCAGTCTGTCAGTCTGTCAGTCTGTCAGCTGTCAGTCTGTCAGTCTGTCAGTCTGTCAGTCTGTCAGTCTGTCAGTCTGTCAGTCTGTCAGTCTGTCAGTCTGTCAGTCTGTCAGTCTGTCAGTCTGTCAGTCTGTCAGTCTGTCAGTCTGTCAGTCTGTCATGTCTGTCAGTCTGTCAGTCTGTCAGTCTGTCAGTCTGTCAGTCTGTCAGTCTGTCAGTCTGTCAGTCTGTCAGTCTGTCAGTCTGTCAGTCTGTCAGTCCTGTCAGTCTGTCAGTCTGTCAGTCTGTCAGGTCAGTCTGTCAGTCTGTCAGTCTGTCAGTCTGTCAGTCTGTCAGTCTGTCAGTCTGTCAGTCTGTCAGTCTGTCAGTCTGTCAGTCTGTCAGTCTGTCAGTCTGTCAGTCTGTCAGTCTGTCAGTCTGTCAGTCTGTCAGTCTGTCAGTCTGTCAGTCTGTCAGTCTGTCAGTCTGTCAGTCTGTCAGTCTGTCAGTCTGTCAGTCTGTCAGTCTGTCAGTCTGTCAGTCTGTCAGTCTGTCAGTCTGTCAGTCTGTCAGTCTGTCAGTCTGTCGTCTGTCAGTCTGTCAGTCTGTCTGTCAGTCTGTCTGTCAGTCTGTCAGTCTGTCAGTCTGTCAGTCTGTCAGTCTGTCAGTCTGTCAGTCTGTCAGTCTGTCAGTCTGTCAGTCTGTCAGTCTGTCAGTCTGTCAGTCTGTCAGTCTGTCAGTCTGTCAGGTCCGGCTCAGTCTGTCAGTCTGTCAGTCTGTCAGTCTGTCAGTCTGTCAGTCTGTCAGTCTGTCAGTCTGTCAGTCTGTCAGTCTGTCAGTCTGTCAGTCTGTCAGTCTGTCAGTCTGTCAGTCTGTCAGTCTGTCAGTCTGTCAGTCTGTCAGTCTGTCAGTCTGTCAGTCTGTCAGTCTGTCAGTCTGTCAGTCTGTCAGTCTGTCAGTCTGTCAGTCTGTCAGTCTGTCAGTCTGTCAGTCTGTCAGTCTGTCAGTCTGTCAGTCTGTCAGTCTGTCAGTCTGTCAGTCTGTCAGAGTCAGTCGTCAGTCTGTCAGTCTGTCAGTCCTGTAGTCTGTCAGTCTGTCAGTCTGTCAGTCTGTCAGTCCTGTCAGTCTGTCAGTCTGTCAGTCTGTCAGTCTGTCAGTCTGTAGTCTGTCAGTCTGTCAGTCTGTCAGTCTGTCAGTCTGTCAGTCTGTCAGTCTGTCAGTCTGTCAGTCTGTCAGTCTGTCAGTCTGTCAGTCTGTCAGTCTGTCAGTCTGTCAGTCTGTCAGTCTGTCAGTCTGTCAGTCTGTCAGTCTGTCAGTCTGTCAGTCTGTCAGTCTGTCAGTCTGTCAGTCTGTCAGTCTGTCAGTCTGTCAGTCTGTCAGTCTGTCAGTCTGTCAGTCTGTCAGTCTGTCAGTCTGTCAGTCTGTCAGTCTGTCAGTCTGTCAGTCTGTCAGTCTGTCAGTCTGTCAGTCTGTCAGTCTGTCTGTCAGTCTGTCAGTCTGTCAGTCTGTCAGTCTGTCAGTCTGTCAGTCTGTCAGTCTGTCAGTCTGTCAGTCTGTCAGTCTGTCAGTCTGTCAGTCTGTCAGTCTGTCAGTCTGTCAGTCTGTCAGTCTGTCAGTCTGTCAGTCTGTCAGTCTGTCAGTCTGTCAGTCTGTCAGTCTGTCAGTCTGTCAGTCTGTCAGTCTGTCAGTCTGTCAGTCGTCAGTCTGTCAGTCTGTCAGTCTGTCAGTCTGTCAGTCTGTCAGTCTGTCAGTCTGTCAGTCTGTCAGTCTGTCAGTCTGTCAGTCTGTCAGTCTGTCAGTCTGTCAGTCTGCTCTGTCAGTCTGTCAGTCTGTCAGTCTGTCAGTCTGTCAGTCTGTCAGTCTGTCAGTCTGTCAGTCTGTCAGTCTGTCAGTCTGTCAGTCTGTCAGTCTGTCAGTCTGTCAGTCTGTCAGTCTGTCAGTCTGTCAGTCTGTCAGTCTGTCAGTCTGTCAGTCTGTCTGTCTGTCAGTCTGTCAGTCTGTCAGTCTGTCAGTCTGTCAGTCTGTCAGTCTGTCAGTCTGTCAGTCTGTCAGTCTGTCAGTCTGTCAGTCTGTCAGTCTGTCAGTCTGTCAGTCTGTCAGTCTGTCAGTCTGTCAGTCTGTCAGTCTGTCAGTCTGTCAGTCTGTCAGTCTGTCAGGTCTGTCAGTCTGTCAGTCTGTCAGTCTGTCAGTCTGTCAGTCTGTCAGTCTGTCAGTCTGTCAGTCTGTCAGTCTGTCAGTCTGTCAGTCTGTCAGTCTGTCAGTCTGTCAGTCTGTCAGTCTGTCAGTCTGTCAGTCTGTCAGTCTGTCAGTCTGTCAGTCTGTCAGTCTGTCAGTCTGTCAGTCTGTCAGTCCTGTCAGTCTGTCAGTCTGTCAGTCTGTCTGTCTGTCAGTCTGTCAGTCTGTCAGTCTGTCAGTCTGTCAGTCTGTCAGTCTGTCAGTCTGTCAGTCTGTCAGTCTGTCAGTCTGTCAGTCTGTCAGTCTGTCAGTCTGTCAGTCTGTCAGTCTGTCAGTCTGTCAGTCTGTCAGTCTGTCAAGTCTGTCAGTCTGTCAGGTCTGTCAGTCTGTCAGTCTGTCAGTCTGTCAGTCTGTCAGTCTGTCAGTCTGTCAGTCTGTCAGTCTGTCAGTCTGTCAGTCTGTCAGTCTGTCAGTCTGTCAGTCTGTCAGTCTGTCAGTCTGTCAGTCTGTCAGTCTGTCAGTCTGTCAGTCTGTCGTCTGTCAGTCTGTCAGTCTGTCAGTCTGTCAGTCTGTCAGTCTGTCAGTCTGTCAGTCTGTCAGTCTGTCAGTCTGTCAGTCTGTCAGTCTGTCAGTCTGTCAGTCTGTCAGTCTGTCAGTCTGTCAGTCTGTCAGTCTGTCAGTCTGTCAGTCTGTCAGTCTGTCAGTCTGTCAGTCTGTCAGTCTGTCAGTCTGTCAGTCTGTCAGTCTGTCTGTCTGTCAGTCTGTCAGTCTGTCAGTCTGTCAGTCTGTCAGTCTGTCAGTCTGTCAGTCAGTCTCAGTCTGTCAGTCTGTCAGTCTGTCAGTCTGTCAGTCTGTCAGTCTGTCAGTCTGTCAGTCTGTCAGTCTGTCAGTCTGTCAGTCTGTCAGTCTGTCAGTCTGTCAGTCTGTCAGTCTGTCAGTCTGTCAGTCTGTCAGTCTGTCAGTCTGTCAGTCTGTCAGTCTGTCAGTCTGTCAGTCTGTCAGTCTGTCAGTCTGTCAGTCTGTCAGTCTGTCAGTCTGTCAGTCTGTCAGTCTGTCAGTCTGTCAGTCTGTCAGTCTGTCAGTCTGTCAGTCTGTCAGTCTGTCAGTCTGTCAGTCTGTCAGTCTGTCAGTCTGTCAGTCTGTCAGTCTGTCAGTCTGTCAGTCTGTCAGTCTGTCAGTCTGTCAGTCTGTCAGTCTGTCAGTCTGTCAGTCTGTCAGTCTGTCAGTCTGTCAGTCTGTCAGTCTGTCAGTCTGTCAGTCTGTCAGTCTGTCAGTCTGTCAGTCTGTCAGTCTGTCAGTCTGTCAGTCTGTCAGTCTGTCAGTCTGTCAGTCTGTCAGTCTGTCAGTCTGTCAGTCTGTCAGTCTGTCAGTCTGTCAGTCTGTCAGTCTGTCAGTCTGTCAGTCTGTCAGTCTGTCAGTCTGTCAGTCTGTCAGTCTGTCAGTCTGTCAGTCTGTCAGTCTGTCAGTCTGTCAGTCTGTCAGTCTGTCAGTCTGTCAGTCTGTCAGTCTGTCAGTCTGTCAGTCTGTCAGTCTGTCAGTCTGTCAGTCTGTCAGTCTGTCAGTCTGTCAGTCTGTCAGTCTGTCAGTCTGTCAGTCTGTCAGTCTGTCAGTCTGTCAGTCTGTCAGTCTGTCAGTCTGTCAGTCTGTCAGTCTGTCAGTCTGTCAGTCTGTCAGTCTGTCAGTCTGTCAGTCTGTCAGTCTGTCAGTCTGTCAGTCTGTCAGTCTGTCAGTCTGTCAGTCTGTCAGTCTGTCAGTCTGTCAGTCTGTCAGTCTGTCAGTCTGTCAGTCTGTCAGTCTGTCAGTCTGTCAGTCTGTCAGTCTGTCAGTCTGTCAGTCTGTCAGTCTGTCAGTCTGTCAGTCTGTCAGTCTGTCAGTCTGTCAGTCTGTCAGTCTGTCAGTCTGTCAGTCTGTCAGTCTGTCAGTCTGTCAGTCTGTCAGTCTGTCAGTCTGTCAGTCTGTCAGTCTGTCAGTCTGTCAGTCTGTCAGTCTGTCAGTCTGTCAGTCTGTCAGTCTGTCAGTCTGTCAGTCTGTCAGTCTGTCAGTCTGTCAGTCTGTCAGTCTGTCAGTCTGTCAGTCTGTCAGTCTGTCAGTCTGTCAGTCTGTCAGTCTGTCAGTCTGTCTCTGTCAGTCGTCAGTCTGTCAGTCTGTCAGTCTGTCAGTCTGTCAGTCTGTCAGTCTGTCAGTCTGTCAGTCTGTCAGTCTGTCAGTCTGTCAGTCTGTCAGTCTGTCAGTCTGTCAGTCTGTCAGTCTGTCAGTCTGTCAGTCTGTCAGTCTGTCAGTCTGTCAGTCTGTCAGTCTGTCAGTCTGTCAGTCTGTCAGTCTGTCAGTCTGTCAGTCTGTCAGTCTGTCAGTCTGTCAGTCTGTCAGTCTGTCAGTCTGTCAGTCTGTCAGTCTGTCAGTCTGTCAGTCTGTCAGTCTGTCAGTCTGTCAGTCTGTCAGTCTGTCAGTCTGTCAGTCTGTCAGTCTGTCAGTCTGTCAGTCTGTCAGTCTGTCAGTCTGTCAGTCTGTCAGTCTGTCAGTCTGTCAGTCTGTCAGTCTGTCAGTCTGTCAGTCTGTCAGTCTGTCAGTCTGTCAGTCTGTCAGTCTGTCAGTCTGTCAGTCTGTCAGTCTGTCAGTCTGTCAGTCTGTCAGTCTGTCAGTCTGTCAGTCTGTCAGTCTGTCAGTCTGTCAGTCTGTCAGTCTGTCAGTCTGTCAGTCTGTCAGTCTGTCAGTCTGTCAGTCTGTCAGTCTGTCAGTCTGTCAGTCTGTCAGTCTGTCAGTCTGTCAGTCTGTCAGTCTGTCAGTCTGTCAGTCTGTCAGTCTGTCAGTCTGTCAGTCTGTCAGTCTGTCAGTCTGTCAGTCTGTCAGTCTGTCAGTCTGTCAGTCTGTCAGTCTGTCAGTCTGTCAGTCTGTCAGTCTGTCAGTCTGTCAGTCTGTCAGTCTGTCAGTCTGTCAGTCTGTCAGTCTGTCAGTCTGTCAGTCTGTCAGTCTGTCAGTCTGTCAGTCTGTCAGTCTGTCAGTCTGTCAGTCTGTCAGTCTGTCAGTCTGTCAGTCTGTCAGTCTGTCAGTCTGTCAGTCTGTCAGTCTGTCAGTCTGTCAGTCTGTCAGTCTGTCAGTCTGTCAGTCTGTCAGTCTGTCAGTCTGTCAGTCTGTCAGTCTGTCAGTCTGTCAGTCTGTCAGTCTGTCAGTCTGTCAGTCTGTCAGTCTGTCAGTCTGTCAGTCTGTCAGTCTGTCAGTCTGTCAGTCTGTCAGTCTGTCAGTCTGTCAGTCTGTCAGTCTGTCAGTCTGTCAGTCTGTCAGTCTGTCAGTCTGTCAGTCTGTCAGTCTGTCAGTCTGTCAGTCTGTCAGTCTGTCAGTCTGTCAGTCTGTCAGTCTGTCAGTCTGTCAGTCTGTCAGTCTGTCAGTCTGTCAGTCTGTCAGTCTGTCAGTCTGTCAGTCTGTCAGTCTGTCAGTCTGTCAGTCTGTCAGTCTGTCAGTCTGTCAGTCTGTCAGTCTGTCAGTCTGTCAGTCTGTCAGTCTGTCAGTCTGTCAGTCTGTCAGTCTGTCAGTCTGTCAGTCTGTCAGTCTGTCAGTCTGTCAGTCTGTCAGTCTGTCAGTCTGTCAGTCTGTCAGTCTGTCAGTCTGTCAGTCTGTCAGTCTGTCAGTCTGTCAGTCTGTCAGTCTGTCAGTCTGTCAGTCTGTCAGTCTGTCAGTCTGTCAGTCTGTCAGTCTGTCAGTCTGTCAGTCTGTCAGTCTGTCAGTCTGTCAGTCTGTCAGTCTGTCAGTCTGTCAGTCTGTCAGTCTGTCAGTCTGTCAGTCTGTCAGTCTGTCAGTCTGTCAGTCTGTCAGTCTGTCAGTCTGTCAGTCTGTCAGTCTGTCAGTCTGTCAGTCTGTCAGTCTGTCAGTCTGTCAGTCTGTCAGTCTGTCAGTCTGTCAGTCTGTCAGTCTGTCAGTCTGTCAGTCTGTCAGTCTGTCAGTCTGTCAGTCTGTCAGTCTGTCAGTCTGTCAGTCTGTCAGTCTGTCAGTCTGTCAGTCTGTCAGTCTGTCAGTCTGTCAGTCTGTCAGTCTGTCAGTCTGTCAGTCTGTCAGTCTGTCAGTCTGTCAGTCTGTCAGTCTGTCAGTCTGTCAGTCTGTCAGTCTGTCAGTCTGTCAGTCTGTCAGTCTGTCAGTCTGTCAGTCTGTCAGTCTGTCAGTCTGTCAGTCTGTCAGTCTGTCAGTCTGTCAGTCTGTCAGTCTGTCAGTCTGTCAGTCTGTCAGTCTGTCAGTCTGTCAGTCTGTCAGTCTGTCAGTCTGTCAGTCTGTCAGTCTGTCAGTCTGTCAGTCTGTCAGTCTGTCAGTCTGTCAGTCTGTCAGTCTGTCAGTCTGTCAGTCTGTCAGTCTGTCAGTCTGTCAGTCTGTCAGTCTGTCAGTCTGTCAGTCTGTCAGTCTGTCAGTCTGTCAGTCTGTCAGTCTGTCAGTCTGTCAGTCTGTCAGTCTGTCAGTCTGTCAGTCTGTCAGTCTGTCAGTCTGTCAGTCTGTCAGTCTGTCAGTCTGTCAGTCTGTCAGTCTGTCAGTCTGTCAGTCTGTCAGTCTGTCAGTCTGTCAGTCTGTCAGTCTGTCAGTCTGTCAGTCTGTCAGTCTGTCAGTCTGTCAGTCTGTCAGTCTGTCAGTCTGTCAGTCTGTCAGTCTGTCAGTCTGTCAGTCTGTCAGTCTGTCAGTCTGTCAGTCTGTCAGTCTGTCAGTCTGTCAGTCTGTCAGTCTGTCAGTCTGTCAGTCTGTCAGTCTGTCAGTCTGTCAGTCTGTCAGTCTGTCAGTCTGTCAGTCTGTCAGTCTGTCAGTCTGTCAGTCTGTCAGTCTGTCAGTCTGTCAGTCTGTCAGTCTGTCAGTCTGTCAGTCTGTCAGTCTGTCAGTCTGTCAGTCTGTCAGTCTGTCAGTCTGTCAGTCTGTCAGTCTGTCAGTCTGTCAGTCTGTCAGTCTGTCAGTCTGTCAGTCTGTCAGTCTGTCAGTCTGTCAGTCTGTCAGTCTGTCAGTCTGTCAGTCTGTCAGTCTGTCAGTCTGTCAGTCTGTCAGTCTGTCAGTCTGTCAGTCTGTCAGTCTGTCAGTCTGTCAGTCTGTCAGTCTGTCAGTCTGTCAGTCTGTCAGTCTGTCAGTCTGTCAGTCTGTCAGTCTGTCAGTCTGTCAGTCTGTCAGTCTGTCAGTCTGTCAGTCTGTCAGTCTGTCAGTCTGTCAGTCTGTCAGTCTGTCAGTCTGTCAGTCTGTCAGTCTGTCAGTCTGTCAGTCTGTCAGTCTGTCAGTCTGTCAGTCTGTCAGTCTGTCAGTCTGTCAGTCTGTCAGTCTGTCAGTCTGTCAGTCTGTCAGTCTGTCAGTCTGTCAGTCTGTCAGTCTGTCAGTCTGTCAGTCTGTCAGTCTGTCAGTCTGTCAGTCTGTCAGTCTGTCAGTCTGTCAGTCTGTCAGTCTGTCAGTCTGTCAGTCTGTCAGTCTGTCAGTCTGTCAGTCTGTCAGTCTGTCAGTCTGTCAGTCTGTCAGTCTGTCAGTCTGTCAGTCTGTCAGTCTGTCAGTCTGTCAGTCTGTCAGTCTGTCAGTCTGTCAGTCTGTCAGTCTGTCAGTCTGTCAGTCTGTCAGTCTGTCAGTCTGTCAGTCTGTCAGTCTGTCAGTCTGTCAGTCTGTCAGTCTGTCAGTCTGTCAGTCTGTCAGTCTGTCAGTCTGTCAGTCTGTCAGTCTGTCAGTCTGTCAGTCTGTCAGTCTGTCAGTCTGTCAGTCTGTCAGTCTGTCAGTCTGTCAGTCTGTCAGTCTGTCAGTCTGTCAGTCTGTCAGTCTGTCAGTCTGTCAGTCTGTCAGTCTGTCAGTCTGTCAGTCTGTCAGTCTGTCAGTCTGTCAGTCTGTCAGTCTGTCAGTCTGTCAGTCTGTCAGTCTGTCAGTCTGTCAGTCTGTCAGTCTGTCAGTCTGTCAGTCTGTCAGTCTGTCAGTCTGTCAGTCTGTCAGTCTGTCAGTCTGTCAGTCTGTCAGTCTGTCAGTCTGTCAGTCTGTCAGTCTGTCAGTCTGTCAGTCTGTCAGTCTGTCAGTCTGTCAGTCTGTCAGTCTGTCAGTCTGTCAGTCTGTCAGTCTGTCAGTCTGTCAGTCTGTCAGTCTGTCAGTCTGTCAGTCTGTCAGTCTGTCAGTCTGTCAGTCTGTCAGTCTGTCAGTCTGTCAGTCTGTCAGTCTGTCAGTCTGTCAGTCTGTCAGTCTGTCAGTCTGTCAGTCTGTCAGTCTGTCAGTCTGTCAGTCTGTCAGTCTGTCAGTCTGTCAGTCTGTCAGTCTGTCAGTCTGTCAGTCTGTCAGTCTGTCAGTCTGTCAGTCTGTCAGTCTGTCAGTCTGTCAGTCTGTCAGTCTGTCAGTCTGTCAGTCTGTCAGTCTGTCAGTCTGTCAGTCTGTCAGTCTGTCAGTCTGTCAGTCTGTCAGTCTGTCAGTCTGTCAGTCTGTCAGTCTGTCAGTCTGTCAGTCTGTCAGTCTGTCAGTCTGTCAGTCTGTCAGTCTGTCAGTCTGTCAGTCTGTCAGTCTGTCAGTCTGTCATCTGTCAGTCTGTCAGTCTGTCAGTCTGTCAGTCTGTCAGTCTGTCAGTCTGTCAGTCTGTCAGTCTGTCAGTCTGTCAGTCTGTCAGTCTGTCAGTCTGTCAGTCTGTCAGTCTGTCAGTCTGTCAGTCTGTCAGTCTGTCAGTCTGTCAGTCTGTCAGTCTGTCAGTCTGTCAGTCTGTCAGTCTGTCAGTCTGTCAGTCTGTCAGTCTGTCAGTCTGTCAGTCTGTCAGTCTGTCAGTCTGTCAGTCTGTCAGTCTGTCAGTCTGTCAGTCTGTCAGTCTGTCAGTCTGTCAGTCTGTCAGTCTGTCAGTCTGTCAGTCTGTCAGTCTGTCAGTCTGTCAGTCTGTCAGTCTGTCAGTCTGTCAGTCTGTCAGTCTGTCAGTCTGTCAGTCTGTCAGTCTGTCAGTCTGTCAGTCTGTCAGTCTGTCAGTCTGTCAGTCTGTCAGTCTGTCAGTCTGTCAGTCTGTCAGTCTGTCAGTCTGTCAGTCTGTCTGTCAGTCTGTCTGTCAGTCTGTCAGTCTGTCAGTCTGTCAGTCTGTCAGTCTGTCAGTCTGTCAGTCTGTCAGTCTGTCAGTCTGTCAGTCTGTCAGTCTGTCAGTCTGTCAGTCTGTCAGTCTGTCAGTCTGTCAGTCTGTCAGTCTGTCAGTCTGTCAGTCTGTCAGTCTGTCAGTCTGTCAGTCTGTCAGTCTGTCAGTCTGTCAGTCTGTCAGTCTGTCAGTCTGTCAGTCTGTCAGTCTGTCAGTCTGTCAGTCTGTCAGTCTGTCAGTCTGTCAGTCTGTCAGTCTGTCAGTCTGTCAGTCTGTCAGTCTGTCAGTCTGTCAGTCTGTCCAGTCTGTCAGTCTGTCAGTCTGTCAGTCTGTCAGTCTGTCAGTCTGTCAGTCTGTCAGTCTGTCAGTCTGTCAGTCTGTCAGTCTGTCAGTCTGTCAGTCTGTCAGTCTGTCAGTCTGTCAGTCTGTCAGTCTGTCAGTCTGTCAGTCTGTCAGTCTGTCAGTCTGTCAGTCTGTCAGTCTGTCAGTCTGTCAGTCTGTCAGTCTGTCAGTCTGTCAGTCTGTCAGTCTGTCAGTCTGTCAGTCTGTCAGTCTGTCAGTCTGTCAGTCTGTCAGTCTGTCAGTCTGTCAGTCTGTCAGTCTGTCAGTCTGTCAGTCTGTCAGTCTGTCAGTCTGTCAGTCTGTCAGTCTGTCAGTCTGTCAGTCTGTCAGTCTTGTCAGTCTGTCAGTCTGTCAGTCTGTCAGTCTGTCAGTCTGTCAGTCTGTCAGTCTGTCAGTCTGTCAGTCTGTCAGTCTGTCAGTCTGTCAGTCTGTCAGTCTGTCAGTCTGTCAGTCTGTCAGTCTGTCAGTCTGTCAGTCTGTCAGTCTGTCAGTCTGTCAGTCTGTCAGTCTGTCAGTCTGTCAGTCTGTCTGTCAGTCTGTCAGTCTGTCAGTCTGTCAGTCTGTCAGTCTGTCAGTCTGTCAGTCTGTCAGTCTGTCAGTCTGTCAGTCTGTCAGTCTGTCAGTCTGTCAGTCTGTCAGTCTGTCAGTCTGTCAGTCTGTCAGTCTGTCAGTCTGTCAGTCTGTCAGTCTGTCTGTCTGTCAGTCTGTCAGTCTGTCAGTCTGTCAGTCTGTCAGTCTGTCAGTCTGTCAGTCTGTCAGTCTGTCAGTCTGTCAGTCTGTCAGTCTGTCAGTCTGTCAGTCTGTCAGTCTGTCAGTCTGTCAGTCTGTCAGTCTGTCAGTCTGTCAGTCTGTCAGTCTGTCAGTCTGTCAGTCTGTCAGTCTGTCAGTCTGTCAGTCTGTCAGTCTGTCAGTCTGTCAGTCTGTCAGTCTGTCAGTCTGTCAGTCTGTCAGTCTGTCAGTCTGTCAGTCTGTCAGTCTGTCAGTCTGTCAGTCTGTCAGTCTGTCAGTCTGTCAGTCTGTCAGTCTGTCAGTCTGTCAGTCTGTCAGTCTGTCAGTCTGTCAGTCTGTCAGTCTGTCAGTCTGTCAGTCTGTCAGTCTGTCAGTCTGTCAGTCTGTCAGTCTGTCAGTCTGTCAGTCTGTCAGTCTGTCAGTCTGTCAGTCTGTCAGTCTGTCAGTCTGTCAGTCTGTCAGTCTGTCAGTCTGTCAGTCTGTCAGTCTGTCAGTCTGTCAGTCTGTCAGTCTGTCAGTCTGTCAGTCTGTCAGTCTGTCAGTCTGTCAGTCTGTCAGTCTGTCAGTCTGTCAGTCTGTCAGTCTGTCAGTCTGTCAGTCTGTCAGTCTGTCAGTCTGTCAGTCTGTCAGTCTGTCAGTCTGTCAGTCTGTCAGTCTGTCAGTCTGTCAGTCTGTCAGTCTGTCAGTCTGTCAGTCTGTCAGTCTGTCAGTCTGTCAGTCTGTCAGTCTGTCAGTCTGTCAGTCTGTCAGTCTGTCAGTCTGTCAGTCTGTCAGTCTGTCAGTCTGTCAGTCTGTCAGTCTGTCAGTCTGTCAGTCTGTCAGTCTGTCAGTCTGTCAGTCTGTCAGTCTGTCAGTCTGTCAGTCTGTCAGTCTGTCTCAGTCTGTCAGTCTGTCAGTCTGTCAGTCTGTCAGTCTGTCAGTCTGTCAGTCTGTCAGTCTGTCAGTCTGTCAGTCTGTCAGTCTGTCAGTCTGTCAGTCTGTCAGTCTGTCAGTCTGTCAGTCTGTCAGTCTGTCAGTCTGTCAGTCTGTCAGTCTGTCAGTCTGTCAGTCTGTCAGTCTGTCAGTCTGTCAGTCTGTCAGTCTGTCAGTCTGTCAGTCTGTCAGTCTGTCAGTCTGTCAGTCTGTCAGTCTGTCAGTCTGTCAGTCTGTCAGTCTGTCAGTCTGTCAGTCTGTCAGTCTGTCAGTCTGTCAGTCTGTCAGTCTGTCAGTCTGTCAGTCTGTCAGTCTGTCAGTCTGTCAGTCTGTCAGTCTGTCAGTCTGTCAGTCTGTCAGTCTGTCAGTCTGTCAGTCTGTCAGTCTGTCAGTCTGTCAGTCTGTCAGTCTGTCAGTCTGTCAGTCTGTCAGTCTGTCAGTCTGTCAGTCTGTCAGTCTGTCAGTCTGTCAGTCTGTCAGTCTGTCAGTCTGTCAGTCTGTCAGTCTGTCAGTCTGTCAGTCTGTCAGTCTGTCAGTCTGTCAGTCTGTCAGTCTGTCAGTCTGTCAGTCTGTCAGTCTGTCAGTCTGTCAGTCTGTCAGTCTGTCAGTCTGTCAGTCTGTCAGTCTGTCAGTCTGTCAGTCTGTCAGTCTGTCAGTCTGTCAGTCTGTCAGTCTGTCAGTCTGTCAGTCTGTCAGTCTGTCAGTCTGTCAGTCTGTCAGTCTGTCAGTCTGTCAGTCTGTCAGTCTGTCAGTCTGTCAGTCTGTCAGTCTGTCAGTCTGTCAGTCTGTCAGTCTGTCAGTCTGTCAGTCTGTCAGTCTGTCAGTCTGTCAGTCTGTCAGTCTGTCAGTCTGTCAGTCTGTCAGTCTGTCAGTCTGTCAGTCTGTCAGTCTGTCAGTCTGTCAGTCTGTCAGTCTGTCAGTCTGTCAGTCTGTCAGTCTGTCAGTCTGTCAGTCTGTCAGTCTGTCAGTCTGTCAGTCTGTCAGTCTGTCAGTCTGTCAGTCTGTCAGTCTGTCAGTCTGTCAGTCTGTCAGTCTGTCAGTCTGTCAGTCTGTCAGTCTGTCAGTCTGTCAGTCTGTCAGTCTGTCAGTCTGTCAGTCTGTCAGTCTGTCAGTCTGTCAGTCTGTCAGTCTGTCAGTCTGTCAGTCTGTCAGTCTGTCAGTCTGTCAGTCTGTCAGTCTGTCAGTCTGTCAGTCTGTCAGTCTGTCAGTCTGTCAGTCTGTCAGTCTGTCAGTCTGTCAGTCTGTCAGTCTGTCAGTCTGTCAGTCTGTCAGTCTGTCAGTCTGTCAGTCTGTCAGTCTGTCAGTCTGTCAGTCTGTCAGTCTGTCAGTCTGTCAGTCTGTCAGTCTGTCAGTCTGTCAGTCTGTCAGTCTGTCAGTCTGTCAGTCTGTCAGTCTGTCAGTCTGTCAGTCTGTCAGTCTGTCAGTCTGTCAGTCTGTCAGTCTGTCAGTCTGTCAGTCTGTCAGTCTGTCAGTCTGTCAGTCTGTCAGTCTGTCAGTCTGTCAGTCTGTCAGTCTGTCAGTCTGTCAGTCTGTCAGTCTGTCAGTCTGTCAGTCTGTCAGTCTGTCAGTCTGTCAGTCTGTCAGTCTGTCAGTCTGTCAGTCTGTCAGTCTGTCAGTCTGTCAGTCTGTCAGTCTGTCAGTCTGTCAGTCTGTCAGTCTGTCAGTCTGTCAGTCTGTCAGTCTGTCAGTCTGTCAGTCTGTCAGTCTGTCAGTCTGTCAGTCTGTCAGTCTGTCAGTCTGTCAGTCTGTCAGTCTGTCAGTCTGTCAGTCTGTCAGTCTGTCAGTCTGTCAGTCTGTCAGTCTGTCAGTCTGTCAGTCTGTCAGTCTGTCAGTCTGTCAGTCTGTCAGTCTGTCAGTCTGTCAGTCTGTCAGTCTGTCAGTCTGTCAGTCTGTCAGTCTGTCAGTCTGTCAGTCTGTCAGTCTGTCAGTCTGTCAGTCTGTCAGTCTGTCAGTCTGTCAGTCTGTCAGTCTGTCAGTCTGTCAGTCTGTCAGTCTGTCAGTCTGTCAGTCTGTCAGTCTGTCAGTCTGTCAGTCTGTCAGTCTGTCAGTCTGTCAGTCTGTCAGTCTGTCAGTCTGTCAGTCTGTCAGTCTGTCAGTCTGTCAGTCTGTCAGTCTGTCAGTCTGTCAGTCTGTCAGTCTGTCAGTCTGTCAGTCTGTCAGTCTGTCAGTCTGTCAGTCTGTCAGTCTGTCAGTCTGTCAGTCTGTCAGTCTGTCAGTCTGTCAGTCTGTCAGTCTGTCAGTCTGTCAGTCTGTCAGTCTGTCAGTCTGTCAGTCTGTCAGTCTGTCAGTCTGTCAGTCTGTCAGTCTGTCAGTCTGTCAGTCTGTCAGTCTGTCAGTCTGTCAGTCTGTCAGTCTGTCAGTCTGTCAGTCTGTCAGTCTGTCAGTCTGTCAGTCTGTCAGTCTGTCAGTCTGTCAGTCTGTCAGTCTGTCAGTCTGTCAGTCTGTCAGTCTGTCAGTCTGTCAGTCTGTCAGTCTGTCAGTCTGTCAGTCTGTCAGTCTGTCAGTCTGTCAGTCTGTCAGTCTGTCAGTCTGTCAGTCTGTCAGTCTGTCAGTCTGTCAGTCTGTCAGTCTGTCAGTCTGTCAGTCTGTCAGTCTGTCAGTCTGTCAGTCTGTCAGTCTGTCAGTCTGTCAGTCTGTCAGTCTGTCAGTCTGTCAGTCTGTCAGTCTGTCAGTCTGTCAGTCTGTCAGTCTGTCAGTCTGTCAGTCTGTCAGTCTGTCAGTCTGTCAGTCTGTCAGTCTGTCAGTCTGTCAGTCTGTCAGTCTGTCAGTCTGTCAGTCTGTCAGTCTGTCAGTCTGTCAGTCTGTCAGTCTGTCAGTCTGTCAGTCTGTCAGTCTGTCAGTCTGTCAGTCTGTCAGTCTGTCAGTCTGTCAGTCTGTCAGTCTGTCAGTCTGTCAGTCTGTCAGTCTGTCAGTCTGTCAGTCTGTCAGTCTGTCAGTCTGTCAGTCTGTCAGTCTGTCAGTCTGTCAGTCTGTCAGTCTGTCAGTCTGTCAGTCTGTCAGTCTGTCAGTCTGTCAGTCTGTCAGTCTGTCAGTCTGTCAGTCTGTCAGTCTGTCAGTCTGTCAGTCTGTCAGTCTGTCAGTCTGTCAGTCTGTCAGTCTGTCAGTCTGTCAGTCTGTCAGTCTGTCAGTCTGTCAGTCTGTCAGTCTGTCAGTCTGTCAGTCTGTCAGTCTGTCAGTCTGTCAGTCTGTCAGTCTGTCAGTCTGTCAGTCTGTCAGTCTGTCAGTCTGTCAGTCTGTCAGTCTGTCAGTCTGTCAGTCTGTCAGTCTGTCAGTCTGTCAGTCTGTCAGTCTGTCAGTCTGTCAGTCTGTCAGTCTGTCAGTCTGTCAGTCTGTCAGTCTGTCAGTCTGTCAGTCTGTCAGTCTGTCAGTCTGTCAGTCTGTCAGTCTGTCAGTCTGTCAGTCTGTCAGTCTGTCAGTCTGTCAGTCTGTCAGTCTGTCAGTCTGTCAGTCTGTCAGTCTGTCAGTCTGTCAGTCTGTCAGTCTGTCAGTCTGTCAGTCTGTCAGTCTGTCAGTCTGTCAGTCTGTCAGTCTGTCAGTCTGTCAGTCTGTCAGTCTGTCAGTCTGTCAGTCTGTCAGTCTGTCAGTCTGTCAGTCTGTCAGTCTGTCAGTCTGTCAGTCTGTCAGTCTGTCAGTCTGTCAGTCTGTCAGTCTGTCAGTCTGTCAGTCTGTCAGTCTGTCAGTCTGTCAGTCTGTCAGTCTGTCAGTCTGTCAGTCTGTCAGTCTGTCAGTCTGTCAGTCTGTCAGTCTGTCAGTCTGTCAGTCTGTCAGTCTGTCAGTCTGTCAGTCTGTCAGTCTGTCAGTCTGTCAGTCTGTCAGTCTGTCAGTCTGTCAGTCTGTCAGTCTGTCAGTCTGTCAGTCTGTCAGTCTGTCAGTCTGTCAGTCTGTCAGTCTGTCAGTCTGTCAGTCTGTCAGTCTGTCAGTCTGTCAGTCTGTCAGTCTGTCAGTCTGTCAGTCTGTCAGTCTGTCAGTCTGTCAGTCTGTCAGTCTGTCAGTCTGTCAGTCTGTCAGTCTGTCAGTCTGTCAGTCTGTCAGTCTGTCAGTCTGTCAGTCTGTCAGTCTGTCAGTCTGTCAGTCTGTCAGTCTGTCAGTCTGTCAGTCTGTCAGTCTGTCAGTCTGTCAGTCTGTCAGTCTGTCAGTCTGTCAGTCTGTCAGTCTGTCAGTCTGTCAGTCTGTCAGTCTGTCAGTCTGTCAGTCTGTCAGTCTGTCAGTCTGTCAGTCTGTCAGTCTGTCAGTCTGTCAGTCTGTCAGTCTGTCAGTCTGTCAGTCTGTCAGTCTGTCAGTCTGTCAGTCTGTCAGTCTGTCAGTCTGTCAGTCTGTCAGTCTGTCAGTCTGTCAGTCTGTCAGTCTGTCAGTCTGTCAGTCTGTCAGTCTGTCAGTCTGTCAGTCTGTCAGTCTGTCAGTCTGTCAGTCTGTCAGTCTGTCAGTCTGTCAGTCTGTCAGTCTGTCAGTCTGTCAGTCTGTCAGTCTGTCAGTCTGTCAGTCTGTCAGTCTGTCAGTCTGTCAGTCTGTCAGTCTGTCAGTCTGTCAGTCTGTCAGTCTGTCAGTCTGTCAGTCTGTCAGTCTGTCAGTCTGTCAGTCTGTCAGTCTGTCAGTCTGTCAGTCTGTCAGTCTGTCAGTCTGTCAGTCTGTCAGTCTGTCAGTCTGTCAGTCTGTCAGTCTGTCAGTCTGTCAGTCTGTCAGTCTGTCAGTCTGTCAGTCTGTCAGTCTGTCAGTCTGTCAGTCTGTCAGTCTGTCAGTCTGTCAGTCTGTCAGTCTGTCAGTCTGTCAGTCTGTCAGTCTGTCAGTCTGTCAGTCTGTCAGTCTGTCAGTCTGTCAGTCTGTCAGTCTGTCAGTCTGTCAGTCTGTCAGTCTGTCAGTCTGTCAGTCTGTCAGTCTGTCAGTCTGTCAGTCTGTCAGTCTGTCAGTCTGTCAGTCTGTCAGTCTGTCAGTCTGTCAGTCTGTCAGTCTGTCAGTCTGTCAGTCTGTCAGTCTGTCAGTCTGTCAGTCTGTCAGTCTGTCAGTCTGTCAGTCTGTCAGTCTGTCAGTCTGTCAGTCTGTCAGTCTGTCAGTCTGTCAGTCTGTCAGTCTGTCAGTCTGTCAGTCTGTCAGTCTGTCAGTCTGTCAGTCTGTCAGTCTGTCAGTCTGTCAGTCTGTCAGTCTGTCAGTCTGTCAGTCTGTCAGTCTGTCAGTCTGTCAGTCTGTCAGTCTGTCAGTCTGTCAGTCTGTCAGTCTGTCAGTCTGTCAGTCTGTCAGTCTGTCAGTCTGTCAGTCTGTCAGTCTGTCAGTCTGTCAGTCTGTCAGTCTGTCAGTCTGTCAGTCTGTCAGTCTGTCAGTCTGTCAGTCTGTCAGTCTGTCAGTCTGTCAGTCTGTCAGTCTGTCAGTCTGTCAGTCTGTCAGTCTGTCAGTCTGTCAGTCTGTCAGTCTGTCAGTCTGTCAGTCTGTCAGTCTGTCAGTCTGTCAGTCTGTCAGTCTGTCAGTCTGTCAGTCTGTCAGTCTGTCAGTCTGTCAGTCTGTCAGTCTGTCAGTCTGTCAGTCTGTCAGTCTGTCAGTCTGTCAGTCTGTCAGTCTGTCAGTCTGTCAGTCTGTCAGTCTGTCAGTCTGTCAGTCTGTCAGTCTGTCAGTCTGTCAGTCTGTCAGTCTGTCAGTCTGTCAGTCTGTCAGTCTGTCAGTCTGTCAGTCTGTCAGTCTGTCAGTCTGTCAGTCTGTCAGTCTGTCAGTCTGTCAGTCTGTCAGTCTGTCAGTCTGTCAGTCTGTCAGTCTGTCAGTCTGTCAGTCTGTCAGTCTGTCAGTCTGTCAGTCTGTCAGTCTGTCAGTCTGTCAGTCTGTCAGTCTGTCAGTCTGTCAGTCTGTCAGTCTGTCAGTCTGTCAGTCTGTCAGTCTGTCAGTCTGTCAGTCTGTCAGTCTGTCAGTCTGTCAGTCTGTCAGTCTGTCAGTCTGTCAGTCTGTCAGTCTGTCAGTCTGTCAGTCTGTCAGTCTGTCAGTCTGTCAGTCTGTCAGTCTGTCAGTCTGTCAGTCTGTCAGTCTGTCAGTCTGTCAGTCTGTCAGTCTGTCAGTCTGTCAGTCTGTCAGTCTGTCAGTCTGTCAGTCTGTCAGTCTGTCAGTCTGTCAGTCTGTCAGTCTGTCAGTCTGTCAGTCTGTCAGTCTGTCAGTCTGTCAGTCTGTCAGTCTGTCAGTCTGTCAGTCTGTCAGTCTGTCAGTCTGTCAGTCTGTCAGTCTGTCAGTCTGTCAGTCTGTCAGTCTGTCAGTCTGTCAGTCTGTCAGTCTGTCAGTCTGTCAGTCTGTCAGTCTGTCAGTCTGTCAGTCTGTCAGTCTGTCAGTCTGTCAGTCTGTCAGTCTGTCAGTCTGTCAGTCTGTCAGTCTGTCAGTCTGTCAGTCTGTCAGTCTGTCAGTCTGTCAGTCTGTCAGTCTGTCAGTCTGTCAGTCTGTCAGTCTGTCAGTCTGTCAGTCTGTCAGTCTGTCAGTCTGTCAGTCTGTCAGTCTGTCAGTCTGTCAGTCTGTCAGTCTGTCAGTCTGTCAGTCTGTCAGTCTGTCAGTCTGTCAGTCTGTCAGTCTGTCAGTCTGTCAGTCTGTCAGTCTGTCAGTCTGTCAGTCTGTCAGTCTGTCAGTCTGTCAGTCTGTCAGTCTGTCAGTCTGTCAGTCTGTCAGTCTGTCAGTCTGTCAGTCTGTCAGTCTGTCAGTCTGTCAGTCTGTCAGTCTGTCAGTCTGTCAGTCTGTCAGTCTGTCAGTCTGTCAGTCTGTCAGTCTGTCAGTCTGTCAGTCTGTCAGTCTGTCAGTCTGTCAGTCTGTCAGTCTGTCAGTCTGTCAGTCTGTCAGTCTGTCAGTCTGTCAGTCTGTCAGTCTGTCAGTCTGTCAGTCTGTCAGTCTGTCAGTCTGTCAGTCTGTCAGTCTGTCAGTCTGTCAGTCTGTCAGTCTGTCAGTCTGTCAGTCTGTCAGTCTGTCAGTCTGTCAGTCTGTCAGTCTGTCAGTCTGTCAGTCTGTCAGTCTGTCAGTCTGTCAGTCTGTCAGTCTGTCAGTCTGTCAGTCTGTCAGTCTGTCAGTCTGTCAGTCTGTCAGTCTGTCAGTCTGTCAGTCTGTCAGTCTGTCAGTCTGTCAGTCTGTCAGTCTGTCAGTCTGTCAGTCTGTCAGTCTGTCAGTCTGTCAGTCTGTCAGTCTGTCAGTCTGTCAGTCTGTCAGTCTGTCAGTCTGTCAGTCTGTCAGTCTGTCAGTCTGTCAGTCTGTCAGTCTGTCAGTCTGTCAGTCTGTCAGTCTGTCAGTCTGTCAGTCTGTCAGTCTGTCAGTCTGTCAGTCTGTCAGTCTGTCAGTCTGTCAGTCTGTCAGTCTGTCAGTCTGTCAGTCTGTCAGTCTGTCAGTCTGTCAGTCTGTCAGTCTGTCAGTCTGTCAGTCTGTCAGTCTGTCAGTCTGTCAGTCTGTCAGTCTGTCAGTCTGTCAGTCTGTCAGTCTGTCAGTCTGTCAGTCTGTCAGTCTGTCAGTCTGTCAGTCTGTCAGTCTGTCAGTCTGTCAGTCTGTCAGTCTGTCAGTCTGTCAGTCTGTCAGTCTGTCAGTCTGTCAGTCTGTCAGTCTGTCAGTCTGTCAGTCTGTCAGTCTGTCAGTCTGTCAGTCTGTCAGTCTGTCAGTCTGTCAGTCTGTCAGTCTGTCAGTCTGTCAGTCTGTCAGTCTGTCAGTCTGTCAGTCTGTCAGTCTGTCAGTCTGTCAGTCTGTCAGTCTGTCAGTCTGTCAGTCTGTCAGTCTGTCAGTCTGTCAGTCTGTCAGTCTGTCAGTCTGTCAGTCTGTCAGTCTGTCAGTCTGTCAGTCTGTCAGTCTGTCAGTCTGTCAGTCTGTCAGTCTGTCAGTCTGTCAGTCTGTCAGTCTGTCAGTCTGTCAGTCTGTCAGTCTGTCAGTCTGTCAGTCTGTCAGTCTGTCAGTCTGTCAGTCTGTCAGTCTGTCAGTCTGTCAGTCTGTCAGTCTGTCAGTCTGTCAGTCTGTCAGTCTGTCAGTCTGTCAGTCTGTCAGTCTGTCAGTCTGTCAGTCTGTCAGTCTGTCAGTCTGTCAGTCTGTCAGTCTGTCAGTCTGTCAGTCTGTCAGTCTGTCAGTCTGTCAGTCTGTCAGTCTGTCAGTCTGTCAGTCTGTCAGTCTGTCAGTCTGTCAGTCTGTCAGTCTGTCAGTCTGTCAGTCTGTCAGTCTGTCAGTCTGTCAGTCTGTCAGTCTGTCAGTCTGTCAGTCTGTCAGTCTGTCAGTCTGTCAGTCTGTCAGTCTGTCAGTCTGTCAGTCTGTCAGTCTGTCAGTCTGTCAGTCTGTCAGTCTGTCAGTCTGTCAGTCTGTCAGTCTGTCAGTCTGTCAGTCTGTCAGTCTGTCAGTCTGTCAGTCTGTCAGTCTGTCAGTCTGTCAGTCTGTCAGTCTGTCAGTCTGTCAGTCTGTCAGTCTGTCAGTCTGTCAGTCTGTCAGTCTGTCAGTCTGTCAGTCTGTCAGTCTGTCAGTCTGTCAGTCTGTCAGTCTGTCAGTCTGTCAGTCTGTCAGTCTGTCAGTCTGTCAGTCTGTCAGTCTGTCAGTCTGTCAGTCTGTCAGTCTGTCAGTCTGTCAGTCTGTCAGTCTGTCAGTCTGTCAGTCTGTCAGTCTGTCAGTCTGTCAGTCTGTCAGTCTGTCAGTCTGTCAGTCTGTCAGTCTGTCAGTCTGTCAGTCTGTCAGTCTGTCAGTCTGTCAGTCTGTCAGTCTGTCAGTCTGTCAGTCTGTCAGTCTGTCAGTCTGTCAGTCTGTCAGTCTGTCAGTCTGTCAGTCTGTCAGTCTGTCAGTCTGTCAGTCTGTCAGTCTGTCAGTCTGTCAGTCTGTCAGTCTGTCAGTCTGTCAGTCTGTCAGTCTGTCAGTCTGTCAGTCTGTCAGTCTGTCAGTCTGTCAGTCTGTCAGTCTGTCAGTCTGTCAGTCTGTCAGTCTGTCAGTCTGTCAGTCTGTCAGTCTGTCAGTCTGTCAGTCTGTCAGTCTGTCAGTCTGTCAGTCTGTCAGTCTGTCAGTCTGTCAGTCTGTCAGTCTGTCAGTCTGTCAGTCTGTCAGTCTGTCAGTCTGTCAGTCTGTCAGTCTGTCAGTCTGTCAGTCTGTCAGTCTGTCAGTCTGTCAGTCTGTCAGTCTGTCAGTCTGTCAGTCTGTCAGTCTGTCAGTCTGTCAGTCTGTCAGTCTGTCAGTCTGTCAGTCTGTCAGTCTGTCAGTCTGTCAGTCTGTCAGTCTGTCAGTCTGTCAGTCTGTCAGTCTGTCAGTCTGTCAGTCTGTCAGTCTGTCAGTCTGTCAGTCTGTCAGTCTGTCAGTCTGTCAGTCTGTCAGTCTGTCAGTCTGTCAGTCTGTCAGTCTGTCAGTCTGTCAGTCTGTCAGTCTGTCAGTCTGTCAGTCTGTCAGTCTGTCAGTCTGTCAGTCTGTCAGTCTGTCAGTCTGTCAGTCTGTCAGTCTGTCAGTCTGTCAGTCTGTCAGTCTGTCAGTCTGTCAGTCTGTCAGTCTGTCAGTCTGTCAGTCTGTCAGTCTGTCAGTCTGTCAGTCTGTCAGTCTGTCAGTCTGTCAGTCTGTCAGTCTGTCAGTCTGTCAGTCTGTCAGTCTGTCAGTCTGTCAGTCTGTCAGTCTGTCAGTCTGTCAGTCTGTCAGTCTGTCAGTCTGTCAGTCTGTCTGTCAGTCTGTCAGTCTGTCAGTCTGTCAGTCTGTCAGTCTGTCAGTCTGTCATTTTGTCAGTCTGTCAGTCTGTCAGTCTGTCGAGTCTGTCAGTCTGTCAGTCTGTCAGTCTGTCAGTCTGTCAGTCTGTCAGTCTGTCAGTCTGTCAGTCTGTCAGTCTGTCCGTCTGTCAGTCTGTCAGTCTGTCAGTCTGTCAGTCTGTCGTCTGTCTGTCAGTCTGTCAGTCTGTCAGTCTGTCAGTCTGTCAGTCTGTCAGTCTGTCAGTCTGTCAGTCTGTCAGTCTGTCAGTCTGTCAGTCTGTCAGTCTGTCAGTCTGTCAGTCCTGTCAGTCTGTCAGTCTGTCAGTCTGTCAGTCTGTCAGTCTGTCAGTCTGTCAGTCTGTCAGTCTGTCATCTGTCAGTCTGTCAGTCTGTCAGTCTGTCAGTCTGTCAGTCTGTCAGTCTGTCAGTCTGTCAGTCTGTCAGTCTGTCAGTCTGTCAGTCTGTCAGTCTGTCAGTCTGTCAGTCTGTCAGTCTGTCAGTCTGTCAGTCTGTCAGTCTGTCAGTCTGTCAGTCTGTCAGTCTGTCAGTCTGTCAGTCTGTCAGTCTGTCAGTCTGTCAGTCTGTCAGTCTGTCAGTCTGTCAGTCTGTCAGTCTGTCAGTCTGTCAGTCTGTCAGTCTGTCAGTCTGTCAGGCTGTCAGTCTGTCAGTCTGTCAGTCTGTCAGTCTGTCAGTCTGTCAGTCTGTCAGTCTGTCAGTCTGTCAGTCTGTCAGTCTGTCAGTCTGTCAGTCTGTCAGTCTGTCAGTCTGTCAGTCTGTCAGTCTGTCAGTCTGTCAGTCTGTCAGTCTGTCAGTCTGTCAGTCTGTCAGTCTGTCAGTCTGTCAGTCTGTCAGTCTGTCAGTCTGTCAGTCTGTCAGTCTGTCAGTCTGTCAGTCTGTCAGTCTGTCAGTCTGTCAGTCTGTCAGTCTGTCAGTCTGTCAGTTTGTCAGTCTGTCAGTCTGTCAGTCTGTCAGTCTGTCAGTCTGTCAGTCTGTCAGTCTGTCAGTCTGTCAGTCTGTCAGTCTGTCAGTCTGTCAGTATGTCAGTCTGTCAGTCTGTCAGTCTGTCAGTTTGTCAGTCTGTCAGTCTGTCAGTCTGTCAGTCTGTCAGTCTGTCAGTCTGTCAGTCTGTCAGTCTGTCAGTCTGTCAGTCTGTCAGTCTGTCAGTCTGTCAGTCTGTCAGTCTGTCAGTCTGTCAGTCTGTCAGTCTGTCAGTCTGTCAGTCTGTCAGTCTGTCAGTCTGTCAGTCTGTAAGTCTGTAAGTCTGTGAGTCTGTAAGTCTGTGAGTCTGTCAGTCTGTCAGTCTGTCAGTCTGTCAGTCTGTCAGTCTGTCAGTCTGTCAGTCTGTCAGTCTGTCAGTCTGTCAGTCTGTCAGTCTGTCAGTCTGTCAGTCTGTCAGTCTGTCAGTCTGTCAGTCTGTCAGTCTGTCAGTCTGTCAGTCTGTCAGTCTGTCAGTCTGTCAGTCTGTCAGTCTGTCAGTCTGTCAGTCTGTCAGTCTGTCAGTCTGTCAGTCTGTCAGTCTGTCAGTCTGTCAGTCTGTCAGTCTGTCAGTCTGTCAGTCTGTCAGTCTGTCAGTCTGTCAGTCTGTCAGTCTGTCAGTCTGTCAGTCTGTCAGTCTGTCAGTCTGTCAGTCTGTCAGTCTGTCAGTCTGTCAGTCTGTCAGTCTGTCAGTCTGTCAGTCTGTCAGTCTGTCAGTCTGTCAGTCTGTCAGTCTGTCAGTCTGTCAGTCTGTCAGTCTGTCAGTCTGTCAGTCTGTCAGTCTGTCAGTCTGTCAGTCTGTCAGTCTGTCAGTCTGTCAGTCTGTCAGTCTGTCAGTCTGTCAGTCTGTCAGTCTGTCAGTCTGTCAGTCTGTCAGTCTGTCAGTCTGTCAGTCTGTCAGTCTGTCAGTCTGTCAGTCTGTCAGTCTGTCAGTCTGTCAGTCTGTCAGTCTGTCAGTCTGTCAGTCTGTCAGTCTGTCAGTCTGTCAGTCTGTCAGTCTGTCAGTCTGTCAGTCTGTCAGTCTGTCAGTCTGTCAGTCTGTCAGTCTGTCAGTCTGTCAGTCTGACAGACAGACTGACAGACTGACAGACTGACAGACTGACAGACTGACAGACTGACAGACTGACAGACTGACAGACTGACAGACTGACAGACTGACAGACTGACAGACTGACAGACTGACAGACTGACAGACTGACAGACTGACAGACTGACAGACTGACAGACTGACAGACTGACAGACTGACAGACTGACAGACTGACAGACTGACAGACTGACAGACTGACAGACTGACAGACTGACAGACTGACAGACTGACAGACTGACAGACTGACAGACTGACAGACTGACAGACTGACAGACTGACAGACTGACAGACTGACAGACTGACAGACTGACAGACTGACAGACTGACAGACTGACAGACTGACAGACTGACAGACTGACAGACTGACAGACTGACAGACTGACAGACTGACAGACTGACAGACTGACAGACTGACAGACTGACAGACTGACAGACTGACAGACTGACAGACTGACAGACTGACAGACTGACAGACTGACAGACTGACAGACTGACAGACTGACAGACTGACAGACTGACAGACTGACAGACTGACAGACTGACAGACTGACAGACTGACAGACTGACAGACTGACAGACTGACAGACTGACAGACTGACAGACTGACAGACTGACAGACTGACAGACTGACAGACTGACAGACTGACAGACTGACAGACTGACAGACTGACAGACTGACAGACTGACAGACTGACAGACTGACAGACTGACAGACTGACAGACTGACAGACTGACAGACTGACAGACTGACAGACTGACAGACTGACAGACTGACAGACTGACAGACTGACAGACTGACAGACTGACAGACTGACAGACTGACAGACTGACAGACTGACAGACTGACAGACTGACAGACTGACAGACTGACAGACTGGACAGACTGACAGACTGACAGACTGACAGACTGACAGACTGACAGACTGACAGACTGACAGACTGACAGACTGACAGACTGACAGACTGACAGACTGACAGACTGACAGACTGACAGACTGACAGACTGACAGACTGACAGACTGACAGACTGACAGACTGACAGACTGACAGACTGACAGACTGACAGACTGACAGACTGACAGACTGACAGACTGACAGACTGACAGACTGACAGACTGACAGACTGACAGACTGACAGACTGACAGACTGACAGACTGACAGACTGACAGACTGACAGACTGACAGACTGACAGACTGACAGACTGACAGACTGACAGACTGACAGACTGACAGACTGACAGACTGACAGACTGACAGACTGACAGACTGACAGACTGACAGACTGACAGACTGACAGACTGACAGACTGACAGACTGACAGACTGACAGACTGACAGACTGACAGACTGACAGACTGACAGATGACAGACTGACAGACTGACAGACTGACAGACTGACAGACTGACAGACTGACAGACTGACAGACTGACAGACTGACAGACTGACAGACTGACAGACTGACAGACTGACAGACTGACAGACTGACAGACTGACAGACTGACAGACTGACAGACTGACAGACTGACAGACTGACAGACTGACAGACTGACAGACTGACAGACTGACAGACTGACAGACTGACAGACTGACAGACTGACAGACTGACAGACTGACAGACTGACAGACTGACAGACTGACAGACTGACAGACTGACAGACTGACAGACTGACAGACTGACAGACTGACAGACTGACAGACTGACAGACTGACAGACTGACAGACTGACAGACTGACAGACTGACAGACTGACAGACTGACAGACTGACAGACTGACAGACTGACAGATGACAGACTGACAGACTGACAGACTGACAGACTGACAGACGACTGACAGACTGACAGACTGACAGACTGACAGACTGACAGACTGACAGACTGACAGACTGACAGACTGACAGACTGACAGACTGACAGACTGACAGACTGACAGACTGACAGACTGACAGACTGACAGACTGACAGACTGACAGACTGACAGACTGACAGACTGACAGACTGACAGACTGACAGACTGACAGACTGACAGACTGACAGACTGACAGACTGACAGACTGACAGACTGACAGACTGACAGACTGACAGACTGACAGACTGACAGACTGACAGACTGACAGACTGACAGACTGACAGACTGACAGACTGACAGACTGACAGACTGACAGACTGACAGACTGACAGACTGACAGACTGACAGACTGACAGACTGACAGACTGACAGACTGACAGACTGACAGACTGACAGACTGACAGACTGACAGACTGACAGACTGACAGACTGACAGACTGACAGACTGACAGACTGACAGACTGACAGACTGACAGACTGACAGACTGACAGACTGACAGACTGACAGACTGACAGACTGACAGACTGACAGACTGACAGACTGACAGACTGACAGACTGACAGACTGACAGACTGACAGACTGACAGACTGACAGACTGACAGACTGACAGACTGACAGACTGACAGACTGACAGACTGACAGACTGACAGACTGACAGACTGACAGACTGACAGACTGACAGACTGACAGACTGACAGACTGACAGACTGACAGACTGACAGACTGACAGACTGACAGACTGACAGACTGACAGACTGACAGACTGACAGACTGACAGACTGACAGACTGACAGACTGACAGACTGACAGACTGACAGACTGACAGACTGACAGACTGACAGACTGACAGACTGACAGACTGACAGACTGACAGACTGACAGACTGACAGACTGACAGACTGACAGACTGACAGACTGACAGACTGACAGACTGACAGACTGACAGACTGACAGACTGACAGACTGACAGACTGACAGACTGACAGACTGACAGACTGACAGACTGACAGACTGACAGACTGACAGACTGACAGACTGACAGACTGACAGACTGACAGACTGACAGACTGACAGACTGACAGACTGACAGACTGACAGACTGACAGACTGACAGACTGACAGACTGACAGACTGACAGACTGACAGACTGACAGACTGACAGACTGACAGACTGACAGACTGACAGACTGACAGACTGACAGACTGACAGACTGACAGACTGACAGACTGACAGACTGACAGACTGACAGACTGACAGACTGACAGACTGACAGACTGACAGACTGACAGACTGACAGACTGACAGACTGACAGACTGACAGACTGACAGACTGACAGACTGACAGACTGACAGACTGACAGACTGACAGACTGACAGACTGACAGACTGACAGACTGACAGACTGACAGACTGACAGACTGACAGACTGACAGACTGACAGACTGACAGACTGACAGACTGACAGACTGACAGACTGACAGACTGACAGACTGACAGACTGACAGACTGACAGACTGACAGACTGACAGACTGACAGACTGACAGACTGACAGACTGACAGACTGACAGACTGACAGACTGACAGACTGACAGACTGACAGACTGACAGACAGACTGACAGACTGACAGACTGACAGACTGACAGACTGACAGACTGACAGACTGACAGACTGACAGACTGACAGACTGACAGACTGACAGACTGACAGACTGACAGACTGACAGACTGACAGACTGACAGACTGACAGACTGACAGACTGACAGACTGACAGACTGACAGACTGACAGACTGACAGACTGACAGACTGACAGACTGACAGACTGACAGACTGACAGACTGACAGACTGACAGACTGACAGACTGACAGACTGACAGACTGACAGACTGACAGACTGACAGACTGACAGACTGACAGACTGACAGACTGACAGACTGACAGACTGACAGACTGACAGACTGACAGACTGACAGACTGACAGACTGACAGACTGACAGACTGACAGACTGACAGACTGACAGACTGACAGACTGACAGACTGACAGACTGACAGACTGACAGACTGACAGACTGACAGACTGACAGACTGACAGACTGACAGACTGACAGACTGACAGACTGACAGACTGACAGACTGACAGACTGACAGACTGACAGACTGACAGACTGACAGACTGACACTGACTGACAGACTGACAGACTGACAGACTGACAGACTGACAGACTGACAGACTGACAGACTGACAGACTGACAGACAGACTGACAGACTGACAGACTGACAGACTGACAGACTGACAGACTGACAGACTGACAGAGCTGACAGACTGACAGACTGACAGACTGACAGACTGACAGACTGACAGACTGACAGACTGACAGACTGACAGACTGACAGACTGACAGACTGACAGACTGACAGACTGACAGACTGACATGAACTGACAGACTGACAGACTGACAGACTGACAGACTGACAGACTGAGACTGACAGACTGACAGACTGACAGACTGACAGACTGACAGACTGACAGACTGACAGACTGACAGACTGACAGACTGACAGACTGACAGACTGACAGACTGACAGACTGACAGACTGACAGACTGACAGACTGACAGACAGACTGACAGACTGACAGACTGACAGACTGACAGACTGACAGACTGACAGACTGACAGACTGACAGACTGACAGACTGACAGACTGACAGACTGACAGACTGACAGACTGACAGACTGACAGACTGACAGACTGAACAGACTGACAGACTGACAGACTGACAGACTGACAGACTGACAGACTGACAGACTGACAGACTGACAGACTGACAGACTGACAGACTGACAGACTGACAGACTGACAGACTGACAGACTGACAGACTGACAGACTGACAGACTGACAGACTGACAGACTGACAGACTGACAGACTGACAGACTGACAGACTGACAGACTGACAGACTGACAGACTGACAGACTGACAGACTGACAGACTGACAGACTGACAGACTGACAGACTGACAGACTGACAGACTGACAGACTGACAGGACTGACAGACTGACAGACTGACAGACTGACAGACTGACAGACTGACAGACTGACAGACTGACAGACTGACAGACTGACAGACTGACAGACTGACAGACTGACAGACTGACAGACTGACAGACTGACAGACTGACAGACTGACAGACTGACAGACTGACAGACTGACAGACTGACAGACTGACAGACTGACAGACTGACAGACTGACAGACTGACAGACTGACAGACTGACAGACTGACAGACTGACAGACTGACAGACTGACAGACTGACAGACTGACAGACTGACAGACTGAAGACTGACAGACTGACAGACTGACAGACTGACAGACTGACAGACCTGACAGACTGACAGACTGACAGACTGACAGACTGACAGACTGACAGACTGACAGATGACAGACTGACAGACTGACAGACTGACAGACTGACAGACTGACAGACTGACAGACTGACAGACTGACAGACTGACAGACTGACAGACTGACAGACTGACAGACTGACAGACTGACAGACTGACAGACTGACAGACTGACAGACTGACAGACTGACAGACTGACAGACAGACTGACAGACTGACAGACTGACAGACTGACAGACTGACAGACTGACAGACTGACAGACTGACAGACTGACAGACTGACAGACTGACAGACTGACAGACTGACAGACTGGACAGACTGACAGACTGACAGACTGACAGACTGACAGACGACAGACTGACAGACTGACAGACTGACAGACTGACAGACTGACAGACTGACAGACTGACAGACTGACAGACTGGACAGACTGACAGACTGACAGACTGACAGACTGACAGACTGACAGACTGACAGACTGACAGACTGACAGACTGACAGACTGACAGACTGACAGACTGACAGACTGACAGACTGACAGACTGACAGACTGACAGACTGACAGACTGACAGACTGACAGACTGACAGGACTGACAGACTGACAGACTGACAGACTGACAGACTGACAGACTGACAGACTGACAGACTGACAGACTGACAGACTGACAGACTGACAGACTGACAGACTGACAGACTGACAGACTGACAGACTGACAGAGACTGACAGACTGACAGACTGACAGACTGACAGACTGACAGACTGACAGACTGACAGACTGACAGACTGACAGACTGACAGACTGACAGACTGACAGACTGACAGACTGACAGACTGACAGACTGACAGACTGACAGACTGACAGACTGACAGACTGACAGACTGACAGACTGACAGACTGACAGACTGACAGACTGACAGACTGACAGACTGACAGACTGACAGACTGACAGACTGACAGACTGACAGACTGACAGACTGACAGACTGACAGACTGACAGACTGACAGACTGACAGACTGACAGACTGACAGACTGACAGACTGACAGACTGACAGACTGACAGACTGACAGACTGACAGACTGACAGACTGACAGACTGACAGACTGACAGACTGACAGACTGACAGACTGACAGACTGACAGACTGACAGACTGACAGACTGACAGACTGACAGACTGACAGACTGACAGACTGACAGACTGACAGACTGACAGACTGACAGACTGACAGACTGACAGACTGACAGACTGACAGACTGACAGACTGACAGACTGACAGACTGACAGACTGACAGACTGACAGACTGACAGACTGACAGACTGACAGACTGACAGACTGACAGACTGACAGACTGACAGACTGACAGACTGACAGACTGACAGACTGACAGATGACAGACTGACAGACTGACAGACTGACAGACTGACAGACTGACAGACTGACAGACTGACAGACTGACAGACTGACAGACTGACAGACTGACAGACTGACAGACTGACAGACTGACAGACTGACAGACTGACAGACTGACAGACTGACAGACTGACAGACTGACAGACTGACAGACTGACAGACTGACAGACTGACAGACTGACAGACTGACAGACTGACAGACTGACAGACTGACAGACTGACAGACTGACAGACTGACAGACTGACAGACTGACAGACTGACAGACTGACAGACTGACAGACTGACAGACTGACAGACTGACAGACTGACAGACTGACAGACTGACAGACTGACAGACTGACAGACTGACAGACTGACAGACTGACAGACTGACAGACTGACAGACTGACAGACTGACAGACTGACAGACTGACAGACTGACAGACTGACAGACTGACAGACTGACAGACTGACAGACTGACAGACTGACAGACTGACAGACTGACAGACTGACAGACTGACAGACTGACAGACTGACAGACTGACAGACTGACAGACTGACAGACTGACAGACTGACAGACTGACAGACTGAAGACAGACTGACAGACTGACAGACTGACAGACTGACAGACTGACAGACTGACAGACTGACAGACTGACAGACTACAGACTGACAGACTGACAGACTGACAGACTGACAGACTGACAGACTGACAGACTGACAGACTGACAGACTGACAGACTGACAGACTGACAGACTGACAGACTGACAGACTGACAGACTGACAGACTGACAGACTGACAGACTGACAGACTGACAGACTGACAGACTGACAGACTGACAGACTGACAGACTGACAGACTGACAGACTGACAGACTGACAGACTGACAGACTGACAGACTGACAGACTGACAGACTGACAGACTGACAGACTGACAGACTGACCTGACAGACTGACAGACTGACAGACTGACAGACTGACAGACTGACAGACTGACAGACTGACAGACTGACAGACTGACAGACTGACAGACTGACAGACTGACAGACTGACAGACTGACAGACTGACAGACTGACAGACTGACAGACTGACAGACTGACAGACTGACAGACTGACAGACTGACAGACTGACAGACTGACAGACTGACAGACTGACAGACTGACAGACTGACAGACTGACAGACTGACAGACTGACAGACTGACAGACTGACAGACTGACAGACTGACAGACTGACAGACTGACAGACTGACAGACTGACAGACTGACAGACTGACAGACTGACAGACTGACAGACTGACAGACTGACAGACTGACAGACTGACAGACTGACAGACTGACAGACTGACAGACTGACAGACTGACAGACTGACAGACTGACAGACTGACAGACTGACAGACTGACAGACTGACAGACTGACAGACTGACAGACTGACAGACTGACAGACTGACAGACTGACAGACTGACAGACTGACAGACTGACAGACTGACAGACTGACAGACTGACAGACTGACAGACTGACAGACTGACAGACTGACAGACTGACAGACTGACAGACTGACAGACTGACAGACTGACAGACTGACAGACTGACAGACTGACAGACTGACAGACTGACAGACTGACAGACTGACAGACTGACAGACTGACAGACTGACAGACTGACAGACTGACAGACTGACAGACTGACAGACTGACAGACTGACAGACTGACAGACTGACAGACTGACAGACTGACAGACTGACAGACTGACAGACTGACAGACTGACAGACTGACAGACTGACAGACTGACAGACTGACAGACTGACAGACTGACAGACTGACAGACTGACAGACTGACAGACTGACAGACTGACAGACTGACAGACTGACAGACTGACAGACTGACAGACTGACAGACTGACAGACTGACAGACTGACAGACTGACAGACTGACAGACTGACAGACTGACAGACTGACAGACTGACAGACTGACAGACTGACAGACTGACAGACTGACAGACTGACAGACTGACAGACTGACAGACTGACAGACTGACAGACTGACAGACTGACAGACTGACAGACTGACAGACTGACAGACTGACAGACTGACAGACTGACAGACTGACAGACTGACAGACTGACAGACTGACAGACTGACAGACTGACAGACTGACAGACTGACAGAGACACTGACAGACTGACAGACTGACAGACTGACAGACTGACAGACTGACAGACTGACAGACTGACAGACTGACAGACTGACAGACTGACAGACTGACAGACTGACAGACTGACAGACTGACAGACTGACAGACTGACAGACTGACAGACTGACAGACTGACAGACTGACAGACTGACAGACTGACAGACTGACAGACTGACAGACTGACAGACTGACAGACTGACAGACTGACAGACTGACAGACTGACAGACTGACAGACTGACAGACTGACAGACTGACAGACTGACAGACTGACAGACTGACAGACTGACAGACTGACAGACTGACAGACTGACAGACTGACAGACTGACAGACTGACAGACTGACAGACTGACAGACTGACAGACTGACAGACTGACAGACTGACAGACTGACAGACTGACAGACTGACAGACTGACAGACTGACAGACTGACAGACTGACAGACTGACAGACTGACAGACTGACAGACTGACAGACTGACAGACTGACAGACTGACAGACTGACAGACTGACAGACTGACAGACTGACAGACTGACAGACTGACAGACTGACAGACTGACAGACTGACAGACTGACAGACTGACAGACTGACAGACTGACAGACTGACAGACTGACAGACTGACAGACTGACAGACTGACAGACTGACAGACTGACAGACTGACAGACTGACAGACTTGACAGACTGACAGACTGACAGACTGACAGACTGACAGACTGACAGACTGACAGACTGACAGACTGACAGACTGACAGACTGACAGACTGACAGACTGACAGACTGACAGACTGACAGACTGACAGACTGACAGACTGACAGACTGACAGACTGACAGACTGACAGACTGACAGACTGACAGACTGACAGACTGACAGACTGACAGACTGACAGACTGACAGACTGACAGACTGACAGACTGACAGACTGACAGACTGACAGACTGACAGACTGACAGACTGACAGACTGACAGACTGACAGACTGACAGACTGACAGACTGACAGACTGACAGACTGACAGACTGACAGACTGACAGACTGACAGACTGACAGACTGACAGACTGACAGACTGACAGACTGACAGACTGACAGACTGACAGACTGACAGACTGACAGACTGACAGACTGACAGACTGACAGACTGACAGACTGACAGACTGACAGACTGACAGACTGACAGACTGACAGACTGACAGACTGACAGACTGACAGACTGACAGACTGACGACTGACAGACAGACAGACTGACAGACTGACAGACTGACAGACTGACAGACTGACAGACTGACAGACTGACAGACTGACAGACTGACAGACTGACAGACTGACAGACTGACAGACTGACAGACTGACAGACTGACAGACTGACAGACTGACAGACTGACAGACTGACAGACTGACAGACTGACAGACTGACAGACTGACAGACTGACAGACTGACAGACTGACAGACTGACAGACTGACAGACTGACAGACTGACAGACTGACAGACTGACAGACTGACAGACTGACAGACTGACAGACTGACAGACTGACAGACTGACAGACTGACAGGACACTGACAGACTGACAGACTGACAGACTGACAGACTGACAGACTGACAGACTGACAGACTGACAGACTGACAGACTGACAGACTGACAGACTGACAGACTGACAGACTGACAGACTGACAGACTGACAGACTGACAGACTGACAGACTGACAGACTGACAGACTGACAGACTGACAGACTGACAGACTGACAGACTGACAGACTGACAGACTGACAGACTGACAGAGACAGACTACAGACTGACAGACTGACAGACGACAGACTGACAGACTGACAGACTGACAGACTGACAGACTGACAGACTGACAGACTGACAGACTGACAGACTGACAGACTGACAGACTGACAGACTGACAGACTGAAGACTGACAGACTGACAGACTGACAGACTGACAGACTGACAGACTGACAGACTGACAGACTGACAGACTGACAGACTGACAGACTGACAGACTGACAGACTGACAGACTGACAGACTGACAGACTGACAGACTGACAGACTGACAGACTGACAGACTGACAGACTGACAGACTGACAGACTGACAGACTGACAGACTGACAGACTGACAGACTGACAGACTGACAGACTGACAGACTGACAGACTGACAGACTGACAGACTGACAGACTGACAGACTGACAGACTGACAGACTGACAGACCTGACAGACTGACAGACTGACAGTCTGACAGACTGACAGACTGACAGACTGACAGACTGACAGACTGACAGACTGACAGACTGGACAGACTGACAGACTGACAGACTGACAGACTGACAGACTGACAGACTGACAGACTGACAGACTGACAGACTGACAGACTGACAGACTGACAGACTGGACAGACTGACAGACTGACAGACTGACAGACTGACAGACTGACAGACTGACAGACTGACAGACTGACAGACTGACAGACTGACAGACTGACAGACTGACAGACTGACAGACTGACAGACTGACAGACTGACAGACTGACAGACAGACAGACTGACAGACTGACAGACTGACAGACTGACAGACTGACAGACTGACAGACTGACAACTGACAGACTGACAGACTGACAGACTGACAGACTGACAGACTGACAGACTGACAGACTGACGACTGACAGACTGACAGACTGACAGACTGACAGACTGACAGACTGACAGACTGACCAGACTGACAGACTGACAGACTGACAGACTGACAGACTGACAGACTGACAGACTGACAGACTGACAGACGACAGACTGACAGACTGACAGACTGACAGACTGACAGACTGACAGACTGACAGACTGACAGACTGACAGACTGACAGACTGACAGAACTGACAGACTGACAGACTGACAGACTGACAGACTGACAGACTGACAGACTGACAGACTGACAGACTGACAGACTGACAGACTGACAGACTGACAGACTGACAGACTGACAGACTGACAGACTGACAGACTGACAGACTGACAGACTGACAGACTGACAGACTGACAGACTGACAGACTGACAGACTGACAGGACTGACAGACTGACAGACTGACAGACTGACAGACTGACAGACCCACAGACTGACAGACTGACAGACTGACAGACTGACAGACTGACAGACTGACAGACTGACAGACTGACAGACTGACAGACTGACAGACTGACAGACTGACAGACTGACAGACTGACAGACTGACAGACTGACAGACTGACAGACTGACAGACTGACAGACTGACAGACTGACAGACTGACAGACTGACAGACTGACAGACTGACAGACTGACAGACTGACAGACTGAGACTGACAGACTGACAGACTGACAGACTGACAGACTGACAGACTGACAGACTGACAGACTGACAGACTGACAGACTGACAGACTGACAGACTGACAGACTGACAGACTGACAGACTGACAGACTGACAGACTGACAGACTGACAGACTGACAGACTGACAGACTGACAGACTGACAGACTGACAGACTGACAGACTGACAGACTGACAGACTGACAGACTGACAGACTGACAGACTGACAGACACTGACAGACTGACAGACTGACAGACTGACAGACTGACAGACTGACAGACTGACAGACTGACAGACTGACAGACTGACAGACTGACAGACTGACAGACTGACAGACTGACAGACTGACAGACTGACAGACTGACAGACTGACAGACTGACAGACTGACAGACTGACAGGACTGACAGACTGACAGACTGACAGACTGACAGACTGACAGACTGACAGACTGACTGACTGACAGACGGCAGAACTGACAGACTGACAGACTGACAGACTGACAGACTGACAGACTGACAGACTGACAGACTGACAGACTGACAGACTGACAGACTGACAGACTGACAGACTGACAGACTGCCTGACAGACTGACAGACTGACAGACTGACAGACTGACAGACTGACAGACTGACAGACCTGACAGACTGACAGACTGACAGACTGACAGACTGACAGACTGACAGACTGACAGACTGACAGACTGACAGACTGACAGACTGACAGACTGACAGACTGACAGACTGACCAGACTGACAGACTGACAGACTGACAGACTGACAGACTGACAGACTGACAGACTGACAGACTGACAGACTGACAGACTGACAGACTGACTCAGACTGACAGACTGACAGACTGACAGACTGACAGACTGACAGACTGACAGACTGACAGACTGACAGATGACAGACTGACAGACTGACAGACTGACAGACTGACAGACTGACAGACTGACAGACTGACAGACTGACAGACTGACAGACTGACAGACTGACAGACTGACAGACTGACAGACTGACAGACTGACAGACTGACAGACTGACAGACTGACAGACTGACAGACTGACAGACTGACAGACTGACAGACTGACAGACTGACAGACTGACAGACTGACAGACTGACAGGACTGACAGACTGACAGACTGACCAGACTGACAGACTGACAGACTGACAGACTGACAGAGACTGACAGACTGACAGACTGACAGACTGACAGACTGACAGACTGACAGACTCGACAGACTGACAGACTGACAGGACTGACAGACCTGACAGACTGACAGACTGACAGACTGACAGGACTGACAGACTGACAGACTGACAGACTGACAGACTGACAGACTGACAGACTGACAGACTGACAGACTGACAGACTGACAGACTGACAGACAGACTGACAGACTGACAGACTGACAGACTGACAACTGACAGACTGACAGACTGACAGACTGACAGACTGACAGACTGACAGACTGACAGAAGACAGACTGACAGACTGACAGACTGACAGACTGACAGACTGACAGACTGACAGACTGACACTGACAGACTGACAGACTGACAGACTGACAGACTGACAGACTGACAGACTGACAGACTGACAGACTGACAGACTGACAGACTGACAGACTGACAGACTGACAGACTGACAGACTGACAGACTGACAGACTGACAGACTGACAGACTGACAGACTGACAGACTGACAGACTGACAGACTGACAGACTGACGACTGACAGACTGACACTGACAGACTGACAGACTGACAGACTGACAGACTGACAGACTGACAGACTGACAGACTGACAGACTGACAGACTGACAGACTGACAGACTGACAGACTGACAGGACTGACAGACTGACAGACTGACAGACTGACAGACTGACAGACTGACAGACTGACAGACTGACAGACTGACAGACTGACAGACTGACAGACTCGACTGACAGACTGACAGACTGACAGACTGACAGACTGACAGACTGACAGACTGACAGACTGACAGACGGACAGACTGACAGACTGACAGACTGACAGACTACGACAGACTGACAGACTGACAGACTGACAGACTGACAGACTGACAGACTGACAGACTGACAGATGACTGACAGACTGACAGACTGACAGACTGACTGACAGACTGACAGACTGACAGACTGACAGACTGACAGACTGACAGACTGACAGACTGACAGACTGACAGACTGACAGACTGACAGACTGACAGACTGACAGACTGACAGACTGACAGACTGACAGACTGACAGACTGACAGACTGACAGACTGACAGACTGACAGACTGACAGACTGACAGACTGACAGACTGACAGACTGACAGACTGACAGACTGACAGACTGACAGACTGACAGACTGACAGACTGACAGACTGACACGACTGACAGACTGACAGACTGACAGACTCGACAGACTGACAGACTGACAGACTGACAGACTGACAGACTGACAGACTGACTGACAGACTGACAGACTGACAGACTGACAGACTGACAGACTGACAGACTGACAGACTGACAGACTGACAGACTGACAGACTGACAGACTGGACAGACTGACAGACTGACAGACTGACAAGACTGACAGACTGACAGACTGACAGACTGACAGACTGACAGACTGACAGACTGACAGACTGACAGACTGACAGACTGAGACAGACTGACAGACTGACAAGACTGACAGACCCTGACAGACTGACAGACTGACAGACTGACAGACTGACAGACTGACAGACTGACAGACTGACACAGACTGACAGACTGACAGACTGACAGACTGACAGACTGACAGACTGACAGACTGGACAGACTGACAGACTGACAGACTCGACAGCTGACAGGACTGACAGACTGACAGACCTGACAGACTGACAGACTGACAGACTGACAGACTGACAGACTGACAGACTGACAGACTGACAGACTGACAGACTGACAGACTGACAGACTGACAGACTGACAGACTGACAGACTGACAGACTGACAGACTGACAGACTGACAGACTGACAGACTGACAGACTGACAGACTGACAGACTGACAGACTGACAGACTGACAGACTGACAGACTGACAGACTGACAGACTGACAGACTGACAGACTGGACAGACTGACAGACTGGACAAGACTGACAGACTGACAGACTGACAGACTGACTAGACTGACAGACTGACAGACTGACAGACTGACAGACTGACAGACTGACAGACTGACAGACTGACAGCTGACAGACTGACAGACTGACAGACTGACAGACTGACAGACTGACAGACTGACAGACTGGACAGACTGACAGACTGACAGACTGACAGACTGACAGACTGACAGACTGACAGACTGACAGACTGACAGACTGACAGACTGACAGACTGACAGGACTGACAGACTGACAGACTGACAGACTGACAGACTGACAGACTGACAGACTGACAGACTGACAGACTGACAGACTGACAGACTGACAGACTGACAGACTGACAGGACTGACAGACTGACAGACTGACAGACTGACAGACTGACAGACTGACAGACTGACAGATGACAGACTGACAGACTGACAGACTGACAGACTGACAGACTGACAGACTGACAGACTGACAGACTGACAGACTGACAGACTGACAGACTGACAGACTGACAGACTGACAGACTGACAGACTGACAGACTGACAGACTGACAGGACTGACAGACTGACAGACTGACAGACTGACAGACTGACAGACTGACAGACTGACAGACTGACAGACTGACAGACTGACAGACTGACAGACTGACAGACTGACAGACTGACAGACTGACAGACTGACAGACTGACAGACTGACAGACTGACAGACTGACAGACTGACAGGATCTGACAGACTGACAGACTGACAAGACTGCTGACAGACTGACAGACTGGACAGACCTGACCAGACTGACAGGACTGACCAGACTGAACAGACTGACAGACTGACAGACTGACAGACTGACAGACTGACAGACTGACAGACTGACAGACTGACAGACTGACAGGACTGACAGACTGACAGACTGACAGACTGACAGACTGACAGACTGACAGGACAGGACAGACTGACAGACTACAGACGACTGACAGACTGACAGACTGGACAGAACTGACAGACTGACAGCCTGACAGACTGACAGACTGACAGACTGACGACTGACAGAAGACAGACTGACGACTGACAGACTGACAGACTGACAGACTGACAGACTGACAGACTGACAGACTGACAGGACTGACAAGACTGACAGACTGACAGACTGACAGACTGACAGACTGACAGACTGACAGACTGACGATGAAGACTGACAGACTGACAGACTGACAGACTGACGACTACAGACTGACAGACTGACAGACTGACAGACTGACAGACTGACAGACTGACAGACTGACAGACTGACAGACTGACAGACAGACTGACAGACTGACAGGACTGACAGACTGACAGACTGACAGACTGACAGACTGACAG